>CM075777.1:50389169-50989169 GCA_037974665.1 Ehretia macrophylla | reverse complement strand
CTGTCGTTACTGCCGAAATTCCGTTGCGTCCTGACTGATCGTAGGTGGGGTCGAGTTGGGGCGTGACAGTTTCCGGAACTCGTGGCTCGTTTGGAGATGGTAGTGTTTTGATAGTTAGGGCCGATTTGTGACTTTGTGTGTTTTCCTGATGTTATGCCTATAGAATGCTTGTTAATGCTTTTTATTGCTTGTTATGCTTGCTAATGCATGATATCTTGTTTATCGCTCGTTTATCGCCTTGTATCGAGTCTTGCATTGCATAGTGTCTCGCGCGTGACTGATGAGCCTCTCTAGGTAGCCTCGGGTTGCCAATGTTGGTTGCTCTAGCTCCGCTGCTATTCCCATTCTCGCTTGGGTTGCCTCCCAGGGAGATTTGGGTCATAGATTTGATTGGATACTTCTGGGGTATTCCAAACTGGTGTTATAAGGTGGTTGCGCGCTTATTGTCATCGTTGTCAACATCAAGCTCGAGATTGATGTATCGCTCATGAAATGGTACATTGCTCGTATGAGTGAACCATAGCCTTCAAAGTGTGGTATAGCTTTGAATGGTTGTGTTAATGCTTTCAGTAATTACTTATTGTATTGATTGTTTATCTTGATTGCTTATTTATCAGTTATATTGCTTAACTGTCTTATTTGCATTGCACGACTTTCTTTCTCTTCAATTCGATATCTGTCTTGCCCTCACTGAGTATACGTGTTGTGTATACTCACTCCTCACCACCACATTTCAGGAAATGTCATGTTAGCTGGAAGTTCGTGATTTCGTGGAAGTTTGTTCCCTGAAGTGTTGTCTTGCGTGCCTATGTGGCTTGAGTGTCGAAGTTGTGAAGATATATGCTTTCATATATTGTATGTATTTAATGCCAAAAGTATGTAATATAAGTTTCATTAGATTTTTGAAGTAGTTTGATAAGTTAGATTATGTATCTAGTTATTATAACTCAACTTCAAATGCATGTTTGTAATGTCCAAAATAAAAGAACTAGAATGGCATGATAGTCTATTTTATGTAGTAGCTTAGTATGGTTTAATTTTCAAGTTTGAATGTACTTGTCAAAATGAAAAGAGATAGGTTAGCTTTTAAATTTGAAATGTATGTATACTTGCTGAGTTTAAATTGTTGAGAACCGAGGCTCGGATGGCCTTGAGGAAGTTTTGTATGGTTGGACACGGTGTTGGTCCATTTAAATGCTATTACAGGTTTTACATTTTGCCTAGAAACAGGGGAGACTCCGTCCGGTTTTCCTGGAAATTTTGCCCGGGTTTGGTTTGGGTTGTGATTAGATCGATTGATAGAACTCTCGATCTCGAGAGGGATCGGGGTGTTACACATGCCCTCGGTTTACGGGCCCAGACCCTTTGGGAAGCGAAGTTGGGCGGCCCAAGATGTCGTGGGACTCAAGGAAAGAAATATGACGAGAAAGCATCTTGCCAAAGCTAAACGAGGGCTCACCCAAGCACGCTTAACTTCGGAGTTCTGATGGGATTCGGTGCATTAGTGTTGGTATGATCGCGCCCGTCATGCTGTGGGTGCAAAGCCATTATGTGTTGATGGTTCACAATCCCAGCCTAGAGAGATAGCCCATTCAAACAGCCCAAAGGGTTTATCGACAGCTCATCGGCTTCAACCATGCAGCGTCCTCACAAGACGTGATATCGGCGCGATGTAGGGCTGTCTACTATCCCGCGAGTTAGGTTGTCGTCCTTTTCGCCGCTCACGACGACCGACCCAGGACGAAAAAACATATCAAAAAGTAGAAAAGTGGCCAGAAATTGATAAAAACGTTCAATTTTTTGTCCCAAAAATAGGCATAGCCGAGCAAGCTTGTTGCCCCCGTAGTAGAGCTCCCGAAGAGCTTTCCAATGGTATGCTGTGCACCGCATAACTCCCTACAGATCAAAAGTTATAGGCATTAGAGCGGCGGGGAACTGGTAATCGGTTGCACGTCCTTGGTTTGTGGGCCCAGCCCTTCCGGGAACCGAAGCTGGGCAGCCCAAGATGTCATGGGACTCGAGGAAAGAAATGTGATGAGAAAGCATCTGGCCAAAGCTAAACGGGGCAAAAAAAAAATAAAAAGGGGGCGCAACACGAGGACTTCCTAGGGGGTCACCCATCTTGGTGCTACTCTTGTCCAAACATGCTTAACTTCAGAGTTCTGATGGGATCCGGTGCATTATTGCTGGTATGATCGCACACGTCATGCCGTGGGTGCAAAGCCATTATGTGTTGATGGTTCACGGTCCCAGCCTAGAGAGATGGCCCATTCAAACGGCCTAAAGGGCTTATCGACAGCCCATCGGCTTCAACCGTGTAGCATCCTCGCAAGACGTGATATCGGCGCGTTGTAGAGTGGTCTACCATCCTGCGAGTTAGGATGTCGTCCTTTTTGCGACCCACGACGGCCGACCCAGGATGAAAAAACAACGCAAAAAGAAGACAAGTGGCTAAAAACTGATGAAAACATTCAATTTTGGACACTGAAAATAGGCGCAGCTAAGCAAGCTTGCTGCCTCCGTCGTAGAGCACCTGGAGAGCTTTCCAACGGCATGATGTGCACTGCAAAACTCCCTACGGATCAAAAGTTTTAGGTATTGGAGCGGCGGGGACCTATTAATCAGTCGTACGCCCACGGTGTTTTGGCCCTACCCCTCTAGGAAGCAAAGCTGGGCGGTCCAAGATGTCGTGGGACTTGAGGAAAGAAATGTGACGAGAAAGCATCTTGCCAAAGCTAAACGGGGAAAAAAAATTAAAAAGGGGTGTGCAACACAAGGACTTCCCAAGGGGTCACCCATCCTGGTACTAATCTCGCCCAAGCACGTTTAACTTCGGAGTTCTGATGGGCTCTGGTGCATTAGTACTGGTTTGATCGCACCTGTTATGCTGTGGGTGCAAAGCCATTGTGTGTTGACAGTTCACAGTCCCAGCCCAAAGAGATGGCCCATTCAAACGGCCCAATGAGCTTATCGATAGCGCATCAGCTTCAATCGTGCAACATCCTCGAAAGATGCAATTTTGGCGCATTGTAGGGCTGTCTATTATCCCCCGAGTTAGGTTGTCGTTCTTTTCGCGGCTCACGACGATCGACCCGGGATGAAAAAATAGCGCAAAAGGAAGAAAAGTGGCTAAAAACAGATGAAAACGTTTGATTTTGGACACTAAAAACAGGCGTAGCCCAGCAAGCTTGTTGCCCTAGTCGTAGAGCTCCCGGAGAGCTTTCCAACAACATCCTGTGTGCCTTATAACTCCCTACGGATCAAACGTTATGGGCATTGGAGTGGCAGGGACCTGGTAATCAGCCCCACGCCCTCAGTTTGTGGGCCCAGACCCTTCGGGAAGCAAAGCTGGGCGGTCAAGATGTCGTGGGACTCGAGGAAAGAAATGTGACGAGAAAGCATCTTGCTAAAGCTAAATAGGGCAAAAAAAAAAAGGGGGTGCAACACGAGTACTTCCTAGGGGGTCACCCATCCTAGTACTGCTCTCACCCAAGTATGCTTAACTTTGGAGTTCTGATGGGATTCGGTGCATTAATGCTGGTATGATCGCACTCGTCATGCTGTGGGTGCAAAGCCATAATATGTTGACGGTTCACAGTCCCAGCCCAGAGAGATGGCCCATTCAAACGGCCCAAAACGTGATATCGACGCTTTGTAGGGCAATCTACTATACTGTGAGTTAGGTTGTCGTTCTTTTCGCAGTTCACGACGACCGACTCGGGATGAAAAAATAGCGCAAAATGTAGAAAAGTGGCCAAAAACTAAAAAAATGTTCAATTTTGGGAACCAAAAATAGCGCAGCCTAGTAGGCTTGCTGCCCTCATCTTAGAGCTCCCGGAGAGCGTTCCAACGGCATGCTGTGTGCCGCATAACTCCCTACAGATCCAAACTTATGGGCATTGGAGCGATGGGGACCTGGTAATCGACCCTATGCACTTAATTTGCGGGCCTAGCCCCTCTATAGAGCGAAGCTGGGTGGCCCAAGATGTCGTGGGACTAAAGGAAAGAAATGTGACCAGAATGCATCATGCCAAAGCTAAACGGGGCAAAAAAAAAAAGGGGGGGGGGGGGGGGGGTACAACACGAGGACTTCCTAGGGGGTTAGCCATCCTAATACTACTCTCACCCAAGCATATTTAAGTTCGGAGTTCTGATGGGATCCGGTGCATTAGTGCTAGTATAATCGCACCCTTCATGCTGTGGGTGCAAAGCCATTATGTTTTGACAGTTCACAGTCCCAACCCAGAGAGATGGCCCATTCAAACGGCCCAAAGGACTTATCAATAGCCCATCACCTTCAACCGTGCAGCATACTCACAAGACGTGATATTGTCGCGTTGTAAGGCGGTCTACTATCCAGCGAGTTAGGTTGTCGTCCTTTTTGTAACTCACGACGACCGACCCGGGACGAAAAAACAATGCAAAAAGCTAAAAAATGGCCAAAAACCAGTGAAAATGTTCGATTTTGTTCATCAAAAATAGGCACAGCTAAGCAGGCTTGCTGCCCCCATCGTAGAGCTCATGGAGATCTTTCCAACGGCATGTTGTGCGCCGTATAACTCACTACGGATCAAAAGTAATGGGCATTGAAGCGGCGCAGACCTGGTAATCGACAGTCCAACGGCTTCAACCATGCAGCATCCTCGTAAGACATGATATCAACACGTTGTAGGGTGGTCTACTATCCCGCGAGTTAGGTTGTCATTCTTTTCGCGACCCACGATGATCGACCCAGGAAGAAAAAATAGTGCAAAAAGAAGAAAAGTGTACAGAAACTGATGAAAATGTTCAATTTTGGGAGCCAAACATTTGTGCAGTCGAGCAGGCTTGCTTCCCTTGTCGTAGAGCTCCCGGAGAGCTTTCCAACCGCATGCTGTGCACCGCATACCTCCCTAGAGCAGCGGGGACGTTGTAATCAGCCCCACGCCATCGGTTTGTGGGCCCAGCCCCTCCGGGAACCAAAGCTGGGCAGCCCAAGATGTTGTGGGAATCAAGGAAAGAAATGTGATGAGAAAGCATCTTGCCAAAGCTGAACGGGGCAAAAAAAAAACAAAAAGGGCGGTGCAACATGAGGACTTCCTGGGGGGTCCCCCATCCTAGTACTACTCTCACCCAAGCACGCTTAACTTCGGAGTTCTGATGGGATTCAGTGCATTAGTGCTGGTATGATCGTACCCGTTATGTTGTGGGTGCAAAACCATTATCTGTAGACAGTTCACAGTCCTTGCCCAGAGAGATGTCCCATTCAAACGGCCCGAAGGGCTTATCAACAGGCCATCAGCTTCAACTGTGCAGCATCCTCGCAAGACATGTTATCTGCGCGTTGTAGGGTGGTCTACTATCTCGCGAGTTAGGTTGTTGTCCTTTTTATGGCTCACGACGACCGACCCAGGACAAAGAAATAGCGCAAAAAGAATAAAAATTGCTAGAAATTGATGAAAACGTTCGATTTTGGGCACTGAAAACAGGTGCAGCCAAGCAAGCTTGCTGTCCCCGTCGTAGAGCCCCTGAAGAACTTTCCAACGGCATGCTGTACGCAGCATAACTCCTTACGGATCAAAAGTTATGGGCATTGGAGCGGTGGGAAACTGGTAAGCGGCCGCACGCCCTCGGTTTGTTGGCTTAGCCCTTCTGGGAAGCATAGCTTGGCGGCCCAAGATGTCGAGGGACTCGAGGAAAGAAATTTGACGAGAAAGCATCTTGCCAAAGCTAAACAGGGCAAAAAAAAACAAAAAGGGGGGTAAAACACGAGGACATCCGGGGGGGTCACCCATCCTAGTACTACTCTCGCCCAAGCACGCTTAACTTAGGAGTTCTGATAGGATCCGGTGCATTAGTGCTGGTTTGATCGCACCCGTCATCGAATTGGTGCAAAGCCATTATATGTTGACGGTTCACAGTCCCTACCTAGAGAAATGGCCCATTCAAACGGTCGAATGGGCTTATCGACACTGCATCAGCTTCAACCGTGCAGCATCATCGAAAGACGAGATATCGGCGCATTGTATGGCGGTCTACTATCCCACAAGTTAGGTTGTTGTCCTTTTCGCGGCTCACGACGACCGACCCGGGATGAAAAAATAGCACAAAATGAAGAAGAGTGGTCAAAAACTGATGAAAACGTTCAATTTTGGGCACCAAAAACATGCGCAGCCGAGTAGGTTTGCTACCCCCGTTGTAGAGCTCCCGGAGAGCTTACTAACGGCATGCTGTGCTCCGCATAACTCCCTATGGATCAAAGGTTATAGGAATTGAAGCGGTAGGGACCTGGTAATCAGCCTCACGCCCTTAGTTTGCGGGCCCAGACCCTCTGGGAAGTGAAGTTGGGCGGCCCAAGATGTCATAGGACTCGAGGAAAGAAATGTGATGAGAAAACATCTTGCCAAAGCTAAACGAGGACTCGCCCAAGCACGCATTGTCACGCCCCGACCCGACCCCGCAAAAGGCCAAGCCCGAACCCGATACACGGACGGAGTCTCCTCTGTACCGCGGACGATCCGTAAACCCTAAAATCAACATAGTACATATGAAAGCCATAAAACAATTAAAACAAGCCGACTTTCTTTCAAATCATACATCCTCTTATTAACCAACTTCCCAAACCAAAATGCCATGCATACTGCACAAGTATTTATGCCACTAAACATTTTACAATTAGTATGCAATACTTTACTATTCATAAGTGTACAACTTTACAACTTTACAACCTTTACAATAAAAACCATTAAGGTCTCAAAATAGAACTACATACAAGGCTATAAGCCTCAAAATAAAGCGACAACCAAGCATTAAACACATCAAGCATGGCTCGCACAAAAGTCTGGCTACCAACCACCAGCAAAGCAAAGAAGTGCTATCACAGAAACACCTCCACCTGCTCCTCCTCCTCTATTACCTCAATAGGGTCTGCTTTAACTACTCCTGTAAAAAATATAATATAGAAAGGAATGAGCAAAAACTATTGCTCAGCGAGGGCAATTGGTCTCAAGGACGGAGATGAGAGGAGTATGCAATGCAATTAGCCAAGCAATTCATACAAATATCGTATAGAGATACAATAAGCCATCAATAAAGCAAGGCAAGTATTAAAACTGTAAGCACTCATTTGAAGGATACGGTACTCTTTTCACGAGCAACTTTCAATCACGAACTCGATGACGACGCGCCGGCCCAAACCACCTTATAACACCATTTTGGAATACCCCGGAAGTATCCATCAATCTACGACTCAAATCTCCTTGGGAGGCAACCCAAGCGAGAAGAGGGAATAGCCACGGAGCTAGGGCAACCAACACTGGCGACCCGAGGCTACCCAGAGAGGCCTATCACTCACGCACTGGACACTATGCAATGAAATACTCGAAACAAGGCCATAAAAGAGCAATAAAGCCACACGTGGGAGAATAACAAAGTAGGTTACTCTCGCACGCAATAGCAACAGTTGATAAGCATTTCAATCAAAATCAATTCAAACAAGTATATCAAGCAACCCTAAGCATTCTATAGGCATAATATCAAGAAAACAAGCAAAATCACAAATCGGCCCCAACTATCAAAACACTACCATTTCCAAACGAGCCACGAGTTCTGGAAACCGACTTTGCCAATCCTCCTAGGTCACCATAAGGCACGTCTAAAGACCCCGAAACCCTACTTAACCCTAGAATTCACGCAAAGTCCCGATTTTCCCCTTTGCTCGTTTGAACTACAACTATACCAACCAAACACCCAACCAACGCCATAATCGCACCAAAAGTGCTTCCATGGCCTCCCGAAACAATGCCAACATGCAAAACGAGAAAACGCCAAACTCGACCTAAACGACCCCGACTTTCACCAAGGCATATTTCTCATTTTTTCCATTACGCAACCTAAACAAACCATGCATTTAGGCATTCTAGCACACCTAGCACCTTTTTACATCAACGGACAGCATAACGGAGCAACTTCATCGTTTCAAGGGTTTACTATTCACAACTACTATTCAACTTAACAATTTAAATTGCAATCTCAACATTTAACCGCAGAAAATGTTAAAAAGCTATATACACGTTCTACAATTGCCAAGGAACATTCTAGAAGCATCAAAACGCTTTAAACAACAATTTACGGACAAATCTCAAAAATCACAAAGTTGACATACATAACATTTAAATGCGCAAATAACATACTTCCCTCACCTTAGGTACTCATAGTCTCTAGGAAAACAACGCTGGACACCTCGGAAACCACCCCGCACGAGCTCACGCGAAGATTGAACGATTGGAAGTTGAAAGGTTTTTTTTTTCTCTTCTATGTCTCGTCCTGCACAAGCTGTTTTCAGCGTTGTTTTTTTTTTTATTTTACTTTGTTTTAGCTTATTAAGGTGTTAAATCTTTGGTCAAAGGATCAAGCACTTGGTCAATATAGCTTAAGTTGGTCAAATGACTTATTTTTATGCATTTTTAGGCTAAAACAACTAAGGAAGTGTTAATCTTAGCTAACAATAATTAAATTATAAAATTTAAGGCACTAAAATACTAGTTTCACTATTTGCCGAGGACTAGAAAACACTCTCTAGCTAACGCTCTCGATATGCAATGCACGTTGCGACAGCAAAGAAGTAACAATTAAATCTCAAAGAATCTATAAAAAAATATAATTTTCAAAATAATAAACAAGAGATTTTCACATTCCGGGCTCGGGTATTACACCCTCTCCCCCTTAAAACAATTGCGCCCATGCAATTCTTACCTAGTCAACACACAACTCCGGATACTGATTCCGAACCTGGTCCTCTCTTTCCCAAGTCGCTTCCTCAAACCCATGATGATTCCACAAAACCTTTACTAACGGAATACTTTTTCTGCGAAGTTCCTGAACTTTTCAATCCACAATTTGAATCGGTGTCTCTTCATAAGACAACTTTTCTTCAATCTGCAAAGGCTCTGGTTCAAGTACATGTGAAGGGTCTGGATGATACTTCTTTAACATAGATACGTGGAAAACATCGTGCAGTCTCGACAAGCTCGGAGGTAAAGCTAACCGATAAGCCAAAGGACCTACCTTTTCGGTGATCTCATACGGACCCATATACCTGGGACTAAGTTTCCCGCTCTTACCGTGCCGAATCAATCCCTTTCGAGGAGAAATCTTAAGAAACACCCAATCTCCCAAATCAAACTCAAGATCTCGACGGTGCTTATCCGCATAACTCTTCTGACGACTCTGAGCTGTAAGCATATGCTGGCGAATAAGGTGAACATTATCTACCATATTAATCATCTCAGGTAACACAGTCGGATCAACTGTTCTCATTTCTCCAACCTCTTCCCAATATAATGGGGATATGCATTTATGACCGTACAACGCCTCGTAGGGAGTCATACCTATAGTAGATTGATAACTATTATTGTAGGCGAACTCCGCTAAAGGCAAAAACTTCTCCCAATTCTTCCCAAAGACTAGCACACATGCCCGTAGCATGTCTTCCAAGATCCTGATAGTTCTCTCAGATTGGCCATCAGTTTGTGGATGATATGCAGTGCTGAAGCTCAATTTAGTTCCCATGGCCTCTAGCAACTTCTGCCAAAAATGAGATCTGAATCTGGGATCTCTATCTGACACTATACTCTGTGGCACACCATGAAGTCTCACAATATTAGCAACATAAAGCTCAGCTAGTTTATCAAGGCTATCATGTTTGTTCACGAGAATAAAATGTGTAACTTTAGTCAAGCGGTCCACAACAACCCAAACAGAATCACATCCTCTCGGAGATATAGGAAGATCGATCACAAGGTCCATTGTTATATGCACCCACTTCCATTGCGGAATCGACAACGGCTGTAAAAGTCCGACTGGCCTCTGATGCTCAACTTTAACCCTCTGACAAGTCAAACATCTGGATACATACCCAGCAATCTCCTTCTTCATATTGTTCCACCAGAAGTGTTGTTTCAAATCTCTATACATTTTAGTACTGCCCAGGTGAATCGTATACCTCAAATTATGTGCCTCGGACAAAATCTTATTCTTCAAAGTCGGATCACCAGGAACACACACCTTGTCCCTAAATCTGAAGATACCATCTGCATGCAATTTAAACTCCGACTCTCCTCGTTTAGCTTTTTCTTGGATCTTCAAGATGTGAGGATCAGTCTTCTGAGCCTCTCTGATCTGTGCTAGCTACCCTGACTGAATCTGCAAACTAGCAAATTGAATCCCTACCTCAGTAGCTTCTGGCTTCCATGAACAAATTTCTTCCAAAGTCTCCTAATCCTTGATAATTAAGCTTGCAACAGTAGCCTTTCGGCTCAAAGCATCAGCAACAACATTTTCCTTACCTGGCACTTAGTTAATAGAACAGTTGTAACCACTCAATAGCTTTAGCCATCTCCGCTGCCTCATATTCAAATCCTTCTGTGAAAACAAATACTTGAGACTCTTGTGGTTAGTAAAAATTTTAAATATGCTACCCCACAAGTAATGACGCCACTTCTTCAAAGCAAACACAACTACAACTAACTCAAGATCATGTGTAGGGTAATTGACTTCATATGGTTTCAACTTCCTAGAAGCATAGGCAATCACCTTACTATTCTGCATTAAAACACAGCCCAATCCTTCCTTAGATGCATCACTGTAGACAACGAAGTTCTCTGTTCCCTCAGGTAAAGCTAGTATAGGAGCTGTAGTTACTCTCTTCTTCAATTCTTGGAAACTGGATTCACATTTGGCATCCCAGTTGTAAGTAACTTTCTTCTTAGTCACCTGGCTTAAAGGTCCAAAAATTTTGGAAAAGTCTTTAACAAACCTCCGGTAGTAACCTGCCAACCCAAGAAAACTCCGAATCTCTGACACCGTCTCAGGTCTCTTCTAAGATGAAACAACTTCAATCTTAGCTGGGTCCACTGAAATCCCTTGATCTGAAATGATATGGCCTAGAAAAGATATTTGAATCAACCAGAACTCGCACTTGCTAAATTTAGCAAAAAGCTTGTTTTCTTGCAAAGTCTGAAGACAATCCTCAAATGTTGTTCATGTTTAGCCTCATTCTTCGAGTACACTAAAATGTCGTCAATAAAGATTACAACAAACTGATCAAGATAAGGTCGAAAAACCCTCTGCATCAAGTCCATGAATGCGGCTGGTGCATTTCTCAATCCAAACGGCAATACAAAAAATTCATAGTGGCCATATCTAATCCTGAATGCCGTCTTTGGTATATCGTCACTCCGAATCCTGAGTTGATAGTAACCTTGCCTCAAGTCAAATTTGGAGTAAACACTCGCACCCTGCAACTGGTCAAACAATTCTTCAATCAACGGCAAGGGGTATTTGTTCTTAATTGTGACTTGATTAAGTCCCCTGTAATCAATACATAACTGTAGCGTGCCGTCTTTCCTTCTCACAAACAACACAGGCGCACCCTACGGCGAAGAACTAGGTTGTATAAACCCTTTCTCAAGCAAGTTCTGAAGCTGAATTTTTAATTCCTGAAGTTCAGTCGATGTCATTCTATAAGGACTCCTAGAAATTGGCGCAGTGCCTGGCACAAGATCAATCACGAACTCAATCTCCCTATCCGGTGGTAAACCAGGTAATTCCTCTAGAAATACACCAAGGAAGTCTCTAACAATCGGAACCTCATTCAAATTCACCTTATCAGTAGGCTGATTGATCAAATAAGCTAAGTAAGCTTCACAACCTTTATTCAACAACTTAGAAGTCTTGATCGATGATAAAAGAGGAATTTGGGCAGCCCTGCAGTTCCCAATAATCTCCAGTACCGGTAGGTTAGGAACTTGAAGATAAACAATCTTTGTTCTACAATCCAACTGTGCATAATATTTCCCCAACCAGTCCATTCCCAAAATAATTTCAAAGTCACGGAATAGCAGTATAATTAAATCAACAGCAAATTTATGGTTCTTAATGCATATATCACAAGATTTGCAAATAGACTCAGTAACAAATTTTGCACCCAAAGGCGTACTAACTTCAACTTCATGCGGCAGTTTATCAATGCAAACATTCACAGATTGTGCACATGCAGGAGTTATAAACGAATGTGTAGCTCCGGGATTAATCAAAATTTTAACTGGCTGAGTATTGAGAAGAAAGGTACCTTCCACTATAGCTGTAGTATCGGGTAGCTCCTCTGCATCCAGTGCAAAGACCCTAGCCTGAACCCTCTGTGCTGGACCTGCACCTACAGCCCTATTCTGAACACCCTGGCCTCCAGTACGACCCTGAACATTCCTATACTTAGGTCAATCTCTCATCCTATGGTCATCACTCCCACAACCAGTACATTTACCACTCTTTTTCCAACAATTTGCCTCAACGTGCCCCAATCGATTACAAAAGTTACACTGCTGATTTTGTCTTACAATAGTGTTTCCCGTAGGTGTAGGGGCTTTGGCAGTGGTAGGAACTGTACCTCCCTGCTGAGGTCTAGTCACAGCCGGCCTAGCCTGAATCTAATATTGTAGCTGATACGGACGTTGCTGAGGAAGCTGCGTAGAAGTCTGATACTGCCTCGGCTGACTCTGGCTGCTCTGGCCCAAGTACTGTTTCTTACTCGGCTGGCTACTCTCAGCTATCATCTCAGCCTTCCGTTGCTCAAGTAGTGTAGGTCTGCCCAGTCAAATGCAACTGAATATCCATTCTCAGCCCACGAACAAACCTATGAATCATCCTCCTAGCTAGCCATACCAACTCAGGCATATACCTTGACAGGCTAACAAACCTAGCCTCATACTGTGCAACAGTCATGTTTCCCTGCTTCAGGGCCACAAACTCATCTTCTCTTCTTTCCATAGCCATCTCGGGAATATACTTGTCCCGAAACTCACTCACAAAATCATCCCACAAATGTGGTACATCATCACAGTCCCACCTCCTCCTGAAAGTATTCCACCACTGCTCTGCATCACCCTCAAACAGGAATGACGCATAATCTATTCTTGCCTCATCAGTGTACCTCAAAGCGGTGAAAATTTTCTCAACACGATTAATCCATCTCTCGGCTGCCTCATCATCCGGCTCTCAAAAGAACTTACCCGGCTCGTGCCTCAGAAATTTTTCCAACTGATTATTCTCAACTCTATACCTCTGTCCACCAGGATTAGCTTGATTTCCCTGGGGATTATTCCTGTCCTACCTCTGCTCATGCAGTACCTGTGTAATCCGGTCAACTGCTGTAGTCATAGTAGCCATAAACTGCTCAGGCAACGGTTGTTGACCCTGTTCTGCTGCCTCTTCATCTGACCCTAGACCTTGAGTACCACGACGTGGCGGCATACTAGCAATTCATAATAGCTGGCAGCATTTAAAACCAGTTTATAGACAGAAATATAGCACATAAGATTAGATAACACTCAAGTCAATAACAATCAAACATTCTAACACGCAATTCACATAACACAAGATTGACATGCCAAACTAATTCACTGTAAACACATAAGCACTCTAAGTTCACAAAATCATGCTATAACACTTTCTTTCCACTTAACAATTATACAATAACATTCTAGCATTTTGGAACTTTACCCCACAATCCGAGAAACATATCCCGACTCATGCAAGACTATCATGCTCTGATACCACCAAAAGATGTCACGCCCCGACCCGACCCCGCAAAAGGCCAAGCCCGGTCCCGACACACAGACGGAGTCTCCTCTGTACCGTAGACGATCCAAAAACCCTAAAATCAACATAGTACATACGAAAGCCATAAAACAATTAAAACAAGCCGACTTTCTTTCAAATCATACATCTTTTTATTAACTAACTTCCCAAACCAAAATGCCATGCATACTGCACAAGTATTTATGCCACTAAACATTTAACCATTAGTATGCAATACTTTACTAGTCATAAGTGTACAACTTTACAACTTTACAACCTTCACAATAAAACCATTAAGGTCTCAGAATAGAACTGCATACAAGGCGCCTCAAAATAAAGCGACAACCAAGCATTAAACACATCAAGCATGGCTCGCACAAAAGTCTGGCAACCAACCACCAACAAAGCAAAGAAGTGCTATCACGGAAACACCTCCACCTGCTCCTCCTTCTCTATTACCTCAATAGGGTCTGCTTCAACTACTCCTGTAAAAAATATAATATAGAAAGGAATGAGCAAAAACTATTACTCAGCGAGGGCAATTTGTCTCAAGGACGGAGATGAGAGGAGTATGCAATGCAATTAGCCAAGCAATTCATACAAATATCGTATAGAGATACAACAAGCCATCAATAAAGCAATGCAAGTATTAAAACTGTAAGCACTCATTCGAAGGATACGGTACTCTTTTCACGAGCAACTTTCAATCACGAACTCGATGACAACGCGCTGGCCCAAACCACCTTATAACACCAGTTTGGAATACCCCGGAAGTATCCATCAATCTACGAACCAAATCTCCCTGGGAGGCAACCCAAGCGAGATGAGGGAATAGCCACGGAGCTAGAGCAACCAACACTGGCGACCCGAGGCTACCCAGAGAGGCCCATCACTCACGCGCTGGACACTATGCAATGCAAGACTCGAAACAAGGCGATAAATGAGCAATAAAGCGTCACGTGGGAGAATATCAAAGTAGGTTACTCTTGCACGCAATAGCAACAGTTGATAAGCATTTCAATCAAAATCAATTCAAACAAGTATATCAAGCAACCCTAAGCATTCTATAGGCATGATATCAAGAAAACAAGCAAAATCACAAATCGGCCCCAATTATCAAAACACTACCATTTCCAAACGAGCCACGAGTTCTGGAAACCAACTTCGCCAATCCTCCTAGGTCACCATAAGGCACGTCTAAAGACCCCGAAACCCTACCTAACCCTAGAATTCACGCGAAGTCCCGATTTTCCCCTTTGCTTGTTTGTACTACAACTATATCAACCAAACACCCAACCAACGCTATAATCGTACCAAAAGTGCTTCCATGGTCTCCCGAAACAATGCCAACATGCAAAATGAGAAAACGCCAAACTCGACCTAAACGACCCCGACTTTCACCAATGCATATTTCTCATTTTTTCCATTACGCAACCTAAACAAACCATGCATTTAGGCATTCTAGCACACCTAGCACCTTTTTACATCAACAAACAGCATAACGGAGCAACTTCATCGTTTCAAGGGTTTACTATTCATAACTACTATTCAACTTAACAATTTAAATTGCAAAATCAACATTTAACCGCAGAAAATGGTAAAAATCTATAAATACACGTTCTACAATTGCCAAGGAACATTCTAGAAGCATCAAAACGCTTTAAACAACAATATACGGACAAATCTCAAAAATCACAAAGTTGACATACATATCATTTAAATGCGCAAATAACGTGCTTCCCTCACCTTAGGCACTCCTAGTCCCTAGGAAAACAACGCTGGACACCTCGAAAATCACCCCGCACGAGCTCACGCGAAGATTGAACGATTGGAACTTGAAATGGTTTTTTTTTCTCTTCTGTGTCTCGGCCTGCACAAGTTGTTTTCAGCTTTGTCTTTTTTTTTTCTTTGTTTTAGCTTATTAAGGTGTTTAGTCTTTGGTCAAAGGGTCAAGCACTTGGTCAATATAGCTTCAGTTGGTCAAATGACTTGTTTTTATGCATTTTTAGGCTAAAACAACTAAGGAAGTGTTAATCTTAGCTAACAACAATTAAATTATAAAATTTAAGGTACTAAAATACTAGTTTCACTATTTACTGAGGACTAGAAACCGCTCTCTATCTACTGCTCTCGATATGCAATGCACATTGCGACAGCAAAGAAGTATCAATTAAATCTCAAAGAATCTAAGAAAATATAATTTTCAGAATAATAAACAAGAAATTTTCACATTCTGGGCTCGGGTATTACACGCTTAACTTCAGAGTTCTGATGGGATTCGGTGCATTAGTACTGGTATGATCGTACCCGTCATGCTGTGGGTGCAAAGCCATTATGTGTTGACGGTTCACAGTCTCAGCCCAGAGAGATGGCCCAAAGGGCTTATCGACAGCCCATCGACTTCAACCGTGCAGCATCCTCACAAGACATGATATCGGCATGATGTAGGGCCGTCTACTATCCTGCAAGTTAGTTTGTCATCTTTTTCGCTGCTCACGACGACCGACCCAGGATGAAAAAGTAGCGAAAAAAGTAAAAAACTGGACAAAAACTGATAAAAACATTCGATTTTTTGCTCAAAAATATGCACAGCTGAGCAGGCTTGCTACCACCATCAAAGAGCTCCCGAAGAGCTTTCCAACGGCATGCTGTGCACCGTATAATTCTCTACGGATTAAAAGTTATGGGCATTGGAGCGGCGAGGACTTGGCAATCAACCGTACGTTCTCGGTTTGCTGGCCCAGCCCCTCCGGGATGCAAAGCTGGGCGGCCCAAGATATCGTGGGACTCGAGGAAAGAAATGTGACGAGAAAGCATCTTGCCAAAGCTACACGGGGCAAAAAAAACAAAAAGAGGGGGGGGTACAACACGAGGACTTCTTGGGGGGTCAGCCATCCTAGTACAATTCTTGCCCAAGCACGCTTAACTTCGGAGTTCTGATGGGATCCGGTGCATTAGTGCTAGTTTGATCACACCCGTCATGTTGTGGGTGCAAAGCCATTATGTGTTGACGGTTCACAGTCCCAGCCCAAAGAGATAGCCCATTCAAACGGCCCAATGAGCTTATCGACAGTGCATCAGCTTCAACCATGCAACATCCTCGATAGACAAGATTTTGGCACGTTGTTGGGCTGTGTACTATCCCGCAAATTAGGTTGTCGTTCTTTTCGCGGCTCACGACGACCGACCCGGGATGAAAAAATAGCGCAAAAAGAAGAAAAGTGGCTAGAAACTAATGAAGACATTCAATTTTGGTCACCAAAAATAGGCGCAGCCCAGCAGGCTTGTTGCCCCCGTCGTAGAGCTCTCGGAGAGCTTTCCAACGATATCCTGTGCGCCTTATAACTCCCTACGGATCAAAAGTCATAGGCATTAGAGTGGCAGGGACCTGGTAATCGGCCCCACACCCACAGTTTGTGGGCCTAGAGCTTTCAAGAAGTGAAGCTGGGTAGTCCAAGATGTCGTGGGACTCGAGGAAAGAAATGTGACGAGAAAGCACCTTGCCAAAGCTAAATGGGGCAAAAAAAACAAAAAGGGGGGTGTAACACGAGGACTTCCGAGAGGGTCACCCATCCTAGTACTACTCTCACCCAAGCATGCTTAACTTTGGAGTTCTGATGGGATCCAGTGCATTAGTGCTGGTATGATCGCACTCGTCATGCTGTGGGTGCAAAGCCATAATGTTTTGACGGTTCACAGTCCCAGCCCAGAGAGATGGCCCATTCAAACGGCCCAAAGGGCTTATCGACAGCCCATCGGCTTCAATCGTGCAGCATCCTCGAAAGACGAGATATCGACGAATTGTAGGGTGGTCTACTATCCCGCAAGTTAGGTTGTTATCCTTTTCGCGGCTCACGACTACCGACCCGGGATGAAAAAATAATGCAAAAATAAGAACAGTGGCTAGAAATTGATAAAAATGTTCAATTTTGGGCACCGAAAATAGGCTCAGCCTAGCAAGCTTGCTGCCCCCATCGTAGAGCTCCTGGAGAGCTTTCCAAAAACAAGCTGTGCGCAGCATAACTCCCTACGAATCAAAAGTTATGGGCATTGGAGTGGTGGGGACCTGCTAATCATCCGCACGCCCTCGGTTTGCTGGCCCAGTCCCTCTGGGAAGCAAAGCTGGACTGCCCAAGATGTCATGGGACTCGAGGAAAGAAATGTGACGAGAAAACATCTTGCCAAAGCAAAACGGGGGAAAAAAACAAAAAGGGGGGTGCAACACGAGGACTTCCCAAGGGGTCACCCATCCTAATACCACTCTCTCCCAAGCACGCTTAAATTCAGAGTTCTGGTAGAATCCGGTGCATTAGTGCTGGTATAATCGTACCCGTCATGTTGTGGGTGCAAAGCCATTAAGTGTTGACCATTCAATGTCCCAACCCAGAGAGATGGCCCATTCAAACGGCCCAAGACGTGATATTGGTGCTTTGTAAGGCGGTTTACTATACCTCGAGTTAGGTTGTCATTTTCTTCATAGCTCACGCAAAAAAGTGGCCAAAAACTGATGAAAATATTCGATTTTGGCCACTGTAAATAGGCGCAGCCTAGAAGGCTTGCTGTGCCAGACGTAGAGCTCCCAGAGAGCGTTCCAACGGCATGCTGTGTGCCGTATAACTCCCTACGGATCAAAAGTTATATGCATTGGAGCGGCGAGGACTTGTTAATAGGCCCCATGCCCTCAGTTTACAGGCCCAGCCCCTCTGAAAAGCGAAGCTGGGCGACCCAAGATGTCGTGGGACTAAAGGAAAGAAATGTGATGAGAAAGCATCTTGCCAAAGCTAAACGGCGCAAAAAAAAAAAAAAAAAAAAAGGAGGGGGTGGAACACGAGGACTTCATAAGGGGTCACCCATCCTAATACTACTCTCGCCCAAGCATGCTTAACTTCATAGTTCTGATGGGATCTGGTGCATTAGTGCTGGCACAATCGCACCCTTCATCCTGTGGGTGCAAAGCCATTATGTGTTGACAGTTCACCGTCCCAACCCAGAGAGATGGCCCATTCAAACGGCCCAAAGGGCTTATCGACAGCCCCTAGCCTTCAAGCATGCAACATCCTCACAAGACGTGATATCATCGCGTTGTAGGGCAGTCTACTATCCCACGAGTTAGGTTGTCGTCTTTTTCGCATCTCACGACGACCGACCTGGGATGAAAAAATAATGTAAATAGTCAAAAATGGCCAAAAACTGATGAAAATTTTCTATTTTGTTCACCGAAAATAGGCACAACTAAGCCGGCTTGCTACCCCCATCGTACAGCTTACGGAGATCTTTCCAACGGTATGCTGTCCGCCGCATAACTCCCTACGGATCAAAAGTTATGGGCATTGAAGCGGCGGGGACCTGGTAATCGGCTCCACGCCCTCAGTTTGAAGGCCCAGCCACTCCGGGAAGCGAAGCTGGATGGCCCAAGATATTGTGTGACTTGAGGAAAGAAATGTGACGAGAAAGCATCTTGCCAAAGCTAAACGGGGCAAAAAAAACAAAAAGAGGGGTGCAACACGAGGACTTCCCAGGGGGATACCCATCCTATTACTACTCTCGCCTAAGCAC
Source organism: Ehretia macrophylla (assembly GCA_037974665.1). NCBI lineage: Eukaryota > Viridiplantae > Streptophyta > Magnoliopsida > Boraginales > Ehretiaceae > Ehretia > Ehretia macrophylla. Next base: position 50,969,999 of record CM075777.1, on the reverse strand, counting down.
GCTTAACTTCTGAGTTCTGTTAGGATCCAGTGCATTAGTGCGGGTATGATCGCACCGGTCATGTTGTGGGTGCAAAGCCACTAAGTGTTTATGGTTCACAGTCCCAGCCCACAGAGATGGCCTATTCAAATGGCCCAATGGGCTTATCGACAGCCCATCGCCTTCAACCGTGTAGCATCCTTGCAAGACATGATATCAACACGTTGTATGGTGGTCTACTATCCCACGAGTTAGGTGGCCAGAAACTAATAAAAATGTTCAATTTTGGGAGCCAAAAATTGGTACAGCCGAGCAGGTTTACTTCCCCCGTCATAGAACTCCTAGAGAGCTTTCCAACGGTATGCTATGTACCGTATAACTCCTTACGGATCAAAAGAAATGGGCATTGGAGTGGCAGGGACTTGGTAATTGGCCCCACGCCCTCGGTTTATAGGCCCAGCCCCTCTGGGAACCCAAGCAGGGCAGCCCAAGATGTCGTGGGACTCGAGGAAAGAAATGTGATGAGAAAGCATCTTGCCAAAGCTAAACGGGGCAAAAAAAACAAAAAGGGCGGTGCAATATAAGGACTTCTTGAGGGGTCCCCCATCCTAGTACTACTCTCGCCCAAGCACGCTTAACTTCGGAGTTCTGGTGGGATTCGGTGAATTAGTGCTGGTATGATCGCACTCGTCATGTTGTGGGTGCAAAGCCACTAAGTGTTGATGGTTCACAGTCCCAGCCCACAGAGATGGCCCATTCAAACGGCACAATGGGCTTATCGACAGCCCATCGCCTTCAACCGTGCAGCATCCTTGCAAGTCGTGATATCAACACGTTGTAGGGTGGTCTACTATCCCACGAGTTAGGTGGCCAGAAATTAATGAAAATGTTCAATTTTGGGAGCCAAAAATTGGTGCAGCCAAGCAGGCTTGATTCCCTCGTCGTAGACCTCCTGGAGAGCTTTCCAACGGCATGCTGTGTGCCGCATAACTCCCTATGGATCAAAAGTAATGGGCATTGGAGTGGCGGGGACTTGGTAATCGGCCCCACGCCCTCGGTTTACGAGCCCAGCCCCTCTGGGAACCCAAGCAGGGAAGCCCAAGATGTCGTGGGACTCGAGGAAAGAAATGTGATGAGAAAGCATCTTGCCAAAGCTAAACGGGGCAAAAAAAAAAGGGCGGTGCAATATGAGGACTTCCTGGGAGGTCCCCCATTCTAGTACTACTCTCACCCAAGCACGCTTAACTTCGGAGTTCTAATGGGATTCGATGCATTAGTGCTGGTATGATCGCACCCGTCATGTTGTGGGTGCAAAGCCATTATGTGTTGATAGTACACAATCCCAGCCCAAATAGATGGCCCATTCAAACGGCCCAAAGGGCTTATCGACAGCCCATCGGCTTTAACTGTGCAGCATCCTTGCAAGACGTGATATCGCTGCATTGTGGGGCGATCTATTATCCCGCGAGTTAGATTGTCTTCCTTTTCGCGCTCACGACGGCCGACCCGGGACGAAAAAAAATCAAAAAGAATAAAAGTAGCCAAAAATTGATGAAAACGTTCGATTTTGGGAACCAAAAATAAGCACAGCCAAGCAGGCTTACTGCCCCTGTCGTAGAGCTCTCATAGAGCTTTCCAACTGCATGCTTTGCGCCGCATAATTCCCTGCGGATCAAAAGTTATGGGCATTGGAGCGGTAGGGACCTAGTAATCGGCCCTACGCCCTCGGTTTGCGGGCCCAGCACCTCCGGGAAGCAAAGCTGGCCGGCCCAAGATGTCGTTGGACTCAAGGTAAGAAATGTGACGAGAAAGCATCTTGCCAAAGCTAAACGGGGCAAAAAAAACCAAAAAAGCGGTGCAACACGAGGACTTCCCTAGGGTCACCCATACTAGTGCTACTCTCGCCCAAGCACACTTAACTTCAGAGTTCTGATGGGATCCGGTGCATTAGTGTTGGTATGATCACACCTGTCATGTTGTGGGTGCAAAGGCATTATGTGTTGACGGTTCAGAGTCATAACCCAGAGAGATAGCCCATTCAAACAGCCCAATAGGCTTATCGACAGTCCATTGGCTTAAACTGTCCAGCATCCTCGCAAGACGTGACATCGGCGCATTGTAAGGCAGTCTACTATCCAGCGAGTTAGGTTGTCATCCTTTCGCGGCTCACGACGACCGACTCGGGATGAAAAAATAGGGCAAAAAGAAGAAAAATGTCCAAAAATTGATGAAAACGTTCAATTTTTGGCACCAAAAATAGGCGTAGCCGAGCAGGCATGCTGGCCCCATCGTAGAGCTCTCGAAGAGCTTTCCAACTGCATGCTTTGTGCCACATAACTCCCTACAGATCAAAAGTTATGGGCATTGGAGCGGCGGGAACCTGGTAATTGGCCCCACGCCCTCAGTTTGTGGGCCCAGCACCTCTAGGAAGCGAAGCTGGGCGGCCCAAGGTGTCGTTGGACTTGAGGAAAGAAATGTGACGAGAAAGCATCTTGCCAAAGCTAAATAGGGCAAAGAAAACCAAAAGGGGGATGCAATACAAGGACCTCCCAGGGGGTCACCCATCCTAGTACTACTCTCGCCCAAGCACGCTTAACTTCGGAGTTCTGATGGGATCCGGTGCATTAGTGCTGGTATGATCGCACCCGTCATGCGGTGGGTGCAAAGTCATTATGTGTTAGCGGTTCACAGTCCCAGCCCAAAGAGATGGCCCATTCAAACGGTCCAATGGGCTTATCAACATTCCATCAGCTTCAACCGTGCAGTTTCTTCGCAAGACATGATATTGGCGTGTTGTAGGCAGTTTACTATTGCGCGAGTTAGGTTGTCGTTTTTTTTCGCGACTCATGACGATCGACCCGGGATGAAAAAATAGCGAAAAAAAAAAAAAAAAAAGTGGCCACAAACTTATGAAAATGTTCTATTTTGGGCACCGAAAATAGGCACAGCTGAGCAGGCATGGTGCCCACGTCGTTAAGCTCTCGGAGAGCTTTGTAACAGCATGCTTTGCACTGCATAACTCCCTACGGATCAAAAGTTATGGGCATTGGAGCGGTGGGGACTTGGTAATCGGCCACAAGTATTCAATTTACGGACCCAACCCCTCCGGGAGGTGAAGTTGGGCGGCCCATGATGTCGTGGGACTCGAGGAAAGAAATGTGACGAGAAAGCATCTTGCCAAAGCTAAACGGGGCAAAAAAAACAAAAAAATGGGGGTGCAACACGAGGATTTCCGAGTGGGTCACCCATCCTAGTACTACTCTCGCCCAAGCATGCTTAACTTCGAAGTTCTAATGGGATCCAGTGCATTAGCACTGGCATGATCGCACCCGTCATGCTGTGGGTGCAAAGCCATTATGTGTTGACGGTTCACAGTCCCAGCCTAGAGAAATGGCCCATTCAAACGGCCCAATGGGCTTATCGACAGCCTATCAGCTTCAATCATGCAGCATCCTTGCAAGACGTGATATCGGCGCATTGTAGGGAAATCTACTATCCCACAAGTTAGGCTGTCGTCCTTTTCACGGCTCACAACGACGGACCCGGGACAAAAAAAACTAGGCAAAATGAAGAAAAATTGCTAAAAACTGATGAAAATGTTCGATTTTGGGCACCAAAAATAGGCACAGCTGAGCAGGCTTGTTGCCTCAGTCATTGAGTTCCTGGAGAGCTTTCCAACGACATGGTATGTGCCGCATAACTCCCTACGGATCAAAATTTATGGGGATGGGAGCGGCAAGGACCTGGTAATCGGCCCCATGCCATCGGTTTATGGGTCCAGCCCCTCCTAGAAGCGAAGCTGGGCGGCCCAAGATGTCGTGGGACTCGAGGAAAGAAATGTGATGAGAAAGTATCTTGCCAAAGCTAAACGGGGCAAAAAAACTCAAAAAGAGGGTGCAACACGAGGACTTCCCAATGGGTCACTCATCGTAGTACTACTCTCGCCCAAGCATGCTTAACTTAGGAGTTCTGATAGGATCCGGTGCATTAGTGTTGGTCTAATCGCACCCATCATGTTGTTAGTGCAAAGCCATTATGTGTTGATGGTTCACAGTCCCAGCCTAGAGAGATCGCCCATTCAAACGGCCCAATGGGCTTATTGACAGCCCAACGGCTTCAACCGTGCAGCATCCTCGCAAGACGTGATATCGCTGCATTGTAGGGCGATCTACTATCCCACGAGTTAGATTGTCGTCCTTTTCGCTGCTCACGACGGCTGACCCGGGACAAAAAAAAAACAAAAAGAATAAAAGTAGCCAAAAATTGATGAAAACGTTCAATTTTGGGAACCAAAAACAAGCGTAGCCAAGCAGGCTCGCTGCCCCCGTCGTAGAGATCCCGTAGAGCTTTTCATAGCATTTAAAGTTCATTTAAATTGCATTTTATTGACCTTTCACCTTCTTTGACCAAACTAGTTGACTTTTCATCTACATTGACCAACTAGGACAAGGTGTGAATTTTTGAAATGTTTAATAAAAGGCAAACTTGGGATTAGAAATAAAAAAATGCAATGTTAAGTTAGTCAAATTTTGGGTAAAATTTGGAATTAAATCTGAACCAATTGGGGAAGAGTTAGGTAGCAAATTATATATGGTTGGAAAGCTCTATGAGTCTAGTTTCTGAGGCTTCAAACTATTAGTGAATTGGAGTTTTCTAGAAGAAGTTTTGGCCATTTTCGTAAGGTCGCGCATAGCTGTTTTGGTTTAGCGGGTTGACCGAATCTTTGACCTTTGACTTCTTGTCATTTTTTTTCCTAAATAAGCAGAATGCAAACGAAAAAATATAGAAGAAAGGCTTGAAGCCATGAGGAAAAGAAAGAGAAAAAGAAAGAAAAAAAAATCAAAACAAATCATCAAATCTTCGCGTGAGCTTGCACGGGGTGGTTTCCAAGGCATCCTACGAGGTTTCCCTAGCGTCTAGGAGCGTCTAAGGTGAGGGTTTCATCGTTATTTGTGCATTTGAAAATGTTGAACATAAACTTTAATTTTTGTGATTTAACCGTAGGTTGTTATTTTGTTTGTTTCATTACTTAAAGTATGTTCCCTAGCAATCGTAGAACACGTATTTATAGCTTTTTAACATTTTATGCGGTTGAATATTGAAATTGAAATATAAATTGTTAGTTGAATAGTATTTTATGAATAGTAAACCCTTGAAACGATAAAGTTGCGTTGTTATGCTGTCTGTTGATGTGAAAAGGTGCTAGGTATGCTAGAATGCCTAAATGCATGATTTGTTTAGGTTGCGTAATGGAAAAAATGAGAAAAACGCCTTGGTGAAAGTCGGGGTCGTTTAGGTCGAGTTTAGCATTTTCTCGTTTTGCGTGATGACATTGTTTCGGGAGGCCATGGAAGCACTTTTGGTGCGATTATGGCGTTGGTTGGGTGTTTCGTTAGTATAGTTGTAGTTCAAACGAGCAAAGGGGGAAATCGGGACTTTGCGTGAATTCCAGGGTTAAGTAGGGTTTCGCGGTCTTTAGACGTGCCTTATAGTGACCTAGGAGGATTGGTGAAGTCGGGTTCCAAAACTCGTGGCTCGTTTGAAAGTAGTAGAGTTTGGTAAGTTGAGGTCATTTTCATGATTTTGTGTGTTTTCATAGAATATTGCTTATAGAATGCTTATATTGCTTATAGAATGCTTATGTTGCCTATAGAATGCTTATAATGCCTATAGAATACTTGTTATTGCTTGATAATGTTAGTTGGTGTTGTTCTTGTTACTTGTTTGATTGTAAATGCTTGTTAATGCTTATTACGCTTGTTAGAGTTGATTATTGATTGAAATGTTTAACAATTGTTGATAATGCTTGATATCTCGTTTATTTCCTCTATTCTGTATTGTTGTGCTATCGCTCGTTTATCGCCTTGTATCGAGTCTTGCATTGCATAGTGTCAGCGCGTGAGTGATGGGCCTCTCTGGGTAGCCTTGGGTTGCCAATGTTGGTTGCTCTAGCTCCGTAGCTATTCCCTCTTCTCGCTTGGGTTGCCTCCCAGGGAGATTTGGATTGTAGATTGATGGATACTCCCGGGGTATTCCAAACTGGTGTTATAAGATGGTTGCGCGCTTATTGTCATCGTTGTCAACATCAAGCTCGAGATTGATGTATCGCTCGTGAAATGGTATATTGCTCGTATGAGTGAACCATAGCCTTCAGAGTGTGGTATAGCTTTGAATGGTTGTGTTAATGCTTTCAGTAATTGCTTATTGTATTGATTGTTTGTCTTGATTGCTTATTTATCAATTATATTGCTTAACTGTCTTATTTGCATTGCACGACTTTCTTTCTCTCTAATTCGATATTTGTCTCTCCCTCACTGAGTATACGTGTTGTGTATACTCATTCCTCACCACCACATTTCAGGAAATGTCATGTTAGCTGAAAAGTTCGTGATTTCGTGAAAGTTCGTTGCTTGAAGAGTTGTTTTGCGTGCCTATGTGGCTTGAGTGTCGAAGTTTGTAATGTGTTGTTTGTATTTATTGTCAAAAGAAATGTAATTTAAATTTAGCTAAGTAGCTAAGGTGAATTGATAAGCTAGTTTATGTAATCAGTTAGCATAGCTTAACTTCAATCCATGTCTATAATGTCCAAAGGAAAAGAGTTAGAATGGCATGATAGTTTATTTTATGCAGTAGCTTAGTATGGTTTAACCGTCTAGTTCGAATGTACTTGTCAAAAATGAAAAGAGATAGGTTAGCTTTTAAATTGAAAATGTATATATACTTGCTGAGTTTAAATTGTTGAGAACCGAGGCTCGGATGGCCTTGAGGTGGTTTTGAATGTTTGGACATGGTATTGGTCCACCTATATGCTATCGCAGGTTTTACATTTCGCCTAGAAACAGGGGAGACTCCATCCGTTTTCCCTAAAAATTATGCCCGGGTTTTGTTTGGGTTGTGATTAGATCAATTGATAGAACTCCTGGTCTCGAGAGGGATCGGGGTGTTACAGCTGCATTGTAGGGCGATCTACTATCCCACGAGTTAGATTGTTGTCCTTTTCGCGGCTCACGACGGCTGACCCGGGACAAAAAAAAAACAAAAAGAATAAAAGTAGCCAAAAATTGATGAAAACGTTCAATTTTGGGAACCAAAAACAAGCGTAGCCAAGCAGGCTCGCTGCCCCCGTCGTAGAGATCCCGTAGAGCTTTCCAACTACATGCTGTGTGCCGCATAACTCCCTGCGGATCAAAAGTTATGGGCATTGGAGTGGCGGGGACCTGGTAATCAGCCCACGCCCTCGGTTTGCATGCCCAGTCCCTCCGGGAAGTAAACCTGGGCGGCCCAAGATGTCGTGCGACTCTAGAAAAGAAATGTGACGAGAAAGCATCTTGTCAAATCTAAACGGGGCAAAAAGAAACAAAAAGTGGGGTGCAACACGAGGACTTCCCAAGGGGTCACCCATTCTAGTACTACTCTCGCCCTAGCACGCTTAACTTCGGAGTTTTGATGGGATCCAGTGCATTAGTGCAGGTATGATCGTACCCGTCTTGTTGTGGGTGTAACATCATTATGTGTTGACGGTTCACAGTCCAAGACTAAAGAGATTGCCCATTCAAACGGCCCAATAGACTTATCGACAGCCAATTGGCTTCAACCGTGCACCATCATCGCAAGACGTGATATCGGCGCATTGCAGAGCTATCTACTATCCCGCAAGTTAGGTTTTCGTCCATTTCGCAGCTCATGAGGACCGAGCTGGGATGAAAAAATAGTGTAAAAAAAAAAAGAAAAGTGTCCAAAAACTGTTGAAAATGTTCAATTTTGGGCAACAAAAATAGGTGCAGCTACCCCCGTCAGAGAACTCCTGGAGAGCTTTCCAACAGTATGCTGTGTGATCGCTACTTGGTGTGTGTTATAAATATGTGCAAAATAACCAAGTTTTAATAACCCGCAAGTGCACGGATCTTATAGTGTAGTGTGCAAGGAGTGCGGAATCGTATCCACAGGGAAGCTCGTTAGTTAGTTAGTGTAATGTGTGAAAGTGTTTAAAGCGGTAAGTGACAGTTTGAAATGACGTTTGAGTAACGAGTAAAAAATGTAAACTAAAAGCTAAGGTTTTGGTTTAGCTAAGTACGGAAGAATATCTAGGGATCAAATATGTAAATAAGGCAATTAATATAGGCTCGGTATCCGGATTCTTAAATTCTATACAAGAGGTTAAGCTACAAGCATTAACCTAGTCAATTAACTTAGTCTATTAAAATCCCGATTACTAACTCTGATGTAGGTGCCGTTCCATCTACGAGCATATAGTATGGATCTATCCTTGCAACCTGGTGTAAAAGGTCTGTTTCAACATAAGTAATCAACATCTCCTTACTAGTCTAGAAACTATGGTCTACTTAAAAGCATTACCTATAATTTCTTGGAATCTTTAAGGTTGTCAAGCCATTGATTCACTATTAAAACATGGATATATGACACGAAAATAAAGCAATCATATCATCTACTTAAAAGCATTATATATGAAAGACAATACTTAATTAATACAAGTCATATATTGCATTAAAACTAAATTATCCGAATCCGAGACCATATATTAAAAGACCATTATTTACAATATCCTACCCTAGATAAGAATTCTACTCAGACATAATAAATACGAGTTTATACAAATAAAAGAGAGTCAAGAAAGGCTCCTCCGTATTGACGAACGCGTATTTCTGAACTCCAGGTCTGAACAGAAATTCTATAGCTATTCGGGCAGAACTTCCCCCCGAATAAGAGCTATTTTTGAGCAAAGGCTCAAAAATGAACGTTAGGATGTCCGCTGTACAGTAGCTATTCAGGCAGAATGCCCCCGAATAAGAGCCACTAGGCAGGACTTCCTCCGTATATAGCTATTTAGGCAAAATCCTAAATAAGAACTATAAAATTAACTTGACAAAAATTAAAAATATTGAAAAAATATCCAAAGCTCTCCAAAATTGTGAGAAAATATGAAGAGGGTTGATGTCTATTTATAGGAAAATTTAGCTACTATTCACGCGAGTACTATTCACTCGACTATTATTCACGCGACTACTATTCACGCAATTACTATTCACGTATTCTGCATGCAGTTTTTAGTGTTCACGAGTTGACCATCACTATTCACGCGTTGACCGATACTATTCACGCATTGACCAATGCTATTCCAAGTTTATTCGGCATTCTAAGTCCGTTTTCGCATTCCGTTTGGCCAAATTCTTCCTCTACGCGCTTCAATTCTTGGTCAACACTTGATTTTGTCTTTGACTTTGACCGGTTCGTTGACTGCAACATCTTCAGGCATTTTTCATTGTTTTGACCCTCCAAACGATGGAATTTGGCTAAAATCACGCTACCCACAGGACAATAGTCCTGTGTTTTGCTCAGACTGTTGTTTCTACCCGAAAAACATATATGATTTGCCAAAAACGGACATGGGCCACTATTTGAGATCATCTGGGTCAATGCTCTGAATCCAATTTTGTGCTAGTTTCAGCCAAATTTCTTCTCTATGAGCTTTATTCTTCAACCGCTTCTCGTGCTTCCGCATTCTTGACTTCTTCACTTGTAATTTGGATCATTTTGGGTCTGATTTTCCACTTTTCTGTGTCATCCTACATTGCATTGAAAATATCAAAGTATTGCAATAATTCCCAAATCAAGATGCAAATATAGTACAAATACTAAGGTTTGAGTGCTGCAAATACAGTCACATCAACATCCCCAAACCTAAACCTTGTTTGCCCTCAAGTAAGACTATCTTTAAAATAGATGTGAAAATAGATTTTGCAGTGTTTTTAGAAGTCAAAAACAGATGAAGTAATCTATCCTATCTTTTTGTCAGACACTTTCCAAATCTGAAACATGAGAAATGCAATCTACTATCTTAAACATATTCAGCAATTAATGACAAACATAAGAGAACTTTGTACATAGTTTTCACAAATAAGTACTCTTATTGGAAATCGACTATTGATTGTTTCGGAGTACATATTTAGAAGTAAACTAAGCAAATTAATTTCATTCAATTCCCAACTTCCAAGTTATGCAACCAGATTGGACCTTGATATTCTTACCTACATTTGTAATCAAACTCTTGATCATGCCTTAACCCTTTAACATTTGCCAGAAATATAAAAGTACAACTAATAATACCTCTGTATAGTGTTCAGTTTCATTTGCTTTCTGTATATCCCATGTAGCGGGCTTTAAGGCCAACAATCCCCCGCCATTATGACTGAGGTTGCCAGGTTTCAAAGGGACCCCTACGTGCCTTAATCACCCGAGATATCCAGGCTCGAACCCTTATACTATAGCACATATCCCAAATTACAATGTCTAGGATAGTGGTGCTTAGAGATTTACAACATATTTACACCAAAAATTTATTCAACAGTAAAGGTATGTACAACTCTTTTTTTTCTCTTTTTTTCATTGTTTTCTTTGTTTTTGTTGTTTTGTTATTTTTTTTTTTGATTATTTTCTTTCTTTCTTTCTTTTTTAAAGTGTACATATAGACAAAGTAACATAACATACTGTACAGACATGGCATAAGGGTTCAGGTTTCAATCACAAGAAGTTCTCATAACAAACGGTAATCTTATCTCAGTCCTTTCATATTTACAAACCTATCAATTGAAGAACAGAAGAACAGCTAGGTTTACTCATGAATACAGTACTCCAAAGTTTTTCTTACAGAGTTTCCTCAGAGTTTTTTACAATACATAGCTAACAAAACAGGTTCTCAAATCATCTAAATCATCGTTTTTAAACAGGTAAGGTAGCAGACTACTCTTCTCATAAACAAAAATGGTGTATTTCTTGCATATTTTGAAAAAGGTTTTCATGAATGTACGCACCCCCACACCAAAACTTTGCTTGTCCTCGAGCAAATAGCAATGTAAGACAGTGAGAATGTAATATGCAAGTAATAACATAATGACAAATGCTACATCCCCAAACCTATGGTTTTCTTACTCTATAGCGCAGGTTGATCAGGTATAAAGGGAAATGTAGTAAGGAAAGATATCACCTGATGTGAAGCATTTCTATGTTGATGTCAAAGCTTCTCTACTAACTTTTGTCAAAAGATGTATCATTCTGCAATTAAAGATTAGTGGAAAAAGCATTTTACAGATTATCATCAACACAACAAAAATAGTTAGGTATACTAAAAATAGTCAAACAAATATATAGGGGAGAAATCAAAAAAAAATAAAATATATGGTCACGAAAAATAACTAATACATAAAGCAAATAAATGAACTATCCAGACCATTTAGACTCTTTTCTAGGGTTCTAGAGTTTGATACTACTGAACATACTAGCTATTCCAGAGGTTTCTGCGCTCACGATATCTATCTTTTTCGTTCGGCACACTTAAGGCCAAAGCCAGTTCCACAGGGTCAAGAATAGAATAGCGGGGTTTTACGTCACAGACGTTACATCTGGTGTATACTCACACTCTTAACTACCTTATCAAGTAATACCCAATAGACTCAAACTACAAAAAGCTGGTGGAGTAGCTCACATTATAAGACAGAGTTGCACAATTAAGCCAACCGCACATAAAAATGTACAGTGACCACTAGTAGAATGACACTGGTACTTCTATGAATGTTCCTCAGGGCTAAAACCCAAACTACCTAAAGCTGGAGAAAGATTCAAAGAGTACATGTAAATGACATAAATTAAACAAATATTTACACAAAAGAGTACTAGGTTGCTTCCTAGTAGCGCTAAGTTTAACGTCTTCAGCCAAACGGTTGTACTGAGTTTAATGCCATCAACTAGGTGGATTCCGTTTTATGGAAGGTATACAGGGTCCAGAAGTTCAACAAATTCAACTTCATGAGGGACCACCTTAGGATCGAAAGCATGCTTCAATCGTTGCCCATTGACTGTAAGAATACGCCCATCTGTGGGATGTTTAATCAAGATAACTCCGGACGGATATGCTTTAAGCACTTCATAAGGACCATCCCACTTTGTTCTCAATTTGCCTGGGAAGAACTTCAACCTAGAATTAAACAGCTACACTTTATCAGAAGGAGAAAAAGTCTTTCTTAGAATATATCTATCACGAATCTTCTTCATTCTCTCTTTGTAGAGTTTGGCATTCTCATAAGCTTCGAAGCGAAGCTCTTCCAATCACTCAACGCCAACTTCCTACCTTTACCCGCCTGTTGCAAGTCAAAGTTTAGGGCCTTAATAGCCCAATAGGCTTTATGCTCTAGTTCAACAAGGAGGTGGCAAGATTTACCGTATACTAATCTATACGGGGACATGCCGATGGCAGTTTTGAAAGCAGTATGGTAGGCCCATAATACGTCGTGCAGACGACTGGACCAATCTTTGCGATCGGGCCTAACCGTTTTCTGAAGAATTGACTTGATTTCCCTATTCGACACTTCCACTTGTCCACTTGTTTATGGGTGGTAAGGCGTTGCTATCTTGTGGTAGATTGAATATTTTCTTACTAAGGCTTCGAGTGTCCTGTGACGAAAATGTTGCCCTCCGTCACTTAAAAGTACACGTGGCACCCCGAATCGAGAAAAGATGTTCTCTTTAATGAACTTGACCACGACTTTGTGGTCATTGGTTCGGGTTGCTACTGCCTCTACCCACTTGGACACATAGTCCACACCAACAAGAATATAAGTATAACCTGAGGAAGGAGGAAAAGGACCCATGAAGTCTATACCCCATACATCAAATATTTCGCATATGAGAATGGGCGTAAGGGGCATCATGTCCCTTCTTGAGATAGAGCCAGCTTGTTGACATTGTGGGCAATTTTTACAAACTTGCTGGGCATCTTTGAAAAGAGTTGGCCAGAAGAACCCACTTTGAAGGACTTTGGCAGCTGTCCTCTTTCCTCCAAAATGGCCACCACATGCTTCAGAGTGGCAAAATTGGAGTATACTCGCGAATTCGTCTTCGGGTATACATCGTCTGATTACTTGATCAGCACATATCTTGAAAAGGTAAGGGTCTTCCCAAAAGAAATACCTTACTTGGGCCATGAATCGATCTTTCTCTCTTTTTCCCCAATGTGGAGGTAGTTGCTTAGCTGTTAAAAAATTGACAATGTTGGCATACCATGGAGTTTGTTGAGAGATGGAAAATAGTTGTTCATCAGGAAACACATCTCGAAATGGAAGAGGATTTATTGGTGATTGAGACATAAGCCGTGAAAGATAATCAGCCACAGAATTGTCACTACCTCGTTTATCTTTGATTTCAATGTTAAACTCCTGAAGTAAGAGTATCCAACGGATTAAGCGAGGTTTTGAATCCTTCTTGGTGAGCAAATATTTCAAGGCAGCATGATCAGTAAAAACTACCACTTTTGATCCCAAGACATAAGTCCTAAACTTGTCAAGTGCAAAAACCACTGCTAACAATTCTTTCTCAGTGGTTGTGTAGTTCTTTTGTGTATCATCCAAAGTTTTGCTAGCATAGTAGATTACGTATGGCAACTTGCCTCTACGTTGTACTAGAACTGCTCCAACAGCATAGTCGGAGGCATCACACATGATTTCAAATGACAGATTGTAGTCAGGAGTTTGAATTATAGGTGCAGATGATAGCAAAGACTTAGGCTTCTCAAAGGCCTTAATACATTCATCATCAACTTTAAAGGGAGCATCATGTACTAAGAGCCTTGTAAGAGGTCTGGCAATTTGACTAAAGTCTTTGATGAAACGCTTGTAAAAACCAGCGTGTCCTAAGAAATATCTAACATCCCTCACAGTTTTGGGAATAGGGAGCTTTTCTATTATCTCCACTTTAGCTGGATCAACATGGATCCCATCTCTAGAAACTACATGACCAAGAACTATCCCTTGTTGAACCATGAAATGGCTCTTTTCCCAACTTAAGACTAGATTCATTTGTACACATCGATCTAAGACCAAAGAAAGGTGATTAAGACACTCATTAAAGTTTGCTCCAAAAAATGAGAAGTCATCCATAAAGACTTCTAGGAATTTCTCAATCATATCAGAAAATATGGCCATCATACACCGTTGAAATGTCACTGGTGCATTACATAACCCAAAAGGCATGCGGCGGTAAGCGAATGTTCCGTAAGGACAAGTGAAAGTGGTCTTCTCCTGATCTCTTGGAAACATAGGAATTTGATTGTAACCAGAGTATCCATCTAAGAAACAATAGTACCCCCGTCCAGCTACTCTATCTAGGATTTGATCAAGGAAGGGTAAAGGAAAGTGGTCTTTCCTTGTCTTGGAGTTGAGCTTTCTATAATCAATGCATACACGCCACCCAGTGGTAGTGCATGTAGGAATGAGCTCGCCTTTATCATTTGAGATCACAGTAATCCCAGATTTCTTTGGTACAACTTGTACCGGACTCACCCAAGGGCTATCAGAGATTGGGTAGATCATACCAGCATCAAGTAACTTGATTATCTCTTTATGGACAACATCACCAATTTTTGGGTTCAGTCTCCTTTGAAATTCTCGAGAAGGAGTAACTCCTTCTTCGAGGTGAATCTTATGCATGCACACAGAGGGATCAATTCCTCTTAAATCAGCGATTGTCCATCCTATCGCCTTCTTATGAGTACCTAGGACTTCTAAGAGTTTACCTTTTTGCTTGATGGTTAAATCTGAAACAATGATGACTGGAAGGGTCTCATTTGGGCCTAAGCTGGTGGATACCCAATTGTTGGACTATCAGAAGCTACAGAGAGAGGGTTTGTTATTAGATCAGTCTCTCCCGAATCATTCACAAGCGAAGTGGAGGCGACCATTTCTGGTGAAATGTCGCAGTCATACAAGAGTCGTTCAAGCTCTGTTATTTCTTCATCAGGGGTCAAAAGTGCGTGGGCATATTCATCTATACAAGAACCAATGGTTTCTAAATGAAAGCATTCTTCCTCCTCATCCTTGTTCATCTTCTTGGCCGCATCAGCAACCCTCAATTTTGTTCTCATGTTCCCAAAAGTCAGTTCAATTATACCCGTTCTACAATAGATAACAACATTAGTTGTTGCTAGAAATGGTTTGCCTAGTAGAACGGGAGTAGTATTCTTGTTATCATGACCTAAGTCTATGTCTAACACAATGAAGTCAACTGGGAACAGAAATTCTCCTACTCTGACTAGGACATCCTCTACAATACCTCGAGGTCTCCTCTCAGATCTATCTGCCAACTGAAGGGTTACATTTGTTGGAGTCAACTCTCCAAGACCTAGCCTTTGGTAAACTGTGTGAGGAATAAGGTTAACACTAGACCCTAAATCAAGCAAGGCGTTTTCTATACGTTGGTCCTGAATGAAACATGGAATAGTGAAAGCTCCTGGGTCACTGCATTTCTGAGGCAACCCTTTAGTGCAGATGCTACTAACCTTTTCAGTAAGACGGACTGTCTTAGGAATGAAGTTGGTCCGTCTCTTTTTCACACACAAATCCTTCAAAAATTTGGCATAGGTAGGGATTTATTGGATTATCTCTACTAAAGGCAAATTGATCTTAATATCTTTCAGATGCTCTAAGACCTTGAGTTGTCTAAGATCAACACTCTGTTTCGGACGAGACAGAGCTGTTGGGAAAGGTACTTTGGATGAAGGTTCAACTAAAGGCTCTACCGTTGGATTTTCATTCCTACAGGAGTCATCTACATCGTTGCTTAAAACCTCGATCGCAGGTTCCTCTATCTCCTCAGGAACATCCCTATTTTTTTTGTTAACCTCCTTGTCTATCAATTTCCCACTCCTAAGGGTTGTTACGTCCTTAGCCTGTTCGTGGGCGGTCTCAGTTTGGACATTACTACATTGTCCTCGTGGATTTTCCACGGTTTGAGACGGGAGTTTTCCTTCATCTCTCCTGCTTATATTTTGGGCCAATTGCCCAATTTGTCCTTCAAGTTTAACAATGGACTGTTGCTGAACTTGGACTAATTGTAAGAGTTTATCAAACTTGTTATCAGATGATGACTGTGCAGGAGGAAGAGCGGGAAAGTTGTTCCGTTGTGTTCGGAACGGATCTTTTTGGACTTGGTAAAAACCAGGAGGGTTAGAATTTTGAGGCCTTTGATATTGCTGCTGAGGGAAACGAGGCTCAAAATTTCCTTGTTGTTTCTGATATTGTTGTTGAGAAAACTGAGTCTCATGATTCCCTTGTGGCCATGAAATTGCGGGATTATCTCGCCAGCCAAGATTATACGTGTTAGAATACGGATTGTAATTCCTTGTATATCCTTGGGCGGCACAGACTTGTTCTTACATGAATTCAGGAAATTGTGAACCGATTGGACAGTCCAGAGTAGAGTGATCTACTGCAAAACATACGATACAAACTTCTGTGATATGAGGAACTAAAGAAGAAGAATACCCTAGAGAGATAAATTTTTCTAATTTTTGTGCTAGGGCATCTACTTTGTCAGTCAATTGGGAATTGGAGCTAGAGTTAACTTCAAACAATGCCCTCTTTTGGGGATTATGGGTGCTCTTAATCTCTCTGTCATCAGCAGTGTTTTGGAAAGAGTCTTCAGCAATATTTTATATTCTTTTCCAAGCTTCATCCGCTGTGAGGTTATAAAAACCTCCATTGCTCATTGCATTAACTATCATCTTATTATGAGGGGTAAGACCTTTGAAGAAATAATGCAAGAGTTCAGGACGATCAAATCCATGATGAGGACACAGATTTTTAAGATCGTTAAACTTTTCCCATGATTCATGAAATGGCTCAAAGTCTGACTGTGCGAATGTCATGATGTTTGTTCGCAGAGTAGTAGTCTTAGCCATTGGGAAGAACCTATGTAAGAATTTCCGAATAAGTTCTCCCCAAGAAGTGATCACTCCTGCGTCTAGATGATTTAGCCACTGTTTGGCTTTATCTTTCAATGAAAAGGGAAACAGACGCAGGTGAATATTTTCACGACTCACATTAGGAATATGAAGCGTTGTGCATGCTTCAATGAATTGCACGATGTGAGCGTGAGGATTTTCATTGCTTTTTCCATAGAAGGAAGGAAGCATTGAAATAGTCCCTGTTTTGAGCTCAAAATTTATATTACCAAGAGCCGGTGGGGCTATGGCAAATTCAGGGTCAAAATCACCGGGTGAAAAATGTTGACGTAAAGTCATCGGTTGGTTCACAGGTTGATTAACAGGCTGAGCTATAGGAAGAGGCAGGATATTTCCTTCTTGTTCTGCCATCGGGACTTGGACTCTCCTTCGCGGAGTTTTCTGAGGCTCGGGATCAAAATGGGCGAGTTCTGGATTTAAGGAACGACGCCCGTGCATGCAAAATAAACTAAAGCTAATTGCAATAAGTAACTACATAAAATAAACTGAGTACTTAAAATAAAGATAGAAAATAAGCTAAGTATATGTGCAAGCTATTTTAACAAAGTATAATAAAAATAGTTTATGTGCAAATATAATAAAGACAATATACAAGATTTATAAACATTAATACGAAATGAAACTATATGCAATATATTTCTAATATACTTTACAAGTAGCAATAAAATTTATACAATTTAAAACGAATATAAACAATATAAACAATAATTACAACACTTAAAACAAGTTCACAAATAATTCAAAAACTAAACTAGGCCGTGCTTCCCCGGCAACGGCGCCAAAAACTTGATCGCTACTTGGTGTGTGTTATAAATATGTGCAAAATAACCAAGTTTTAATAACCCGCAAGTGCACGGATCTTGTAGTTTAGTGTGCAAAGAGTGCAGAATTGTATCCACAGGGAAGCTCGTTAGTTAGTTAGTGTAATGTGTGAAAGTGTTTAAAGCGGTAAGTGACAGTTTGAAATGACGTTTGAGTAACGAGTAAAAAATGTAAACTAAAAGCTAAGGTTTTCGTTTAGCTAAGTACGGAAGAATATCTAGGGATCAAATATGTAAATAAGGCAATTAATATAGGCTCGGTATCCGGATTCTTAAATTCTACACAAGAGGTTAAGCTACAAGCATTAACCTAGTCAATTAACTTAGTCTATTAAAATCCCGATTACTAACTCTGATGTAGGTGCTGTTCCATCTACGAGCGTATAGTCATAGTATGGATATGTCCTTGCAACCTAGTGTAAAAGGTCTGTTTCAACATAAGTAATCAACATCTCCTTACTAGTCTAGAAACTATGGTCTACTTAAAAGCATTACCTATAATTTCTTGGAATCTTTAAGGTTGTCAAGCTATTGATTCACTATTAAAGCATGGATATATGACACGAAAATAAAGCAATCATATCATCTACTTAAAAGCATTATGTATGAAAGACAATACTTAATTAATACAAGTCATATATTGCATTAAAACTAAATTATCCGAATCCGAGACCATATATTAAAAGACCATTATTTACAATGTCCTACCCTAGATAAGAATTCTACTCAGACATAATAAATACGAGTCTATACAAATAAAAGAGAGTCAAAAAAGGCTAACCCGTATTGACGAACGCGTATTTCTGAACTCTAAGTCTGAACATAAATTCTATAGCTATTCGGGCAGAACTTCCCCTCGAATAAGAGCTATTTTTGAGCAAAGGCTAAAAAATGAACGTTGGGATGTCCACTGTGCAGTAGCTATTCAGATAGAATGCCCCGGAATAAGAGCCACTAGGCAGGACTTCCTCCATATATAGTTATTTAGGCAAAATCCTAAATAAGAACTATAAAAATTACTTGACAAAAAATTGAAGATATTGGAAAAATATCCAAAGCTCTCCAAAATTGTGAGAAAATATGAAGAGGGGTGATATCTATTCATAGTAAAATTTAGCTACTATTCATGCAACTACTATTCACGCAGTTACTATTCACATATTTTGTATGCAGTTTTTAGTGTTCACGAGTTGACCATCACTATTCATGCGTTGACCGATACTATTCACGCGTTGACCAATGCTATTCCAAGTTTATTCGGTATTCTGAGTCCGTTTCCGCATTCCGTTTGGCCAAATTCTTCCTCTACGCGCTTCAATTCTTGGTCAACACTTGATTTTGTCTTTGACTTTGACCGGTTCGTTGATTGCAACATCTTCAGGCATTTTTCATTGTTTTGACCCTCCAAACGATGGAATTTGGCTAAAATCACGCCACCCACAGGACAAAGTCCTGTGTTTTGTTCAGACTGTTGTTTCTACCCGAAAAACATATATGATTTGCCAAAAACGGACATGGGTCACTATTTGAGATTATCTGGGTCAATGCTCTGAGTCTAATTTCGTGCTAGTTTTAGCCAAATTTCTTCTCTATGAGCTTCATTCTTCAACCGCTTCTCGTGCTTCCCTATTCTTGACTTCTTCACTTGTAATTTGGATCATTTTAGGTCTGATTTTCCACTTTTCTGTGTCATCCTACATTGCATAGAAATATCAAAGTATTGCAATAATTCTCAAATTAAGATACAAATATAGTACAAATACTAAGGTTTGAGTGTTGCAAATACAGTCACATCACTGTGCACCGCATAACTCAATACAGATCAAAAGTTATGGGCATTTGAGCGACGGGGACCAGTTAATTGGCCCCATGCCCTTGGTTTGCAGGCCCAGCCCCTCCGGGAAGTGAAGCTTGGCAGCCCAAGATGTCGTGGGACTCGAGGATGGAAATGTGACAAGAAAGCATCTTGCCAAAGCTAAACGGGGCAAAAAAAAGGGGGTGCAACACGAGGACTTCCCTAAGGGTCACCCATCCTAGCACTACTCTCGGCCAAGCACGCTTAACTTCGGAGTTCTGATGGTATCCGGTGCATTAGTACTGGTATGATTGCACATGTCATGTTGTGGGTGTAAAGCCATTATGTGTTGACAGTTCACAGTCCCAGCCTAGAGAAATAGCCAACTCAAATGGCCCAATGGGCTTATCGACAGCCTATCAGCTTCAACCGTGCAGCAACCTTACAAGACGAGATATAAGCGCGTTGTAGGGCGATATACTATCCCGCGAGTTAGGTTGTCGTCCTTTTCGTGGCTCATGACGACTGATGCGGTACAAAAAAAAGCGCAAAAAGAAGAAAAATAGCCAGAAACTGATGAAAAAGTTCAATTTTGGGCATTGAAAATAGGCGCATATAAGCAGGCTGGCTGCCCCCATTGTAGAGCTCCCAGAGAACTTTCCAACGGTATGCTGTATGCCATATAACTCCCTACAGATCGTAAGTTATGGGCATTGGAGTGGCGGGGACCTTGTAATTGGCCCCACGCCCTCTGTTTGCGGGCCCAGTCCCTCCGGGAAGTGAAGCTGGGCAGCCCAAGATGTCATGGGACTCGAGGAAAGAAATGTGACGAGTTAGCATCTTGCCAAAGCTAAATGGGGCAAAAAAAACAAAAATGGTGCAACACGAGGACTTCCCAAGTGGTCACCCATCCTAGTACTACTTTCGCCCAAGCACGCTTAACTTCGGAGTTCTGATGGGATCCGGTGCAATATTGCTGGTATGGTCGCACCCGTCATGTTATGGTTGCAAAACCATTATGTGTTGACGGTTCACAGTCCCATCCTAAAGAAATGGCCCATTCAAACAGCCCAATGGGCTTATCCACAGCCCATCGGCTTCAACCGTCCAGCATCCTCGTAAGACGTGATATCGACGCGTTGTAGGGCAATCTACTATCCAGCAAGTTAGGTTGTCATCCTTTTTGCAGCTCACGACGACGGGCCCGGGGCAAAAAAAGGGCAAAATGAAGAAAAGTGGCTAGAAACTGATGAAAACGTTCAATTTTGGGCACCAAAAATAGGCATAGCTGAGCAGGCTTGCTGCCCCAGTCATTGAGCTCCCGGAGAGCTTTCCAACGGCAGGCTGTGCGCCACATAACTCCCTACGAATCAAAAGTTATGGGCATTGGGTCGGCGAGGACCTGGTAATCGGCCCCACGCCTTCGATTTGCGAGCCCAGCACCTCTATGAAGTGAAGCTGGGCGGCCTTAGATGTCGTTGGACTCGAGGAAAGAAATGTGACGAGAAAGCATCTTGCTAAAGCTAAATGGGACAAAAAAAACCAAAAAGGGGGGTGTAGCACGAGGACTTCCCAAGGGGTTACCCATCCTAGTACTACTCTCGCCCAAGCACGCTTAACTTCAGAGTTCTGATGGGATCCGGTGCATTAGTGCTGGTATGATCGCACACGTCATGCTGTGGGTGCAAAGCCATTATGTGTCATGCCCCGACCCGACCCCGCAAAAGGCCAAGCCCGGACCCAACACACGAAAGGAGTCTCCTCTGTACCGTGGACGTTATGAAAACCCTAAAAATCAACATAGTACATACGAAAGCCATAAACCAATTCAAACAAGCCGACTTTCCTTCAAATCATACATCCTCTTATTAACCAACTTCCCAAACCAAAATGCCATGCATACTACACCAGTATTTATGCCACTAAACATTTAACCATTAGTATGCAATTCTTTACTAGTCATAAGAGTACAACTTTACAACTTTACAACCTTTACAATAAAACCATTAAGGTCTCAAAATAGAACTACATACAAGGCTGTAAGCCTCAAAATAAAGCGACAACCAAGCATTAAACATATCAAGCATGGCTCGCACAAAAGTCTGGCAACCAACCACCAGCAAAGCAAAGAAGTGCTATCACGGAAACACCTCCACGTGCTCCTCCCCCTCTATTACCTCAATAGGGTCTGCTTCAACTACTCCTGTAAAAATATAATATAGAAAGGAATTAGCAAAAACTATTGCTCAGCGAGGGCAATTGGTCTCAAGGACGTAGATGAGAGGAGTATGCAATGCAATTAGTCAAGCAATACATACAAATATCATATAGAGATACAAATAAAGCCATCAATAAAGCAAACCAAGCATTAAAACTATAAACACTCATTCAAAGGATACGGTACTCTCTTCACGAGCAACTTTCAATCAAGAACTCGATGACGACGCGCAGGCCCAAACCACCTTATAACACCAGTTTGGAATACCCCGGAAGTATCCATCAATCTACGACCCAAATCTCCCTGGGAGGCAACCCAAGCGAGAAAAGGGAATAGCTACGGAGCTAGAGCAACCAACACTAGCAACCCGAGGCTACCCAGAGAAGCCCATCACTCACGCGCGGGACACTATGCAATGCAAGACTCGATATAAGGCGGTAAACGAGCAATAAAGCCACACGTGGTAAAATAACAAAGTAGGTTACTCTCGCACGCAATAGCAACAATTGATAAGCATTTCAATCAAAATCAATTCAAACAAGTATATCAAGCAACCCTAGGCATTCTATAGGCATAATATCAAGAAAACAAGCAAAATCACAAATCGGCCCCAACTATCAAAACACCACCATTTCCAAACGAGCCACGAGTTCTGGAAACCGACTTTCCCAATCCTCCTAGGTCACCATAAGGCACGTCTAAAGACCCCGAAAGCCTACTTTACCCTAGAATTCATGCAAAGCCCCGATTTTTCCCTTTGCTCGTTTGAACTACAACTATACCAACCAAACACCCAACCAATGCCATAATCGCACCAAAAGTGCTTCCATGGCCTCCCGAAACAATGCCAACACGTAAAACGAGAAAATGACAAATTTGACCTAAACGACCCCTACTTTCACCAAGGCATATTTCTCATTTTTTCCATTACGCAACCCAAACAAACCATGCATTTAGGAATTCTAGCATACCTAGCACATTTCTACATCAACGGATAGCATAACAGTGCAACTTCATCATTTCAAGGATTTACTATTTACAAAATACTATTCAATTGACATTTTAAGTTGCAATCTCAACATTTAACAGCAGAAAATGTTAAAAAGCTCTAAATACACGTTCTACAATTGCCAAGGAATATTCTAGAAGTATCAAAACGCTTTAAACAACAATCTACGGATAAATCTCAAAAATCACAAAGTTGACATACATAACATTTAAATGCGCAAATAACATGCTTCCCTCACTTAGGCACTCCTAGTCACTAGGAAAACAACGCTGGTTGCCTTGGAAACCACCCCGCACGAGCTCACGCGAAGATTTGAATTTTTGAAGGTTGAAAATTTTTTTTCTTTCCCTCTTGTTTCGGCCTGCTCCCTTACTGATTTCAGCTTTTATTTTTTTCATTTTGCTTTGTTTTAACTATTATAAGATGACTACTTGGTCAAAGGGTCAAAGCCCTAGGTCAAATAACTTAAAATTGGGTCAAATGGCCTTATTTTGTGAATTTTAAAGCCATATTAACTAAGGAAAAATTAATTATAGCTAACAACAATTAAAATATAAAATTTAAGTAATCTAAATACTAGTTTTACTATTTGCTGAGGACTAGAAACCATTCTCTAGCTATCGCTCCCTAAATGCAATACACGTTGCGACAGCAAGGAAGTAACAATTAAATCTCAAAGAATTTAAGAAATATAATTTTCATAATAATAAACAAGAAAATTTCACATTCCGAGCTCGGGTATTATACCCTCTCCCCCTTAGAACAATTGCGCCCACGCAATTCTTACCTGGTCAACAAACAACTCCGGATACTGACTTCGAACCTGGTCCTCTCTTTCCCAAGTCGCTTCCTCAAACCCATGATGATTCCATAGAACCTTTACTAACGGAATATTCTTTCTGCGAAGCTCCTGAATTTTTCGATCCACAATTCGAATCGGTTTCTCTTCATAAGACAAATTCTCCTCAATCTGTAAAGGCTCTGGTTCAAGTACATGTGAAGGGTCATGATGGTATTTCTTTAACATCGACACGTGGAACACATCGTGCAGTCTCGACAAGCTTGGAGGTAAAGCTAACCGGTAAGCTAAAGGACCTACCTTCTCAGTGATCTCATACGGACCCATATACCTGGGACTACGTTTCCCGCTCTTACCGTGCCGAATCAATCCCTTCCGAGGAGAAATCTTAAGAAACACCCAATCTCCCAAATCAAACTCAAGATCCCGACGTGCTTATTCGCATAACTCTTCTGACGACTCTGAGCTGTAAGCATACGCTGGCGAATAACATGAACATTATCTACCATCTTAATCATCTCAGGTAACACAGTCGGATCAACTGTTCTCATCTCTCCAACCTCTTCCCAATATAATGGAGATCTACATTTACGACCATACAACGCCTCGTAGGGAGCCATACCTATAGTAGATTGATAACTATTGTTGTAGGCGAACTATGCTAAAGGCAAAAACTTCTCCCAATTCTTTCCAAAGTCTAGCACACATGCCTGAAGCATGTCTTCCAAGATCTTGATAGTTCTCTCAGACTGGCCATCAGTTTGTGGATGATATGCAGTACTGAAGCTCAACTTAGTTCCCATGGCCTCTTGCAACTTTTGCCAAAAACGAGATCTGAATCTAGGATCCCTATCTGACACTATACTCTGTGGCATACCATGAAGTCTCACAATATTAGCAACATAAAGCTCAGCTAGTTTATCAAGGCTATCCTGTTTGTTCACGTGAATAAAATGTGTAACTTTAGTCAAGCTGTCCACAACAACCCAAACAAAATCACATCCTCTCGGAGATCTAGGCAGATCGGTCACAAGGTCCATTGTTATATGTACCCACTTCCATTGCGGAATCGACAACGGCTGTAGAAGTCCGGCTGGCCTCTGATGCTCAACTTTAACCCTCTGACAAGTCAAACATCTGGATACATACCCAGCAATCTCCCTCTTCATATTGTTCTACCAGAAGTGTTATTTCACGTCTCTATACATTTTAGTGCTGCCCGGGTGAATCGTATACCTCGAATTATGTGCCTCAGACAAAATCTCATTCTTCAAAGTCGGATCACCAAGAACACATACTCTGTCCCTGAATCTGAAGATACCATCTGCATGTAATTTAAACTCCGACTCTCCCCCTTTTGATTTTTCTTGGATTTTCAAGATGTAAGGATCAGTCTTCTGAGCCTCTCTGATCTGTGCTAGCAACCCTGACTGAATCTGCAAACTAGCAAATCGAATCCCTACCTCAGTAGCTTCTGGCTTCCATGAACAAATTTCTTCCAAAGTCTCCCAATCCATGATAGTTAAGCTTGCAACAGTAGCCTTTCGGCTCAAAGCATCAGCAACAACATTTGCCTTACCTGGCACGTAGTTAATAGAACAGTTATAACCACTCAATAGCTCTAGCCATCTCCGCTGTCTCATATTCAGATCC
Source organism: Ehretia macrophylla (assembly GCA_037974665.1). Lineage (NCBI taxonomy): Eukaryota > Viridiplantae > Streptophyta > Magnoliopsida > Boraginales > Ehretiaceae > Ehretia > Ehretia macrophylla. Next base: position 50,944,918 of record CM075777.1, on the reverse strand, counting down.
TTATGTGAAAACAAATATTTGAGACTCTTGTGGTCAGTAAAAATTTCAAATTTGCAACCCCACAAGTAATGACGCCACTTCTTCAAAGCAAACACAACTACAACTAACTCAAGATCATGTGTAGGGTAATTGACTTCATATGGTTTCAACTTCCTAGAAGCATAAGCAATCACCTTACCACTCTGCATTAAAACACAGCCCAATCCTTCCTTAGATGCATCACTGTAGACAACAAAGTTCTCTGTTCCCTCAGGTAAAGCTAGTATAGGAGCTGTAGTTAATCTCTTCTTCAATTCTTGGAAACTGGATTCACATTTGGCATCCCAGTTGTAAGCAACTTTCTTTCGAGTCAACTGACTCAAAGGTCCAGAAATTTTGGAAAAGTCTTTAACAAACCTCCGGTAGTAACCTGCCAACCCAAGAAAACTCCGAATCTCTGACACCGTCTTAGGTCTCTTCCAAGATGAAACAACTTCAATCTTAGCTGGGTCCACTGAAATTCCTTGATCTGAAATGATATGACCTAGAAAAGATATTTGATTCAACCCGAATTCACACTTGCTGAATTTTGCAAAAAGCTTGTTTTCCTGCAAAGTCTGTAGCACAATCTTCAAATGTTGTTTATGTTCAGCCTCATTCTTCGAGTACACTAAAATGTCGTCAATAAAGATCACGACAAACTGATCAAGATAAGGTCGAAAAACCCTCTGCATCAAGTCCATGAATGCAGCTGGTGCATTCGTCAATCCAAACGGCAACACAACAAACTCATAGTGGCCATATCTAGTCCTGAATGCCATCTTTGGTACATCGTCACTTCGAATTCTTAGTTGATAGTAACCCTGCCTCAAATCAAATTTGGAGTAAACACTCGCACCCTGCAACTGGTCAAACAATTCTTCAATCAACGGCAAGGGGTATTTGTTCTTAATCGAGACTTGATTAAGTCCTCTATAATCAATACATAACTGTAGCGTGCCGTTTTTCTTTCTCACAAACAACACAGGCGCACCCCACGGCGAAGAACTAGGTTGTATAAACCCTTTCTCAAGCAAGTTCTGAAGCTGAATTTTTAACTCCTGAAGTTCAGCCGATGCCATTCTATAAGGACTCCTAGAAATTGGCGCAGCGCCTGGTACAAGATCAATCACGAACTCAATCTCCCTATCCGGTGGTAAACCCGGTAATTCCTCGGGAAATATACCAGGGAAGTCTCTAACAATCGGAACCTTATTCAAATTCAACTTATCCGTAGGCTGATTGATCAAATAAGCTAAGTAAGCTTCACAACCCTTATTCAACAACTTAGAAGTCTTGATCGCTGATAAAAGAGGAATTCGGGCAGCCCTGCAATTCCCAACAATCTCCAGTACCGGTAGGTCAGGAACTTGAAGATAAACAATCTTTGTTCTACAATCCAACTGAGCATAGTACTTCCCCAACCAGTCCATTCCAAAATAATTTCAAAGTCACGGAATGGCAGTATAATTAAATCAGCAAGAAATTTACGGTTCTCAATGCATATATCACAAGATTTGCAAATAGACTCAGTAACAAATTTTGCACCCAAAGGCGTACTAACTTCAATTTCATGCGGCAGTTTATCAATGCAAGCATTCACAGATCGTGCACATGCAGGAGTTATAAACGAATGTGTAGCTCCGGGATCAATCAAAACTTTAACTGGCTGAGTATTGAGAAGAAAGGTACTTTTCACTATAGCTGTAGTATCGGGTAGCTCCTCTGCATCCAGTGCAAAGACCCTAGCCTGAACCCTCTGTGCTGGACGTGCACCTGCAGCCCTATTCTGAACACCCTGGCCTCTAGTACGGCCCTAAACATTCTTATACTTAGGGCAATCTCTCACCCTATGGTCATCACTTCCACAACCTGTGCATTTACCACTTTTTCTCCAACAATTAGCCTCAATATGCCCCGATCGATTACAATAGTTACACTGCTGATTTTTCTTTACAACAGTGTTTCCCGTAGGTGCTGGGGCTCTGGCAGTAGTAGGAACTGTAGCTCCCTGCTGGGGTCTAGTCACAGTTGGCCTAGCCTGAATCTGCTGCTGTGGCTGATACGGACGTTGCTGAGGAACCTGTGCAGAAGTCTGAAACTGCCTCGGCTGACTCTGGCTACTCTGGCCCAAATACTGTTTCTTACTCGGCTGACTGCTCTTAGCTAACATCTCAGCCTTCCGTTTCTCAAACTTCGATGCTACCTGGAATGCCTCGAGAAAAGTAGTGTAGGTCTGCCCAGTCAAATGTAATTGTATGTCCATTCTTAGCCCACGAACAAACCTATGAATCATCCTCCTAGCTGGCCGTACCAGCTCGGGCATATACCTCGACAGGCTAACAAACCTAGCCTCATACTGTGCAACAGTCATGTTTCCCTGCTTCAGGGCCTCAAACTCGTCTTCCCGCCTTTCCATAGCCATCTTGGGAATATACTTGTCCCGAAACTCACTCACAAAATCATCCCATAAATGTGGTACATCCTCACAATCCCACCTCCTCCGGACAGTATTCCACCACTGCTCTGCATCACCCTCAAACATGAATGACGCATAATCTATTCTTGCCTCATCAGTGTACCTCAAAGCGGTGAAAATTTTCTCAACACGATTAATCCATCTCTCGGCCGCCTCATCATCCGGCTCTCCAAAGAACTTTCCCGGCTCGTGCCTCAAGAATTTCTCCAACTAATTATTCTCAACCCTATACCCCTGTCCACCAGGATTAGCTTGATTTCCCTGGGGATTATTATTCCTGTCCTGCCTCTGCTCATGCAGTACCTGGGTAATCCGGTCAACTACAATAGTCATAGTAGCCATAAACTGCTCAGGCAAAGGTTGCTGACCCTATTCTGCTGCCTCTTCATCTGAGCCTATACCTTGAGTACCACGACGTGGCGGCATGGTAGCAATTCACAATAGCTGGCAACATTTAAAAGCAGTTTATAGGCAGAAATATAGCACATAAGATTAGATGACACTCAAGTCAATAACAATCAAACATTCTAACACGCAATTCACATAACTCAAGATTGACATGCCAACTAATTCACTTTAAACACATAAGCACTCTAAGTCCACAAACTCATGCTCTAACACTTTCTTTCCACTTAACAATCATGCAATAACACTCTAGCATTTTGGACCTTTACCCCACAGACCGAGAAACATATCCTGGCTCATGCAAGACTATCATGCTCTAATACCACCTAAAGATGTCACGCCCCGACCCGACCCCGCAAAAGGCCAAGCCCGGACCCGACACACGGACGGAGTCTCCTCTGTACCGTGGACGTTCCGAAAACCTTAAAAATCAACATAGTACATACGAAAGCCATAAAACAATTAAAACAAGCCGACTTTCCTTCAAATCATACATCCTCTTATTAACCAACTTCCCAAACCAAAATGCCATGCATACTACACAAGTATTTATGCCACTAAACATTTAACCATTAGTATGCAATTCTTTACTAGTCATAAGAGTACAACTTTACAACTTTACAACCTTTACAATAAAACCATTAAGGTCTCAAAATAGAACTACATATAAGGCTGTAAGCCTCAAAATAAAGCGACAACCAAGCATTAAACACATCAAGCATGGCTCGCACAAAAGTCTGGCAACCAACCACCAGCAAAGCAAAGAAGGGCTATCATGGAAACACCTCCACCTGCTCCTCCTCCTCTATTACCTCAATAGGGTCTGCTTCAACTACTCCTGTAAAAATATAGTATAGAAAGGAATGAGCAAAAACTATTGCTCGGCGAGGGAAATTGGTCTCAAGGACGGAGATGAGAGGAGTATGCAATGCAATTAGTCAAGCAATACATACAAATATCATATAGAGATACAAATAAAGCCATCAATAAAGCAAACCAAGCATTAAAACTATAAACACTCATTCAAAAGATACGATACTCTTTTCACGAGCAACTTTCAATCACGAACTCGATGACGACGCGCCGGATCAAACCACCTTATAACACCAGTTTGGAATACCCCGGAAGTATCCATCATTCTACGACCCAAATCTCCCTGGGTGGCAACCCAAGCGAGAAAAGGGAATAGCTACGGAGCTAGAGCAACCAACACTGGCAACCCGAGGCTACCCAGAGAGGCCCATCACTCACGCGCAGGACACTATGCAATGCAAGACTCGATACAAGGCGGTAAACGAGCAATAAAGCCACACGTGGAAGAATAACAAAGTAGGTTACTCTCGCACGCAATAGCAACAGTTGATAAGCATTTCAATCAGAATCAATTCAAACAAGTATATCAAGCAACCCTAAGCATTCTATAGGCATAATATCAAGAAACCAAGCAAAATCCCAAATCGGCACCAACTATCAAAACACCACCATTTCCAAACGAGCCACGAGTTCTAGAAACCGACTTTGCCAATCCTCCTAGGTCACCATAAGGCAAGTCTAAAGACCCCGAAACCCTACTTTACCCTAGAATTTGCGCAAAGCCCCGATTTCCTCCTTTGCTCATTTGAACTACAACTATACCAACCAAATACCCAACCAACGCCATAATCGCACCAAAAGTGCTTCCATGGCCTCCCGAAACAATGCCAACACACAAAATGAGAAAACACCAAATTCGACCTAAACGACCCCGACTTTCACCAAGGCATATTTCTCATTTTTTTCATTACGCAACCTAAATAAACCATGCATTTAGGCATTCTAGCACACCTAGCACCTTTTTACATCAACGGACAACATAACGGAGCAACTTCATTGTTTCAAGGATTTACTATTCACAAAACACTATTCAATTGATATTTTAAGTTGCAATCTCAACATTTAACAGCAGAAAATGTTAAAAAGCTATAAATACACGTTCTACAATTGCCAAGGAACATTCTAGAAGCATCAAAACGCTTTAAACAATAATCTACGGATAAATCTCAAAAATCACAAAGTTGACATACATAACATTTAAATGCGCAAATAATGTGTTTCCCTCACCTTAGGCACTCCTAGTTGCTAGGAAAACAACGCTGGTTGCCTTGGAAACCACCCTGCACGAGCTCACGTGAAGATTTGAAGATTTGAAAGGTTGAATTTTTTTTTCTTTCCCTTTTTTTTCGGCCTGCTCCCTTACTGATTTTAGCTTTTATTTTTTTCATTTTGCTTTGTTTTAACTATTATAAGATGACTACTTGGTCAAATGGTCAAAGCCCTAGGTCAAATAACTTAAAATTGGGTCAAATGGCCTTATTTTGTGCATTTTAAAGCCATATTAACAAAGAAAAAATTAATTATAGCTAACAACAATTAAAATATAAAATTTAAGTCATCTAAATACTAGTTTCACTATTTGCTGAGAACTAGAAACTGTTCTCTAGCTATTGCTCCCTAAATGCAACGCACGTTGCGACAGCAAGGAAGTAACGATTAAATCTCAAAGAATTTAAGAAATAAATTTTCAGAATAATAAACAAGAAAAATTCACATTCCGGGCTCGGGTATTACATAATGTGTTGATGGTTCACAGTCCCAACCCCGAGAGATGGCCCATTCAAACAGCCCAATGGGCTTATCGACATCCCATCGGCTTCAACCGTGCAGCTTCCTCACAAGATAAGATATCGACGCATTATAGGGCGGTCTACTATCCCGCGAGTTAGGTTGTCATTTCTTTTGCAACTCACGACGACCAACCTGGGATGAAAAAACAGCGCAAAAAGAAGAAAAGTGGCCACAAACAAATGAAAATGTTCTATTTTGGGAACCGAAATAGGCGCAGCTGAGCAAGCATACTGCCCAAGTCGTTGAGCTCACAAAGAGCTTTTCAACTACTTGTTGTGCGCTGCATAACTCCTTACGGATCAAAAGTTATGGGCATTAGAGCGGCGGGGACCTGGTAATCGGCCTTGCGCCCTCGGTTTGCGGGCCCAGCCGCTCTGGGAGACGATGCTGGGTGGCCCAAGATATCGTGGGACTTGAGGAAAAAAATGTGATGAGAAAGCATCTTATCAAAGCTAAACGTGGCAAAAAAAACGAAAATGGCGGTACAACACGAGGACTTCCCAGTGGGTCACCCATCCTAGTACTACTCTCGCCCAAGCACGCTTAACTTCGGAGTTCTAATGGGATTCGATGCATTAGTGCTGGTATGATCGCACCTATCATGTTGTGGGTGCAAAGCCATTATGTGTTTACGGTTCACAGTCCCAGCCCAGAGAGATGGCCTACTCAAACGGCCCAATTGGCTTATCTACATCCCATCGGCTTCAACCGTGTAGCTTCCTCGCAAGACATGATATCGGCGCGTTGTAGGGCGGTCTACTATCCCGCAAGTTAGGTTGTCATTTTTTTCGCGACTCAGGACGACCGACCCGGGATGAAAAAACTGTGCAAAAAGAAGAAAAGTGGCCACAAACTGATGAAAACATTCTATTTTGGATACCAAAAATAGGCACAGCTAAGCAGGCATGCTACCCACGTCGTTGGGCTCTCGGAGAGCTTTCCAACGGCATGCTGTGCGCTGCATAACTCCCTACGGATCAGAAGTTATGGGCATTAGAGTGGCGAGGACCTAGTAATCGGCCCCACGCCCTCGGTTTGCGGGCCCAGCCCCTCCGGGATGCGAAGCTGGGCGGCCCAAGATGTCGTGGGACTCGAGGAAAGAAATGTGACGAGAAAGCATCTTGCCAAAGCTAAATAGGGCAAAAAAAAACAAAAAGGGGGGTACAACACAAGGACTTCCTAGTAGGTCACCCATCCTAGTACTACTCTCGTCCAAGCACGCTTAACTTCGGAGTTCTGATGGGATCCGGTCCATTAGTACTGGTATGATCGCACCAGTCATGTTGTTGGTGCCAAGCCATTATGTGGTGACGGTTCACAGTCCCAGCCCAGAGAGATGGCCCATTCAAACGGCCCAATGGGCTTATCGACAGCTGTGAGGCCTGACCTCGAATTGCTTGCGTTACCTTGTTTCGTGTGCCCTAACCTTGAACTGTGTGCCTTAACCTAGGTTTAAGATTCGTGTCTTGATTTACGCGCATTGATTTTGGGTTGCGTGCATTTACTTGGAATACGTGCATATGTCTCGTAGTTCATGCCTTACCTCGTAGTGCTTGCCCTAGACCTAGGAAAGCGTGCTTGCACGCTAATCAATAAAAAATTCTACACAAAGTACTAGACTAAAATAATCCTACAAACTCCACTAACTATTATTTTAATCCTAAGTCAATTCACTAAAAGACAAAAACAGTAAACAGTAAACATTCTTTATTCCTTATTCTTTTTGCAAAATCCATGCACCTCAAACTTTACACTTAGCATAATCTATAATATATTAACTTGAATCTGAAATTTCAGAATTTCCCTTGCATTACACGGCCAAGACAAGGCCATTTGATCAACTTTGCACAATTAAATTAAAGCCTAGATATTCTATGACACATGCACAAAGCACAATGCATTAAAATAAACCCAAACACCCTACCCAAGCTTCAACACCTTGACCCACTCAAATGCCCATGCCAAAAATAATTCAAATCATGCTTTAGATGACACAAATTTACATTTTTATGAAGCTCAAGGCCGACACACACACACAAGCCATATTCAACACCTTCAACTTCATTCACCTTATCCTAATTCTCACATTCTCTCTCCCTCTCGGCTATGACCTTTCCTTGAGCATCCAAGGCTAAAAAATTGCCCTAAATACCACTCAGGTTTCGGCCATAGCAAGCCATAACAAGCAAACAAACAAGAAAGTCTCACTCAAGCTTAAAAGCTCATCATTTTGGCCATAGGTAAGTTTTGATGGTTTTCCTTCTTGTCTTTTGGTTTTTCACACATGCACACCTCCTACACAATCTAACTAAGCTAGGATTTAAAGGAAATCAAGATACCTCTTGGCCAAAGCAAGGAAATAGGGCTTTTGTGCATTTTCAAGAGCATTTGTTCATCTCTATCTATCAATTTGCTAAGGTGAGGCTTAAAATCTTTTAAAAAGCTCTCAAAACTCACATGCATGCTCTCATGTCGCTATATTTACCTCTATAATTATTGTATATGTGTGTATATGAGCCTATCTACTCATGCATGGCTTGATAATGGCTAGAAATTTGAAGATATGTAAACACGTTTTTGCTGGCAGATTACTGACTTTGTAGAACGAAGTGCTTTTGGCTTAGTAAACATTGATAAAAATGCATTAAAATTGGTAGGTCACTAGTTTTATCCGTTATGAACATTTTTTTGTAGAAATAGGCCAAGGCCAATTTTGACTCTAAGACCTCCAAAATGGCCAAATATCGAAGGGTGTCTAAATTTGGAAAAACTTGGAAATATGAAGTAGGTTCTGGCAGCTTTCTGACCTTGTGGAACGAAATAGTTTTGGCCTAGTAAACGATGTCCAAAATGCATGAAACTTGGTATACCACTAGATTGGTCAGTTATGAACATATTTTACAGAAATAGGCTAAGGCTAGTTTTGAGTTTAAAGGCCTCAAAAGTAGCAAATTTCGAAATGTGTACGAATGTAGACAGTTTTGTGTAGTCGCACGGTTTTTGCCATAACTCCTAAATCCGAACTCCAAATGCAGCTAGGGTTGTTTCTAAATTTAAATCACTCATTAAGATTCAATTTGACATTGGTTCACTGAATTTGGAGATTATTTATTGGCTAAATGAATATGGAAAAACAGACCATTGTAGTAGGGTTTTTGGCTTGGTAATATGCTTTGAATCATGTTAAAACTTTACTTGTGGTCTTGAATTCTTGGAATTGTGGCAATTAGAAGTTGTGTGGGCTGTTTTGGATGGTTGAGGTTGCTTAATTAATTGATGCATGGCTTGGGTTTAATTACATGACCAATTGTAGCTTAACTGCATGTGTCAGCACGAATCGAGGCCCTATTGCTTATGAAAACTTGCTAAGTGATGATCCTATGGTTAAATGTGTTCAATTGTGTGATTAATAGGCTGCCCGAAATTGTCTTTATAGCTCTAAACATGATTCCAAATGATTGCATGTTGATAAGTGAACTATTCTTGCACCCGGTTTTGTGTAAGTGTCATTGTGTGCTTTTATGATCTCAACACTTGATATATGAACCCATAATGAGTTATATGAGTTGAATTACATGTGTTACTTGGCTGCCCATTTAATGTTCATATACTCCTAAGTGTTCTACAAAGTTAAATTATATGTCAAAGCATGCCTCGTGTGTTTACTTGTCAATGTGCGATCTTATAATTGCTCGGAGGCAACCTATTTTATTGTCCTCCTAATGTGACATGTTAAATGTTATAATTGTGCATTGCATACAAGGTTGCAACCTTTCATTTTGGCATGGTAGCGTTCACGTCAATCCGGGCGGCATCGGGCTTGCCGGTGTATTGACGTGACTACCATGGTCCTATTCCCTCTCTCGCCTGGGGGCTAGACTTCCTCAGAGAGTTGGGTCGTAGGTTTGGTGTGCATCCAGAGTACACCCGTTGGAGTGATAAGTGGATGATTGAAGCCGACCGCAACAACCGTTATCGGAAATGAATTGAGAGCAAAAGCTCACTATATCCTTTTACTATAAGATTAAGTACTCTCACTTAGTTCCTAGAGGACCTCGGGGAGGAAAGACGGGTAAATGTGTTCCTTTACATTTATATTATGATATAAACTTACTTGTGTTATATGTCATGCTTTCAAAAGGGCTTTCATAATATTAATCGTAAAAAAGTTTTTAAACGATATCTCTTGTTCCCCCTCGCTGAGTTCATAAGGACTCACCCTCTTTTATCATCACTGGTGAAGAAGATCAGGAACAGGTACCCGAGGAGAACGTGCTTGTTGATGACTCATTGGAGTGATTGCATGCCTTATGTGCCTTGCTTGCTTGTGGTTGTTTTGTGAACGTTATGTTTGCTTAAAGACTGCTTATATTGTTCTTGTTGTAAAAGACCCCCGTTGTAATTTGGGGTCTAATTTTGGCTTGTACTGATTATGACTAGACGAACACTTTATCTTGTGGTTTGCTTTACTATTTGAATTATTAACTATCATAGGAAACTCAATCACTAGGTGACGAATCAAATGATGTAACTCTATCTAATTTCACCATGCTAGGCTTATTAATCATCATGCTAGGCTTATTAATCAAACAAGACTTTCGAGATAGACTAGCAGGCATATCAATTGATGACCAAATAGGAGTCCTTAATGGAATTGAATTAATGATTGGTATAATTGAGGCGTTTAAAACTTAGGTCAAACTAAAATGTCCTAAATACAGCCGTTATGCTGCCGGTTTTTCAAAAAATCTTTTGGAGTTTTAGGTCAATGTTAAGCATTAAATCGTAACAAAAGGCTAACACTTGAAATTGTATAATTGAATTAGGTCATACCGTAGTCTAGCCTCCATAGGTCAGGTTGGGGCATGACACCTTATTAGAATAGTATCAGACCTTAGATTGCTTAAGTCGGGTTTAACTCTGGGATCGTGGGTAGAAGCCCTAAGGTAAGTATGATGTCTTGTTTATGTGTGTTAATGTGTGCCAATGATAATTGTGCCTTCTTTGTTTATATGTACTTATGTGATTAACATTTCTTCATTGTTTGAAAGTTTAATGCCTACATGAAATTGTATGTTGCATACTCACCCATCCTTGTATTACTCTTGCCCAAGCACGCTTAACTTCGGAGTTCTGATGGGATCCATTGCATTAGTGCTGCTATGATCGCACCAGTCATGTTGTGGGTGCAAAGCCATTATGTGTTGATGGTTCACAGTCCCAGCCCAAAGAGATAGCCCATTCAAACGGCTCAATGGGCTTATAGACAGCCCATTGGCTTCAACCGTGTAGCATCCTCGCAAGATGTGATATCGGTGCACTGTAGGGTGGTCTACTATCCCAAGAGTTAGGTTTCTGTCCTTTTCGCAACTCAGGACGACCGACCCGGGATGAAAAAATAGCGCAAAAACAAGAAAAAAGGCCAGAAGTTGATGAAAACGTTTGATTTTGGGCAACAAAAAAGGCACAGTCGAGCAAGCTTGTAGCCCCCGTCGTAGAGCTCCCGGAGAGCTTTCCAACGACAGGCCGTGCGACGCATAACTCCATACGGATCAAAAGTTATGGGCATTGGAGCGGCGGGGACATGGTAATTGGCCCCACGCCCTCATTTTACGGGCCCAGCCCCTCTGGGAGGCGATGTTGGGAGGCCCAAGATGTAGTGGGACTCGAGGAAAGAAATGTGACTAGAAGGCATCGTGCCAAAGCTAAACGGAGCAAAAAAAAACAAAAATAGAGTGCAACACGAGGACTTCCCAAGGGGTCACCTATCCTAGTACTACTCTCGCCCAAGCACTCTTAACTTCGGGGTTCTGATGGCATCCGGTGCATTAGTGCTGGTAAGATCACACCAGTCATGTTTTGGGTGCAAAGCCATTATGTGTTGACGGTTCACAGTCCCAGCCTAGAGAGATGGCCCATTCAAACGGCCCAATGGGCTTATCGAAAGCCCATCGGCTTCAACCATGCAGCATTCTCGCAAGACGTGATATCAGCGGGTTGTAGGCCAGTCTACTATCGCGCAAGTAAGGTTGTCGTCCTTTTCGCGGCTCACGACAATTGACCCGGGACGAAATAACAGTATAAAAAAAAAAAAAAAAAGTAGCCAGAAACTGATGAAAACATTCAATTTTGGGCACCAAAAACAGTCACAGCCGAGCAGGCTTACTGCCCCTATCGTAAAGCTCCTAGAAAGCTTTCCAACGGCATGCTATGCATCGTATAACTCCCTACAGATCAAAAGTTATGGGAATTGGAGCGGCATGGACATGGTAATCGGCCCCACACCCTCAGTTTTCAGGCCTAGCCCCTCCGGGAGGCGATGCTGGGCGGCCCAAGATATCGTGGGACTCGAGGAAAGAAATGTGACGAGAAAGCATCTTGGCAAAGCTAAACGGGGCAAAAAAAAATAAAAAGCAGGTACAACACGAGGACTTCCCAAGGGGTCACCCATCCTAGTACCACTCTCGCCCAAGCACGCTAAACTTCGGAGTTTTGATAGGATCCGGTGGATTAATGCTGGTATGATCGCACCCGTCAGTTGTGGATGCAAAGCCATTATGTGTTGACGGTTCACAGTCCTAGCCTAGAGAGATGGCTCATTCAAACGGCTCAATGGGCTTATCGACAGCGTATCGGCTTCAACCATGCAGCATCCTCGCAGGACGTGATATCGGCTCATTGTAGGGCAGTCTACTATCCCGAGAGTTTGGTTGTCATCCTTTTCGTGGCTCACGACGACCGACTCGGGATGAAAAAACAGCGTAAAAAAGAAAAGTGGCTACAAACTGATGTAAACGTTCGATTTTGGGCACCGAAAACAGGCACAGTCGAGCAAGCTCGCTGCCCTTGTCGTAGAGCTCTTAGAGAGCTTTCCTACGGCATGTTGTGCGACGCATAACTCACTACGGATCAAAAGTTATGGGCATTGGAGTGGCGGGGACTTGGTAATCAGGCCCACGCCCTCGATTTGCAGGTCCAGCCCCTACGGGAAGCGAAGTTGGGCAGCCCAAGATGTCGTGGGACTCAAGGAATGAAATTTGATGAGAAAGAATCTTGCCAAAGCTAAACGGGGCAAAACAAAACATAAAAGGGGGTGCAACACGAGGACTTGCCAGGAGGTCACCCATCTTAGTACTACTCTCACCCAACCACGCTTAATTTCGGAGTTTTAATGGGATCGGTGCATTAGTGTTGGTATGATAGCACCCGTCATGTTGTGGGTGCAAAGCCATTATGTGTTGACGGTTCACAGTCCTAGTCCAAAGAGTTGGCCCATTCATACGTCCCAATGGGCTTATCGACAGCCCATCGGCTTCAACCGTGCAGCATCCTCACAAGACGTGATATCGGCGCGTTGTAGGGCGGTCTACTATCTCGAGAGTTAGGTTGTCTTCCTTTTTGTGGCTCACGACGATCGACCGGGGATGAAAAAACAGCGTGAAAACAAGAAAAGTAGCCAAAAATTGATGAAAAGTTTTATTTTGGGCACCAAAAATAGTCGCAGCTGAGCAGGCTTACTACCCCTATCGTAAAGCTCCCAAAAAGCTTTCCAACGACGTGCTGTGCGCCGTATAACTCCCTACAAATCAAAAGTTATGGGAATTGAAGCGGCATGGACCTGGTAATCGGCCCCACGCCCTCGGTTTGAGGGCCCAGCCCCTCCGGGAGGCGATGTTGGGCGGCCCAAGATGTCGTGGGACTCGAGGAAAGAAATGTGACGAGAAAGCATCTTGCCAAAGCTAAATAGGGAAAAAAAAAACAAAAAGGGGGGTAGAACACGAGGACTTCCTAGTGGGTCACCCATCCAAGTACTGCTCTCGCACTAGCATGCTTAACTTCGGAGTTCTGATGGGATCCAGTGCATTAGTGCTGGTATGATCACACCCATCATATTGTGGATGCAAAGCCATTATGTTTTGACAGTTCACAGTCCCAGCCCAAAGAGATGCTCATTCAAATGGCCCAATGGGCTTATCGACAGCGCATCGGCTTCAACCGTGCAGCATCCTCGCAAGACGTGATATCAGCATGTTGTAGTGCGGTCTACTATCCCGAGATTTTGGTTGTCATCCTTTTCGTGGCTCACGACGACCGACCCGGGATGAAAAAACAGCGTAAAAATAAGAAAAATTGCTAGAAATTGATGTAAACATTCGATTTTGGGCACCGAAAATAGGCACAGTTGAGCAAGCTCACTGCCCCCGTCATAGAGCTCCTGGAGAGCTTTCATACGGCATGTTGTACGTCGCATAACTCACTACAGATCAAAAGTTATGTGCATTGGAGCGGCGGGGACATAGTAATTGGCCCCACGCCCTCGGTTTGCAGGCCCAACTTGTGAGGCCCGACCTTGAATTGCATGCGTTACCTCATTTCGTGTGCCCTAACCTCAAACTGCGTGCCTTAAACTAGTTAAGAGTTGTGTCTTGATTTATGTGCCTTGCATTGATTTACCTGCATTCATTTAGGGTTGCGTGCATTTACTTAGTATACGTGTATCTGTCTCGTAGTTCGTATCTTATCTCGTAGTGCATGCCCTAGACCTAGGAAAGCGTGCCCGCACGCTAATTAATAAAGAATCCTACACGAAACACTAGACTATAGAATAATCCTACAAACTCCACTAACTACTATTTTAATCCTAAATCATCTCACTAGAAGACAAAATTTCACTAAACACTAAACATTCTTTATTCTTTATTCCTATTCCAAATCCAATGCACCTCAAATACCACAATCAACCTACAATAAAATAAACTTTCAGACAAAACAAAAAATTCAGAATTAAACACCACATGGCTGGCCATACCTAGAGCATTTGAACAAGAATTGAACAACATTTTTTTTTAACTATGCATGCCTAGACAAGGTCTTACACATTGTCATGACTTTTTGTTGCACCAAGGTAGTTTTACTAACAACCAAGCCTTCCTGCTTGGCACTCTCAATGACCATACTCCTCATAATTCAAAATTACTCAAAGAACAAAAATAATTTCAGCTTTGTATAGCTCAAGGCAGACACATACACACACACAAACATTTCATCTCATCCTCAAACTCTCTCATTCTTTCCCATTCTCTTCCTCTCTCATTTTCGGCCATGGCTGCATCTTGAACCTCCATAGCTCAAGCTCACATTCTAAGACTCACCTAGGCTCTCAAGGACTCTACAGAACTCAACCATTGTAAGCAACAAGCAAGAAATCTCACACAAAGCTCACAAATCTCTCTATCTCGGCCATAGGTATGTTTTGACAGCTTTCTTTCATTTCCTTTTGTTCTAATCACATGCACACACTAAGAATATGCTAACTAAGCTAGGAAGTAAAGAACAACCAGCTATCTTTCAGCCAAAACAAGGAAAAGAAGGTCTTGTGCGTTTTCAAGCTTCTTCTAGCATTTACATCCAACAACTTGCTAAGGTGAGGGTTAAACTATTTTGAAAGCTTTCAAAACTCACATGCATGCTCTCATATGGCTATATTTACCTCTATAGTTGTTGTATATGTGTGTATATGAGCTTATCTACTCATGCATGGCATGATAATGGCTAGAACTTGAAGATAGGTAAAAACATTTTTGCTGGCAGTTTTCTGACCTTGTATTACAAAGTGTATTTGGCTTAGTAAACCTTGATAAAAATGAATGAAAATTGGTAGGTCACTATTTTTGTCAGTTATGAACATTTTTTTGTAGAAATAGGCTAAGGCCAATTTTGACTCTAAGACCCCCAAAATGGCAAAATATCGAAAGGTGTCTAAATCTGGAAAAATTGGAAAAATGAAATAGGTTTCTGGCATATTACTGACTTTGTAGAATGAAGTGTTTTGACCTAGTAAATGTTGATAAAAATGCATGAAAATTGGTAGATTGCTATATTTTGCAGTTCTGGACATTTTTGTCAGAAATAGGCCAAAGCTAAATCTGACTCTAAGACCCTCAAAAATGGCAAAAATCGTAATGTGTCTAAAACTGGACAGTTTTGCGTAGTCTCACGGTTTTGGCCATAACTCCTAAGTCCGAACTCCAAATGCAGCGAGGTTTGTTCCTAGATTTAAATAACTCATTAAGATTCAAATTGAAATTTGGTTCACTGAAATTGGAGACTAATTGCTTGGCTAATTGAATGTGGAAATACAAACCATTGCAGTGAGGTTTTTGCTTAGTGATATGCTTTGAATCATGTTGAGACCTTTCTTGAGGTATTGAATGCTTGGAATTGTGGCACATAGATGTTGTGTGGACTGTTATGGTTGGTTGAAGTTTTTTAATTTGGTTGATGCATGGCTTGGGATCATTAATTGACGAATGGTTTGCTTAATTGCATGTGTAAGCACGGAATTGAAGCCCTAGCGCTTATGACTAATTGTTAAGAGATGACCCTATGTTTAAATGTGTTTAATTGTGTGGTTAATAGGCTGCCCATAATTGTATTTATAGCTCTAAATATGATTCCCGATGATTTCATGTCGATAAGTGAGCTATCCTTGCACCCGGTCTTGTGTGAGCGTCGTTGCATGCTTGTATAATGCTAATACTTGATACGTGAACCCCAAAATGAGTTATATGACTTGATTTATATGTGTTACTTGGATGCCCGTTTAATGTTCATATAACTCTATGTGTTCTACAAAGTGAAATTTCATGTCAAGCATGCCTCGTTCGTTTACTTGGCAATATGTGATCTTATAATTGCTCGGAGGCAACCTACTTTGTTGACCTCCTAATGTGAATTGTTAAATGGTATATTTGTGCATTGCATACAAGGTTGCAACCTTTCATTCTGGCATAGAAGCATTTCACGCACGCCAAGTGGCATCGGGCTTGCCGGTGCTACCGTGACTACCATGGTCCAATTCCCTCTCTCACTTGGGGGCTAGACTTCCTCGGAGAGTTGGGTCGTAGGTTTGGTATACATCCGGAGTACACCCGTTGGAGTGATAAGCGGATGATTGAAGCCGGCCGCAACAACTATTATCAAAAATGAACTTGAGAGCAAAAGATTATCATATCATTTTCACTATGTGTTTAAGTACTCTCGCTTGGTTCCTAGAGGACCTCGGGGAAGAAAGACAGGTAAATGTGTTCATTTATATTTATGTTATGTTATGAACTTGCTTATTTCATATGACATGTTTTCAAAAAGGGTTTTCATAAGATTAACTGGAAAAGAGTTTCAAAATGTTATCTCTCGTTCCCCCTCGCTGAGTTCATAAGGACTCACCCTCTTTTATCATCACAGGTGAAGAAGATCAGGAACAGGTACCCAAGGATAACGTGCCTGTTGATGACTCCTTGGAATGATTGCATGCCTTATGTGTCTTGCTTGACTGTCGCTGTCTTGTGAACGATATGTTTGTTTTGGAGACTATTTCTTATGTTGTTTGTTGTTGTTGTAAATGACCCCCGTTGTAATTTGGGGTCTAATTTTGGCTTGTACTGATTATGAGTAGATGAACACTCTATCTTGTGAGTTGCTTTCACTATTTTGATTTAGTAACTATCGTAGGCAACTCAATAACTAGGTGAAGAATCAAATGATGTAACTCTATCTAATTTCACCTAGGTGCTCAATCGTAAGCTAAAGATCAACAGGTACTTGTGCCATAGGAATTGACAAGTAAACGAGATATAGTCATCGTGCTAGGCTTATTAATCAAACAAGACTTTCTAGATAAACTAGCAGGTATATCGGTTGATGACCAAATAGTAGTCCTTAATGGAATTGGATTAATGATTGGTATAATTGAGGCGTTTAGAAATTAGGTCAAACCAAAATGTCCTAAATACAGCCGTTATGCTATCGGTTTTTTCAAAAAATCTTTTGGAGTTCTAGGCTAACGTTAAGTGTTAAATCTTAACAAATGGTTAAGTATGTGAAATGGTGTAAATGATTAGATCAAACCCTAGTCTAACCTCTATAGGTTGGGTTGGGGAGTGACACAACCCCTACGGTAGGCGATGCTGGGCGGCCCAAGATGTCATGGGACTCGAGGAAAAAAATTTGTCGAGAAAGAATCTTGCCAACACTAAACGTGGCAAAAAAAAAAAACAAAAAGAGGGTGCAACACGAGGACTTTCTAGGGGGTAACCCATCCTAGTACTACTCTCGCCCAAGCACGCTTAACTTCGGAGTTCTGATGGGATCCGGTGCATTAGCACTGGTATGATCGCACCTGTCATGTTGTGGATGCAAAGCCATTATGTGTTGATGGTTCACAGTCTCAGCCAAGAGAGATGGCCCATTCAAACAGCCCAACGGGCTTATCGACAGCCCATCGGCTTCAACCATGCAACATCCTCACAAGACGTGATATCGGCGCGTTGTAGGGGGGTCTACTATCCCGAGAGTTAGGTGGTCATCCTTTTGCCAGCCCAGCCCCTCCGGGAAGTGAAGCTTGGTGGCCCAAGATGTCGTGGGACTCGAGTAAAGAAATGTGACGAGAAAGCATTTTGCCAAAGCTAAACAGTACAAAAAAAAAAAAGGGTGCACATGAGGACTTCTCAGGAGGTCACCCATCCTTGTACTACACTTGCCCAGGCACGATTAACTTCGGAGTTCTTATAGGATCTGGTGCATTAGTGCTGGTATGATCGCACCAGTCATGTTGTGGGTGCAAAGCCATTATGTGTTGACGGTTCATAGTTCTAGCCTAGAGAGATAGCCCATTCAAATGGCTTAATGGGCTGATAGATAGCCCATCGGCTTGATCCGTGTAGTATCATAGCAAGAAGTGATATCGGTGCATTGTAGGGTGGTCTACTATCCCACGAGTTAGGTTGTCTTGCTTTTCGCAACTCATGACGACCGACCTTGGATGAAAAAATAGCACGAAAAGAAGAAAAGTGTCCAGAAACTGATGAAAATATTCGATTTTAGGCACCAAAAATAGGTGCAGCTATGCAGGTTCATTGCCCCCATTGTAGAGCTCCTAGAAAGATTTCCAACGGCATGGTGTGCACCGCATAACTCCCTACAGATCAAAAGTTATGGGCATTGGAGCCGCGGGGACCTAGTAATCAGCTCCATGCCCTCGGTTTGTGAGTCCAGCCCCTCC
Organism: Ehretia macrophylla; assembly: GCA_037974665.1. Taxonomy (NCBI): domain Eukaryota; kingdom Viridiplantae; phylum Streptophyta; class Magnoliopsida; order Boraginales; family Ehretiaceae; genus Ehretia; species Ehretia macrophylla. Next base: position 50,926,292 of record CM075777.1, on the reverse strand, counting down.
GGGAAGCGAAGCTGGGTGGCTCAAGCTGTCGTGGGACTCTAGAAAAGAAATGTGATAAGAAAGCATCTTGACAAAGCTAAACGGGGCAAAAAAAAACAAAAAAGGGGCTGCAACACGAGGACTTCCCATAGAGTCACCCATCCTAGTACTACTATATCCTAAGCACGCTTAACTTCGGAGTTCTGATAGGATCCGGTGCATTAGTGCTGGTAATCACTCCCATCATGTTGTGGGTGCAAAGCCATTATGTGTGGACGGTTCACAGTCCTAGCCCAGAGAGATGGCCCAGTCAAACGGCCCAATGGGCTTATCGACAGCCTATCAGCTTCAACCGTGCAGCATCCTCACAAGACGTGATATCGGCGCATTGTAGGGTGGTCTACTATCCCGAGAGTTAGGTTGTTGTCCTTTTCGTGGCTCACGATGACCGACCCGGGATGAAAAAATAGCGTAAAAACCAGAGAAGTGGCTAGAAACTGATGAAAACGTTTGATTTTGGGCACCGAAAATAGGCACAGTTGAGCAAGCTCGCTGCCCCCGTTGTAAAGCTCCCGAAGAGCTTTCCTACTGCATGTTGTGCGCTGCATAACTCACTACGGATCAAAGGTTATGGCCATTGGAGCGGCGGTGACCTGGTAATTGGCCCTACGCCCTCAGTTTGCAGGCCTAGCTACTCAGGTAGGCGATGCTGGGCGGCCCAACATGTCATGGGACTTGAGGAAAGAAATGTGTTGAAAATGTATCTTGCCAACACTAAACGTGGCAAAAAAAAACAAAAAGGGGGTGCAACACGAGGACTTCCTAGGGGGTCACCCATCCTAGTACTACTCTCGCCCAAGCACGCTTAACTTCGGAGTTCTGAAGGGATTCGGTGCATTAGTGCGGGTATGATCGCACCCGTCATGTTGTGGATGCAAAGCCATTATGTGTTGATGGTTCATAGTCCCAGCCCAAAGAGATGGCCCATTGAAACGGCCCAATGGGTTTATCGACAGCCCATCGTCTTTAACCATGCAGCATCCTCGCAAGACGTGATATCGGCACATTGTAGGGTGGTCTACTATCCCGAAAGTTAGGTTGTCGTCCTTTTCGCGGCTCACAACGATCGACCCAGGATGAAAAAATAGCGCAAATTCAAGAAAAGTGGCCAGAAACTGATTAAAACGTTCGATTTTGTGCACCGAAAATAGGCACAGTCAAGCAAGCTCGCTGGCCCCTTCGTATAGCTCCCAAAGAGCTTTCTATCATCATGTTGTGCGCCACATAACTCCCTACGGATCAAAAGTTATGGGCATTGGAGAGGCGGGGACCCGGTAATCGGCCCTACGCCCTCGGTTTATGGGCCCAGCCCCTTCGGGAGGCGATGCTGGGCGGCCCAAGATGTCGTGGGACTCGAGGAAAGAAATGTGATGAGAAAGCATCTTGCCAAAGCTAAACGGGGCAAAAAATAAAAATAAAAGAGTGCAACACGAGGACATTGCAGGGGGTCACCCATCCAAGTACTACTCTCGCACTAGCATGCTTAACTTCGGAGTTCTGATGGCATTCGGTGCATTAGTGCTGGTATGATCGCACCCATCATGTTGTGGGTGCAAAGCCATTATGTGTTGACGGTTCACAGTCCCAGCCCAAAGAGATGGCCCATTCAAACGGCCCAATGGACTTATCGACAGCCCATCGACTTTACCATCCAATATTCTCGCAAGATGTGATATCAGCGCGTTGTAGGGCGGTCTACTATCCCACGAGTTAGGTTGTCGTCCTTTTCGCGGCTCACAACGACCGACCTGGGATGAAAAAACAAAGCAAAATGTAGAAAATTGGCCAGAAACTGATGAAAACGTTCAACAACATGCTGTGTGCCGTATAACTCCTTACGGATCAAAAGTTATGGGCATTGGAGTGGCGGGGACTGGTAATCGGCCCCACACCCTCGGTTTGCGGGCCCAGCTCCACCGAGAAGAGAAGCTGGGCGGCCCAAGATGTCGTAGGACTCGAGAAAAGAAATGTGAATAGAAAGCATCTTGCCAAAGCTAAACGGGGCAAAAAAAAAACAAAAAAGGGGGTGTAACACGAGGACTTCCCAGGAGGTCACCCATCCTAGAACTATTCTCGCCCAAGCACGCTTAACTTCGGAGTTCTGATGGGATCCGATGCATTATTGCTGGTATGATCACACCCGTCATGTTGTAGGTGCAAAGCCATTATGTGTTGACGGTTCACAGTCCCAGCCCCAAGAGATGGCCCATTCAAATGACCCAATGGGCTTATCGACAGCCCATCGGCTTCAACAGTTCAGCATCCTCGCAAGACGTGATATCGGCGCATTGTAGGACGGTCTACTATCCCTTGAGTTAGGTTGTTGTCCTTTTCGCGACTCACGACGACCGATTCGGGATGAAAAAACAGCGCAAAAACAAGAAAAGTGGCCAAAAATTGATGAAAATGTTCAATTTTGGGCATCGAAAATAGGCACAGTCGAGCAAGCTCGCTTCACCCATCGTAGAGCTCCCGTAGAACTTTCCAATGGCATGCTATGCGCCACATAACTCCTTACGGATCAAAAGTTATTGGCAAAAGAGCGGTGGGGACCTGGTAATCGGTCTCACGCCCTCGGTTTGTGGGCCTAGCCCCTCCGGGAAGCGAAGCTGGGAGGCCTAAGATGTCATTGGACTCAAGGAAAGAAATGTGATGAGAAAGCATCTTGCCAAAGCTAATGGGGGAAAAAAAACAAAAAAAGGGTGCAACACGAGGACTTCCTAGGGGGTCACCCATCCGAGTACTACTCTCACCCGAGCGTGCTTAACATCAGTGTTCTGATAGGATCCGGTGCATTAGCACTGGTATGATGGCACCAATCATGTTGTGGGTGCAAAGCCATTATGTGTTGACGGTTCACAGCCGCAGCCTAGAGATATGGCCCATTCAAATGGCCCAATAGGCTTATTCATAGCCCATCGGCTTCAACCGTGTAGATTCTCGAAAGACATGATATCGGCGCATTGTAGGGCGGTCTACTATCCCGTGAGTTAGGTTGTTGTCATTTTTACGGCTCACGACGACCGACCCAAGTTGAAAAAATAGTGCAAAAAGTAGAAAAGTGGCAAGAAATTGATAAAAACGTTTGATTTTGGGCACAGAAAACAGGTGCAGTGGAGCAGGCCCATTGCCCTCGATGTAGAGCTCCCAGAGAGCTTTCCAACGGCATGTTGTGCGCCGCATAACACCTTACGGATCAAAAGTTACGGGCATTGGAATGGCGGGGACCTGCTAATCGGTCCCGTGCCCTCGGTTTACGGGCCCAGCCCCTCCGAGAGGCGATGTTGGGCGGCCCAAGATATCGTGGGACTCGAGGAAAGAAATGTTATGAGAAAGCATCTGGCCAAAGCTAAACGGGGCAAAAAAAAACAAAAAGATGGTGCAACATGAGGACTTCCCAAGGGGTCATCTATCCTAGTACTACTCTCGGCCAAGCACGCTTAACTTCGGAGTTTTGATGGGATCTGGTACATTAGTGCTGGTATGATTGCACCTATCATGTTGTGGGTGCAAAGCCATTATGTGTTGACGGTTCATAGTCCCAGCCTAGAGAGATGGCCCTTTCATACGGCCTAATGGGCTTATCGACAGCCCATCGGCTTCAACCATGAAGCATCCTCGCAAGACGTGATATTGGCGCATTGTAGGGCGGTATACTATCCCACGAGTTAGGTTGTCGTCCTTTTTGCTGCTCAATATGATCTACCCGGGATGAAAAAATAGCGCAATAAGAAGAAAAGTGGCTAGAAATAGATGAAATCGTTTGATTTTGGGCAAAAAAAATAGGCGCAGCTGAGCATGCTCGCTGCCCCCGTCATAGAGCTCCCAGAGAGCTTTCCAATGGCATGGTGTACGCCGCATAACTCCCTACGGATCCAAAGTCATGGGCATTGGAGTGGTGGGGCCTTAGTAATCGGTCCCATGCCCACAGTTTACAGGCCCAACCATTTCGAGAAGTAAAGCTGGGCCGCCCAAGATGTCGTGGGACTTGAGGAAAAAATGTGACGGGAAAATATCTTGCCAAAGCGAAACGGGGCAAAATAAAACAAAAATGGGGTTACAACACCAGGACTTCCCAGGAGGTCACCTATCCTAGTACTACTTTCGCCCAAACACGGTTAACTTCGGGGTTCTTCTGGGATCTGGTGCATTAGTGCTGGTATGATCGTACCCGTCATGTTGTTGGTACAAAGCCATTATGTTTTGACGGTTCACAGTCCTAGCCTAGAGAGATGGACCATTCAAATGGCCCAATGGGCTTATTGACAGCCCATCGGCTTCAACCGTGCAGCATCCTCACAAAATGTGATATCAGCATATTGTTGGGCAGTCTACTATCCCGCGAGTTAGGTTGTCATCCTTTTCGCTGCTCACGACGATTGACCCGGGTCGAAAAAACGGTGCAAAAAGCAGAAAAGTGGCCAGAAACTAATGAAAACGTTTAATTCTGGGCATCGAAAATAGGCGCAGCTGAGGAAGCTCGCTGCCCCCATCGTAGAGCTCCCAAAGAGCTTTCCAACGGCATGGTGTACTCCACATAATTCCCTACGGATAAAAAGTTATTGGCATTAGAGCGACAGGGACTTGGTATCCGACCCCACGCCCTCGGTTTGCTGGCCCAGCCCCTCTGGGAAGAAAAGCTAGGGGGTCCAAGAAGTCGTGGGACTCGAGGAAATAAATGTGATGAGAAAACATCATGTCAAAGCTAAACGGAGCAAAAAAAAAAACAAAAACAGCCCAAAGAGATGGACCTTTCTAACGGCCCAATCGGTTTATTGACAACACATCGACTTCAACCGTGCAGCATCCTCGCAGGACGTGATATCGACGCATTGTAAGGCAGTCTACTATCCCGTGAGTTATGCTGTCGTCCTATTCGGGGCTCACGATGACCGACCCAGGATGAAAAAAAAGCGTAAAAGCAGAAAAGTGGCCTAGCATGCTGGCTGCCCCGCTTGTAAAGCTTCCAGAGAACTTTTCAACGGTATGCTTTGCGCCGCATAACTCCCTATGGATCAAAAGTTATGGGCATTGGAGCGGCGAGGACTAGTAATCATCCCCACGCCCTCGGTTTACGGGCCCAGCCCCTCCGGGAGGCGATGCTGGGTGGCCCAAGATGTCGTTGGACTTGAGTAAAGAAATGTAATGAGAAAGTAGCTTTCCAAAGGTAAACAAGGCAAAAATAAAAAATAAAAAAGGGGTGCAACACGAGGACTTCCCACGGGGTTACCCATTATAGTACTACTCTCGCCCAAGCACACTTAACTTCGGAGTTTTGATGGGATCCTGTGCATTAGTGCTGGCATGATCACACCCGTCATGTGTTTGGGTGCAATGCTATTATGTGTTGACGGTTCACAGTCCCAACCCAGAGATATGGCCCATTCAAACGGCCCAATGGGCATATAGACAACCTATCGGCTTCAACCGTGCAGCATCCTCGCAAGACGTGATATCGGTGCATTGTAGGGCTGTCTACTATCCAGCAAGTTATGTTGTTGTCCTTTTCGTAGCTCAAAAAGAAAACAGCACAAAAGAAGAAAAGTGGCCAAAAATTGATGAAAACGTTTGACTTTGGGCACCGAAAATAGGTACAGCGAATTAGGATTGCGGCCCCCATCGTAGTGCTCCCGGAGAACTTTCTAATGGCATGCTGTGCACCGCATAATTCCCTATGGATCAAAAGTTACGGGCATTGAAGTGGCGGGGACCTGGTAATCTATCCCACACCCTCGGTTTGCGAGCCCAGCCCCTCTGAGAGGCGATGCTGGGTGGCCCATGATGTTGTGGGACTCGATGAAAGAAATATGACGTGAAAGCATCTTGCCAAAGCTAAATGGGGTGAAAAAAAAACAAAAAGGGGGGTGGAACAAGAGGACTTCCTAGGGGGTCACCCATCCTAGTACTACTCTTACCAAAGCACGCTTAACTTCGAAGTTCTGATGGGATCCGGTGCATTGGTACTGGTAAGATTGCACCCCTCATGTTGTGGGTGCAAAGCCATTATGTGTTGATGGTTCATAGTCCAAACCCAGAGATATGGCCCATTCAAACGGTCCAATGGGCTTACTGACAGGCCATCGGCTTCAACTGTGCAGCATCCTTCTAAGACGTGATATCAGTGTGTTGTAGGAAGGTCTATTATCCTATGTGTTAGGTTGTCGTCCTTTTTGCGGCTCACGACCACCCACCTAGGAGGAAAAACAAGCACAAAATGTAGAGAAGTGGCCAAAAACAGATGAAAACATTTGATTTTGGGCACCGAAAACAGCCGCAGTCGAGCAAGCTCGTTGCCCTCGTCGTAGAGCTCTTGGAGAGCTTTCCAACCGCATGCTGTGAGCCGAAAAACTTCATACGGATAAAAAATTATGGGCATTATAGCGGCGGGGACCTGGTAATCGGCCCCACGCCCACGGTTTACAGGCCCAGCCCCTCCGGGAAGCGGAACAGGGTGGCCCAAGATGTTGTGGTACTCGAGGAAAGAAATGTGATAAGAAAGCATCTTGCCAAAGCTAAACGGGGCAAAAAAAAAACCAAAAAAGGGGGTACAACACTAGGACTTCCCAGGGGATCATCCGTCCTAGTACTACTCTCGCCCAAGCATGCATAACTTTGGAGTTCAGATGGGATCTATTGCATTAGTGCTAGTTTGATCGTACCCATCATGTTGTAGCTGCAAAGCCATTATGTGTTGACGGTTCACAGTCCCAGCCTAGAGCGATGGCCCATTCAAACTGCCCAATGGGCCTATCGACAACCCATCGGCTTCAACCATGCAGCATCCCCACAAGACGTGATATCGGCGCGTTGTAGGGCGGTCTACTATCCCACAAGTTAGGATGTCGTCCTTTTGGCGGCTCACGACGACTGACCCGGGAAGAAAAAACAAGCGCAAAAAGTAGAGAAGTGGCTAGAAACTGATAAAAACATTCAATTTTGGGCACCGAAAACAGGTGCAGTCGAGCAAGCTCGCTGCCCTCGTCTTAGAGCTCCCAGAGAGCTTTCCAATGGTATGATGTGCGTTGCATAACACCCTACAAATCAAAAGTTATGGGCATTGGAGCGGCGAGGACCTGGTTATCGGCCACACGTCCTCGGTTTGCGGGCCCAGCACTTCCGAAAAGCGAAGCTGGGAGGCCCAAGATGTCGTGGGACTCGAGGAAAGAAATGTGACGAGAAAGCATATTGCCAAAGCTAAACGTGGCAAAGAAAAACAAAAAGGAGGGTGCAACACGAGGACTTCCCAAGGGGTCACCCATCCTAGCACGAATCTCACCCTAGCACGCTTAACTTCGACATTCTGATCGGATCCAATGCATTAGTGCTTGTATGATCGCACCCGTCATGTTGTGGGTGCAAAGCCATTATGTGTTGACAGTTCACAGTCCCAGCTCAGAGAGATAGACCATTCAAACGGCTCATTCAAACGGCCCAATGTGCTTGTCGACAGCCCATCGGTTTCAACCATGCAACATCCTCGCAAGACGTGATATCGGCGCGTTGTAGGGCGGTCTACTATCTCACGAGTTAGGTTGTCGTCCATTTCGTGGCTCATGACGACAGACCTAGGACAAAAAAAAATAGAGCAAAAACAAGAAAACTGGCAAAAACCTGATGAAACCGTTAGATTTTGGGCACCAAAAACTGGCACAATTGAGCAAGCTCGCTGCCCCCATCTTAGAACTCCCAGAGAGCTTTCTAACAGCATGTTGTGCGCTGCATAACTCCCTATAGGTCAAAAGTTATGGGCAACAGAACAGCAGGGACCTGGTAATTAGCCCCACACCCTCAGTTTGTGGGCCCAGACCCTCCGGGAAGCGAAGCTGGACAGCCAAAGATGTCGTGGGACTCGAGGAAAGAAATGTGACTAGAAAGCATCTTGCCAAAGTTAAACGGGAGAAAAAAATAAAAAAAGGGGTACAACAAAAAGACTTCCCATGGGGTCACCCATCCGAGTACTACTGTCGCCCAAGCACGCTTATCATCGGAATTTTGATGGGATCCGGTTCAATAGTGCAGGTATGATCGCACCAGTCATGTTGTTGTTGCAAAGCCATTATATGTTGACGGGTCACAGTCCCAGCCCAGAGAGATGGCCTATTCAAACGGCCCAATTGGCATATCGACAGCCCATCGGCTTCAACCGTGCAGCATCCTTGCTAGACGTGATATCAACGAGTTGTAGGGTAGTTTACTATCCCGCGAGTTTGGTTGTCGTCCATTTCGCGGCTCACGACGACCGATCCGAGACAAAAAAACAGCACAAAAAGAAGAGAAGTGGCAAGAAACTGATGTAAATGTTCCATTTTGGGTACCAAAAATAGGCGTAGCAAAGCAGACTTGCTTCCCTCATTGTAAAGCTCCCGAAGAGCTTTCCAACGGCATACTGCGCGACGCATAACTCCCTACGGATCAAAAGTTATGGGCATTGGAGCGGCGGGGACCTGGGAATTGGCCCCATGCCCTCGATTTTCAGGCCCAGCCCCTTCAAGAAGCAAAGCTGGGCAGCCTAAGATGTCGTGGGACTCGAAGAAAGAAATGTGATGAGAAAGCATCTTCCTAAACCTAAACGAGGCAAAAAACAAAAAAACAAAAAAGGGGGTGCAACACGAGGACTTCCTAAGGGGCCACCCATCCTAGTACTACTCTCGCCCAAGAATACTTAACTTCGGAGATCTGATGGGATCCGATGCATTAGTGCTGGTATGATCGCACTGATCATGTTGTGGGTGCAAAGCCATTATGTGTTGACGGTTCACGGTCCCAGACCAGAGAAATGGCCTATTCAAAGGGCCCAATGGGCTTATCAACAACCAATTAACTTCAACAGTGCAGCATCCTTATAAGACGTGATATCGGCGCATTGTAGGGCGGTCTACTATCCCACGAGTTAGTTTGTCGTCCTTTTCCATGCTAACAACGACCAACACGGGATGAAAAAATATCTCCAAAAGAATAAAAGTGGCCAAAAACTTATGAAAACGTTCAATTTTGGGCACCAAAAATAGGCGCAGTAGAGCAGGCTTGCTGCCCCCATCATAGATCTCCCGGAGAGCTTTCCAACGGCATGTTGTGCGTTACATAACTTCCTACGGATCAAAAGTTATGGGCATTGGAGCGGCAGGGACCTGGTAATCGGCCCTACGTCCACGGTTTGCAGGCCCAACCCCTCTGTTAAGCGAAGCTGGGCTGCCCAAGATGTCGTTGGACTTGAGGAAAGAAATGTGACCAGAAAGCATCTTGCCAAAGCTAAACGGGGCAAAAAAAAAAAACAAAAAGAGGGGTACAACACAAAGACTTCCCAGGGGGTCACCCATCCTAGTACTACTTTCGTCCAAGCACGCTTAACTTCAGAGTTCTGATGGGATCCGGTGCATTATTGCTAGTATGATCGCACCCGTTATGTTGTGGGTGCAAACCTATTATGTGTTGACGGTTCACAGTCCCAGCATAGAGAGATGGCCCATTCAAACAGCCCATTGGGCTTATCAACAACCCATCGACTTCAACCATGCAGCATCCTTGCAAGACGTGATATCGGCGCATTGTAAGGAGGTTTATTATCCCGCGAGTTAGGTTGTTGTCCTTTTCGCGGCTCATGACGATCCACCCGAGAAGAAAAATAGCCCAAAATATAAGAAAAGTGTCTATAAACTGATGAAAACATAGGATTTTGGGCACCGAAAACAGGCACAGTTGAGCAGGCTCATTGCCCCCATCGTAGACCTCCCGTAGAGCTTTCCTAAGGCATACTGTGCGCTGTATAACTTCCTACGGAACAAAATTTAAGGGCTTTGGAGTGGTGGGGACCTGGTAATCGGCCCCACGCCCTCGGTTTGCGGGCTCAAACCCTCCTGGATGCGAAGCTGGTAGCCCATGATGTCGTGAGACTCAAGGAAAGAAATGTGATGAGAAAGCATCTTGCCAAAGCTAAACGGGACCAAAAAAATACAAAAAAGGGGGTGCAACATGAGGACTTCCCAGGGGGTCACCTATCCTAGTACTACTCTCGCCCAAGCACGCTTAACTTCAGAGTTCTGTTGGTATCCAGTGCATTAGTACTGGTATGATCGTGCTTGTTATGTTATGGGTGTAAAGCCAATATGTGTTGAAGGTTAACAGTCCTAGCCCAGAGAAATGGCCCATTCAAACGGCCTAATGGGCTTATTAACAGCCCATCGGCTTCAACCGTGCAGCATCCTCGTAAGATGTGATATCGGTGCATTGTAAGGCAGTCTACTATCCCGTGACTTAGGTTGTCATCCTTTTCGCGGCTAATGACTACCGACCCAGGTTGAAAAAATAGTGTAAAAAGAATAAAAGTGGCCAGAAACTGATGAAAATGTTCAATTTTGGGCACCAAAAATAGGCGCAGTAGAGCAGGCTTGCTGTCCCCGTCATAGAGCTCCTGGACAGCTTTTCAACGGCATGTTGTGCGACGCATAACTCCCTACGGATCAAAAGTTATGGGCATTGGAGCGGCGGGGACCTGGTAATCGGCCCTATGCACTTGGTTTGCAGGCCCAGCCCCTCCGAAAAGCAATGTTGGGCAGCCCAAGATGTCGTGGGACTCAAGGAATGAAATGTGACAACAAAGCATCTTGCCAAAGTTAAACGGGGCAAAAAAAAATAAAAAAGGGAGGTGCAACACGAGGACTTCCCTAGGGGTCACCCATCCTAGTACTACTCTCGCCCAAGCACACTTAACTTCGGAGTTCTGAGGGGATCCAGTGCATTAGTGCTAGTATGATCGCACCCGTCATGTTGTGGGTGCAAAGCCATTATGTGTTGACGGTTCACAGTCCCAAACCAAAGAGATGGCCCATTCAAACGGCCCAATGGGCTTATCGACAGGCCATCGGCTTCAACCGTGCAGCATCCTTGCAAGACGTGATATCGACACATTATAGGGAGGTCTACTATCCCGCGAGTTAGGTTGTCGTGCTTTTCGTGGCTAACGACGACCGACCCAGGATGAAAAAACATCGCAAAAAGAATAAAATTGGCCAAAAACTGATGAAAATATTCAATTTTGGGCACTGAAAACATGCGCAGTTAAGCAGGCTCATTGCCCTGATCGTAGAGCTCCTAGAGAGAGCTTTCCAACGGCATGCTGTGCGCTGTATAACCCCCTACAAATCGAAAGTTATGGGCATTGGATTGGCAAGGACCTGGTAATCTGCCCCACGCCCTCAGTTTACGGGCCCAGCCATTTCGGGAAGCGAAGCTGGGCGGCCCAAGATGTCGTGGGACTTGAGGAAAGAAATGTGACAAAAAAACATCTTGCCAAAGTTAAACAGGGCCACAAAAAAACAAGAAGGGGGGTGCAACACGAGGACTTCCCTCGGGGTTACCCATCCTAGTACTACCTCGCCCAAGCACGCTTAACTTCAGAGTTCTGATGGGATCCGGTGCATTAGTGCTGGTATAATCGCACATGTCAAGCTGTGGGTGCAAAGCCATTATGTTTTGACAGTTCATAGTCCTAGCCTAGAGAGATGGCCCATTCAAACAGCCCAATAGGCTTATCGACAGTCCATCGGCTTCAACTGTGCAGTATCCTTGCAAGACGTGACATTGGCGCATTGAAAGACAGTCTACTATCCCCCGAATTAGGTTATCGTCATTTTCTCGGCTTACGACGATCGACCCGAGATGAAAAAATAGCGCAAAAAGTAGAAATATGGCCAAAAATTGATGAAAACGTTCAATTTTGGGAATCGAAAATAGGTGCAGTCGAGCAAGCTTACTACCTCCGTCGTAGAGCTCCTGGAAAGCAACGACATGCTGTGCGCCGCATAACTCCATACGGATCAAAAGTTATAGGCATTGGAGCGTCAGGGACCTGGTAATTGGCCCCACACCTTCGGTTTACGGGCCCAGCCCCTCCGGGAAGCGAAGCTGGGCGGCCCAAGATGTCTTGGGACTCGAGGAAAGAAATGTGATGAGAAAGCATCTTGTCAAAGCTAAACAAGACAAAAAAAACAAAAACAAAAAGGGGGTTGCAACACGAGGACTTCCTACCGGGTTACCCAAGCACTCTTAACTTCGGATCTAGTGCATTACTGCTGGTGTGATCGTACCCATCATGTTTTGGGTGCAAAGCCATTATGTGTTGACAGTTCACAGTCCCAACCCAGAGAGATAGCTCATTCAAATAGCCTAATGGCCTTATCCACAGCCCATCCACTTCAACCCTGCAGCATCCATGCAAGACTTGATATCAACACATTGTAGGGCGGTCTACTATCCCACGAGTTTGGTTGCTATCCTTTTTTTGGCTCATGACGACCAACCTCGGACAAAAAAACAGCACAAAAAGTAGAAAAGTTGCCATAAACTAATGAAAATATTTGATTTTGGGCACCAAAAATAGGCGCTGCAGAGCAGGCTCGCTATCCCCGTCTTAGAGCTCCCGGAGAGCTTTCCAACGGCATGTTGTATGCTGCATAACTCCTTACGGATCGGAAGTTATGGGCATTAGAATGGCGGGTACTTGTTAATCGGCCCCACGCCCTCGGTTTAAGGGCCCAGCACCTTCGGGAAGCAAAGCTGGGCGGCCCAAGATGTCGTTGGACTTGAGGAAAGAAATGTGATGAGAAAGCATTTTGCGAAATCTAAACGGGGCAAAAAAAAAACAAAAAGAGGGGTGCAACACGAGGACTTCCTATGGGGTCACCTTTCCTAGTATTACACATGCCCAAGCACGCTTAACTTCGGAGTTCTGATGGGAACCGGTGCATTAGAACATGTATAATCGCACCCGTCATGTTGTGGGTGCAAAACCATTATGTGTTGACGGTTCATAGTTCCAACCCAGATAGATGGCCCTTTCAAACAGCCCAAAGGGCTTATCGACAGCCTATCGGCTTCAACCGTACAACATCCTCGCAAGACGTGATATCGGCGCATTGTAAGGCGGTCTACTATCCTCGGAGTTAGGTTATCAACCATTTCGCGGCTCACGATGACCGACCCTGGACGAAAAAATAGCCCCAAAAAAAAAGGAAAGTGGCCAGAAACTAATGAAATGTTAGATTTTGGACACCAAAAACAAGCGCAATTGAGCAGGCTTTCTTCCCCTATCGTAGAGCTCCCGAAGAGCTTTCAAATGACATGTTGTTCCCTGCATAAGTCCCTACGGATCAAAAGTTATGGGCATTGGAGCTCCGGGGACCCGGTAATCAGCTCCACACCCTCGGTTTGCAGGCCCAGCCCCTCCGAGAAGCGAAGAAATGTGACGAGAAAGCATCTTGCCAAAGCTAAACGGGGTAAAACAAAAACAAAAAGGGGGGGCGCAAAACGAGGACTTCCTACGGGGTCACCCATCCTAGTACTACTCTCACCCAAGCATGCTTAACTTTGGAGTTCTGATGGGATCTGATGCATTAGTGCTGGTATGATCGCACCTGTCATGTTGTTGGTGCAAAGCCATTATGTGTTGATGGTTCATAGTACAAGCCCAGAGATATGGCCCATTCAAACGGCCTAGTGGGCTTATCGACAGCCCATCGGCTTCAACTATGCAGCATTCTCACAAGGCGTCATATTGGCGTATTGTAGGGTGGTCTACTATCCTGCAAGTTAGGTTGTCGTCCTTTTCGCGGCTCAGGACGACCAACCAAGGATGAAAAAACAGCGCAAAAAGAAGAAAGTGGCTAAAAATTGATGAAAATGTTTGATTTTGGGCAACAAAAATAGGCGCAGCTGAGCCTGCTCGTTACCCCCGTCGTAGAGCTCTTGGAGTGCTTTCCAACGGTATGTTGTGCACCGCATAACTCTATACGAATCAAAAGTTATGGGCATTAGAGCCCCACGCCCTCGGTTTGTAGGCCCAACCCCTCCAGGAAGCAAAGTTGGGCAGCCCAAGATGTCGTGGGATGAGAAAGCATCTTGTCAAAGATAAACGATGCAAAAAAAAAACAAAAGGGGGGTACAACATGAGGACTTCCAAATGGGTCACCTATCCTAGTACTACTCTCACCTAAGCATGCTTAACTTCGGGGTTCTGATGGGATCCGGTGCATTAGCGCTGGTATGATCGCACTCGTCATGCTGTGGCCCAGAGAGATGGCTCATTCAAATGGCCAAATGGGCTTATCCACAACCCATCAGCTTTAACAGTGTAGTATCCTCGCAAGACGTGATATCGGCACATTGTAGGGCGGTCTACTATACCGCGAGTTAGGTTGTTGTCCTTTTAGCTGCTCATGACGACCGACTCGGGATGAAAAAATAGCGCAAAAAAAAAAGAAAAGTGGCTAGAAGCTATAGAAAACGCTCAATTTTGGTCACCGAAAATGGGTATAGTTGAGCAAGCTTGCTACCCCCGTCGTAGAGATCCAGGAGAGCTTTCCAACAACATGTTGTGCGCCGCATAACTCCCTACGGATCAAAAGTTATAGGCATTACAGCAACGGGGACCTAGTAATCGGCCCCATGCCCTCGGTTTGCGGGCCCTGCCCCTCCTGGAAGCGAATCTAGGCAGCCCAAGATATTGTGGGACGCGAGAAAAGAAATGTGACGAGAAAGCATCTTGCCAAAGCTAAACGGGGCAAAAAAAAACAAAAAAATGGGTGCAACACAAGGACTTCCTAGGGGGTTATCCATCTTAGTACTACTCTTGACCAAGCATGCTTAACTTCAAAGTTCTGATGGGATCCTGTGCATTAGTGCTAGTATGATCGCACCAGTCATGTTGTGGGTTCAAAGCCATTATGTGTTGATGGTTCACAGTCCTAGCCCAGAGAGATGGCTCATTCGAACGGCCCAATGGGCTTATCGACTGCCCATCAGCTTCAACCCTGCATCATCCTCGCATGACGTGACATCGGTGTGTTGTAGGGCGGTCTGCTATCCCGCGAGTTACATTGTCGTCCATTTCGAGACTCACGACGATAGATCCGGGATGAAAAAACATAGCAAAAAGTAGAAAAATGGCAAGAAACTGATGAAAACGTTCAAGTTTTTGTACCGAAAACAACCGCAGCCCAAGTTGTCGTGGAACTCACGGAAAAAAATGTGACGAGAAAGCATCTTGCCAAAGCTAAACGGGGCAAAAAATAAACAAAAAGGCGGTGCAACACGAGGACTTCCCACGGGGTCACCCATCCTAGTACTACTCTCGTCCAAGCACGCTTAACTTCGGAGTTCTAATGGGATCCGGTGCATTAGTGCTGGTATGATCGCACCCATCATGTTGTGTGTCACGCCCCAACTCGACCCCACCTACAATCAGTCAGGACGCAACGGAATTTCGGCGGCATAACGACAGTAAATAGATTTCCGAGGTTCTAAACCAACCTCATAAAACATCATACATCCAGTAATTCCTCAATACAAACAACAACATACAACACAACCATATTATACAATAAAACATCCTCGTTATACGCCTCCGTTCCAACATGACATACAATACCTCAACTTTATCATACATTTCAAAAGTAAGTTGAGACACAACTACAACTTAACCATAGATAAAAGAAAGCCTCTAAATTAACATCGTTTGGATCATCATCTTTCAACATCTATTACAATAAGAACCATAAAACATATAAAAGTCTATTAAGCTAATATACATGACATTAAACAACATAGAATCATGGATAAGACTCGGGAACATATGACTCGTCCACGTAAGGCACATTTTCCTCCTCAGGAGGCACGTACCCATAATCCGGCTCTGCAACACCTGTAAGCATGCAATAATAGAGAGTGAGCTTATATACATAAGCTCAGTGAGGATCCGATAGATCTCGACAGTATTCACTATGCTCCTTGGATTTAGTCCTTTGAGCAAGTAAACACACAACAACAATAATAACATTATCATCACATAACTATATAACCATTCATTAAAGGATACTCTATTTGGTGTAGCTCCAAACGCCATCACGATCTCAACCGTTCTTCTTATAACTCCCCATTACTCACGCACCCGAGGTACCTCACTAGCCCCTCCCTCCATGACACCTCCGTCATGCGAGCTGGGGGTAGCCTATGGCAGTCATGACGTTATCAACCCGATAGCCCGACGCTACCCGAGAGGTGGCACACACATACCAAGACTCCATAATCATCAATCATCAATCAATCATCAAACAATCAATTGGGAAATCAGCAACAAAAGTGCCCGATTCCCGAACTCAATAATAATCAATCAATAACATCAATATAACATCAATATTAAATTAAACAACAAACAACGTAGTTAGATGACAAAGTATGCCATCTAACCGAACATGCATAATATACATAATTAAACTCTAAATTACTCATCAACAACTCACCATTCATCACTTGAACACTACCCAACCATCTAAAGGCATCGTTCAAGAAATTAAAGAATGACAACCTAAACTTCTAAAATTCATAACTTACAATCTACTAATACAAACATTGCCAAATCAGTTCCTATCACTCACCCATTCAACCTACTACATTAGCCCTCTCGGAAATCCACCATAACACCTCCAAATCATGCCCGATAACCCTAAAACCCTAAGATGTCATGGCTGGATTTTCCGGATTTTCACACAAACAATGTAATCGAAAATTCGGCATTACAACAGCGCTAACACGTAATTATCAAGTATTTAGAAATCGACGGCAATCGATTTCGATCAACACAACTCAATTAAATCAACTTTGAACATTTTAATCAAAATTAAATACCCGGAAAATAAAAATTATGCTACATCCGACAGAAATTCGTAGTATTAGTATATAACGATCCCTAGCATGCAAGGAGCAATAATCTATCATCAGATTTCAATTCTAACGGTTCAATCTTCATTTATACGCAAAAACACAAAAATGACATTTTGAGATCTAGAATTTTTCTCTCACCTTAGATGTGATATAAGCCTAGGAATGCGTGCTATGCGTGCCCAACAAGCAGAATCCAAGTCGGTGCGAAGTTTCACGGACAAAAACTAGGTTTTTCTTTGAAAAATTGGATTGAAAAGCTTGAGTTTTCTCTTCTCTTTTTCTCCCTCTTTCTCACGGCAATGTGTGTGTTTGTGGAGTGTGTTTTGTGTTGTGTGAGTGTGTGTAGGTGATAGTATATAATTAAAAGCTTGGTCAATTAAAAAATGCAAAGTCAAAGTTAGTTTAAATAGGTATTTTTGGGTTTTTAATGACTTTAATTGCATTTTATTGTTCACCAAGTTAAAAATAATTATGCAACCCCCAAGATATCTCAAGTGGATTATTTTTAGGTGACAAGAAGTTTTACAATCCAATAATTTCACCCGAGTCGGCTTAAAACTCGATATTTGCAAAAGTCAGTGTAAAAACCCTAATAAATTCTTAAGCCGATTTTAAAACCGTTTTCATCAAAAACAGGTCTATTAAAGTCCGTGGACTAGGTCTAGAAGGGTTAAAAAGACCAGTTTCAAAATTTTAGCGGACGTGTTTCGAAAACACTATTTACTGAAAATCGACGATAAAATTTCTGACTCCGTTTTTGATGAAAATTTCATGAATGCACATTTAGCACGTATTAGGAGTATTGACATCAAAATTATAACTTTCTAGGTCCTATAGCACATAAACAGATCATATGCACGCAAAACGAGGTATAGCACGTAAAACGAGATAAACAGGAAAGTGGGGTTTCACATTCTCCCCTCCTTATAGAAATTTCGTCCTCGAAATTCTTACTTGATGTACGGAAAAGATCTGGGTATTGCTGCTGCATCTGATCTCGTTTCTCCCACGTAGCTTCCTCAATGCCGTGATGCTTCCACAACACCTTAACCATCGGAATCCTCTTCGACCTCAACTCTCGGTCCATCTGATCTAGAATACGAATCGGACGCTCGTCATAAGTCAAATTCTCTCGAAGCTGTAACGGCTCTGGCTCAAGAATATGAGAAGGATCCGGATTATATTTCTGCAAATTAGACACGTGAAATACATCGTGGACATTAGAGAAGTTCTCCGGTAAAGCCAACCGATATGCCAACTTACCAACCCTGCCAGTAATCTCAAACGGCCCAACAAATCTCGGACTCAGCTTCCCACATTTACCATAACGAGCAAACCCCTTTCGAGGAGACAATCTCAAGAAAACCCGATCTCCAACTGCAAACTCCAAGTCTCGACGACGCTTATCAGCATAACTCTTGAATCTACTCTGCGCCGTAAGCATCCTCTGCCTGATCAACTGAACATTCTCAATCTTCTCAAGAAGTTCTGGCATAATAGTCGAATCAACAGTCTTCATCTCTCCTACCTCGTCCCAATATAAAGGTGAACGGCATTTACGACCGTAAAGAGCTGCGAAAGGTGCCATCCCAATAGTAGCTTGATAACTATTGTTATAGGCAAACTTGGCAAGTGGTAGATGTTTCTCCCAGTTCTTCCCAAAGTCCAGAACACAAGCCCTAAGCATATCTTCCAGAATCTGAATAGTCCGCTCAGACTGACCGTCGGTCTGTGGATGATACGCTGTACTGAAGTTCAACTGAGTACCTAAGGTCTCCTGAAGTTTTTCCCACAAACGAGAAGTAAATCGAGGATCTCGATCAGAGACAATACTAGATGGAATACCGTGAAGTCTAACAATCTGATCCAGATAGAGGTCCGTCAACTTTGTAACCTCATCTCCCAACCTCATGGCAATAAAATGAGCTGTCTTCGTCAAACGATCCACGACAACCCAAACTGCATCATTACCCCTCGGTGATCTAGGCAAACCAGTGATGAAGTCCATCGTAATATGCTCCCATTTCCACTCCGATATAGCCAACGGCTGAAGCAAACCCGCTGGTCGTTGATGCTCGGCTTTCACTCTCTGACAAGTCAAACATCTAGATACAAACTGAGCACCCTCTCTCTTCATGTTGTTCCACCAGTAATGTTGCTTCAAATCCCGATACATCTTGGTTCCACCGGGATGAATAGTATATTTAGAATTATGAGCTTCCTCCAGAATACCTCGCCTCAAGCTCGGTTCATCGGGAACACAAACCCTGTTCCGAAACCGAAGAATACCGTCCTCATGCAGTTTGAAGTCAGACTGATCATCCGTGATCTGATCCTTGATCTTCTGAAGTTTAACATCAAGCTGCTGAGCTTCCCTGATCTGAGACAATAATAAAGGCTGAATACGGAGATGTGAACACATCACCCCAACCTGAGTGAACTCTGGTCTCCAATAACTAAACTCCTCAAGAACCTCCCACTTCTTGACAGCCAAACAAGAAATACTAGCCTTCCGGCTGAGAGCATCTGCCACAACATTTGCCTTTCCAGGAAGATAATTGATAGAACAATTATAATCTCCAAGAAGCTCCATCCATCTCCTCTGGCGCATATTCAA
Source organism: Ehretia macrophylla (assembly GCA_037974665.1). Lineage (NCBI taxonomy): Eukaryota > Viridiplantae > Streptophyta > Magnoliopsida > Boraginales > Ehretiaceae > Ehretia > Ehretia macrophylla. The sequence continues at coordinate 50,906,923 of CM075777.1, read as the reverse complement.
CTCCTTCTGTGAGAACAAGTACTTAAGACTCTTATGATCAGTGAAAATTTCAAACTTACTTCCCCACAGATAATGACGCCACTTCTTGAGTGCAAAGACAACCGCTGCCAACTCAAGATCATGAGTCGGATAATTTTCTTCATAAGGCTTCAACTTTCGAGAAGCATAGGCAATAACTCGGCCATCCTGCATAAGAACACATCCCAAGCCCTCCTTGGATGCATCGCTGTAAATGACCATATTATCGGTCCCCTCTGGTAGAGCAAGTACTGGAGCGGTAGTTAACCTCTTTTTCAACTCCTGAAATCCACTCTCACACTTCTCGTCCCAATTAAAGATAGTCCGTTTCTGAGTCAACTTAGATTGTGGCCCCGCAATCTTTGAGAAGTCCTTGACAAACCTACGGTAATAACCCGCCAAGCCAAGAAAACTACGGACATCAGTAACACTCTCTTGCCGCTTCCAAGACATCACCGATTCAATCTTAGTGGGATCTACGGAAATACCGCTCTGTGTAATAACATGGCCAAGAAAAGAAATCCGTTGCAGCCAAAATTCACATTTGCTGAACTTGGCAAACAACTGATGCTCCTGCAACTTCTCCAATACAAGCCGTAGATGTTGCTCGTGCTCCTATTCAGATTTAGAATAGACCAAGATATTATCAATAAAAATCACAATGAACTGGTCCAAGTACGGCTGAAAGACTCGATGCATCAAATCCATGAATGCTGCCGGTGCATTAGTCAAACCAAAGGGCATAACCACAAACTCATAATGCCCGTACCGAGTACTGAAGGCAGACTTCGGAACATCCTCCGTACAAATCCAAAGCTGATAATACCCCTGCCTCAAATCAAATTTAGAATAGACTTTGGCTCCCTGAAGTTGATCAAACAACTCATCAATCAGTGGCAAAGGATATTTATTCTTGACGGTCACCTGATTCAAACCACGGTAATCAATACACAATCTCAAGGTACCATCCTTCTTCTTCACAAATAAAACAGGAGCTCCCCAAGGTGAAGAACTCTGATGAATGAATCCTTTCTTCAATAACTCCTGTAACTGAGTCTTCAACTCCTTCAATTCAGCTGGTGCCATCCGGTACGTCGATTTAGAAATAGGTTGAGTACCGGAAACAAGATTAATCACAAACTCTATATCCCTCTCTGGCGGCAATCCTGGCAACTCCTCGGGAAATACATTAGGATATTCCTGAATAATAGGGACTTCCTATAGCTGTAGCTTAACAGATGGCTTGTTGATCAAATAAGCTAGATAACCCGAACACCCCTTACTCACCAACTTAACGGCTTTAGTTGTTGAGATAACAAAACTCGTCTTAGCACCCCGGTTACCCGCTACTTCTACTACTGGCTGATCTGGCAAACGAAACTGTACTACCTTGGTTCTACAGTTCAACTGGGCATCATACTTAGAAAGCCAATCCATACCCAGAATAACATCATACCCCCGGATAGGAAATAAAATAAGGTCCGAAGGAAAATTATGCCCCTTAACATGTATTATACAATCCTTACATACTAAGCCAGTAATATACTTATCAGTCAAAGAGGTACTAATCTCAACCACATAAGGCAATCTTTCAGGTTGCAATTTAACACGTTGCACACAAGCAGGAGTAATGAAAGAATGCGTAGCACCAGAATCAATCAACACTTTTACAAGTTGATCAAGTATAAGGAAGTTACCTTCCACAACTGCAGTCTCCTCAGGCATCTCCTCCATATCAACTGCGTAAGCCCGAGCCTGAACCCGCTGCTGCTGTGGTACACTGCCTGTAGGCCTACCCTGGTAACCCTGAGTCGCTGCCCGACCCTCAGTCCTCGCATATCTAGGGCAATCCTTCGCCCTATGCTCGATGCTACCACAACCCAAACATGTCCCTGCCTTTACCCTGCAGTCGGACTCCACATGCCCTGGGCGCTTGCAGTAATTACACTGCGATGATGTGGCACTAACACTGCCCCTAGAAGAACCAGAAGCTGAAGAAGCAGCTGATACAGCCTGCTGCTGAGGTCTCACCATACTAGGCCTGTACTGACTCTGAGACTGCGCTGGCCTATACTGAGTCTGAACCTGATATGGCCTCTGCTGAAACTGAGGCCGATAGTAACTCTGCTGACCCTGTGGCCTATAAGAACCCTGCTGGGCTGGTGGCCTGTAGACAACCTGCTGTACTGGAGGCCTATATATAACCTGCTGGCCCTGTGGCTGATACGGCCTCTTACTAGGCTGACTGGAGACAATCTGATCCCCTTTCCTCTTCTCTAACCTAGAAGCTGCATCAAAAGCTTCAGTGAAGATATCATAGCGATTCAGAGCCATTGCATCCTGAATCTCGGGCCTCAATCCCAACATAAATCTACGGGTCTTCCTCTCCTCCACAGCTACAAACTCCGGTGCATACCGGACAACCTAGTAAATGTAGCCTCATACTGAGCCACAGTAGAATCCCCCTGTACCAAGGACAAGAACTCAGCCTCTCTCCTCTCCCGTGCAACCCTCGGGACATACTTATCCCTAAAAGCAGTCAGAAAGGTATCCCAAACATACGGAACACCCCGGGTCTCCCAACTGGCTCTCACAGTGCGCCACCATTCCTCTGCCTCATCATCAAGTAAATAGACAGCACAAGTCACCTTCCTCTCATCAGTGTACCCGAGAGAATCAAAAATTTTCTCTAACTTACTAATCCACGACTCGGCCTTCCTATCATCAGGCTCTCCCTGAAATCTAGGAGGATAGTACCCCAGAAACTCCTTCATAGTACCTCGACCGTGATTACCTCCCTGTACATTCTGTATCTGAGCCTGCAACGCCTGAGTCTGAACAGCCTGACCTGCTAACAACTGGGCCTGCCCAGCCATCAAATCTGCAATCCGATCCATTGCTGACTCTAACCTGCCATCACCCCTATCACTGCCCTGTGCCACATTACCAGGAACCTCCTCTACAATCTCGGGCCTACCACGAGTCCTCGGTCTACCGGCCATCGTACTAATCAAAGAGTTAGCACAGGTTATAGCACATAAACAGGTTATATACAACTTTTAACACATAAACAACAAACTCATATAAAGCACATAAATCACATAAGTTTCAATCACATAAGCAAATTGATCATATAATCACATAAGCACTTAAATCACATAATCACATAATCATTTAATCATACCAATACATATTTCACTTTTCTTTCTTTTCACACATATTTCATGCTAAGACCATTACCCACATTCCGAGAATACCCCGGCTGACAACTAACATGTGCTCTGATACCACTTAAATGTCACGCCCCAACTCGACCCCACCTACAATCAGTCAGGACGCAACGGAATTTCGGCGGCATAACGACAGTAAATAGATTTCCGAGGTTCTAAACCAACCTCATAAAACATCATACATCCAGTAATTCCTCAATACAAACAACAACATACAACACAACCATATTATACAATAAAACATCCTCGTTATACGCCTCCGTTCCAACATGACATACAATACCACAACTTTATCATTCATTTCAAAAGTAAGTTGAGACACAACTACAACTTAACCATAGATAAAAGAAAGCCTCTAAATTAACATCGTTTGGATCATCATCTTTCAACATCTATTACAATAAGAACCATAAAGCATATAAAAGTCTATTAAGCTAATATACATGACATTAAACAACATAGAATCATGGATAAGACTCGGGAACATATGACTCGTCCACGTAAGGCACATTTTCCTCCTCAGGAGGCACGTACCCATAATCCGGCTCTGCAACACCTGTAAGCATGCAATAATAGAGAGTGAGCTTATATACATAAGCTCAGTGAGGATCCGATAGATCTCGACATTATTCACTATGCTCCTTGGATTTAGTCCTTTGAGCAAGAAAACACACAACAACAATAATAACATTATCATCACATAACTATATAACCATTCATTAAAGGATACTTTATTTGGTGTAGCTCCAGACGCCATCACGATCTCAACCGTTCTTCTTATAACTCCCCATTACTCACGCACCCGAGGTACCTCACTAGCCCCTCCCTCCATGACACCTCCGTCATGCGAGCTGGGGGTAGCCTATGGCAGTCATGCCGTTATCAACCCGACAGCCCGACGCTGCCCGAGAGGTGGCACACACATACCAAGACTCCATAATCATCAATCATCAATCAATCATCAATCAATCAATTGGGAAATCAGCAACAAAAGTGCCCGATTCCCGAACTCAATAATAATCAATCAATAACATCAATATAACATCAATATTAAATTAAACAACAAACAACGTAGTTAGATGACAAAGTATGCCATCTAACCGAACATGCATAATATACATAATTAAACTCTAAATTACTCATCAACAACTCACCATTCATCACTAGAACACTACACAACCATCTAAAGGCATCGTTCAAGAAATAAAAGAATGACAACCTAAAATTCTAAATTTCATAACTTACAATCTACTAATACAAACATTGCCAAATCAGTTCCTATCACTCACCCATTCAACCTACTACTTTACCCCTCCCGGAACTCCACCATAACCCCTCTAAATCATGCACGATAACCCTAAAACACTAAGATGTCATGGCTGGATTTTCCGGATTTTCACACAAACAATGTAATCGAAAATTCGGCATTACAACAGCGCTAACACGTAATTATCAAGTATTTAGAAATCGACAGCAATCGATTTCGATCAACACAACTCAATTAAATCAACTTTGAACATTTTAATCAAAATTAAATACCCGGAAAATAAAAATTATGCTACATCCGACAGAAATTCGTAGTATTAGTATATAACGATCCCTAGCATGCAAGGAGCAATAATCTATCATCAGATTTCAATTCTAACGGTTCAATCTTCATTTATACGCAAAAACACAAAAATGACATTTTGAGATCTAGAATTTTTCTCTCACCTTAGATGTGATATAAGCCTAGGAATGCGTGCTATGCGTGCCCAACAAGCAGAATCCAAGTCGGTGCGAAGTTTCACGGACAAAAACTAGGTTTTTCTTTGAAAAATTGGATTGAAAAGCTTGAGTTTTCTCTTCTCTTTTTCTCCCTCTTTCTCACGGCAATGTGTGTGTTTGTGGAGTGTGTTTTGTGTTGTGTGAGTGTGTGTAGGTGATAGTATATAATTAAAAGCTTGGTCAATTAAAAAATGCAAAGTCAAAGTTAGTTTAAATAGGTATTTTTGTGTTTTTAATGACTTTAATTGCATTTTATTGTTCACCAAGTTAAAAATAATTATGCAACCCCCAAGATATCTCAAGTGGATTATTTTTAGGTGACAAGAAGTTTTACAATCCAATAATTTCACCCGAGTCGGCTTAAAACTCGATTTTTGCAAAAGTCAGTGTAAAAACCCTAATAAATTCTTAAGCCGATTTTAAAACCGTTTTCATCAAACACAGGTCTATTAAAGTCCGTGGACTAGGTCTAGAAGGGTTAAAAAGACCAGTTTCAAAATTTTAGCGGACGTGTTTCAAAAACACTATTCACTAAAAATCGACGATAAAATTTCTGACTCCGTTTTTGATGAAAATTTCATGAATGCACATTTAGCACGTATTAGGAGTATTGACATCAAAATTATAACTTTCTAGGTCCTATAGCACATAAACAGATCATATGCACGCAAAACGAGGTATATCACGTAAAACGAGATAAGCAGGAAAGTGGGGTTTCACATTGTGGGTGCAAATTCATTATGTGTTGACGATTCACAGTCCCAGCCGAGAGAGATGGCTCATTCAAACGGCCTAATGGGCTTATCAACAGGCCATCGGCTTCAACCGTGTAGCATCCTCGCAAGACGTGATATCGGCGCATTGTAGCACGGTCTACTGTCCCACGAGTTAGGTTGTTGTCCATTTCGCGGCTCACGACGACTGACCTGAGACGAAAAAACAGCACAAAAAGAAGAAAAGAGGCCAGAAACTGATAAAAATGTTTAATTTTGGACACCGAAAATAGGAGAAGCCGAGCAGCCTCGCTGCCTCCGTTGTAGAGCTCTGAGAGAGCTTTCCAACGGCATGCTATGCGGCGCATAACTCCCTACAAATCAAAAGTTCTAGGCATTGGAGTGGTGAGGACCTGGTAATCGGCCCCACGCCCTCGGTTTGAGGGCCCAGCCCCTTCGGGAATCGAAGCTGGGCCGCCCAAGATTTCTTCAGACTCGAGAAAAGAAATGTGATGAGAAAGCATCTTGGCAAAGCAAAATGGGGCAAAGAAAAGCGAAAAGGGGGTGCAACACAGGGACTTTCCAAGGGGTTACCCATTCTAGTATGACTCTCGCCCAAGCACGCTTAACTTCAGAGTTCTGATGGGCTCTGGTGTATTAGTGCTGGTATGATCGCACCCGTCATGTTGTGGGTGCAAAGCCATTTTGTGTTGACGGTACACAGTCCCAGCCTAGAGAGATGGCCCATTCAGACGGCCCAATGGGCTTATCGACAGCCCATTGACATCAACCGTGCAGCATCCTCACAAGACATGATATCGGTGAATTGTAGGGCTGTCTACTATCCAACGAGTTAGGTTGTCGTCCTTTTCGCGGTTCACGCGACTGACCCGGGACGAAAAAAAAAAGCAAAAACAAGAAAAGTGGCCAGAAATTGATGAAAACGTACGATTTTGGGCACCGAAAATAGGCACAAGCTTGCTGCCCCCGTGTTAGAGCTCCCAGAGAGCTTTCTAATAGCATGTTGTGTGCCGCATAACTCCTTACGGATGAAAATTTATTGGCATTGGAGCGGTAGAGACCTTGTAATCGGCCCAACGCACTCGGTTTGCAGGCCCAGCCCCTCTGAGAAACGAAGCTGGGCAAGCTGGGCGACCCAAGATGTTTGGTACTCTAGGAAGCAATGTGACGAGAAAGCATCTTGCCAAAGCTAAACGGGGCAAAGAAAAACAGAAAAATGGGGTGCAACACGAGGACTTCCCAGGGGGTCACCTAACCTAGTACTACTCTCGCTCAAGCGTGCTTACCTTCGGAGTTCTGATGGGATCCGATACATTAGTGCTGGTCTGTTGCCACCGTCATGTTGTGGGTGCAAAGCCATTATGTGTTGACGGTTCACAGTCCTAGCCAAGAAAGATGGCATATTCAAATGGCCCAATGGGCTTATCGACAGCCCATTGGCTTTAACCGTGTAGCATCCTCGCAAGATATGATACCGATGCATTGTAGGGCGGTCTACTATCCCACTAGTTAGGTTGTCATCTTTTTCGCAGCTCACGACGACCTACCTGGGATGAAAAAAAAATGCAAAAAGAAGAAAAGTGGGCATTGGAGCTCTTTCCAATGGCATGCTGTCTGGTCGACAAAGTGAGCCTGGTCGACAAAGCTTGATTTTGGGCACCGAAAATAAGCACAAGCTTGCTGCCCCCGTTGTAAAGCTCCCGGAGATCTTTCCAATGGCATGTTGTGCGCCACATAACTCTCTACGGATCAAAATTAATAGGCATTGGAGCAGCAGGGACCTGGTAATCGGCTCCACGCCCTCGGTTTGAGGGCCCAGCCCCTCTGGGAAGTGAAGTTGGGTGGCCCTAGATGTCATGGGACTCGAGGAAAGAAATGTGACGAGAAATCATTTTGCCAAAGCTAAACGAGGGAAAAAAAACAAAAAGGGGGGTGCAACACGAGGACTTCCAAGGGGGTTACTCATCCTAGTACTACTCTCGCCCAAGCTCGCTTACCTTCGGAGTTCTGATGGGATCCGGTGTATTATTGCTGGTATGTGCGCGCCCTTCATCTTGTGGGTGAAAAGCCATTATGTGTTGACGGTTCACTGTCCCTGCCAAAGAGATGGCCTATTCAAACGGCCCAATGGGCTTATCGACAGCCCATCAGCTTCAACTGTGCAGCATCCTCACAAGATGTGATATCAGTGCATTGTAGGGCAGTCTACTATCCCGCAAGTTAGGTTGTCGTCCTTTTTACGGCTTATGACGATCGGCCCGAGATTAAAAAATAGTGAAAAATAAGAAATGTGGTAAAAACTGATGAAAATGTTCAATTTTGAGCACCAAAAATGGGCATTGCATAGTAGACTTGCTACGCCCGTCGTAGAGCTCCTGGAGAGCTTTCCAACGGCATGTTGTGCGCCACAAAACTCCCTACAGAGCAAAAGTTATGGGCAATGGAGTGGCGGGAACCTGGTAATCGGCCCCAGGCCCTCGTTTGAGGGCCCAGCCCTCCGAGAAGTGAAACTAGGTGGCCCAAGATGTCATAGGACTCGAGGAAAGAAATATGACGAGAAAGCATCTTGCCAAAGCTAAACGGGGAAAAAAAACCAAAAAAATGGGTGCAACACGAGGACTTCCTAGGGGGTCACCCATCCTAGTACTACTCTCGCCTAAGCATGCTTAACTTTGGAGTTCTGATGGGATCCGGTGCATTAGTGCTGGTATGATCGCACTAGTCTTGTTGTGGGTGCAAAGTCATTATGTGTTGATGGTTCACAGTCCCAGCCCAGAGAGATGGCCTATTCAAATGGCCTAATGGGCCTATTGACAGCCCATCGGCTGCAACTGTGAAGCATCCTTGCAAGACGTGATACCGACGTATTGTAGGGCGGTCTACTATCCCACGAGTTAGGTTGTCGTCCTTTTCGCAGCTCACGACGACCTACCCGGGAACAAAAAAATAGTGCCAAAAGAAGAAAAGTGGCCAAAAACTGATGAAAACGTTCGATTTTGGGAACCCAAAATCAAGCTTTGTCAACCAGGCTCGCTATCCCTATCGTAGAGCTCCCAGAGAGCTTACCAACGGCATGCTGTGCGCCAGAAAACTCTCTACGGATCAAAAGTCATTGGCATTGGAGCGGCGGGGACCGGGTAATATGCCCCAAGCCCTCAGTTTGAGGGCCTAGCCCCTCCGGGAAGAGAAGCTGGGCGGCCCAAGATGTCGTGGGACTCGAGGAAAGAAATGTGATGATAAAGCAACTTGCCAAAGTTACACGGGGCCAAAAAAAAAAAAAAAAACGGGTGCAACATGAATACTACCTAGGGGTCACCCATCCTAGTACTACTCTCGCCCAAGCACGCTTAACTTCGGAATTCTGATGGGATCCGGTGCATTAGTGTTGTTATGATTGCACCAGTCTTGTTGTGGGTGCAAAGCCATTATGTGTTGACGGTTCACAGTCCCAGCCCAGAGAGATGGCCCATTCAAATGGCCCAATAGGCCTATTGACAGCCTATTGGCCTCAACCGTTCAGCATCTTCGCAAGACGTGATACCGACGCAATGTAGGGTGGTCTACTATCCCGCGAGTTAGGTTGTCGTCCTTTTTGCAACTCACCACGACATACCCGGGATGAAAAAAATAGTGCAAAAAGAATAAAATTGGCTAGAAACTGATGAAAACATTCGATTTTGGTAACCCAAAATCAAGCTCTATCTACCAATCTCACTACCGCCGTTGTAGAGTTCCCAGAGGGCTTTCCAACGGCATGATGTACGCCACAAAACTCCTTACGGATCAAAAGTTATGGGTATTGGAGCGGCGGGGACCTGGCCATCGGCCCTAAGCCCTCGGTTTGAGGGCCCAGCCCCTCCGGGAAGCGAAGCTGGGGCGGCCCAAGATGTCGTGGGGCTCGAGGAAAGAAATGTGATGAGAAAGCATCTTGCCAAAGCTAAACAAGGAAAAAAAAAAAACAAAAAAGGGGGTGCAACACGAGGATTTCGAGGTCACCCATCCTAGTACTACTCTCGCCTAAGCACACTTAACTTCAGAGTTTTGATGGGATCCAGTGCATTAGTGCTAGTATGATCGCACCAGTCTTGTTGTGGGTGCAAAGAAATTATGTGTTGACGGGTCATAGTCCCAGCCTAGAGAGATGGCCTATTCAAACGGTCCAATGGGCTTATTGACAGCCCATCGGCTTCAACCGTGCAGCATCCTCACAAAACGTGATATCGGCGCGTTGTAGGGCGGTCTACTATCCTGAAAATTAGGTTGTTGTCCTTTTCGCGGCTCACGACGACCGACCCAGGTTGAAAAAATAGCTCAAAAATAAGAAAAGTTTCCAAAAACTGATGAAAATGTTGGATTTTGGGCATCGAAAACAGGTGCAGCTGAGCAGGCTTGCTGCCCCCGTCGTAGAGCTCCCACAGAGCTTTTCAACGGCATGTTGTGTGCCACATAACACCCTACGGATGAAAAGTTATGGGCATTGGAGCGACGGGGACTTGGTAATCGGCCCCACACCCTCGATTTGCGGGTCCACCCCCTCCGGGAAGCGAAGCTGGGTGGCCCGAGATATCGTGGGACTCGAGGAAAGAAATGTGATGAGAAAGCATCTTGCCAAAGCTAAACGGGGCAAAAAAAAAAAACAAAAAGGGGGGTGCAACACGAGGACTTCCCAAGGGGTCACCCATCCTAGTACTACTCTCGCCCAAGCACGCTTAACTTCAGAGTTCTGGCCGGATCCGGTGCATTAGTTTTGGTATGATCGCACCCACCATGTTGTGGGTGAAAAGCCATTATGTGTTGATGGTTCACAATCCTAGCCCAAAGAGATAGCCCATTCAAACGGCCCAATGGGCTTATCGACAGCCCATCGGCTTCAACCGTGCAGCATCCTCACAAGACGTGATATCGGTGCATTGTAGGGCGGCCTACAATCCTGCAAGTTAGGTTGTCGTCCTTTTCGCGGCTTACAACGACCGACCTGGGATGAAAAAACAGTGCAAAAACAGAAAGGTGGCCAAAAATTGATGAAAACGTTCAATTTTGGGCACCGAAAATAGGTCCTACCGAGCATGCTCACTACCCCCATCGTAGAGCTCCTGGAGAGCTTTCCAATGGCATGTCGTATGCCGTATAAGTCCCTACAGATCAAAACGTATGGGCATTAGAGTGACAGGGACCTGGTAATCGGCCCCACGCCCTCGGTTTGCGAGCCCAGCCCCTTCGGGAAGTGAAGCTGGGCGGCCCAAGATATCGTGGGACTCGAGGAAATAAATGTAACAAGAAAGCATCTTGCCAAAGCTAAACGGGGCAAAAAAAAACAAAAAGGGAGGTGCAACACGAGGACTTCCTACGGGGTTACCCATCCTAGTACTACTCTCGCCCAAGCACGCTTAACTTCGGAGTTCTGATGGGATCCGATGCATTAGTGCTAGTATGATCGCACCCGTCATGTTGTGGGTGAAAATCTATTATGTGTTTACGGTTCATAGTCCTAGCCCAAAGAGATATCCCATTCACACGGCCCAATGGGCTTATCAACAGCCCATCGGCTTCAACTGTGCAGCATCCTCGCAAGACGTGATATCGGCGCATTGTAGGGCAGTCTACTATCCTGCGAATTTGGTTGTCGTCCTTTTTGCAGCTCACGACGACAGACCCAGGATGAAAAAATAGCGCAAAAATGCAGAAAGGTAGCCAAAAACTGATTAAAATGTTCCATTTTGGGCACCGAAAATAGGTGCTGCCGAGCATACTCACTGCCCCCGTCGTAGAGCTCCCGGAGAGTTTTCCCACGGCATGCTGTGTCACGCCCCAAGTCGACCCTACCTACAATCAGTCAGGATGTAACATAATTTCGGCAGTATAACAATAGTAATTAAAATACCGATGCTCTAAATCAACCTCTTCACAACTCATACAACTAACTCCACAAACATTTAGCAATAAACAACCCAACCTTATTATACAATAATCACTCCTTCAATAATCCATTCATAGTTATGCGCTTCCGTTCCAACTTAGTACATAGGCTATACATACATTTCAAAATAGGATATAACCAACTTAGTAATCTAATCATGATCAAAATAAACACTACTAAATCAACCTACATATCTCTTTATATTAAGATAGGTTATGCAATAAAGTATGTTACAACAACTAAGATAATTTCATGGCAATGACTCCTGCACATAAGACTCATCCGCATATGGCACGTTTCCCTCTTCAAGAGGCACGTACCCGTAGTCAGGCTCAATAACACTTGCATGCATTCAATAATTGAGAGTGAGCTTATATAAAAAAGCCCAGTGAGGATTCGATAGATCTCTAACAGTATTTAGTATACTCCTTGGAAATCATCCTTTGAGCAGTAAACACATAATAAACATTAATAACAATACAAATTCAGCAATAAAAGTAAACAATCAGTAAGGATACGATACAGTTGTTCCTTTGAATCCGTTGGACTCTATCCAATCCTTTCACAAACTTTAACATTCCCACCTTGTTACTCCCACTCAAGAGAATCCAGAAACCCTGATAGTACGACCCAGCACCCATGGATTTCCCCGTCCATACGAGTGAGGGAATTGGCCATGGTGGTCGGGTTATCGCCTGGCAAACCCGAGGCTGCCCAGGGTAACACAACACAACCAAGCCCGATAACAATTGTTGTAAACATTCGCATGCACAACTAATCACTCAATCATGCAATCAAACCGCTCAGAGAGGACAACAAAGTAGGTCGCCCCTCGATTAAATTCAACAATCAATTAATCAGTTAACAATGTAATACCTCAGATTAACCCCGAGCCTGCTTCTCACAGTTTTGTAACAACAATCAATAATCAATAATCAATTAATCTGTATTTCAACAATCAATTAAACAACATTTAACAATCAACAACTATATAATTATGAAACAATTAAGTTAGATGACAAAGTAGGCCATCCAACTCAACAGGCATTAAACACACAACTGAACCCTAGTCTAACCATCAACAACTCAAATTCAATCACTCAAACACCACCCAAACAACTAAAGGCCTATATCAACATTTTAAAGAAAGACAACCCAAACTTATAAAAGTCATAACTTATATTCTACTAATCCGACAACCTCCAAACCAGTTTCTATCACTCACCCACTCAAGCAACAACATTAGTCCCCTCAGAAACCAACCAAAATACATCCAAGACAAGCCCAACAACCCTAAAACCTCAATGTACCTAGGCTGAAATTTCCGGACTTTCACACCGACATCACAATCAAAATTTCGACATTACAACAGTACTACCCCGTATGTAACAAACTTTTACCAATCGACGGCAATCGATTCTAACCACTACAACTCAAAATATTCAACAAATAGCCAACAACTCAACTTTTAATACTCGAAAATAAAAATTCATGCTACAACAGTTCAAATCTTATATAAATGCATATAAACGATCCTTAGCATGCACTGAGCAATAATATAACATCAATTCTAAATTCTAAAGGTTCAAAATTCAATTATATGCAAAAATATAAAAATGACATTTTGAGATCTAGAATTTTTCTCTCACCTTTGATGTGTTTTGATGCAAGAAAGATGTACAATGGATGCCCAACAAGTAAAATCAAGCTTTGAATGAAGTGATTTGGACTTGAATTGCAAAATCTACGTGAAAAATGTTTTGAAAAACCTTGAAAATGCCTTCTTTCTTCTTCCTCATGGATTTTCGGTAATGTGTGTTTTTTTTGAGTGTGTTTGCTTTGTTTTTAATGTGTGTTGATGATATATTAAGAAAAGGTCAAACAAATAAAAGAAAGTAAAAGTTGACACTTAGTTATTTTTAGTGTTTTCTTGTCTTTTAATTCTATTTTAGACTATTTCTGGCTCAAAACATTAATTTAACACTTAGACTATTTTAAGTAGTTTATTTTTAGGTGACAAGAGTTTTCTTATGCAAAGACTTTCACCCGACTCGGCTAAAAATGCGATTTTTGCAAAAGAAAGTATAAAAACCTTTAAAATTTCAAAACCGATTCAAAATCTGTTTTAACCAAACACGGGTCTATTAATAATAGATGACTAGGTTTTAAGACATTTAAAACACTCGTGTAAAAATTTTAACGGACGTGCGTTCAAAATACTATTCATAAAAACTGACGATAAAAGTTTTAATGCCATTTTTTATGAAAATTTCATGAATGCACACATAGCATGTATTAGGAATATAAATCACATATTTAAGCACATTCTAACTCATATAATACATAAACAAGTCAAATCATTCAAATCGAGGCAAAAACATGTAAATCGAGGTAAAGAAAAAAATTAGGGTTTCACATCCTATACGCCGTATAACTCCTTACGGATCAAAACTTATGGGCATTGAAGCGATAGGGACCTAGTAATCGGCCCTACGCCCTCGGTTTGCGGGCCTAGCCCCTCCGAGAAGCGAAGCTAGGCGGGCCAAGATATCATGGGACTCGAGGAAAGAAATGTGTCGACAAAGCATCTTCCCAAAGCTAAACGGGGGGAAAAAAACAAAAAGGGGGGTGCAACACGAGGACTTCACAGGGGTCACCCATCCTAGTACTACTCTCGCCCAAACACGCTTAACTTCAGAGTTCTGACGGGATCCGGTGCAATAGAACTGGTATGATCGCACCCGCCATGTTGTGGGCGAAAAGCCATTATGTGTTGATGGTTCACAATCCCAGCCCAAAGAGATTGCCCATTAAAATGGCCCAATGGACTTATCGATAGCCCATCGGCTTCAACCGTGCAGTATCCTTGCAAGACGTGATATCGGCGCATTGTAAGGTGGTCTACTATCCCGCGAGTTAAGTTGTCGTCCTTTTCGCAGCTCACGACGACTGACCCGGGATGAGAAAACAGCGCAAACAATAGAAAGGTAGCCAAAAACTGATGAAAACGTTCCATTTTGGGCACCAAAAATAGGCGATGCCAAGTTAGAGCTTTCCAACGGCATGTTGTACGCTGTATAACTATATACGGATCAAAACTTATCAACATTGGAACGATTGGGACCTGGTAATCGGCCCCAAGCCCTAGGTTTGCGGGCCCAGCCCCTTCGGGAAGTGAAGCTGGACGGCCTAAGATATCGTGGGACTCGAGGAAAGAAATGTGACGAGAAAGCATCTTGCCAAAGCTAAACGGGGCAAAAAAAAAAAAACCAAAAGGGGGGTGCAACTCATTGACTTCCCAAGGGGTCACCCATCCTAGTACTACTCTCGCCCAAGCACGCTTAACTTCGGAGTTCTGATGGGATCCAGTGCATTAGTGCTGGTATGATCGCACCCGCCATGTTGTGGGTGAAAAACAATTATGTGTTGACGGTTCACAGTCCCAGCCCAAAGAGATGGCCCATTCAAATGTCCCAATGGGCTTATCGACAGGCCATCGGCTTCAACCGTGCAGCATCCTCATAAGACCTGATATCGACGTGTTGTAGGGCGGTGTGACACCCCGATCCCTCTCGAGACCGGAAGTTCTATCAATCAATCTAATCACAACCCAACTCCAAACCCGGGCAAAATTTTAGGGAAATCGGATGGAGTCTCCCCTGTTTCTAGGCAAAAAGCAAAACCTGTAATAGCATATAAGTGGACCAATACCATGTCCAAACATTCAACCACCTCAAGGCCATCCGAGCCTTGGCTCACAACAAGAAATCATAGGCAAATATACATTCATGCTTAGCAATTAAACCACACCAACCTACTGCATAAGTTAGACTATCATATCTTTCTATCTCTTTCTTTTGGACAATACAAACATGCATTGAAGTTAAGCTAACTAGATACATAATCTAACTTATCAAACCACTTTAATAATCTAATGAAACTTAAATTACATCCCTTTTGACATTAAATACATACAATACATAAAAGCATACATCTTTACAACTTCGACAACTCAAGTCACATAGGCATGCAAGACAACTCTTCAAGCACGAACTTTCACGAAATCACGAACTTTCCAGCTAACATGGCATTTCCTGAAATGTGGTGGTGAGGAGTGAGTATACACAACACGTATACTCAGTGAGGGCGAGACAGATATCGAATTGGAGAGAAAGAAAGTCGTGCAATGCAAATAAGACAGTTAAGCAATATAACTGATAAATAAGCAATCAAGACAAACAATCAATACAATAAGCAATTACTGAAAGCATTAACACAACCATTCAAAGCTATACCACACTCTGAAGGCTATGGTTCACTCATACGAGCAATGTACCATTTCACGAGCGATACATCAATCTCGAGCTTAATGTTGACAACGATGACAATAAGCGCGCAACCACCTTATAACTTCAGTTTGGAATACCCCGGGTGTAACCATCAATTCTACGACCCAAATCTCCCTGGGAGGCAACCCAAGTGAGAAAATGGAATAGGACACAGAGCTAGAGCAACCAACACTGGCAACCCGAGGCTACCCAGAGAGGCCCATCACTCACGCGCCTGACACTATGCAATGCAAGACACGATACAAGGCGATAAACGAGCGATAGTACAACAATACAGATTAGTGACGATAAACGAGATATCAAGCATTTACAATCAATACTAGCATTCAATTAACTTGTCAAGCATACCTATCATTAATAGCCACAATAACACCAAGTAAACAAGTAACAGTAGTTCAAACACGAAAACAACAATTATCACTATTCAATACCTAACTTCCAAAGGCAATTACGAGCAAACGAGCTACGGGATTAGGAAACCGATTTCACTACATTCACTCAGGCACTACAAGGCACGTTTCTATGTCACTAAACTTCACTTTCTCACCCGAGGCCCGAAAGTCCACCTATTGCGTTTGAACTACAGCTATGCTAACCGGTCATTCAATCGATGCCACAACAGCGCCAAAAGTGCTTCCATGCCCTCAATTGCAAAACCCCCAACTCAATTCGAGCACGGTCAACTTTGGGTCAAACGGCCCCTTTACGTTTCTTTGTCTAATTTTCAATTTTATCAAAGGCCGATCCGTTTTTATTTCACATTTTATCTTTCTATCACTAATGGCTTTTTTTCAAATCAAGCAATCGCAATTCAGATCAAAATCTAAAATTCTAGGGTTTACTATTTATAATTCACTATTTATGTTCTTTCCCAATTTCAAATACGCAGTTTCAATCATAAAAATTGCTAAATAACTATCAAACAATGCTCTACGAACTCAAATGAAGCTATATCATGCATTTACAAGCATTATAACACATTATATATCAAATCTAAAAATTTGATACAAAATTCAAATTCGAATTTAAATGCACAAAAGCGTGAAAACCCTCACAGAGATTGAAGACCAAGACCCGCAAGGACCCGAGCCACGACCCCCGGGCAATTCTACGTACGATTGTAGAAGAAAATGCAAGCAAATTTTTTTTTTCTCTTGAAAGGTTTCGGCCATGGGAGGGGGAACACAAGGGTCATTTGTGGTTTTGTTTTGAGTCATTTTTGCCTTGTTTTTTAATTTATAAGGTGATAAGGGCAAAATTGTAAAAAGACAAGGTCAATTCAAGTTAAAAATGGTCAAACTAGCTTATTTTGATGCCATTTAATCTAATTCAAGTTAAAGCAATGCAATTTTAATGAAAACCAACTAAAATTAGCTAAATTAAGCTAAAATCATTTTTCACTAAGTCCGAAAAATATTTCTCTAACTCTCATTTTCGAAATGCTACGATCGAACGGTTAATAAATGATCGCTGATAAAGTGATGAGCAATAATAGAAAACTACAATTTTGAAAAGTAGAATTGTAGAATAGTTGAAAAATCACTCCAGCTCGGAGTTACTTTTCTCATTTAATTGAAAACTGAGTAATTTTAATGCAAGACAACCAAAACCGATTATTAAAATAATCAAAACAATCAAAGTAATCAATATTCATTTAAAATAATTAATTTAACTATTTCTAGAATATTTTAAAGAATTATGAAGTTAATATTAAGTTACAAATGAATAAGTTAATATAACACGTAGTCAAATACAATTAAACACTAACATTTAATATGACACTTAATTAATCACAAGAGAATAAATTCAATTACTATAATTATTAGAAATAGGTAATAATCTTTTAATTAATTATTATAAATCTTTTGAATTCTTCTAAAAGAAATAGCAGAACAGTGAAAATTAGATGATTTAACTAATTAAACATATAATTAAATGCAGTCAAATGCCATTAAATGCATGCCAGTTTCGGGTTATCACATCCTTTCCCCCTTAAAACAATTGCGTCCTCGCAATTCTTCTTTCAATAGAACTCAACATCATCTGAAATCCAATTCTGACTAATCTTCATCGGTTGAAGAATCTCGTTGACACGAATATCGAAAAAGAATAAAATTCCAACCAAAAGCGCCGAGATAATACCAATAAAGACTAAGGCAAAGATACTGTAGATGTCATTAGTATTGCACAATAATGACAAGAAGAATACCCCACACACGAATCTCTAGTAGAAGTTCAACTGTTATTGCCCGAGAATTCCCAAGCAAGAAGCCAAATAAAGGCTCTAAAGAATACCAAATAGATCTCCAAATAAAAATCTTACTAGACATGAACGCCATAATAGAATCCCAACTAAAAGTACCGAGAACATAACAATAAACAATGTGAAGCAGAGTCTAAACAAGAATCCCAAGTACTGCTCAGGAAGACTCAAGACAAGAAATCCAATCATTCATATTACAGAAGTTTCAAGGAAGTCTTTCAAAATATATAGCTCAAGAAGCATCTGAATAGGGAATCCATAATGTACGTCAACATATATATATAATTATCAAAAGTCCATGAATGAATACCAAGCTGAATAGCCAAGTAGATTTCCCCAAAATAATACTGCTACCGGATATTGGGTAAAATACCAGAGGAAATGCCGTGCAGGTGCACCATATACTATTGACGAGTTCCAATCACGATTGCCAATAAAATATCAAGAAAGACCAGAGCAAAGATATTGTAGACAATATTATGCAGCAAGTCCAATAAGAACTCCGATTGCCAAATCCACTGAGAAATGTCCACAAGGAATACCAAAGTAGTACGCCTCACACAAAACTGATCATTGTAAGCAGACTCAAATCAAAGTTTCCCCATAAGAATGCAGAAAGAACACCAAAGGTTGATTAAAATCCCAACCAAGTCTCCCACGAAATGCCAATATAAAAAAAAAATACCCGATGAATGCCCAACAAGGAAATATTAAGAAGATGCTCCAAAGAATAATCATGTAGAACTCCAAAGAAAGTCATTTATACTAAGCATAGGAGATAACCTTAGAGGAATCCCAATAAACAAACTCCAACTACCGAATAAAGGCTAGTCAAATACTGCTCATTCCCGTCAATCCACATAACTTGGAAGGCCAGTTGTGAACCACTTTCTTCAGGGGAGGAGAAGTCTTCCTTACCATTTCCATGGGACATGTATGAATGCCAAGATATCTCATTTATACACATGCCTTAAACTATTATGCAAGCATATTTACAAAAGAGTTCATTCAACAAAGTCCCTCAAGCACGATAATCAAGTCAAGCACAACATAATCAATTCAAATCCCGACACAACCAATTCAAGACATTCCAAGACACACATTACAAGCAATACTTCAAGCAAATAACAACTCACGAGGTCGATTCGATTCACGATGCCAATTCAATAGGTTAATTCAATGCACAACTAGACACTTCACTTTACTTAGCACACAATTAACACATAACACATAACTATATCACATAGGAGCACACATTCAGGTCAAGACACATAATCTCACATACACGCAAACACTTTCAAGACACACTTAACAAGCACACACTCAAGGATCACTACCCACCAGACCGAGGACCCTGTCCTGGCTTATGAGCTAAACAAGCTCTGATACCACCTGTGACACCACGATCCCTATCGAGACCGGAAGTTCTATCAATCAATCTAATCACAACCCAACTCCAAACCCGAGCAAAATTTTAGGGAAAACTGACGGAGTCTCCCCTGTTTCTAGGCAAAAAGCAAAACCTGTAATAGCATATAAGTGGACAATTACCATGTCCAAACATTCAACCACCTCAAGGCCATCCGAGCCTTGGCTCACAACAAACAATCACAGGCAAATATACATTCATGCTTAGCAATTAAACCACACCAACCTACTGCATAAGTTAGACTATCATATCTTTCTATCTCTTTCTTTTGGACAATACAAACATGCATTGAAGTTAAGCTACATTAACTAGATACATAATCTAACTTATCAAACCACTTCAATAATCTAATGAAATTTAAATTACATCCCTTTTGACATTAAATACATACAATACATAAAAGCATATATCTTTACACCTTCGACAACTCAAGTCACATAGGCACGCAAGACAATTCTTCAAGCACCAACTTTCACAAAATCACGAACTTTCCAGCTAACATGACATTTCCTGAAATGTGGTGGTGAGGAGTGAGTATACACAACACGTATACTCAGTGAGGGCGAGACAGATATCGAATTGGAGAGAAAGAAAGTCGTGCAATGCAAATAAGACAGTTAAGCAATATAACTGATAAGTAAGCAATCAAGACAAACAATCAATACAATAAGCAATTACTGAAAGCAATAACACAACCATTCAAAGCTATACCACACTCTGAAGGCTATGGTTCACTCTTACGAGCAATGTACCATTTTACGAGCAATACATCAATCTCGAGCTTGATGTTGACAACGATGACAATAAGCGCGCAACCACCTTATAACTTCAGTTTGGAATACCTCGGGAGTAACCATCAATTCTATGACCCAAACCTCCCTAGGAGGCAACCTAAGCGAGAAAAGGGAATAGGACACGGAGCTAGAGCAACCAACACTGGCAACCCGAGGCTACCCAGAGAGGCCCATCACTCACGCGCCTGACACTATGCAATGCAAGACACGATACAAGGCGATAAACGAGCGATAGCACAACAATACAGATTAGAGACGATAAACGAGATATCAAGCATTTACAATCAATACTAGCATTCAATTAACTTGTCAAGCATAACTATCATTAATAGCCACAATAACACCAATTAAACAAGTAACAACAGTTCAAACACGAAAACAACAATTATCATTATTCAATCCCTAACTTCCAAAGGCAATTATGAGCAAACGAGCTACGAGATTAGGAAACCGATTTCACTACATTCACTCATGCACTACAAGGCACGTTTCTATGTTACTAAACTTCACTTTCTCACCCGAGGCCTGAAAGTCCACCTACTGCGTTTGAACTACAGCTATGCTAACCGGTCATTCAATCGACGCCACAACAGCGCCAAAAGTGCTTCCATGCCCTCAATTACAAAACCCCCAACTCAATTCGAGCACAGTCAACTTTTGGTCAAACGGCCCCTTTACGTTTCTTTGTCTAATTTTCAATTTTATCAAAGGCCGATCCGTTTTTATTTCACATTTTATCTTTCTATCACTAATGGCACCTACCCAAATCAAGCAATCGCAATTCGGATCAAAAATCTAAAATTCTAGGGTTTACTATTCATAATTCACTATTCATGTTCTTCCCCAATTTTAAATACGCAGTTTCAACCATAAAAATTGCTAAATAACTATCAAACAATGCTCTACGAACTCAAAGGAAGCTATATCATGCATTTACAGGCATTATAACACATTATATATCAAATCTAAAAATTTGACACAAAATTCAAATTCGAATTTAAATGCACAAAAGCGTGAAAACCCTCACACAGATTGAAGACCAAGACCCGCAAGGACCCGAGCCACGACCCCCGAGCAATTCCACACACGATTGTAGAAGAAAATGCATGCAAAATATTTTTTTTTCTCTTGAAAGGTTTCGGCCATGGGGGAGGACACAAGGGTCATTTGTGGTTTTGTTTTGAGTCATTTTTGCCTTGTTTTTTTAATTTATATGGTGACAAGGGCAAAATTGTAAAAAGACAAGGTCAATTCAAGTTAAAAATGGTCAAACTAGCTTATTTTGATGCCATTTAATCTAATTCAAGTTAAAGAAATGCAATTTTAATGAAAACCAACTAAAATTAGTTAAATTAAGCTAAAATTATTTTTCACTAAGTCCGAAGAATATTTCTCTAACTCTCATTTTCGAAATGCTACGATCGAACGGTCAATAAATGATCGCTGATAAAGTGATGAGCAATAATAGAAAACTACAATTTTGAAAAGTAAAATAGTAGAATAGTTGAAAAATCACTCCGGCTCGGAGTTACTTTTCTCATTTAATTGAAAATCGAGTAATTTTAATGCAGGACAACCAAAACCGATTATTAAAATAATCAAAACAATCAAAGTAATCAATATTCATTTAAAATAATTAATTTAACTATTTCTAGAATATTTTAAAGAATTATGAAGTTAATATTAAGTTACAAATGAATAAGTTAATATAACACGTAGTCAAATACAATTAAACACTAACATTTAAGATGGCACTTAATTAATCACAAGAGAATAAATTCAATTGCTATAATTATTAGAAATAGGTAATAATCTTTTAATTAATTATTATAAATCTTTTGAATTCTTCTAAAAGAAATAGCGGAACAGTGAAAATTAGATGATTTAACTAATTAAACTTTTAATTAAATGCAGTCAAATGCCATTAAATGCATGCCAGTTTCGGGTTATCACAAGCAGTCTACTATCCAGTGAGTAAGGTTGTCATCCTTTTCGCTGCTCACGACAACCGATGCGGGATGAAAAAACAACGAAAAAGGAGAAAAAGGGCTAAAAACTGATGACGACATTCAAATTTTGGCACCAAAAATAGGCGCAACTGAGTAGCCTCACTCCTCCCCGTCGTAGAGCTCACGGAGAGCTTTCCAACGGCATGCTGTGCACCGCATAACTCCCTACGGATCAAAAGTCATGGGTATTGGAGCGGTGGGGACCTGGTAATCAGCCCCATGCCCTCGGTTTGCGATCCCAGACCCTACGAGAAGTGAAGCTAGGTGGCCTAAGATGTCGTGGAACTCGAGGAAATAAATGTGATGGGAAAACATCTTGCCAAAGCTAAACGGGGCAAAAAAAACAAAAAGGAGGGTGCAACACAAGGATTTCCCAAGGGGTCCCCCATCCTAGTTCTACTCTCGCCCAAACACGCTTAACTTTGGAGTTCTGGTGGGATCTGGTGCATTAGTGCTGGTATGATCGCACCCGTCATGTTGTGGGTGCAGAGCCATTATGCGTTGATGGTTCACAGTCCCAGCCTAGAGAGATGGCCCATTCAAATGGACCAATAGGCTTATCAATAGCCCATCGACTTCAACCTTGCAGTATCCTCGCAAGACGTGATATCGGCATGTTGTAGGGCTGTCTACTATCATGCGAATTAGGTTGTTGTCCTTTTCGCGGCTCACGACGACTGACCCGGGAAGAAAAAACAGTGCAAAAAGCATAAAAGTGGCTAGAAACTAATGAATACGTTCAATTTTGGGCAATGAAAATAGTCAGGCTTGCCGCCCACATCGTAGAGCTCCCGAAGAGCTTTCCAATGGCATGTTGTACGTCGCATAACTCCCTACGGATCAAAAGTTATGGGCATTGGAGTGGCGGGGACTTGGCAATTGGCCCCACGCCCTTAGTTTGCGGGCCCAGCTCCTCCGGGAGGGAAAGCTGGGTGGCCCAAGATTACGTGGGACTCGAGGAAACAAATGTGATGAGAAAGCATCTTGCCAAAGCTAAATGGGGTAAAAAAAACAAAAAAGGGGGTGGAACTCGAGGACTTCCCACGAGGTCAGCCATCCTAGTACTACTTTCGCCCAAGCACGCTTAACTTCGGCGTTCTGATGGGATCCGGTGCGTTAGAGCTTGAATGATCACACCAATCATGTTGTGGGTACAAAGCCATTATGTGTTGACGATTCATAGTCCCAGCCCAGAGAGATGGCCCATTCTAACGGCCCAATGGGCTTATCGACAGCCCATCAGCTTCAAACGTGCAGCATCCTCGCAAGATGGGATATCAGTGCATTGTAAGGCGGTCTACTATCTTGCGACTTTGGTTGTCGTCCTTTTCACAGCTCACGACGACTTACCTGGGTAGAAAAAAATAGCACAAAAAGTAGAAAAGTGGCTAGAAACTGATGAAAACGCTCGATTTTGGGCACCGAAAATAGTTAAACTTGCTACCCCCATCGTAGAGCTCACAGAGAGCTTTCCAACGGCATGCTATGCGCCGCATAACTCCCTACGGATCTAAAGTTATGGGCGTTGGAGCGGCGGAGACCTGGTAATCGGCGCCACGCCCTCGGTTTACGAGTCCTGCCCCTCCGGGATGCAAAGCTGGTCGGTCAAAGATGCCTTGCGACTCGAGGAAAGAAATATGACGAGAAAGCATCTTGCCAAAGCTGAACGGGGCAAAAAAAACAAAAAGGGGGGTACAACACGATAACTTCCCAAAGGGTCACCCATCCTAGTACTACTCTCGCCCAAGCACGCTTAACTTCGGAGTTCTGATGGGATCCGGTGCATTAGTGCTGGTCTGATCACACCCGTCATGTTGTGGGTGAAAAGCCATTATGTGTTGATGGTTCACAGTCCTAACCCAAAGAGATGGCCCATTCAAACGGCCCAATGGGCTTATCGACAGCCCATCGGCTTCAACCGTGCAGCATCCTCGCAAGACCTGATATCGACATGTTGTAGGGCTGTCTACTATCCAGTGAGTAAGGTTGTCATCCTTTTTGCTGCTCACAACAACCGACGCAGGATAAACAACGAAAAAGGAGAAAAAGGGCTAGAAACTGATGAAGACATTCCAATTTTGGCACCGAAAATATGCACAGCATCCTCTCAAGATGTGATATCAGCGTGTTGTAGGGCAGTCTACTATCCAGTGAGTTTGGTTGTCATCCTTTTCGCGGCTCATGACGACCTACCCGGGGTGAAAAAACAGCACAAAAAGTTGAAAGATGGCCAAAAACTTATTAAAATATTCCAGTTTGGGCACCAAAAATAGGCACTGCTGAGCATACTCACTGCGCCTGTTGTAGAGCTCCTGGAGAGCTTTCCAACGGCATGTTGTATGCCGCATAACTCCCTACGGATCAAAAGTTATGGGCTTTGAAGCGCTTGGGACCTGGTAATCGGCCCTACGCCCTCGGTTTGCGGTCCCAGCCCTTCCGGGATACGAAGCTGGGTGTTCCAAGATGTCGTGGGACTGGAAGATAGAAATGTGATGAGAAAGCATCTTGCCAAAGCTAAACGGGGCAAAAAAAAACAAAAAAAGGGGTACAACACGAGGACTTCCCAGGGGGTTACCCATCATAGTACTACCTTCGCCCAAGCACGCTTAACTTCGGAATTCTGATAGGATCCGATGCATTAGTGCCGGTATGATCGCACCCGCCATGTTGTGGGTGAAAATTAATTATGTGTTGACGGTTCACAGTCCCAACCCAAAGAGATGGCCCATTTAAACGACCCAATGGGCTTATCGATAGCCCATCAGCTTCAACCGTGCAGCATCCTCGCAAGACGTGATATCGGTGCGTTGTAGGGCGGTCTACTATCCCGCGAGTTCAGTTGTCGTCCTTTTTGCAGCTCATGACGACCTACACGGGATGAAAAAATAGCACAAAAATCAGTGTGGTGGCCAAAAACTGATGAAAATATTCCATTTTGGGCACTGAAAATAGGCGCTGCCGAGCATGCTCGCTGCCCCCGTCGTAGAGCTCCTGGAAAGCTTTCCAATGGCATACTGTACGTTGCATAACTCCTTACGGATCAAAACTTATGGGCATTGGAGCGATGGGGACTTGGTAATCGTCCTCAAGCCCTTGGTTTGCGGGCCCAACCCCTCCGGGAAGGGAAGATGGGTTGCCCAAGATATCATGGAACTTGAGGAAAGAAATGTGACGAGAAAGCATCTTGCCAAAACTAAACGGGGCAAAAAAAAAATGGGGGGTGCAACACGAGGACTTCCCAAGGGGTTACCCATCCTAGTACTACTCTCGCCCAAGCACGCTTGCCTTCGGACTTCTGATTGGATCCGGTGCATTAGTGTTGGTATGATCGCACCAGTCATATTGTGTGTGAAAAGCCATTATGTGTTGACAGTTCACAATCCCAACCCAAAGAGATGGCCCATTCAAATGGCCTAATAGGCTTATCGACAGCCCATCGGCTTCAACCGTGTAGCATCCTCGCAAAATGTGATATCAGCGCATTGTAGGGCAGTCTATTATCCCGCGAGTTTGGTTGTTGTCCTTTTAGAGGCTCACAACGACCGACCAGGGATTAAAAAAAAGGGCAAAAAGAAGAAAAGTTGCCAAAAGCTGATGAAAATGTTCGATTTTGAACACCCAAAATAAGCGCTACGAATCTGGCTCGCTGCCCCCGTCATAGAGCTCCCGGAGAGCTTTCCAACGACAAGCTGTATGACGCATAACTCCCTACGGATCAAAAGTTATGGGCATTGGAGCGACAAGGACCTGGTAGTCAGCCCCATGCCCACAGTTTGCTAGCCCAGCCCCTCCGAAAAGCGAAGCTGGGCGGTCCAAGATATCATGGGACTCGAGGAAAGAAATGTGACGAGAAAGCATCTTGCCAAAGCTAAACGGGGCAAAAATAAAAATAAAAGGAGGGTACAACACGAGGACTTCCCAGTTGGTTACCCATCATAGTACTACTCTCACCCAAGTACGCTTAACTTCGGAGTTCTGATCGGATCTGGTGCATTAGTACTGGTATGATCACGCCCGTCATGTTGTGGGTACAAATCCATTATGTGTTGATGGTTCACAGTCCCAGCCCAGAGAGATAGCCCATTCATATGAGCCAATGGGCTTATCGACAGCCCATCGCCTTCAACCGTGCAGCATCCTCGCAAGACGTGATATCGACGCCTTGTAGGGCGGTCTACTATCCCGCGAGTTAGGTTGTCCTCCGTTTCGTAGCTCAAGACGACCGACCCGGGATGAAAAAATAGTGCAAAATGGAGTAAAGTAGTCAGAAATTGATGAAAACATTCCATTTTGGGCACCGAAAACAAGTGCAACTGAGCAGGCTTGCTACCCCTATCGTAGAGCTTCCGGAGAGCTTTCCAACGGCATGTTGTGCGCCACATACTTCTTTACAGATCAAAAGTTATGGGCATTGGAACGGCGGGGACCTGGTAGTCGGACCCATGCCCTCAGTTTAGGGCCCTAACCACTTCGGGAAGTGAAGCTGGGCGGCCCAAGATGTCGTGCGACTCAAGGAAATAAATGTGACGAGAAAGCATCTTGCCAATGCTAAATGGGGCAAAAATAAAAATAAAAAAGGGGGTACAAACCGAGGACTTCCCAGGGGGTCACCCATCCTAGTACTATTCTCGCCCAAGCACACTTAACTTCGGACTTCTGATGTGTTCCAGTGCATTAGTGTTGGTATGATTGCACCCGTCATGCTGTGGGTGCAAAGCCATTATGTGTTGACGGTTCACTGTCCCAGCCTAGAGAGATGGCCCATTCAAACGGCTCAATGGGCTTATCGATAGCCCATCGGCTTCAACCGTGCAGCATCCTTGCAAGACGTGATATCGGTGCATTGTAAGGCGGTCTACTATCCCACAAGTTAGGTTGTCGTCCTTTTCACGGCTCATGACGACCGACCCGGGATGAAAAAACAGCGCAAAAAGAATAAAAGTGGCACGAAACTGATGAAAATCTTTGATTTTGGGCACTGAAAATAGGCACAGTTGAGCAGGTTTGCTGCCCCCGTCGTAGAGCTCCCGGAGAGTTTGACAACGGCATGTTGTGCGCTGCATAACTCTCTACAGATCAAAAGTTAAGGGCATTAGAGCATCGAGGACCTGGTAATCGGCCCCACGCCCTCGGTTTGCGGGACAATCCCCTCTTGGAAGCGAATCTAGGAGGCCCAAGATATCGTCGGACTCGAGGGAAGAAATGTCATGAGAAAGCATTTTGCCAAAGCTAAACGGGGCAAAAAACAAAACAAAAAAAGGGGTGCAACACGAGGACTTCACAGGAGGTCACCCATCCTAGTACTACTCTCGCCCAAGGACGCTAAACTTCGGAGTTCTGATGGGATCTAGTGCTGCTATGATCATACCCGTCATGCTATGGGTGCAAAGCCATTATGTGTTGATGGTTCACAGTCCCAGCCCAGAGAGATGGCCCATTCAAACGGCCCAATGGGCTTATCGACAGCCCATCGGCTTCAACCGTGTAGCATCCTCACAAGACGTGATATTGGCGCGTTGTAAGGTGGTCTACTATCCCACGAGTTAGGTTATTGTCCTTTTTGCAGCTCATGATGACCAACCCGGGTTGAAAAAACAGCACAAAAAGAAGAACAGTGGCCCAAAACTGATGAAAACGTTCAATTTTGGACACCGAAAACAAGCGCAGCTGAGCAAGCTCACTGCCTCCGTCGTAGAGCTCCTGGAGAACTTTCCAACGGCATGTTGTGTGCCGCATAACTCCATACGGATCAAAAGTTAATGGCATTGGTTCGATGGGGACCTGGTAATCTGCCCCACGCCCTCGGTTTGCGAGCCCAGCCCATCTGGGAAGCGAAGCTGGGTGGCCCAAGAAATCGTGGGACTCGAGGAAAGAAATATGACGATAAAGCATCTTGCCAAAGCTAAACGGGACAAAAAAAAAACAAAAAGGGGGGTGCAACACGAGGACTTCCCAGGGGGTCACCCATCCTAGTACTACTCTTACCCAAGCATGCTTAACTCTGAATTTCTGATGGGATCCGGTGTATTAGTGCTGGTATGATCGCACCCGTCATGTTGTGGGTGCAAAGTCATTATATGTTGATGGTTCATTGTCCCAGCCTAGAGAGATGGCCCATTCAAATGGCCCAATGGGCTTATCGACAGCCTATTGGCATCAACCATGCAACATCCTTGCAAGATGTGATATCGGTATGTTGTCGGGCGGTCTACTATGTGAGGCCCGACCTCAAGTTATATGTGTTACCTCGTTTCGTGTGCTCTAACCTTGAACTGCGTGCTTTAACCTAGGTTTAAGAGTCATGTCTTGAATTACGTGCATTCATTTGGGGTTGCGTGCATTTATTTGAATTACGTGCATCTGTCTCGTAGTTCATGCCGTACCTCGTAGTGCATGCCTTAGACCTAGAAAAGCGTGTACGCACGCTAATCAATAAAGCATCCTACATAAAGCACTATACTATCAAATAATCCTACAACTCCACTAACTATTATTTTAATCTTAAGTCAATGCACTAAAAGACAAAACACTAAACACTAAACATTCTTTATTCATTTTTCAAAATCCATGCACCTCAAATACCACAATCAACCTACAATAAAATAAAGCTTAAAACATGCAAAAAATTCAGAATTTCACCATGCCTTGGCTGACCATGTGAAGGCTTTTGGTCAAGCATTGCATAATTTCAATTTATCCTAGACAATCTATGACACCAACACAAGACACCATGCATCAAAAAACTCTAAAGCACCCTATCCTAAGCTACCTTTCTCGGCCTACACACCATGCCCATCCCTCACAATTGAAAATTCTCAAAAGATGACATAATTTCAGATTTTGAAGAGCTCTAGGCTGACACACACACACACACACAAGCATCAACACTCTAAAAAATTCTCTCAAGTTCTCTTTCTCTCTCATTTTCGGCCATGGCTGCAACTTGAATCTCCATAGCTCAAGCTCACATTCTAAGACTCAACTAGGCTCTCAAGGACTCTAAGGAACTTGACCATTGCAAACCACAAGCAAGAAATCTCTCACAAAGCTCACAAATCTCTCTATCTCGGCCATAGGTATGTTTTGATAGTTTTGTTTCATCTCTTTTTGTTCTAATCACATGCATACACTAAGAAGATGCTAACTAAGCTAGGAATTAAAGAATAATAAGCTACCTCTCGGCCAAGCAAGGAAAGAAGACCCTTTTTGTGCATTTTCAAGAGCTTTGGTGCATCTTTAACCATCAATAGGCTAAGGTGAGGGTTAAACTCTTTTAAATGCTTTCAAAGCTTACATGCATGCTCTCATATGGCTATATTTACCTCTGTAGTTGATGTATATGTGTGTATATGAGCTTATCTTCTCATGCATGGCTTGATTTTGGCTAGAAATTTATAGACATGCAAACTCGTTTTTCTGGCAGATTACTGGCTTTGTGGAACGAAGTGTTTTTGACCTAGTAAACGTTCATTAAAATGCATGAAAATTTGTAGGTTGCCATATTTCGCAGTTCTGGACATTTGTTTCAGAAATAGGCTATAGCTAAATCTGACTCTAAGACCCTCAGAAATTGAAACAATCGTAATGTGTCTAAAACTGGACAGTTTAGCGCAGTCTCACGGTTTTGGCCATAACTCCTAAGTCCGAACTCCGAATGCAACGAGGTTTGTTCTTAGATTTAAATCACTCATTAAGCTTCAATTTGAAATTTGGTTCTCTAAAATTGGAGATTGTTTGCTTGTTTAATCCAATGTGGGAAAACAAACCATTGCAGTGAGGTTTTTGTTTAGTGATATGCTTAGAATCATGTTGAGACCTTGCTTGAGGTATTGAATGCTCGGAATTATGGCACTTAGATGTTGTGTGGACCATTGTGGTTGGTTGAGGTTGCTTAATTTGCTTGACGTATGGCTTTGGATCATTAATTGATGAATGGTTTGCTTAATCGCATGTTTAAGCACGGAATTGAGGCCCTAACGCTTATGACAATTTTCTAAGAGATGATCTTATGGTTAAATGTGTTAAATTGTGTGGTTAATAAGCTTCCCGTAGGTGTCCTTATAGCTCTAAATGTGATTCCCGATGATTACATGTTGATAAGTAAACTTTTCTCATACCCGGTCTCATGTAAACGTCGTTGCATGCTTGT
Organism: Ehretia macrophylla; assembly: GCA_037974665.1. NCBI lineage: Eukaryota > Viridiplantae > Streptophyta > Magnoliopsida > Boraginales > Ehretiaceae > Ehretia > Ehretia macrophylla. Next base: position 50,876,264 of record CM075777.1, on the reverse strand, counting down.
ATAATCCTAATACTTGATACGTGAACCCCAAAATTAGTTATATGACTTGATTTACATGTGTTACATGGCTGCCCGTTTAATGGTCATATAACTCTATGTGTTTTACAAGGTGAAAATTCGTGTTAAGCATGCCTCGTTCGTTTACTTGGCAATATGTGATCTTGAAATTGCTTGGAGGCAACCTACTTTGTTGCCCTCCTAATGTGAATTGTTAAATGGTATAAATGTACATTGTATACAAGGTTGCAACCTTTCATTGTGGCATGGTAGCGTTTCACGAACGCCGAGCGACATAGGACTTGCTGGTGCACCCGTGACTACCATGGTCCAATTCCCTCTCTCACTTGGCATTTCACCCTTGGAGAGTTGGGTCACAGGATTTTGGGGTACATCCAGAGTACACCCAATTGGGAGTGATAAGTGGATGATTGAAGCCGGCCGCAACAATTGTTATCGAAAATGATATTAAGAGCAAATGCTCACCAATTGAACTTGAGAGCAAAAGCTCACCGTATCCTTGAATGATTGGTAATTGTATTTGTTGTTCAATTTGTTTCTTATACTTTGTGTACTTTATTATTTGTAATACGTGACATGTTTTCAAAAAAGGATTTTCATGAAATTAACCAGAAAAGAGTTTCAAAATATTATATCTCGTTCCCCCTAGCTGAGTTCATAAGGACTCACCCTCTTTTATCATCACAGGTGAAGAAGATCAGGAACAGGTACTCGAGGAGAACGTGCTTGTTGATGACTCCTTGGAGTGATTGCATGCCTTACGTGCCTTGCTTGACTATGGCTATTTTGTGAACGCTATGTTGTTTTGACGACTATTTGTTATGTTGTTTGTTGTTGTTGTAAATGACCCCCGTTGTAATTTGGGGTCTAATTTTCGCTTGTACTGACTATGACTAGATGACACGCTATCTTGTGGGTTGTTATTACTGTTTTGATTTAGTAACTTCTATAGGCAACTCAATCACTAGGTGAAGAAATCAAATGAGGTAACTCTATATAATTTCACCTAGGTACTCAATAGTAAGCTAAAGATCAACAGGTACTTGCGCCATAGGAATCGACAAGTAAACAGGATATAGTCATCATGCTAGGCTTTTTAATCAAACAAGACTTTCAAGATAAACTAGTAGGTATATCGGTTGACGACCAAATAGAAGTTCTTAATGGAATTGGATTAATGATTGGTAGATTGAGGCATTTAGAAATTTATGTCAAACCAAAAGGTCCTAAATATAGCCGTTATGCTGCCGGTTTTTTTGAAAATCTTTCGGAGTTTTAGGCTAACGTTAAGTGTTAAACCTTAACAAATGATTAAGTATGTGAAATAGTGTAAATGACTAGATCACACCCTAGTCTAACCTCTATAGGTTGGGTTGGGGCATGGCATACTATCCCGCGAGTTAGGTTGTCGTCCTTTTTGTGGCTCACGACGACCGACTCGGGATGAAAAAATAGCGCAAAAAGAAGATAAGTTGCTAGAAACTGATGAAAATATTCAATTTTGGGCACCGAAAACAGGCGCCGCTGAGCATACTTGTAGCCCTCATCGTAGAGCTCCCAGAGAGCTTTCCAACGGCATGCTGTGCGCCACATAACTCTTTACGGATCAAAAGTTATGGGCATTGGAGCGACAAGGACCTAGTAATCTGCCCCTCGCCCTCGGTTTACGGGCCCAACCCCTCCGAGAAGGGAAGCTGGGCAGCCAAGATATCATGGGACTCGAGGAAAGAAATGTGATGAGAAAGCATCTTGCCAAAGCTAAACGGGACAAAAAAAAAAACAAAACGGGGAGTGCAACACGAGGACTTCCCATGGGGTCACCCATCCTAGTGCTACTCTCGCCAAAGCACGCTTAATTTCGGAGTTCTGATAGGATCCAGTGTATTAGTATTGGTATGATCGCACCCGTCATGCTGTGGGAGAAAAGCCATTATGTGCTGACGGTTCACAGTCCAAGCCCAGAGAGATGGCCCATTCAAACGGCCCAATGGACTTATCGATAGCCCATCGGCTTCAACCGTGAAGGATCATTGCAAGACATGACATCAGCGCGTTGTAGGGCGGTCTACTATCTCGCGAGTTAGGTTGTTGTCCTTTACGCGGCTCACGAAGACCGACCTGGGATGAAAAAACAGCGCAAAAAGAGGAAAAATGGATAGAAATGGATGAAAATGTTCGATTTTGGGCCCCGAAAACAGCCGTAGTCAAGCAATCTCAATTCGCTCGTTGTAGAGCTCCTGGAAAGCTTTCCAACGGCATGCTGTGTGCCACATAACTCTTTACGGATCAAAAGTTATGGGCATTGGAGTGTCGGGGACCTAGTAATCAGCCCCACAACCTCGGTTTGCGGGCCCAGCCCCTCCGGGAAGCTAAGCTGGGCGGCCCAAGATTTCTTGGGACTCAAGGAAAGAAATGTGACAAGAAAGCATCTTGCCAAAGCTAAACGGGGCCAAAAAAAAACAAAAAGGGAGGTACAACACGAGGAATTCCCAAGGGGTCACCCATTCTTGTACTAGTCTCGCCCAAGCACGCTTAACTTTGGAGTTCTGATGGGATCCAATGCATTAGTGCTGGGATGATCACACCCGTTATGTTGTGGGTGCAAAGTTATTATGTGTTGACGGTTCATAGTCCTAGCCTAGATAGATGGTCCATTCAAACGGCCCAATGGGCATATCGACAGCCCATCGGCTTCAACTGTGCAACATCCTCGCAAGTTGTGATATCGGTGCATTGTAGGGCGGTCTACTATCCCGCGAGTTAGGTTGTCGTCCTTTTCGCGGCTCACGACGACCGATCCGGGATGAAAAAACATAGCAAAAAGAAAAAAAGTGGATAGAAACTGATGAAAACGTTCGATTTTGGGCCCGAAAATAGCCACAATAGAGCAAGCTCAGTGTCCCTGTTGTAGAGCTTCCGTAGAGCTTTCAAACTGTATTCTATGCGCCGCATAACTCCCTACGGATCAAAAGTTATGGGCATTTGAGCATCGGGGACCAGGTAATTGGCCCCATGTCCTCGGTTTACGGGCCCAGCACCTCCGGGAAGCGAAGCTGGGCCGCCCAAGATGTCTTGGGACTCGAGGAAAGGAATGTGACAAGAAAGCATCTTGCCAAAGCTAAACGGGGCAAAAAAAACAAAAAAGGGGGTGCAACACGAGGACTTTCCAAGGGGTCACCCATTCTAGTACTAGTCTTGCCCAAGCACGCTTAACTTCGGAGTTCGGATAGGATCTAGTGCATTACTGCTGGTATGATCGCACCAGTCATGTTGTGGGTGCAAAACCATTATGTTTTGACGGCCCATTCAAACGGCCCAATGGGCTTATCGACAGCCCATCGGCTTCAACCGTGCAGTATCCTCACAAGACATGATATCGGCGCATTGTAAGGTGGTCTACTATCCCGCGATTTAGGTTTTCATCCTTTTCTTAGCTCACGACGACCGATCCGGATGAAAAAAGAACGCAAAAAGAAGAAAAGTGGCCAGAAACTATTGAAAACGTTTGATTTTGGGCACCAAAAATAAGCGCAGCTAAGCAAGCTCGTTACCCCCGTAGTAGAGCTCCCAGAGAGCTTTCCAACTGCATCCTGTGCGCTATATAACTCCCTACAGATCAAAAGTTATGGGCATTTGAGCGACGGGGACCTAATAATCAGCCCCGCGACCTTGATTTGCGGGCCTAGCCCCTCCGGGAAGCGAAGTTGTGGGGCCCAAGATATCATGGGACTCGAAGAAAGAAATGTGACGAGAAAACATCTTGCCAAAGCTGTGAGACTACGCAAAGCTTAATTTCAATTTTAATCTTAATGAGTGATTTAAATTTAGGAACAAACCTTGCTGCATTTGGAGTTCGAACTTAGGAGTTATGGCCAAAACCGTGAGACTACGCAAAACTGTCCAGTTTTAGACATATTATGATTTTTGCTATTTTTGAGAGTCTTAGAGTCAGATTTAGCTTAGCCTATTTCTGACAAAAATGTCCAGAACTGAAAATATAGCAACCTACGAATTTTCATGCATTTTTATCAACGTTTACTAGGTCAAAAACACTTCGTTCTACAAAGTCAGTAATCTACCAGAAAAACGAGTTTGCATATCTCTAAGTTTCTAGCCAAAATAAAGCCATGCATGGGAAGATAAGCTCATATACCCACATATACATCAACTACAGAGGTAAATATAGCCATATGAGAGCATGCATGTAAGCTTTGAAAGCATTTAAAAGAGTTTAACCCTCACCTTAGCCTATTGATGGGTAAAGATGCACAATTGCTCTTGAAAATGCACAAAGGGTCTTCTTCCTTGCTTTGGCCGAGAGATAGCTTGTCTTCCCTTAATTTCTAACTTAGTTAGCATGTGAGGAAGGTGTGCATATGTGTGAAACCAAAAGAAATGGAAGAAAACTATCAAGACTTACCTTAGGCCGAAAATGAAGAGTTTTGTGAGCTTGTGTGAAGTCTTGCTTTGTTGCTTGTTTGTTACTTGCTTTGGTCAAAGCTTGAGTGATATGGAGAGCAATTTTTCAGCCTTGGATGTTCAAGGGAAGGTCATAGCCGAGAGGGAGAGTGAATGAGAGAGAATGAGAGAAGGTTTGAGAGAAATGAAATGTTTGTGTGTGTGTGTCGGCACTAGGACTTGCAAGGCTGAAATTGTTTTGTTCTTTGAGCAATTTTGAATTGTGAGGAGGCATAAGGTGAGAAGGCCGAGATGTTGAAGCTTGGTGTTTAACAAAAGGTGCATTGGTGCAAGAAAAGTTATGACATTGTGTAAGATTGTGTCTAAGCATGCATGAATTAATTGGTTTGTTCAATTTTTTGCTCAAGGACTTAGGTATGGCCGGCCATCTTGTGCTCATAAATCTGAATTTTTTGTTTGTTTAAAGCTTATTTTATTGTAGGTTGATTGTGGTATTTGAGGTGCATGGATTTTGCAAAAAGAATAAGGAATAAAGAATGTTTAGTGTTTAGTGTTTTTGTCTTTTGTGAGTTGGCTTAGGATTAAAATATTAGTTAGTGGAGTTTGTAGGATTATTTATAGTCTAGTGCTTTGTGTGTAGGATTCTTTATTGATTAGCGTGCAGGCACGTTTTCCTAGGTCTAGGGCAAGCACTACGAGGTAAAGCACAAACTATGAGGCAAATGCACATATTCCAAGTAAATGCACGTAACCCTAAATGAATGCAGGTAATTCAAGACACGACTCTTAAACCTAGGTTAAGGCACGCAGTTCAAGGTCGGGCCTCACATCCTCCCCTCCTTAAAAGAATTTCGTCCTAAAATTCAGTATTACCTTTTGAATAACGTCGGATACTGTTGTTCCATCTGGTCTCGACTTTCACACGTTGCTTCTTCAACTCCATGGTGATCCCACAACACTTTCACCATCAGTATTGACTTGTTGCACAACTCCCGATCTTGTTCGTCTAGGATCTGAATAGGCTTTTCTTCATAAGACAAGTTCTCCTGAAGTTGCAACGGCTCTGGTTCCAAGATGTGCGATGGATTAGGGTGATACTTCCGCAACATTGAGACATGGAAGATATCATGAATATTGGAGAGGTTTTAGGGAAGTTCCAGGAGATACGCCAATTTGCCAACCTTCTCAACTATCTCAAATGGTCCTACAAACCTCGGGCTTAACTTTCTACCCTTACCATGTTTAATCAATCCCCTCCGAGGTGATAACTTCAAGAACACCTTGTCGTCGACCTCAAATTCCAAATTCCGTCTTCGTCGGTCTGCATAACTTTTCTGCTTGCTTTGGGCGGTAAGCATCCATTTCCAGATGAGGTAGACATTTTCAACAGTCTTCATAAGTTTTGGTAGAAGGGTCGGGTCAAAAGTCTTCGTCTCACCTACTTCATCCCAGTATATTAGGGATTGACACTTATGTCCATACAATGCCTCAAATGGGGCCATCCCGATAGTGGCCTGATAGCTGTTATTATAAGCGAACTCCGCTAGAGGCAAATACTTCTCCCAACCTTTTCCGAAGTCTAGAACACATGCCCTCAACATGTCCTCCAAAATTTGAATAGTTCTCTCAGATTGTCCATCAGTCTGAGGGTGATAAGCTGTACTGAAACTCAACTTTGTCCCCAAAGCTTCTTGTAATCTCTTCCAAAATTGGGAAGTAAAACAAGGATCCCTATCCAACACAATACTTACAGGTATCCCATGTAGCCTTACAGTATCCGCCACATACATATCTCCTAGTTTCTTAGGACTATCCTCCTTGTTCATCGGTAAGAAGTATGCTGACTTAGTCAATCTATCCACTATGACCCAAACGGTATCATGACCCTTTTGTGACCTGGGCAGGTCTATGACAAAGTCCATAGTTATATGTTCCCATTTCCATCGGGGAATTTCCAACAGCTGAAGTAAACCTACTGGTCGTTGATGTTCTGCCTTGACCCTCTGACAAGTTAAACACCGTGCCACAAACTCTGCAATTTCTCTCTTCATGTTATTCCACCAATAGTATTGCTTCAAGTCCCGGTACATCTTTGTTCCACCGGGGTGAATGGTGTATCTTGAGTTATGGGCTTCTTCAAGAATCTTCTTTTTCAACTCTAGGTCATTAGGGACACAAATTCAACTCCTGAACATCCAAATACCATCATCATGAAACTTGAAATCTGCGTTGCTTTCCTTAATCTTCTGAAACTGTTGATCCTTCTGTTGGGCCTCTCGAATCTCAAACAACAAGGTCGATTGAACTCATGTAGTGGCAAATAGTAACCCTTTTTGAGTCAATTGCGGCTTCCACAAAAATGCTTCATCTAACATATCCCACACCTTAACCTCCAATTTTGCCATGCTCGCCTTCCAGCTTAGGGCATCAGCTACGACATTCGCTTTACCGGGCACATAATTGATTGTGCAATTATAATCATCCAAGAGCTCTATCCACCGTCTTTGCTTCATATTACTTCAAACTCTTGTGATCCGTAAACACCTCAAACTTGTTACCCCACAGATAGTGCCTTCATTTCTTTAGTGCAAACACAATAGCCGCTAGCTCCAAATCATGCGTCGGGTAATTCAATTCATATGGCTTTGGCTTCCTAGAGGCATACGCAATCACTCTACCATTCTGCATTAAAACACAACTTAGTCCTTCCTTAGAAGCATCGCTATAGATTACGAAGCCTTGACTTCCTTCAAGTAATGCAAGAACAGGTGCGGTCGTCAATCTTGTTTTCAACTCCTGAAAGCTATTCTCATACTTGTCATCCCACACGAACTTTGTTTTCTTCTGAGTGACCTTTGTAAGCGGTCCTGCAATCTTTGAGAAATCCTTCATGAACCTCCGATAATAGCCGGCCAAAACAAGAAAACTCCGAACCTCTGTAACATTTTTCGGCTTCTTCCAAGACATCACTGCTTCAATCTTTGCTGGGTCCACCGCTATTCCTTCCTGGGATATGTTGTGTCCCAAGAATGCAATATGCTGCAACCAAAATTCACATTTGCTAAACTTTGCATAGAATTGATGCTCCCGAAGTTTCTGCAATACCAATCGCAGATGTTGTTCATGCTCAGCCTCGGATTTTGAGTATACCAGAATATCATCAATAAAGATCACCACAAATTGGTCCAAGTAGGGCCGAAACACCCTGTGCATTAAGTCCATAAAAGTTGCAGGGGCATTAGTCAGCCCAAATGGCATTACCACAAACTCATAGTGCCCATATCTCATCCTGAAAGCCGATTTAGGAACATCCTCCTTCTTGATCTGCAGCTGATAATATCCTTGTCTCAAGTCGAGTTTCGAATATGCTTTAGCTCCTTGAAGTTGGTCAAACAACTCATCGATCAATGAAAGTGGGTATTTATTATTAACGGTCACTTGGTTCAATCCTCGATAATCAATGAATAGCCTCAACATTCCATCTTTCTTCTTTACAAATAGGACTGGTGCACCCCACGGAGAAGAACTGGGTTGAACAAACCCCTTCTTCAACAACCCTTGCAATTGGTCATTCAATTCTTGTAGCTCGGCTGGTGCCATATGATAGGGAGCTTTAGCTATCGACTGGGTGCCAGGCAGTAATTCTATTACAAACTCGATCTCCCGATCCGGAGGTAAACCCAGCAATTCTTCTGCAAACACATCGGCATATTCTTTAATCACTGGCATTTCCTCCAACTTAGCTTTATCCGATGGCTTATTAATGAGGTAAGCTAAGTATCCACTACACCCTTTTCTCAAGGACTTCACTGCTTTCGTGGATGAAATGATGGAACTCCCAGTAAAGTCTCTTTGACCCATTACCTCCAATGTTGGTTGGCCAGGTATCTGGAATGTTACAATCTTCGTCCGGTAATCTAGTTGGGCATAATGCTTTGTCAACCAGTCCATCCCTAAGATGACTTCATAGTCTTGAAATGGTAACACTATAAGATTGGCTGAGAATTCCCTATCCTTAATTTGGATTTTACATGCCTTACAAGCTGAGCTAGTAACGAGTTTAGAACCCATCGGAGTACCGACTTCTACTTCGTAAGGCAAACATTCAACTTGTAATTTCACACGTTGCACACATAAAGGAGTAATAAATGAATGAGTAGCACCTGGGTCAATTAGCACCATAACAGGTTGATTCAATATCAAGAATGTACCTTCAACAACAGTAGTCTCCTCAGGAAGCTCCTCACATTCAATAGCATATGCTCGGGCCAGAACTCTAGGAATTGGAGTCTTGCCTCTACCAGCTAGTTTATTCTGATTTTGTCCCCCTTGTCATTTAGGGCAATCCTTAACTTGGTGTTGATCGCTACCACACCCCATGCATTGTCCCGATTTCCTCTAGCATTGGGTCTCAGTGTGTCCCTTCCTATTACAGTAAGGACATGTGACAACCTGAGTAGCAGGTGAACTACTTGTGGATCCACATGTGGAAGAGGCTGATGGTGCTTTAGACGGGCCACGATTATTGACTGGTCTGTTCTGGCTCTAGCCCTGACTGTGACTCTGAGTCTGGAAGTTCCTCTGTTGTCCTTGAGGTTGGTAAGGTTTCTTATTCGGCTGACTCGAACCGACTCTATAAAGTTTCCTCTTCTCAACTCGGGAAGCAACAGCAAAAAGAGTAGAACTACGAGATAAGACATGAACTACGAGACAAATGCACGTATTCAAGGTCAATGTATGCAACCCTAAATGAATGCACGTAATTCAAGACATGACACTTACACCTAGGTTAAGGTATGCAGTTCGAGGTCGGGCCTCACATGACGACCTGACCAAGGATGAAAAAATAGCGTAAAATGAAGAAAAGTGGCCAAAAATTAATGAAAACGTTTGATTTGGGGTACCAAAAGCAATTGCAGATGAGCATGCTCACTGTCATTGTCGTAGAGCTCCCAGAGAGCTTTCCAACGGCATGTTGTGCGCCGCATAACTCCATACGGATCAAAAGTTATGGGCATTGGAGTGACGGGGACCTGGTAATCGGCCCCATGCCCTCGATTTGCGGGGCCAGCCCCTTTGGGAAGCGAAGCTTGGCAGCCAATGATGTCGTGGGACTCGAGGAAAAAAATGTGACGGGAAACCATCTTGCCAAAGCTAAACGGGGCAAAAAAAAATAATAAAGGGGGTGCAACACAAGGACTTCCTAGGGCATCACCCATCCTAGTACTACTCTTGCCGAAGCACACTTAATTTCAGAGTTCGGATGGGATCTGGTGCATTAGTGCTGGTATGATCGCACCAGTCAAGTTGTGGGTGCAAAGCCATCATGTGTTGACGGTTCACAGTCCCAACCTAGAGAGATGGCCCATTCAAACGGACCAATAGGCTTATCGACAGCCCATCAGCTTCAACCGTGTAGCATCCTCACAAGACGTGATATTGGTGCATTGTAGGGCGGTCTACTATTATGCAAGTTAGGTTGTCGTCATTTTTGCAGCTCACAACGACCGACCCGGGACCAAAAAATAGTGAAAAAAGAAGAAAAGTGGTTAGAAACTGAAGAAAATGATCGATTATTTACACTGAAAACAAGCGCAACCGAGTAGGCTTGCTGCCCACGTCGTAGAGCTCCGGAAGAGCTTTCCAACGGCGTGCTATATGCCACATAACTCCCTACGGATCAAAAGTTATGGCCATTGGAGCGACGGGGAGGTGGTAATCGGCCCCACGCCCTCGGTTTGCGGGCCCAGCCCCTTAGGGAAGCGAAGCTGGGCAGCCCAAGATATCGTGGGACTGGAGGAAAGAAATGTGACAAAAAAGCATCTTGCCAAAGCTAAACAGGGCAAAAAAAAAAAAAGAGGGGGTGCAACACGAGGGCTTCCCAAAGGGTCACCCATCCTAGTGCTACTCTCGCCCAAGCGCGCTTAACTTCAGAGTTCTAATGGGATCCAGTGCATTAGTACTGGTATGATCGTACTCGTCATGCTGTGGGTGCAAAGCCATTATGTGTTGATGGTTCACAGTTCCAGCCCAGAGAGATGGCCTATTCAAACGGCCCAATGGGCTTATCGACAGCCCATCGGCTTCAACCGTGCAGCATCCTTGCAAGACGTGATATCGGTGCATTGTAGGTGGTCTACTATCCCGCGAGTTAGGTTGTTGTCATTTTTACAGCTCACTACGACCGATCATGAATGAAAAAACAACGCAAAAAGAAGTAGAGTAGCCAGAAACTGATGAAAACGATCGATTTTGGGCACTGAAAATAGGCGCAGTCGAGCATGCTCGCATCCCCCATTGTAGAGCTCCCAGAGTGCTTTCCAACGGCATGATGTGCACCGCATAACTCCCTATAGATCAAATGTCATGGCCATTGGAGTGACGGGCACCTAGTAATCGGCCCCACGCCCTCGGTTTGTGGGCCCAGCCCATCCAGGAAGCGAAGCTGGGCGGCCCAAGATATCGTGGGGCTCGAGGAAAGAAATGTGATGAGAAAGCATCTTGCCAAAGCTAAACGGGGGAAAAAAAACAAAAAAAGGGGTGCAACACGAGGACTTCCCAGGGGGGCACCCATCCTAGTACTTCTCTCGCCCAAGCACGCTTAACTTCGGAGTTCGGATGGGATCTGGTGCATTAGGGCTGGTATGATCGCACCAGTCATGTTGTGGGTGTAAACCCATTATGTGTTGACGGTTTACAGTCCCAGCCCATATAGATGGCCCATTCAAATGGCCCAATGAGCTTATCGACAGCCCATCGGCTTCAACTGCGCAACATCCTCGCAAGACGTGATATTGGCGCGTTGTAGGGCAGTCTACTATCCCGCGAGTTAGGTTGTCGTCCTTTTCGAGGCTCACGACAACCAACCCGGGATAAAAAAAATAGTGCAAAATGAAGAAAAGTTGCTTGAAACTGATGAAAATGTTCGATTTTGGGCACCGAAAATAGTTGCAACTGAGCATACTCGCTGTCACCATCGTAGAGCTCCCGAAGAGTTTTCCAATGGCCTGCTGTGCATCGCATAACACCCTACGGATCAAAAGTTATGGGCATTAGAGCGATGGGGACCTGGTAATCGGCCCCACTCCCCCGGTTTGCGGTCCCAGCCTCTCCGGGAAGTGAAGTTGGGCGGCCCAAGATTTCGTGGGACTCAAAGAAAGAAATGTGATGAGAAAGCATCTTGCCAAAGCTAAATGGGGTAAAACAAAACAAAAAGGGGGTGCAACATGAGGACTTCTCAAGGGGTCACCCATCCTAGTACTACTCTTGCCCTAGCACGCTTAACCTCGGCGTTCAGATGGGATCTGGTGCATTAATGCTGGTATGATCGCACCAGTCATGTTGTGGGTGCAAAGCCATTATTTGTTGACGGTTTACAGTCCTAGCCCAGAGAGATGGCCTATTCAAACGGCCCAAAGGGCTTATCAACAGCCCATCAGCTTCAATCGTGCAACATCCTTGCAAGACGTGACATCAGCGTGTTGCAGGGCGGTCTACTATCCCGCAAGTTAGGTTGTCGTCCTTTTTGCGTCTCACGACGACCGACTCGGGATGAGAAAATAGCACAAAATGAAGAAAAGTGGCCAGAAACTGATGAAAACGTTTGATTTTGGGCATCAAAAATAGGCACAGCCGAGCATGCTCGTTGTCACTGTCGTAGAGCTCCTAGAGAGCTTTCTAACGGCATGCAGTGCATTGTATAACTCCATACGGATCAAAAGTTATAGGCATAGGAGCGACGGGGACCTGGTAATCGGCTCCACGCACTCGGTTTGCGGGCCCATCCCTTCCGGGAAGTGAAGCTTGCCAGCCTATGAAATGTGACGGGAAAGCATCTTGCCAAAGCTAAACGGGGCAAATAAAAAACAAAAAAGGGGGTGCAACTCAAGGACTTCCCTAGGGTCACCCATCCTAGTATTATTCTCGCCCAAGCATGCTTAATTTCGGAGTTCGGATAGGATCTGGTGCATTAGTACTGGTATGATCGCACCAGTCATGTTCTCGGTGCAAAACCATTATGTATTGACGTTCACAGTCCCTGCCCAGAGAGATGGCCCATTCAAACGGACCAATGGGCTTATCGATAGCCCAATGGCTTCAACCGTGCAACATCCTCGCAAGATGTGACATCGGCGCGTTGTAGGGCAGTCTACTATCCCACAAGTTAGGTTGTTGTCATTTTTGCAGCTCACAACGACCGACCTGGGATGAAAAAATAGAGTAAAAAGAGGAAAAATGGTCAAAAACTGAAGAAAATTATCGATAATCTGCACCGAAAATAGGCGCAACCGAGTAGGCTTGTTGTCCCCATCGTAGAGCTCTCGGAGAGCTTTCCAACGGCATGTTGTGCACTGCGTAACTCCCTACGGATCAAAAGTTATGGGCATTGGAGCGACGTGGACTTGGTAATCGGCCCTGCGCCCTCGGTTTGCAAGCCCAGCCCCTCCGAGAAACGAAGCTGGGCTACCCAAGATATCGTGGGGCTAGAGGAAAGAAATGTGACGAGAAAGCATCTTGCTAAAGCTAAATGGGGGAAAAACAAACAAAAAAAGGAGTGCAACACGAGGACTTCCCAAGGGGTCACCTATCCTAGTACTACTCTCGCCCAAGCACGCTTAACTTCGGATTTCGGATGGGATCTGGTGCATTAGTGCTAGTATGATCACACCAGTCATGTTGTGGGTGCAAAGCCATTATGTGTTTACAGTTCACAGTCCCGGCCCAGAGGGATGGCCCATTCAAACGGCCCAATGGGCTTATCGACAGCCCATCGGCTTCAACCGCGTAACATGCTCGCAAGACGTGATATCAGCACATTGTAGGGTGGTCTACTATCCCACGAGTTAGGTTGTCGTCCTTTTGCGGCTCACGACGACCGACCCGGGATGAAAAAACAGCGTAAAAAGAAGAAATGTGGCCATAAATTGATGAAAACATTTGATTTTGGGCAGTAAAAATAGGCGCAGCTAAGCAAGCAAGCTACCCCCGTCGTAGAGCTCCCAGAGAGCTTTCCAACAGCCTACTGTGCGCCGTACAACTCCCTATGGATCAAAAGTTTGGGGCATTAGAGCGACAGGGACCTGGTAATCGACCCCACGCCCTCGGTTTGCTGGCCCAGCCCTTTTGGGAAGCAAAGATGGGCAGCCCAAGATATCGTGGGCACGAGGAAAGAAATGTGATGAGAAAGCATCTTGCCAAAGCTAAACGGGGCAAAAAAAAAACAAAAAAGGGGGTGTAGGACGAGGACTTCCCAGGGGGTCTCCGATCCTAGTATTATTCTTGCCCAAGCACGCTTAACTTCAGAGTTCTGATGGGATCCAGTGCATTAGTGCTGGTATGATCGCAACCATCATGCTGTGGGTACAAAGTCATTATGTGTTGATGGTTCACAGTCCCAGCCCAAAGAGATGGCCCATTCAAACGGCCCAATGGGCTTACCGATAGCCCATCAGCTTCAACCGTGCAACATCCTCGCAAGACGTGATATTGGCGCACTGTAGTGTGGTCTAGTATCCCACGAGTTAGGTTGTCGTCCTTTTCGCAGCTCACGACGACCGACCCGGGATGAAAAAATAGTGTAAAAAGATGAAAAATGGGCATAAATTGATTAAAACATTCAATTTTGGGCAACAAAAACAGGTGCAGCCGACCAAGCTCGCTGCCCTCATCGTAGAGCTCCCGGAGAGCTTTCCAACATCATGATATACGCTGCATAACTCCATACGGATCAAAAGTTATGGGTAATGGAGCGACGAGGACCTGGTAATCAGTCTCACGCCCTCGGTCTACGGGCCCAGCCCCTTTGGGAAGTGAAGCTAGGTGGCCCAAGATATCGTGGGACTTGAGGAAAGAAATGTGACAAGAAAGCATCTTGCCAAAGCTAAACGTGGCAAAAAAAAAAAACAAAAAGGGGGATGCAACATGAGGACTTCCCAGGGGGTCACGCATCCTAGTACTAGTCTTGCCCAAGTACGCTTAACTTCGGAGTTCTGATGGGATCCGGAGCATTAGTGCTGGTTTGATCGCACCCGTCATGCTGTGGGTGCAAAGCCATTATGTGTTGACGGTTCATAGTCCCAGCCCAGAGAGATGACCCATTCAAATGGCCCAATGGGCTTATTGACAACCCATCGGCTTCAACTGTGTAGCATCCTCGTATGGCACGATATCGGCGTATTGTAGGGCGGTCTTCTATCCTGCAAGTTAGGTTGTCGTTATTTTTTCAACTCACGACGACCGACCTAGGATAAAAAAATAACATAAAAAGAAGAAAAGTGGTCAGAAACTGAAGAAAATGATCGATTATCTGTACCAAAAATAGGCGCAATCGAGTACACTTCCTACCCCCGTCATCGAGCTCTAGGAGAGCTTTCCAACTGCGTGTTGTGCGCCGTATAACTCCCTACGGATCAAAAGTTATGGGCATTGGAGCAACGGGGACCTAGTAATCGGCGCCATGCCCTCGATTTGCGGGCCCAGCCCCTCCGGGAAGCGAAGCTTGGTAGCCCAAGATGTCGTGGGAATCGAGGAAAGATATGTGACGGGAAAGCATCTTGCCAAAGCTAAACAAGGCAAAAAAAACAAAAAGGGAGGTGCAACACGAAGACTTCCCAGGGGGTCACTAATCCTAGTACTACTCTCGCCTAAACATGCTTAATTTCAGAGTTCGGATAAGATCTGGTGCATTAGTGTTGGTATGATCACACCAGTCATGTTGTGGGTGCAAAGCCATCATGTGTTGACGGTTCACAGTCCCAGCCCAGAGAGATGGCCTATTCAAACGGACCAATGGGCTTATCGATAGCCTATCGGCTTCAACCGTGCAGTATCCTTGCAAGACATGATATTGGTACATTGTAGGGCGGTCTACTATCCCGCAAGTTAGGTTGTCGTTATTTTTTTAGCTCACGAAGACTGACCTAGGGCAAAAAAATAACATAAAAAGAAGAAAAGTGGTCAGAAACTGAAGAAAATGATCGATTATCTACACCAAAAATAGGCGCAATTGAGTACACTTCATGCCCCCGTCATAGAGCTCCAGGAGAGCTTTCCAACTGCGTGCTGTGTGCCGTATAACTCCCTACGGATCAAAAGTTATGGGCATTGGAGCGTTGGGGACCTGTTAATCGACCCCATGCCCTCGGTTTACGGGCCCAACCACTCAGGGAAGCGAAGTTTGGCAACCCAAGATATCGTGGGGCTTGAGGAAAGAAATGTGATGAGAAAGCATATTGCCAAAGCTAAAACGGGAGAAAAAATATTAAAAAGGGAAGTGCACCACGAGGACTTCCCAGAGGGTCACCTATCCTAGTACTACTCTCTCCCAAGCATGTTTAACTTCAGACTTCGGATGGGATCTAGTGCAGTAGTGCTGATATGATCGCACCAGTCATGTTGTAGGTGCAAAGCCATTAAGTGTTGACGGTTCACTGTCCCAGCCCAGAGAGATGGCCTATTCAAACGGAAAAATGGGCTTATCAACAGCCCATCGACATCAACCGTACAACATCCTCGCAAGACGTGATATCAGTTTGTTGTATTGTGGTCTACTATCCCACGAATAAGTTATCGTTCTTTTTGCGGCTCACGACAACAGACCCGGGATAAAAAAACAGCACAAAAAGAAGAAAAATGGCCATAAATTGATGAAAACATTCGATTTTAGGCAACAAAAACAGGTGCAGCCGACCAAGCTCGCTGCCGTCGTTGTAGAGTTCCCGGAGAGCTTTCCAACATCATGCTGTGCGCCGCATAACTTCCTACAGATCAAAAGTTATGGGCAATGGAGTGACGGGGACCTGGTAATCAGCCCCACGCCCTCGGTCTACGGGCCCAACCCCTCTGGGAATTGAAGCTGGGCGACCCAAGATATCGTGGTACTCGAGGAAAGAAATGTGATGAGAAACCATCTTTCCAAAGTTAAACGTGGCAAAAAAAAAGGGGGTACAACACGAGGACTTCCCAGGGGGTCACCCATCCTAGTACTAGTCTCGCGCCCAAGCATGCTTAACTTCGGAGTTCTAATGGGATCCGGTGCATTAGTGCTGGTATGATCGCACCCGTCATGCTGTGGGTGCAAAGCCATTATGTGTTGACGGTTCACAGTCCCAGCCCAGAGAGATGGCTCATTCAAACGGCCTAATGGGCTTATTGACAGCCCATCGGCTTCAACTGTGCAGCATCCTCGCAAGGCGTGATATCGACGCATTGTAGGGCGGTCTACTATCCTGCAAGTTAGGTTGTCGTCCTTTTCACGGCTCACAACGACTGACCTGGGATGATAAAACTGCGCAAAATCAAGAAAAATGTCTACAAACTGATAAAAATGTTCGATTTTGGGCACCGAAATAGGCGCAGTCGAGCATGCTCTCTATCACCATCGTATAGCTCCCAGAGAGCTTTTCAACGGCCTGTTGTACGCTGCATAACTCCCAACGGATCAAAACTTATGGGCATTAGAGCGACGGGGACCTGGTAATCGGCCCCACGCCCTCGATTTGCAGGCCCAGCCCCTCCGGGAAGTGAAGCTTGGCAGCCCAAGATGTCGTGGGACTCGAGGAAAGAAATGTGACAGGAAAACATATTGGTAAAGATAAACAGGGCAAAAAAAAACAAAAAAGGGGGGCAACACGAGGACTTCCCAGGGGGTCATCCATCCTAGTACTAGTCTCGCCCAAGAACGCTTAACTTCGGAGTTCTGGTGGGATCCAGAGTATTAGTGCTGGTATGATCGCACCCGTCATGCTGTGGGTGCAAAGACATTATGTGTTGACGGTTCACAGTCCCAGCCCAGAGCGATGGCCCATTCAAATGGCCCAATGGGCTTATTGACAGCCCATCAGCTTCAACCGTGCAGCATTCTCGCAAGGCGCGATATCGGTGCATTGTAGGGCGGTACACTATCTCACGAGGTAGGTTGTTGTCATTTTTGCAGTTCATTACGACCGACCAGGAATGAGAAAACAGTGCAAAAAGAAGTGGAGTAGCCAAAAACTAATGAAAACGATCAATTTTAGGCTCCAAAAACATGCGCAATCGAGGATGCTCGCTATCACCATCGTAGAGCTTCCAGAGAGCTTTCCAACAGCCTGCTGTATGCGGCATAACTCCCTACGAATCAAAAGTTATGGGCATTGGAGTGACAAGGACCTAGTAATCGGCCCCACGCCCTCAGTTTGCAGGCCCAGCCCCTCCGGGAAGTGATGCTGGAAGGCCCAAGATATCGTGGGGCTCGAGGAAAGAAATGTGACGAGATAGCATCTTGCCAAAGCTAAACAGGGCAAAAAAAAAAAATAAGGGGTGTAACAAGAGGACTTTCCAGGGGTCCACCCATCCTAGTGCTACTCTCACCTAATTACGCTTAACTATAGAATTCTGATAGGATCCTGTGTATTAGTGATGTTATGATCGCACCTGTCATGCTGTGGGTGCAAAGCTATTATGTGTTGATGGTTCACAGTCCCAGCCCGGAGAGATGGCCCATTCAAACGGCCCAATGGTCTTATCGACAGCTCATCGGCTTCAACCGTGCAGCATCCTCACAAGACGTGATATCGACGCATTGTAGGGTGGTCTACTATTCCACAAGTTAGGTTGTCGTCCTTTTCTTGGCTCACAACAACCAACTCGGGATGAGAAAATAGCGCAAAATGAAGAAAAGTGGCCAAAAATTGATGAAAACGTTCGATTTTGGGCACCAAAAACTAGCGCAACAGAGAAAGCTCGTTGCCCTTATCATAGAGCTCCCGGAGAGCTTTTCAACGGCATGTTGTGCGCTGCATAACTCCTTACGGATCAAAAGTTATGGGCATTGGAGCGACGGGGACCTGGTAATCGGCCCCACGCCCCCGATTTATGGTCCCAGCCCCTTCGGGAAGCGAAGCTAGGTGACCCAAGATATCATGGGACTCGTGAAAAGAAATGTGACGAGAAAGCATCTTGCCAAAGCTAAACGGGGCCAAAAAAAAACTAAAAGGGGGTGCAACACGAGGACTTCCCAAGGGGTCACCCATCCTAGTACTATTCTCGCCCAAGCACGCTCAACTTCGGAGTTCTGATGGGATCCAGTGCATTAGTGCTGGTATGATCGCACCCCTCATGCTGTGGGTACAAAGCCATTATGTGTTGACGGTTTATAGTCCCAGCCCAGAGAGAAGGCCTATTCAAACGGCCCAATGGGCTTATCGACAGCCCATCAGCTTCAACCGTGCAGCATCCTAGCAAGACGTGATATTGGTGCGTTGTAGGGCGGTCTACTATCCCACAAGTTAGGTTGTTGTCCTTTTTGCTGCTCACGTTGACCGACCTGGGATGAAAAACAGCACAAAATGAAGAAAATTGGCCAAAAACAGATGAAAATGTTCAATTTTGAGCACCGAAAAGAGGCACAGCCAAGCATGCTCGCTGTCACCGTCGTAGAGCTCCTGGAGATCTTTCCAATGGCATGTTGTGCGCCACATAACTCCATACGGATCAAAAAATCTAGGCATTGGAGCGACGGGGACCTGGTAATTGGCCCCATGCACTCGGTTTAGGGGCCCAGCTCCTCCGGGAAGTGAAACTTGGTAGCCCAAGATGTCGTGCGACTAGAGGAAAGAAATGTGACATTAAAGCATCTTGCCAAAGCTAAACGGGGCAAAAAAAACAAAAAGGGGGATGCAACACGAGGACCTCCTAGGAGGTCACCCATCCTAGTACTACTCTCACCCAAGCACGGTTAATTTCAGAGTTCAGATGGGATCTAGTGCATTAGTGCTAGAATGATTGCACCAATCATGTTGTGGGTGCAAAGCCATTATGTGTTGACGGTTCACAGTCTCAGCCCAGAGAGATGGCCTATTCAAACGGACCAATGGGCTTATCGACAGCCCATCAGCTTCAACCGTGCAGTATCCTAGTAAGATGTGATATCGGTGTGTTGTAGGACGGTCTACTACCCTGCAAGTTAGGTTGTCGTCCTTTTCGCAGCTCACGACGACCAACCCGGACGAAAAAATAGTGCAATAAAAAGAAAAGTCGTCAAAAATTGAAGAAAATGTTCAATTTTCTGCACCGAAAACAGGCACAACCGAGTAGGCTTACTACCCCCATCGTAGAGCTCCTAGAGAGCTTTCCAATGGTGTGCTGTGCGCAATAAAACTCTATATGGATCAAATCTTAACGGCATTGGAGCATCGGGGACCTGGTAATCGGCCCTACGCCCTCGGTTTGCGTGCCTAGCCCCTCCGGGATACGAATCTGGGCGGCCCAAGATATCGTGGGACTAGAGGAAAGAAACGGGATGAGAAAGCATCTTACCAAAGCTAAACGGAGGAAAAAAAAAACAAAAAGTGTAGTACAACACGAGGACTTCCCAAGGGGTCACACAACCTAGTACTACTTTCGCCCAAGCATGCTTAACTTCGGAGTTCGGATAGGATCTAGTGCAATAGTGCTGGTATGATCGCACCAATCATGTTGTAGGGGAAAGCCATTATGTTTTGATGGTTCACTGTCCCAGCCCAGAGAGATGGCCCATTCAAACGGCCCAATAGGCTTATTGACAGCCCATCAGCTTCAACCGTGCAACATCCTCGTAAGATGTGATACCGGCGTGTTGTAGTGCTATCTACTATCCCGCAAGTTAGGTTGTTGTCCTTTTCGCGGCTCATGACGACCGACCTGGGATGAAAAAACAGCGCAAAATGAAGAAAAGTGGCCATAAATTGATGAAAATGCTCGATAATGGGCAACAAAAATAGGCGCAGCTAAGCAAGCTCACTGTCCTCGTCGTAGAGCTACCGAAGAGCTTTCCAACGTCATGATGTGCGCCGCATAACTCCATAGGGATCAAAAGTTATGGGCAATGGAGCGACGGGGACCTGGTAATCGGCCCCACGCCCTCGGTTTGCAGGCCCAGCCCCTCCGGGAAGCGAAGTTAGGCGGCCCAAGATATCGTGGGATTCGAGGAAAGAAATGTGACGAGAAAGCATCTTGCCAAAGCTAAACGTGGCAAAAAAAAAAAGGGGGGTGCAACATGAGGACTTCCCAGGAGGTCACCCATCCTAGTACTAATCTTGCCCAAGCACGTTTAACTTCGGAGTTCTGATGGGATCCAGTGCATCAGTGCTGGTATAATCGCACCCGTCATGCTGTGGGTGCAAAGCCATTATGTGTTGACGGTTCACAGTCCCAGCCCAGAGAGATGGCCCATTCAAACGGCCCAATGGGCTTATCGACAGCCCATCGGCATCAACCGTGCAGCATCCTTGCAAGGCACAATATCGGCGCATTGTAGTGCGGTCTACTATCCTGCAAGTTAGGTTGTCATCCTTTTCGCGGCTTACGACGACCTACCCGGGATGAAAAAATAGTACAAAATGAAGAAAAGTGTCTAGAAACTGATGAAAACGTTCGATTTTGGGCATCAAAAATTGGCGTAGTCGAGGATGCTCGCTGTTACCATCGTAGAGCTCCCGGAGAGCATTCCAACGGCCTGTTGTCCGTCGCATAACTCCCTACGAATCAAAAGTTACAAGCATTGGAGCGATGAGGACTAGGTAATCGGCCGCACGCCCTCAATTTGCGAGCCCAGCCCCTCCGGGAAGTGATGTTGGGTGCCCCAAGATATTGTGGGGCTCGAGGAAAGAAATGTGACGAGAAAGCATCTTGCCAAAGCTAAACGGGCCAAAAAAAACAAAAAGGGGGTGTAACACGACGACTTCCCAAAGGGCCGCCCATCCTAGTACTACTCTCACCCAAGCACGCTTAACATCGGGGTTCTGATGGGATCCAGTGCATTAGTGTTGGTATGATCGCACCCGTCATGCTGTGGATGCAAAGCCATTATGTGTTGATGGTTCACAGTCCCAGCCCAGAGAGATGGCACATTCAAGAGGCCCAATGGGCTTATCGACAGCCCATCGGCTTCAATCGTGCAGCATCCTTGCAAGACGTGATATCGGCATATTGTAGGGCGGTCGACTACCTCGGAAGTTAGGGTGTTGTCCTTTTCGCGGCTCACGACGACCGACTCGGGATGGAAAAATAGCGAAAAATGAAGAAAAGTGGCCAGAAATTGATGAAAACGTTCAATTTTGGGCACCAAAAACAGGCGCAATAGAGAAATATCATTGCCCTTATTGTAGTGCTCCCGAAGAGCCTTCCAACGGCATACTTTGTGCCGCATAACTCCTTACGGATCAAAAGTTATGGGCATTGGAGCGACGTGGACCTTGTAATCAGCCTCACGCCCTCAGTTTGAAGTCCCAGCCCCTCCAAGAAGCGAAGCTGGGTGACTCAAGATATCGTGGGACTCGTCGAAAGAAATGTGATGAGAAAGCATCTTGCCAAAGCTAAACGGGGCAAAAAAAAAAAAGGGGTGCAACACGAGGACATCCCAAGGGGTCACCCATCCTAGTTCTAATCTAGCCCAAACACGCTTAACTTCGTAGTTCTGATGGCATTTGGTGCATTAGTGCTAGTATGATTGCACCCATCATGTTGTGGGTGCAAAGCCATTTTGGGTTGACGGTTCACAGTCCCAGCCCAGATAGATGGCCCAATAGGCTTATCGACAGCCCATCAGCTTCAACCGTGCAGTATCCTCGCAAGACATGATATCGGCTCATTATAAGGTGGTCTACTATCCAGCAAGTTAGGTTGTCGTCCTTTTTGCGGCCCACGATGACCGACTCGAGATGAAAAAACAACGCAAAATACAGAAAAGTTGTCCGAAATTGATGAAAATGTTCAATTTTTGGGCACCGAAAATAGGCGCGATAGAGAAAAACTATTGCCCCCGTCGTAGAGCTCCTAGAGAGCTTATCAACGGCATGTTGTGCGCCGCATAACTCCTTACAGATCAAATTTTATGGGCATTGGAGCGACGGGGACCTGGTAATCGGCCCTACGCCCCCAGTTTGCCGGCCCAACCTCACCGGGAAGTGAAGCATGGCAGCCCAAGATGTCGTGGGACTCGAGGAAAAAAATGTGACGGGAAAGCATCTGGCCAAAGCTAAACGGGGCAAAAACAACAAAAAGCGGGATGCAACACGAGGACTTCCTAGGAGGTCACCCATCCTAGTACTACTCTCGCCCAAGCACACTTAATTTTGGAGTTCGGATGGGATCTTGTGCATTAGTGCTGGTATAATCGCACCAATCATGTTATGGGTGCAAAGCCAATATGTGTTGACGGTTCACAGTCTCAGCCTAGAGAGATGGCCTATTCAAACGGACCAATGGGCTTATTGACAGCCCAACGGCTTCAAGCGTGCAGCATCCTAACAAGATGTGATATTGGCACGTTGTAGGGCGGTCTACTATCTCGTAAGTTAGGTTGTCGTCCTTTTCATGGCTCACGACGACCGACCCGGATGAAAAAATAGCGCAATAAAAAGAAAAGTGGTCAGAAATTGAAGAAAATGTTCAATTTTCTGCACCGAAAATAGGCGCAACCAGAAGGCTTGCTGCCCCTATTGTTGAGCTCCCAGAGAGCTTTCCAACGGCATGCTGTGCACTGCATAACTTCCTACGGATGAAATGTTATAGGCATTAGAGTGTCAGGGACCTGGTAATCGGCCCCACCCCTTCAGTTTGTGTGCCCAGCCCCTCCGGGATGCGAATCTGGGCGGCCCAAGATACCGTGGGATTGGAGGAAAGAAATGTGACAAGAAAGCATCTTGCCAAAGCTAAACGAGGGAAAAAAACAAAAAGGGTAGTGCAACACGAGGACTTCCCAAGGGTTACCCATCCTAGTACTACTCTCGCCCAAGCACGCTTAACTTCGGAGTTCGGATGGGATCTGGTACATTAGTGCTGGTATGATCACACCAGTCATGTTGTGGGGGCAAAGCCATTATGTGTTGATGGTTCACAGTCCCAGCCTAGAGAGATGGCCCATTCAAACAGCCCAATGGGCTTATCGACAACCCATCGGCTTCAACCGTGCAACATCCTCTCATGACGTGATATCGGCGGGTTGTAGTACTGTCTACTATCCCGCAAGTTAGGTTGTTGTCCTTTTCGCGGCTCACGACGACTGATCCAGGATGAAAAAATAGCGCAAAAAGAAGAAAAGTTACCATAAATTGATGAAAATGCTCGATAATGGGCAACAAAAATAGGCGCAGCAGAGCAAGCTCGATATCCCTGTCGTAGAGCTACTGGAGAGCTTTCCAACGTCATGCTATGCGCCACATAACTCTATGCGGATCAAAATTTATGGGCAATAGAGCGACAGGGACCTAGTAATCGGCCCCACGCCCTCGATTTGCAGGCCCAGCCCCTCCGGGAAGCGAAGTTGGGCAGCCCAAGATATCATGGGACTCAAGGAAAGAAATGTGACGAGAAAGCATCTTGCCAAAGCTAAACGTGGCAAAAAAAAAAACAAAAAGGGGGGTGCAACATGAGGACATCCCAGGAGGTCACCCATCCTAGTATTAATCTCGCCCAAGCATGCTTAATTTCAGAGTTTGGATGGGATCTGGTACATTAATGCTGGTATGATCGCACCAGTGATGTTGTGGGTGCAATGCCATTATGTGTTGATGGTTCATAGTCTCAGCCCAGAGAGATGGCCTATTCAAACGGCCCAATAGGCTTATCGACAGCCCATCGGCTTCAACCGTGCAGCATCCTTGCAAGACACAAAATTGGCGCATTGTAGGGTGGTGTACTATCCCGCAAGTTAGGTTGTCGTCCTTTTCACAGCTCACGACGACCGACCCGAGATGAAAAAATAGCGCAAAAAGAAGAAAAGTGGCTAGAAACTAATGAAAACGTTCAATTTTTGGTACTGAAAATAGGCGCAACAGAGTAGGCTTGTTGTCCCCGTCTTAGAGCTCCCGGGGAGCATTCCAACGACATGCTGTGCGCTGTATAACTCCCTACGGATCAAAAGTTATGGGCATTGGAGCGACGTAGACCTAGTAACATGCCCCATGCCCTCAGTTTGCAAGCCCAGCCCCTCTGGGAAGCGAAGCTGGGTGGCCCAAGATATCATGCGGCTCGAGGAAAGAAATGTGATGAGAAAGCATCTTGCCAAAGCTAAACGGGGGAAAAAAAAGGGCGTGTAACATGAGGACTTCCCAGGGGGTCACCCATCCTAGTACTACTCTCGCCCAAGCACGCTTAACTTCGGAATTCTGATGGGATCAATTGCATTAGTGCTAGTATGATCGCACCCGTCATGTTGTGGGTGCAAAGCCATTATGTGTTGATGGTTCATAGTCGTAGCCCAGAGAGATGGCCCATTCAAACGACCCAATAGGCTTATCGACAGCCCATTGGCTTCAACCGTCCAACATCCTCGCAAGACGTGATATCGGCGCATTGTAGGGCGGTCTACTATCCCGCGATATAGGTTGTCATCATTTTTACAACTCATTAAGACTGACCTGGAATGAAAAAACAGAGCAAAAAATAGTAAACTGGCCAGAAATAGATGAAAACCTTCAGTTTTGGGACCTAAAAATAGGCACAGTCGAGCATGCTCACAGCCCCCATCGTAGAGCCCCTGAAGAACTTTCCAATGGCATTCTGTGCGCCGCATAACTCCATACAGATCAAAAGTTATAGGCATTGGAGCAACGGGGACCTAGTAATCGAACCCATGCCCTCGGTTTGCGGGCCCTACCAATCCGGGAAGCGAATCTGGGCGGCCCAAGATATTGTTGGGCTCGAGGAAAGAAATATGATGAGAAAGTATCTTGCGAAAGCTAAATGGGACAAAAAAAACAAAAAAAGTGGTACAACATGAGGACTTCCTAGGGGGTTACCCATCCTAGTACTACTATCGCGCTAGCACGCTTAACTTCGGAGTTCGGATGGGATCTAGTGCATTAGTGCTAGTATGATCGCACCAGTCATGTTGTGGGTGCAAAGCCATTATGTGTTGACGGTTCACAGTCCCAGCCCAGAGAGATGGCCCATTCAAACAGCCCAATGGGCTTATCGACAACCCATCGGCTTCAATCGTGCAACATCCTCACAAGACTTGATATCAGCATGTTGTAGGGTGGTCTACTATCCCGCAAGTTAAGTTGTCGTCCTTTTCGCGGCTCATGACGACTGACCCGGGATGAAAAAATAGCACAAAATGAAAAAAAATGGCCAAAAATTGATGAAAACATTGAATTTTGGGCACCAAAAACAAGCACAATAGAGAAAGCTCACTGCCCACATCATAGAGCTCCCAGAGAGCTTTCCAACGGCATGCTGTGCGCCGCATAACTCCCTATGGGTCAAAAGTTATGGGCATTAGAGCGACAGGGACTTGGGAATCTGCCCCATGCCCCCGGTTTGCAGGCCCAGCCCCTCCGGGAAGCGAAGCTGGGCGGGCCAATATATCGTACGACTCGAGGAAAGAAATGTGACGAGAAAGCATCTTGCCATAGCTAAACGGGGCAAAAAAAACCAAAAAGGGGGGTGCTACACGAGGAGTTCCCAAGGGGTCACCCATCCTAGTACTAGTCTCGCCCAAGCATGCTTAACTTCGGAGTTCGATGGGATCTGGTGCATAATGCTGGTATGATCGCACCCGTCATGCTGTGGGTGCAAACCCATTATGTGTTGACAGTTCACAATCCCAGCCCAGAGATATGGCCAATTCAAACGGACCAATGATCTTATCGACAGCCCATCGGCTTCAACCGTGCAGCATCCTCGTAAGACGTGATATTGGCGCATTGTAAGGCAGTCTACTATCCAGGAAGTTAGGTTGTTGTCCTTTTCGTGGCTCACGACTACCGACTCAGGATGAAAAAATAGTACAAAATGAAAAAAAATGGCAAGAAACTGATGAAAACTTTCAATTTTAGGCACTGAAAATAGGCGCAGTCAAGCATGCTCGCTGTTATCATCATAGAGCTCCTAGAAAGCTATCCAACAGCATGCTGAGCGCCACATTACTCCATACGGATCAAAAGTTAAGGGCATTGGAACGACGGGGACTTGGTAATCTGCCCTACGCCCTCGGTTTGCAGGCCTAGCCTCTCCGGGAAGCGAAGCTTGGTAGTCCAAGATGTCGTGGGACTCGAGGAAAGAAATGGGACAGGAAAGCATATTCCCAAAGCTAAACGGGGCAAAAAAAACAAAAAGGGGGGTGCAACACGAGGACTTTGCAGTAGGTCACCCATCCTAGTATTACTCTCACCCAAGCACGCTTAATTTCAGAGTTCGGATGGGATCTGGTGCTTTAGTGTTGGTATGATCGCACCAATCATGTTGTGGGTGCAAATCCATTATATATTGACAATTCACAGTCTCAGCCCAGAGAGATGGCCCATTCAAACGGACCAATAGGCTTATCGACAACCCATCAGCTTCAACCATGCAGCATCTTCACAAAATGTGATATCGGTGCGTTGTAGGGCAGTGTACTATCCCACAAGTTAGGTTGTCATCCTTTTTGCGTCTCACGACAATCGACCCAGACGAAAAAATAGCGCAAAAAAAAGAAAAGTAGCCAGAAACTGAAGAAAATGTTCGATTTTATGCACCGAAAACAGGCACAACCGAGTAGGCTTGATGCCCCCGTCGTAGAGCTCCCAGAGAGCTTTCCAACGGCATGCTGTGCGCTGCATAACTCCCTATAGATCAAAAGTTATGGGAATCGGAGCATCGGGGACCTGGTAATCGGCCCCACGCCCTCGGTTTGTGGGCCCAGCCCCTCCAGGATGTGAAGCTGGGCGACCCAAGATATCGTGGGGCTGGAGGAAAGAAATGTGACGAGAAAACATCTTGCCAAAGCTAAACGGGGGAAAAAAAAAACAAAAAAGGGAGTGCAACACGAGGACTTCCCACGGGGTCACCCATCCTAGTACAATTCTCGCCCAAGCACGCTTAACTTCGGAGTTCGGATGGGATCTGGTGCATTAGTGCTAGTATGATCGCACCAGTCATGTTATGGGTGCAAAGCCTTTATGTGTTGATGGTTCACAGTCCCAGCCCAGAGTGATGGCCCATTCAAACGGCCCAATAGGCTTATCGGCAGCCCATCAGCTTTAACCGTGCAACATCCTTGCAAGACGTGATACCGACGCATTGTAGTGCGGTCTACTATCCCGCGAGTTAGGTTGTCGTCCTTTTCGCGGCTCACGACGACCGACCCGAGATGAAAAAATAGCGCAAAAAGGAGTAAAGTGGCCATAAATTGATGAAAATGTTTGATTTTGGGCAACAAAAATAGTCGGAGTCGAGCAAGCTCGATGCCCTAGTCGTAGAGCTCCCAGAGAGCTTTTCAACGTTATGCTGTGCACCGTATAAATCCCTACGGATCAAAAGTTATTGGCATTGGAACGACAGGGACTTGGTAATTAGCCCTATGCCCTCGGTTTGTGGGCCCAGCCCGTCCGGGAAGCAAAGCTGGGCGGGCCAAGATATCGTGGGACTCAAGGAAAGAAATGTGACAAGAAAGCATCTTGCCAAAGCTAAACGTGGCAAAAAAACCAAAAAGGTGGGTGCAACACGAGGACTTCCTAGGGGGTCACCCATCCAAGTACTAGTCTCGCCCAAGCATGCTTAACTTCGGAGTTATGATGGGATCCGGTGCATTAGTGTTGGTATGATCGCACCCATCATGCTGTGGGTGGAAAGCCATTATGTGTTGACGGTTCACAGTCCCAGCCCAGAGAGATGGCCCATTCAAACGGCCCAATGGGCTTATCGATAGCCCATCAGCTTCAACCATGCAACATCCTCACAAGACGCGATATCGGCGTATTGTAGGGTAGTCTACTATCCCGCAAGTTAGGTTATCATCCTTTTCACAGCTCACGACGACCGACCCAGGATGAAAAAACAATGCAAAATGAAGAAAAGTGGCAAGAAACTGATGAAAATGTTTGATTTTGGGCACCAAAAACAGGCTCAGTCGAGCATGCTCTTTGTCACTGTCGTAGAGCTCCCGAAGAGCTTTTCAACAGCCTGCTGTGCGCTGTCACGTCCCGACCCAACCCCCAAGCTAAAGGTTAAGTCCGGACCCGACACACGGACAGAGTCTCCCCTGTACCGTGGACATTCTAAAAACCTGTAATCACTCAAACAAGGTCCCAACAATACAATACAAGCTTTTCTTAATTAAACAACAAAGTTCTAAGGCCATCCGAGCCTTATGGTACACAATAGTTCCAAAACACACAAGCATGCGAGAACTTGTTATCAACATAGTTTTATAATCATGACATTCTAGGAAATCAATTAAACATAATTGAAAGATCAAACATTTCTACTTTAAGCCATTCACTCCCAAGCAAGCAAAGCGAATAGAAGTAGATCATAAGTTATTATAGTACATAGGCTTTCAAAGCTACACCACAACCAACTAGTCTTCAACTTATACAACAAGCACATACATAGCCCTTAGGCTACAAAATAGGACATAAAATAAACAGTTGAGCCTTCCACAAAGTAGCAAGGAATTAAACCACCTCAAGCTATCAGGCACAGCAACTAAGGTAAGGGATCAATCTGAACTTCCTCCTCCTCAACTAACTCAACAAGCTGGGGATTACCCACAGCGTCTCCTGAAACATATATCGAGGTATGAGCAACCACTGTTGCCTAGTGAGGGATATAGTCCCGGGGCGTGCAATGCAACAGATAATACAGTTATACAACAATATCACTTAGACAATTTAAGAAACAATGATAACTTAGATAACCACACATTTAAAAGGATACATTTCACACAATCCCCTATACACCAATCTTCACTGGTCTTCATTCACGATCCACGAACCACGAGCACGATCACGATAAGCCGGCATAACCCCAAACACTCCAGTGGGTGTACTCCGAATGTACCCCGATAAGCCTACGACCCAACATCCCCTGGCAATCTCCGGACCAGGCGAATGAGGGACTAGGGCACGGAGTTTGAATATCCACCGGCAAGCCGTCTGCCGCCTAGCCGATATTCAACACATCCGCCCCTGACACTATGGTTGCGGAACCACGATGCAATGCACTTAACAATAGCAATAATAAAAGCATTACCACATAGGAGGATCAACAAAGTAGGCTGACCTCGATGCAGTTAGAATAGAAGCAATTATAGAAGCTAATAAGCAGTTTACAAAGGAACATATACAAGAGAAGCATAGAATTATACCAAAAGCTCCAAATCAACTTGAAACTACATATAAACACTTAAGGAGTCATGCCATGGGGTTAGAAGTGTGAGTCAACCGAAATTGCACCTAAACCCCTTTGTTTTTCAAACTATTTCTCTTCCAAACCAAGGTTAGTGATTCCATTTTCAAAGGAAACTCTCCCAACCTTCTAACTAACCCTCAAGGTACCCTCTCAACCCTCTAACTCATTCAATTTCCCGCGATTACCCCGAAAGCCCCAAATTCCCTCTTATGGCTTTAAACTACACATACATTGTCCGGGCTTCAAACAAGGGATATCAAGGCTTCTATAGCACCTAGGTAGTTTAAGGATACTAGAATTGAAGCCCGAATCTACCCGGATTCGCATTAACCCCGAAAGCCCCAAATTAAAGTCGGCTATTTTCCATTTTAAGAGATTTAAGGACAATGCAAGCGCACGGGGCTATTAGGTTACCTTCACTAGCACCTAAGGCATCTATTAGAAGCATTGAATCAAGCTAATTCGAGCAAATACGCAAAACCCTAGAAAAATGTCACTATTCATCCTTAAAATCAAACTAACGATTCTAACCGTTTAAATTGCGAAACGATGGCTCAAATATGTTCTCTAGCATTCATATACATGGTATAATAGCATAGATAACTAATACAATGGAATTTGATCACATTTTCAACAAATCAAGAAAAGAGCAACTATTTAGAAATGCAAAAATAAGCCGTGAAATCCCTCACCAATGCACGTAGGAGCACCTAGGAAGCTTGCAACCACCCTACACTAGTTGCTCAAGGCTTGAAGTGGCTTGAAGTGAAGAATTGAAGATGAAAAATTCACCCAAATGCAAGAGGAGGGCTGTCGGGTTCCAGGCATTGTTCACTGCTGAAATTTTTTTGTTTTTGTGCTAAAATGTGCTTGTGTTATGTTTTAATAAGTAGGCCTTGAGGTGGGGTCAAGTTTGGGTGTTTAAGTGGTCAATTATAATACGCGTAGTAAGCTTAAAACGAGTCTAAAGTGAAACATATGCGCTAGTTAATTAAAACTCTAAGTTAGTTACGTAACACTATTCATTCAACCACTAAAAACATTTTCTAAACGAGCTCTCCTATCGCCTCTAGCTCAATTGCATATTTTTCTCACTACTTTAGTAATTAATATGATTTAATAACAATGTTAATCGACTAATAAAATGCAGTTTAAAAATGGAGTGAATAGTAACCTAAGAAGACAGTTAATAAGGCATAGAAAGAGATGCGCAAACAAAGGATGCAACAGTAATTATATACATGGCTAAATCTCGGGCATCACATCCTCTCCCCCTTAAACTAATTGCGTCCACGCAATTCTTACATGATTCGGCGAATAACTATGGATACCGTTCCCGCATCTGCTCATCTCTCTCCCACGTCGCATCCTCTACGCCATGATGATCCCACAGAACTTTAACCATCGGAATGCTTTTAGTCCTCAACTCCTGAACTTTCTGATCAACAATTCGAAGAGGTTTCTCTGTATAGGTCAAAGTTTCACTGACCTCTAGCGGTTCCGGTTCAAGTATGTGAGAGGGATCTGGCTGATACTTCTGAAGCATGGAAACATGGAATACGTCATGAATTCTGCCCAGACTGGGAGGTAAAGCCAAACGGTAAGCCAATTCACCAATAGTTTCAGTTATCTCAAATGGTCCCACATATCGAGGATTGAGTTTACCTCCTTTACCATGCCGTATCAAATCCTTGCGAGGAGAAATTTTCAGAAATATTCGATCCCCCATAGCAAATTTCAGATCACGACGGCGTCTATCTGCATAACTCTTTTGCCGACTCTGAGCTGTAAGCCTTCTTTTTCTGATAAGCTGCACATGATCAATCATTTTGTTCATTTCAGGTAAGAGAGTAGGGTCGACCGTCTTCATCTCCCCAACATCATCCCAATAGAGAGGAGACCGACATTTACGTCCATACAGTGCCTCATATGGTGCCATACCAATAGTAGCTTGATAACTATTGTTATAGGCGAACTCTGCGAGTGGCAAATACTTCTCCCAACTCTTACCGAAGTCCAGAATACAAGCCCGTAACATATCCTCAAGGATTAAGATAGTTCTCTCGGATTGACCATCTGTCTGGGGATGATAAGCTGTACTGAAATTTAAAGTCGTGCCCAAAGCTTTCTGAATCTTCTGCCAGAACTGCGATGTGAATCTGGGATCTCTATCTGACACAATACTCTTTGGAATTCCATGAAGTTGGACAACATTC
Source organism: Ehretia macrophylla (assembly GCA_037974665.1). Classification (NCBI taxonomy): domain Eukaryota; kingdom Viridiplantae; phylum Streptophyta; class Magnoliopsida; order Boraginales; family Ehretiaceae; genus Ehretia; species Ehretia macrophylla. The sequence continues at coordinate 50,844,474 of CM075777.1, read as the reverse complement.
TCAATATACAACTCTACCAGTTTATCAAGAGAATCATACTTCTTTTTAGCAATAAAGTGAGAAGTCTTGGTCAGTCTATCCACAATAACCCAAACTGAGTCATTACCCTTCGAAGACCTCGGTAAATCTGATACGAAATCCACAGTAATATGATCCCATTTCCAAACAGGAATAGCCAAAGGCTGCAACAACCTTACAGGTCTCTGATGTTCTGCTTTAACTTTCTGACAAGTAAGGCATCGAGCAACATAGTCAGCAATTTTTCTCTTCATATTATTCCACAAGAAGTTCTGCTTCAAATCTTTATACATTTTCATACTGCCTGGATGGATAGTATATCTAGAACTGTGTGCCTCAGCAAGAATATCCTTCTTTAGAGTTGGATCATTCGGAATACAGATTCTACCCTTGAATTTGAGAATACCATCGTCGTGCAGTTTGAAATCCGACTATCCCCTTTTAGAATTCACTATGACTTTCAACAATTGAAGATCAACTTGTTGAGCTTCTCGAATCCTGGATAATAACAAAGATTGAATCTGCAAACTTGCGAATTGAATACCAGAATTTGAAGTACTAGGCTTCCATAAGCACAATTCTTCCATGAATTCCCAATTCTAGATAATCAAGCTAGCAATAGTAGCCTTTCGACTCAAAGCATCAGCAACAATATTGGCCTTGCCCGGAAGATAGTTAATAGTGCAGTTATAGTCCTCAAGTAATTCCAGCCAACGCCTCTGCCTCATGTTCAACTCTTTATGTGAAAATAGATATTTCAAGCTCTTATGATCTGTAAAGATTTCAAACTTGTTACCCCAGAGATACTGACGCCATTTCTTTAATGCAAGAATGATAGTTGCAAGCTCAAGATCATGAGTCGGATAGTTGAGTTCATAAGGCTTCAGTTTCCTGGAAGCATAAGCAATAACCCTGCCATTCTGCATCAATACACAACCCAGACCTTCCTTCGAAGCATCACTATAGATCACCAGGTTATCATAACCCTCAGGTAAAGCAAGAATAGGAGCTGTAGTCAATCTCTTCTTCAATTCCTGGAAGCTGGCCTCGCATTTATCACTCCAGTCAAAAACTGTTTTCTTCTGAGTAAGTTGAGTTAATGGCCCTGCAATCTTAGAGAAATCCTTGACAAACCTCCGATAATACCCAGCTAAACCAAGGAAGCTACGAATTTCTGTAATAGTTTCAGGTCATTTCCAAGATAACACCACTTCAATCTTCGCTGGATCAACAGAAATACCATCCTGCGAGATAATATGGCCAAGAAAAGCAACTTGCTTAAGCCAGAATTCACATTTGCTAAACTTTGCAAATAACTGATGCTCCTAAAGAGTCAGCAACACAATTCTGAGATGTTGTTCATGTTCCGCCTCTGATTTAGAATAGACAAGGATATCATCAATGAATATGACCACAAATTGGTCCAGATAAGGACGGAATACCCTCTGCATTAAGTCCATGAATGCGGCGGGAGCATTAGTAAGACCAAACGGTAAGACAACAAACTCATAATGGCCATATCGAGTTCTGAAAGCAGTTTTAGGAACATCATCTTTCTTAATCCTCAGTTGATAATAGCCCTGCCTCAGATCAAATTTAGAGAATACCCTGGTGCCTTGCAACTGATCAAATAACTCTTCGATTAAAGGCAAAGGATATTTATTTTTGATGGTTACCTGATTAAGACCCCGATAATCAATGCATAGGCGAAGAGATCCGTCTTTCTTTTTAACGAATAGAACTGGCGCACCCCACGGTGAAGAACTCGGCTGAATGAATCCCTTCTCAAGCAAGCCCTGCAATTGAACTTTCAATTCCTGCAATTCAGGTGGAGCCATTCTATACGGAGTCCTAGAGATAGGTGAAGTCCCCGGCAATAAATCAATCATGAACTCTATCTCTCTATCAGGCGGTAACCCAGGTAATTCCTCAGGAAAGACCCCCGGAAACTCCCTCACGATAGGTACATCATTCAATTTCAATTGATCCTCAGGTTGATTAATCAAATATGCAAGATAAGCCTCACAACCCTTGCTCAATAATTTAGATGCCCTAATAGAAGAAATAATAGGAGTTCCCGTAGATTTTCTACTACCAACTATTTTAAGTACAGGCTGGTCAGGCATTTCTAGATACACAATCTTCTTTCTACAATCAAGCTGGGCATAATATTTACTTAACCAGTCCATCCCCAATATAATTTCAAAATCATTGAAGGGTAGGATAATCAAATCAGCAGGAAAAACACGACCCTCAATAAATATACTACATGCTCTGCAAATAGATCTAGTAACAAACTTCGGACCCATAGGAGTATAAACCACAATCTCATGCAACAGTTTATCATGTTTCAATTTAGCATTTTGTGCACAAGTAGGAGTAATAAAAGAATGCGAAGCCCCGGAATCAATTAAAACCTTAACTGATTGATCATTAAGAAGAAAAATACCTTCTACCACAGCGGTTATATCCAGAAGCTCCTCAGCATCCAAAGAAAATACACGGGCCTGACCTCGTGGTGGTGGTGCTGCAGCTGGTGCCCTGGTCTGAGAGTTCTGAGCTGATGTCTGACCCCTAGGGTTCTTAAATTTCTGACAGTCTTTAACCCTGTGCTGATCACTGCCGCAACCTGTACACTTGTTATGTTTCTTCCAACAAACATCCTCAGTGTGGCCCTGGCGCTGACAGAAGCTGCACTGCTGGTGACGTCTTGCAACAGTGCCTCCCGAAGGAGCTCTGTAAGTAGAGGTAGCTGAACTACCCTGCTGCGAACGGGAAACTGCTGGACGGAACTGACTCTGAGTCTGACTCTGAACTGGTCGTGACTGAGTCTGAGTAGGCCCTGTATAACTCTGAGTCTGCCTTGGCTGTGAACTCTGCCCAACTGATACAGCCTGCCCCTGGTACCCTTGACTCTGAGACTGAAACCGTTTACTCGATTGACTGGTCTCGGCTAACACATCGGCCTTGCGTTTCTCATATCTCGAGGCAGCTCGGACTACTGCAGCATAGTTAGGAAAATCATTTGAAGACAAGTTCAGCATAATATCCCTCCTCAAACCCAGGATGAATCTCTGGATCTTCATGTCCTCCGGCTGAATCAAAGCTGGTGCATAACGGGAAAGCCGGGTAAAAGTAGCCTCATATTGATCTACTGTCATACTCCCCTGTTTCAGGTTTATGAACTCTGATTGACGCCTCTCGCGGGCAACTACCGATATATACTTGTCTCGAAATTCTCGGACAAAGTCAGCCCATGAATGATGAACGCCCTCGGCTTCCCATTTCTCACTGACGGTATGCCACCAATCTTCAGCATCACCCTCAAGAAGGAAAGTGGCATAAGTAATCTTCCTGTCATCATGGCACTCGATTATTGCTGCCACTCTCTCAAACTTCCTTAGCCACATCTCAGCCTTCATATCGTCCGGCTCCCCAAACAAAGTATAGGCCCCATGATGTATAAACCGATCATACAGATTCCCTCCGGTAGGACCACTACCTCCGGCTCTCGTAGCCTGATTACGTCCAACGACCCCTGGCTGACCTGTTGTGTCACAAACTGGGCGATAGTGTTCATAGCAGTGGCCATCGTGGCCAAGATCTGTGCAGTGCTCGGTTCTTGAACCTGCGGTGCATTTTCGGCCACCTCAGCTTCTTGCCCATGAACCCCCTCGGGTTTTTCACCAACATTCGGATTTTCAGCACGACGGCGGGGCCCCATCTCGAGTAGCTAGAATGCAAACTGTTATGACAGGTATATATATGTATATATGCAGTTTTTAAGTAAACACATAAAGAAAAGTCCAATTAGATTCACATAAATTCAAGTACATAGAAGTTCAGATAAATATTCCACATTCTTGAAGTACACATAAATCACTAGATCATACTTGACATTCTAGACTCTTGATATTCTTTTTCTATGCTAGCATGTTCATTCCTAATTCAAATTTCACTTAGGTCAATCAAAATCAAGGATTCATACATTCACAAAGTCACATAACAAATCTCTACCCACAGACCGAGAAATTTAACCTGGCTTCATGCAATCTATAGCTCTGATACCACTTAAATGTCACGCCCCGACCCAACCCCCAAGCTAAAGGTTAAGTCCGGACCCGACACACGGATAGAGTCTCTCCTGTACCGTGGACATTCTAAAAACCTGTAATCACTCAAACAAAGTCCCAACAATACAATACAAGCTTTTCTTAATTAAACAACAAAGTTCTAAGGCCATCCGAGCCTTATGGTACACAATAGTTCCAAAACACACAAGCATGCGAGAACTTGTTATCAACATAGTTTTATAATAATGACATTCTAGGAAATCAATTAAACATAATTGAAAGATCAAACATTTCTACTTTAAGCCATTCACTCCCAAGCAAGCAAAGCGAATAGAAGTAGATCATAAGTTATTACAGTACATAGGCTTTCAAAGCTACACCACAACCAACTAGTCTTCAACTTATACAACAAGCACATACATAGCCCTTAGGCTACAAAATAGGACATAAAATAAACAGTTGAGCCTTCCACAAAGTAGCAAGGAATTAAACCACCTCAAGCTATCAGGCACAACAACTAAGGTAAGGGATCAATCTGAATTTCCTCCTCCTCAACTAACTCAACAAGCTGGGGATTACCCACAGCGTCTCCTGAAACATATATCGAGGTATGAGCAACCACTGTTGCCCAGTGAGGGATATAGTCCCGGGGCGTGCAATGCAACAGATAATACAGTTATACAACAATATCACTTAGACAATTTAAGAAACAATGATAACTTAGATAACCACACATTTAAAAGGATACATTTCACACAATCCTCTATACACCAATCTTCACTGGTCTTCATTCACGATCCACGAACCACGAGCACGATCACGATAAGCCGGCATAACCCCAAACACTCCAGTGGGTGTATTCCGAATGTACCCCGATAAACCTACGACCCAACATCCCCTGGCAATCTCCGGACCAGGCGAATGAGGGACTAGGGCACGGAGTTTGAATATCCACCGGCAAGCCCTCTGCTGCCCAACCGATATTCAACACATCCGCCCCTGACACTATGGTTGCGCAACCACGATGCAATGCACTTAACAATGGCAATAATATAAGCATTAACACATAGGAGGATCAACAAAGTAGGTTGACCTCGATGCAATTAGAATAGAAGCAATTATAGAATCTAATAAGCAGTTTACAAAGGAACATATACAAGATAAGCATAGAATTATACCAAAAGCTCCAAATCAACTTGAATCCACATATAATCACTTAAGGAGTCATGCCATGGGTTTAGAAGTGTGAGTCAACCGAAATTACACCTAAACCCCTTTGTTTTTCAAACTATTTCTCTTCCAAACCAAAGTTAGTGATTCCATTTTCAAAGGAAACTCTCCCAACCTTCTAACTAATCCTCAAGGTACCCTCTCAACCCTCTAACTCATTCTATTTCCCGCGATTACCCCGAAAGCCCCAAATTCCCTCTTATGGCTTTAAACTACACATACATTGTCCGGGCTTCAAACAAGGGATATCAAGGCATCTATAGCACCTAGGTAGCCTAAGGATACTAGAATTGAAGCCCGGATTCGCATTAACCCCGAAAGCTCCAAATTAAAGTCGGCTATTTTCCATTTTAAGCGATTTAAGAACAATGCAAGTGCACGAGGCTATTAGGTTACCTTCACTAGCACCTAAGGCATCTATTAGAAGCATTGAATCAAGCTAAATTGAGCAATTACACAAAACCCTAGAAAAATATCACTATTCATCCTAAAAATGAAACTATCGATTCTAACTGTTTAAATTGCGAAACGATGGCTCAAATATGTTCTCTAGCATTCATATACATGGTATAATAGCATAGATAACTAATACAATGGCATTTGAACACATTTTCAACAAATCAAGAAAAGAGCAACTATTTAGAAATGCAAAAATAGGTCGTGAAATCCCTCACCAATGCGCATAGGAGCACCTAGGAAGCTTGCAAACACCCTACACTAGTTGCTCAAGGCTTGGAGTGGCTTGAAATGAAGGATTGAAGATGAAAAACTCACCCAAAGGCAAGAGGAGGGCTGTCGGGTTCCAGGCATTGTTCACTGCTGAAATTTTTGTGTTTTTGGGCTAAAATGTGCTTGTGTCATGTTTTAATAAGTAGGCCTTGAGGTGGGGTCAAGTTTGGGTGTTTAAGTGGTCAATTATAATGCGTGTAGTAAGCTTAAAACGAGTCTAAAGTGAAACATATGCGCTAGTTAATTAAAACTCTAAGTTAGTTACGTAACACTATTCATTCAACCACTAAAAACATTTTCTAAACGAGCTCTCCTATCGCCTCTAGCTCAATTGCATATTTTTCTCACTACTTTAATAATTAATATGATTTAATAAAAATGTTAATCGAGTAATAAAATGCAGTTTAAAAATGGAGTGAATAGTAACCTAAGAAGACAGTTAATAAGGCATAGGAAGAGATGCACAAACAAAGGATGCAATAGTAATTAAAGGCATGGCTAAATCTCGGGCGTCACATGAGCCGTATAACTCTATACGGATCAAAAATTATAGGCATTGGAGCGACGGGGACCTGGTAATCGGCTCCACGCCATCGGTTTGTGGGCCCAGCCCCTTCAGGAAGCGAAGCTGGGTGGCCCAAGATATCGTGGGGCTCGAGGAAAGAAATGTGACGAGAAAGCATCTTGCCAAAGCTAAACAGGGCAAAAACAAAAAACAAAAAGGGGTGTGTAACACGAGGACTTCCCAGGGGGTCACCCATCCTAGCACTACTCTCGCCCAAGCACGCTTAACCTCAGAGTTCTGATGGGATCCAGTGCATTAATGCTGGTATGATCGCACCAGTGATGTTGTGGGTGCAATGCCATTATGTGTTGATGGTTCACAGTCTCAGCCCAGAGAGATGGCCTATTCAAACGGCCCAATGGGCTTATCGACAGCCCATCGGCTTCAACCGTGCAGCATCCTCAAAAGACATGATATCGGCGCGTTGTAGGGCGGTCTACTATCTCGCGAGCTAGTTTGTCGTCATTTTTACAGCTCACTACGACCGACCCGGAATGAAAAAATAGCACAAAAAATAGTAAAGTGTCCAGAAACTAATGAAAACATTCAATTTTGGGCACCGAAAATAGGCACAATCGAGCATACTCACTGCCCCCATCGTAGAGCTCCCGGATAGCTTTCCTACGGCATGCTGTGCGTCGCATAACTCCCTACAGATCAAAAGTTATAGGCATTGGAGCGACAGGGACTTGGTAATCGGCCCCATGCCACTTTGGGAAGTGAAGCTGGGCGGCTTAATATATCGTGGGGCTTGATGAAAGAAATGTGACAAGAAAGCATCTTGCCAAAGCTAAACGGGGCAAAAAAAAACAAAAAGGGGGGTACAACACGAGGACTTCCCAAGGGGTCACCCATCCTAGTACTACTCTCGCGCTAGCACGCTTAACTTCAGACTTCGAATGGGATCTGGTGCATTAGTGCTGGTATGATCGTACCAGTCATGTTGTGGGTTTAAAGCCATTATGTGTTGACAGTTCATAGTCCTAGACCAGAGAAATAGTACATTCAAACGGCCTAATGGGCTTATCGACAGCCCATCGGCTTCAACCATGCAAAATCCTCGCAAGACTTGTTATCGGCACCTTGTAGAGCAGTCTACTATCCCGCAAGTTAGGTTGTCATCCTTTTTGCAGCTCATGACGACTGACCTGGGATAAAAAAAATAGCGCAAACTAAAGAAAAGTAGCTAGAAATTGATGAAAATATTCGATTTCGGGCACCGAAAACAGGCGCAACAGAGAAAGTTCGCTGCCCTCGTCGTAGAGCTCTCGAAGAGCTTTCCAATGGCATGTTGTGCACCGCATAACTCCCTAGGGATCAAAAGTTATGGGCATTGGAGCGACGGGGACCTGGTAATCAGCCCCACGCCCCCAGTTTGCGGTCCCAACACCACCGGGAAGCGAAGCTGTGAGGCCTGACCCCGAATAACGTGTCCTACCTCGATTTGTACGCCTTAGACCTAGAATTATATGACTGACCTTGGATTACGTGCCCTATCTTGGTTTTCGTGCATGCCTCATCATACGTGCCTTGACCTAGAATTGTGTGCCCTAATCCTCGATTTACGTGCGTTACCTTGATTCGTGTGCCCTAACCTTGACCTGTGTGCCTTAACCTAGGTTTAAGAGTTGTACATTGAATTACGTGCCTGGTAATGGTTTACGTGCATTCACCTAGGGTTGCATGCATTTATTTTGGAATCTATGCATTTGTCTTGAAGTGCGTGTCTTACCTCAAAGTGCGTGCCCTAGACCATGGAATGCGTGCCTACACGCTAATCAATAAAGATTCCTGCACAAAGTACTAGACAATAAAATAATCCTACACAATCCACTAACCAATATTAAATTCCCTAATTCAAATCCTACAAACTCTACTAACTATAAAATAACAATAAACTATCCTAAACATTCCACTAACAATATTTTAATCCTAATTCAAACTGATTACAAGACAAAATCCTATCATCACCCAAATCATCCCCAATATAATATACCTAACCACCTTTTCCTACAAAACCTACTAACTATTAAATACTATACTATAATACCAATTCAACTCACTAAAAGACAAACAACCAAACATTCTCTTACACACAAAAGTGTAAATTAAACTCACACAAGACACAATGCATAAATAAATTCCTATGCACCCTACCCCAAGACCCCTTTCACGACCAAATCACCCTAGCATGCTAACAATTCAAAAAAATGCTCAAAAGATGACACAAAAATCAGTTTTTACAAGCTCAAGGCCGACACACACACACACAAGCATCATTTCTCTCTCAAACTCTCTCTTTCCTCTCATTCTTTCTCCTTCTCTCTCATTTTCGACCATGGCTGACCCTTGATCTCCCAAGACTCCTAACAACTCTCAACGACACTCTAAGACTCTCCCAAGCTCGGCCATAGCAAGCACAAGCTAGCAAGAAGCAAGAAAATCTCACACGAAGCTCACAAAACTCTCTATCTCGGCCATAGGTAAGTTTTGATAGTTTTCTTCCATTTCTTTTGGTTTCACACACATGCACACCTTCTTCACATGCTAACTAAGCTAGGATTTAAGGAAAGCCAAGCCACCACTCGGCCAAAGCAAGGAAAGAGGGCCTTTTGTGCATCTTCATCTATCAATTTGCTAAGGTGAGGGTTAAACTCTTTTAAAAGCTTTCAAAACTCACATGCATACTCTCATATGGCTATATTTACCTCTGTAGTTATTGTATATGTGTGTATATGAGCCTATCTTCTCATGCATGGCTTGATTTTGGCTAGAAACTTAGAGATATGCAAACTTATTTTTCTGGCAGATTACTGACTCTGTAGAATGAAGTGCTTTTGGCTTAGTAAAAATTGATAAAAATGCATGCCAATTGGTAGGTTACTAGTTTTGTCAGTTCTGAACATTTTTTATAGAAATACGCCAAGGTCCATTTTGAATCTAAGACCTCCAAAATGGCCAAATATCGAAAGGTGTCTAAATCTGGAAAACTTGGAAATATGAAGTAGGTTTCTGGCAGCTTTCTGACCTTTAGAAAGAAATAGTTTTGGCCTAGTAAATAATGTTCAAAATGGATGAAATTTGGTATCCCACTAGATTGGTCAGTTCTGAACATATTTGGCAGAAATAGGCGAAGGCTAATTTTTCATTTAAAGGCCTCAAAAGTAGCAAATATCGAAATGTGTATGAATCTGGACAATTTTGTGTAGTCTCACGGTTTTGGCCATAACTCCTAAATCCGAACTCCAAATGCAGCGAGGTTTGTTTCTAGATTTAAATCACTCATTAAGATTCAATTTGAAATTTGGTTCAATGAATTTGGAGATTATTTTCTTGGCTAATTGAACGTGGAAAAACAGACCATTGCAGCAAGGTTTTTGCTTGGTAATATGCTTTGAATCATGTGGTAACTTTACTTTTGGTATTGAATGCTTGGGATTATCGAAATTGGAAGTTGTGTGGGCTGTTGTGGTTGGTTGAGGTTGCTTAATTTGGTTGATGCATGGCTTGGATTCATTAATTGATGAATGGTTTGCTTAATCGCATGTGTAAGCACAGAATTGAGGCCCTATCGCTTATGACTACTTGCTAAGAGATGATCCTATGGTTAAATGTGTTCAATTGAGTATTTAGTAGGCTGTCCAATAATTGCTAAGTATGCTTGAAATGGTTTAAGTGTTTCTTGTGGTCCTTAGCAAACAAAATCAACACCCGAGCATGTTTATTGTAAACCCTAATGGTCACGGAGGTTCCCATGTTCTAAACTATTCATATGTATCTTATAATTGATTTTGAGAAATGTTAATGGACTGTCCAGAATTGTCTTTATAGCCCTAAGCATGATTCTTGATGATTGCATGTTGATAAGTTAACTATTCTTGCACCTGGTCTTGGGTAAATTATCGTAGCATGCTCGTGTGATCCTAATACTTGGTGTGTGAACTGAATTGGGTAAAATGACTTGTTAGCAAGATGTTACTTGGCTGCCCGTTAAATGCTCATATGCCTCTAAGTGTTTTACAAAGTGAATATACATGTCAAGCATGCCTTGTATGTTTGCTTATCGATATGTGATCTTATAATTGCTCGGAGGCAACTTACTTTGTTGACCTCCTAATGTGAATTGTTAAAAGATATTCAATGGCTTATTTGAACATGATTACTTGGCTGCCCGTGAAAGCTTAATTGCTTTCAAATGGATATATGAAATGATTATATGTTCTTACAATGTCTTATATGCCAATATTGTTGATATATGTCAACATCCACCTCTTCATAATAAGTATCGTTAATTATATGGTATCATAAATTAATGATTCTGACTTAAACGTCGATGAGGTCAAAAGAGATCGCGATGGCTACAAGAAAGAAATTCAGAAATTTGGAATTACCTAAGATGACGTCGGGATGATACAATGCTAAAGTTAGCCAACTTGACCAAAGGAAACTTCCTAGAAGTTGACTTGGATGCTAGCCACCCATGTGGTTAATTGTAGCCACCCATGTGATAAATATGGGTGGCTAATACTTTGAACATGGTTGGTAAAGCCAACCAAGATTGAAATGTTTGATAGGAAAGTCTCCTGTGGCGGGCTAACTGAATTCTATAAATAGGCATGCATTAGTTCATCATTTTATCCACAACACAACTCCAAACACAATCCTAAGTTAGTCTTTCTTTCTTGTATTCTTCTTGTAAGTCCAGAAGCCATTGAAGCCCTAATCTTGAAACCCCACAGTGGAACAATTATCTTGTAAGTGTTATATTGAATTGTTATAACGAGTAGTGTTATCTTTCTACTTGATTGTTGTTAAGATGTTTCTGGGAAATTGGTTATATTCTTACAAATATGTCAAAATGTGATCATATACTTGCTCGGAGGCAACCTACTTTGTTGACCTCCTAATGTGAAATGTTAAATGGCATAAATGGGCATTGCATACAAGGTTGCAACCTTTCATTGTGGTATGGTAGCATTTCACGAACGCCGGGCAGCATAGGGCTTGTCGGTGCTCCCGTGACTACCATGGTCCAATTCCCTCTCTCGCTTGGCATTCCACCCTTGGAGAGTTGGGTAGTAGGTTTGGTGTACATCCGGAGTACACCTATTTGGAGTGATAAGTGGATGATTGATGCCAGCTGCAACAATGGTTATTGGAAATGAACTTGAAGGCAAAAGCGTAATGTATCCCTTGAACGGCAGGAACTAAGTGCTATACGGGGCAAAGTGCTACATCTAAAAGTGGTGGGAGCTACCTCTTGAGCCCGTAGGAGCCACCTCTAGAGCCCTGTACGTATCAAAATGTATCTTTTTTATTATGTGTTTAAGTACTCTCGCTTGGTTCCTAGTGGACCTCGGGGAGGAAAGATGGGTAAATGTGTTAATTTATATTTATGTTATGTTATGAACTTACTTATTTTATATGACATGTTTCCGAAGGAGTTTTCATAAGATTAACCGGTAAAGGATTTCAAAACCTTATCATTTGTTTCCCCCCTCGCTAAGTTCATAAGGACTCACCCTTTTTTTGTCCCAGGTGAAGCAGATTTGGAACAGAAACCTGAAGAAAATGTCCTAGTTGATGAACCTTTGGAACGACTATGTGCATTGCGTGCTTTTCGTGAACATGGATGCTATTAGGGATGTTGTGTTTGTTTGCGGACTCTTTATTTCGTTGATGTAAATGACCCCGTTGTAATTTGGGTCTAATTTTGGATTGTACTATCTATAACCGGACGAACTCTTTATTTGGTTGTTTGCTTTCATTATCTTGAATAGTAGCTATTGTAGGCAATTAAACCACTAGGTGAAAAATCAACTAAGTTAATTCTATCTAATTTCACTTAGGTGCTCATTTGTAAACTAAAGGATAATAAGTACTTGCATGATATGAAATTGACAAATAAATGGGACATAGTTATCGTGTTAGGCTTGATAACCAAACGGGACTTTCAAGATAATTAGTAGGTGTATCGATTGATGACAAAATAGGAATTTTAGTTGGAATCAAATTAAAGATTTGGAATTTTAAGGTATTTAGAAATTAGGTCAAACCAAAGATCCTAATTACAACCGTTATGCTGCCGATTTTTCGGAAAAGTTTTTGGAGTTCTAGGCTAACGATTAAGCATTAATCATAGTCAAATGGCTAAGGATGTAAAATAACAATGATGATTTAGGTCACACCCTAGTCTAGCCTCTATAGGTCGGGTTGGGGGGGGTGACACCTATATTAGAATGGTATCAGAGCTTAGTTTACTAACTAGGCATTAGTCGGGTTCAACTCTCGGACAATGGGTAGAAGCCCTAAGATAATTATGATGTCTTGTTTATATGTGTTAATGTGTACTAATGTGCTTTAATTGCTTTGAGAATTGAATATTATGTGCCTTTGTGGACTATATGTATTATGTGTCATGCACATCGACATGTTAGTGCTCTCAATAATGCATGCATGCTTTTATACTCCTTCCTTGATACATGTGCATGTTATATAACCATGAATGACTGTTTATACACATAGATAGTTAGGATTAGGACATTCAGGGAAGTGAATTTATGCAGGAAGAATGAAAGGGCTCGGTTAGAGATTTTTCGCATCTTCATAGGTACTCGATGGATCGTATGTATTATTGGATATGCATATATAAAATGTGTAGCACATGTATTGTCACGCCCCAACTCGACCCCACCTATAATCAGTCGGGACGCAACGGAATTTCGGCGGCATAACGACAGTAAACAGATTTCCGAGGTTCTAAACCAACCTCATTAAACCTCATACATCCAGAAATTCCTCAATATAAACAACAACATACAACACAACCATATTATACAATAAAACATCCTCGTTATACGCCTCCGTTCCAACATGACATACAATACCTCAACTTTATCATACATTTCAAAAGTAAGGTGAGACACAACCACAATTTAAACATAGACAAAACAAAGTCACTAAATTAACATCGTTTGGATCATCATCTTTTCAATAACTATTACACTAAGAACCGTAAAGCATATAAAAGTCTATTAAACTAATATACATAACGTTTAACAACATAGAATCATGGATAAGACTCAGGGACATATGACTCATCCACGAAAGGCACGTTTTCCACATTCTCCTCTTCAAGAGGCACGTACCCGTAATCTTGTGAAAGTACACCTGAAACATGCATTAATAGAGAGTGAGCTTATATACATAAGCCCAGTGAGGATCCGATAGATCTCGACAGTATTCACTACGCTCCTTGGATTTAGTCCTTTGAGCAAGTAAACACACAACAACATAATAACATAAATAAAGCTATCATCACATAACTATATGACCATTCAATAAGGATACTCTATTTGGTGTAGCTCCAAACGCCATCACGATCTCAACCGTTCTTCTTATAACTCCCCATTACTCACGCACCCGAGGTACCTCACTAGCCCCTTCCCTCCATGACATCTCCGTCATGCGAGCTGGGGGTAGCCTATGGCAGTCATGCCGTTATCAACCCGACAGCCCGACGCTGCCCGAGAGGTGGCACACACATACCAAGACTCCATATTCATCAATCATCATGCAAGCATAAATCAATCAATCAATTGGGAGATCGGCAACAAGAGTGCCCGATTCCCGCATTCAATAATAATCAATCAATAACATCAATATAACATCAATATAACATCGATATTAAATTAAACAACAAACAACGTAGTTAGATGACAAAGTAGGCCATCTAACCGGACATACATAATATACATAATTAAACCCTAAATTACTCAACAACGACTCACCATTCATCACTCGAACACTACCCAACCATCTAAGGCATCGTTCAAGAAATTAAAGAATGACAACCTAAACTTCTAAAATTCATAACTTACAATCTACTAATCCAAACATTGCCAAATCAGTTCCTATCACTCACCCATTCAACCTACTACATTAGCCCTCTCGGAAATCCACCATAACACCTCCAAATCATGCCCGATAACCCTAAAATCCTAAGATGTCATGGCTGGATTTTCCGGATTTTCACACAAACAATGTAATCGAAAATTCGGCATTACAACAGCGCTAACACGTAATTATCAAGTATTTAGAAATCGACGGCAATCGATTTCGAGCAACGCAACTCAATTAAATCAACTTTGAACATTTTAATCAAAATTAAATACCCGGAAAATAAAAATTATGCTATATCCGACAGAAATTCGTAGTATTAGTATATAATGATCCCTAGCATGCAAGGAGCAATAATCTATCATCAGATTTCAATTCTAACGGTTCAATCTTCATTTATACGCAAAAACACAAAAATGACATTTTGAGATCTATAATTTTTCTCTCACCTTAGATGCGATATAAGCCTAGGAATGCGTGCTATGCGTGCCCAACAAGCAGAATCCAAGTCGGTGCGAAGTTTCACGGACAAAAACTAGGTTTTTCTTTGAAAAATTGGATTGAAAGCTTGAGTTTTCTTTCTTCTCTTTTCTCCCTCAACCCCTCGGCAATGTGTGTGTGTGTGATGGTGTTTTTGTGTTGTGTGAGTGTGTGTTGAGGACATTAGCTTAAATGGTCAATTATTTAATTAAAGTCAAAGTTATTTTAATAGGTATTTTTGTGTTTTAATGACTTTAATTGCATTTTAGTGATCACCAAGTTAAAAATAATTATGCCACCCCCAAGATATCTCAAGTGGATTATTTTTAGGTGACAAGAAGTTTTACATTCAAAGAATTCCACCCGAGTCGGCTTAAAACTCGATTTTCGCAAAAGTCGGTGTAAAAACCCTAATAAATTCTTAAGCCGATTTTAAAACCGTTTTCATCAAACACAGGTCTATTAAAGTCCGTGGACTAGGTCTAGAAGGGTTAAAAAGACCAGTTTCAAAATTATAGCGGACGTGTTTCGAAAATACTATTCACTGAAAATCGACGATAAAATTTCTGACTCCGTTTTTTATGAAAATTTCATGAATGCACATTTAGCACGTATTAGAAGTATTGAAATCAAAATTATAACTTTCTAGGTCCTATAGCACATAAACAGATCATATGCACGCAAAACGAGGTAAAACACGTAAAACGAGATAAGCAAGAAAGTGGGGTTTCACATTCTCCCCCCCTTATAGAAATTTCGTCCTCGAAATTCTTACTTGATGTACGGAAAAGATCTGGGTATTGCTGCTGCATCTGATCTCGTCTCTCCCACGTAGCTTCCTCAATGCCGTGATGCTTCCACAACACCTTAACCATCGGAATCCTCTTCGACCTCAATTCTCGGTCCATCTGATCTAGAATACGAATCGGACGCTCGTCATAAGTCAAATTCTCTCGAAGCTGTAACGGCTCTGGCTCAAGAATATGAGAAGGATCCGGATTATATTTCCGCAAATTAGACACGTGAAACACATCGTGGACATTAGAGAAGTTCTCCGGTAAAGCCAACCGATATGCCAACTTACCAACCCTGCCAGTAATCTCAAACGGCCCAACAAATCTCGGACTCAGCTTTCCACCTTTACCATAACGAACAAACCCCTTTCGAGGAGACAATCTCAAGAAAACCCGATCTCCAACTGCAAACTCCAAGTCTCGACGACGCTTATCAGCATAACTCTTGAATCTACTCTGCGCCGTAAGCATTCTCTGCCTGATCAACTGAACATTCTCGATCTTCTCAAGAAGTTCTGGCATAATAGTTGGATCAATAGTCTTCATCTCTCCTACCTCGTCCCAATATAAAGGTGAACGGCACTTACGACCGTAAAGAGCTGCGAAAGGTGCCATCCCAATAGTAGCTTGATAACTATTGTTATAGGCAAACTCGGCAAGTGGTAGATGTTTCTCCCAGTTCTTCCCGAAGTCCAGAACACAAGCCCTAAGGATATCTTCCAGAATCTGAATAGTCCGCTCAGATTGACCGTCGATCTGTGGATGATACGCTGTACTGAAGTTCAACTGAGTACCCAAAGTCTCCTGAAGTTTCTCCCACAAACGAGAAGTAAATCGAGGATCTCGATCAGAGACAATACTAGATGGAATACCGTGAAGTCTAACAATCTGATCCAGATAGAGATCCGTCAGCTTTGTAACCTCATCTCCCAACCTCATGGCAATAAAATGAGCTGTCTTCGTCAAACGATCCACGACAATCCAAACTACATCATTACCCCTCGGTGATCTAGGCAATCCTGTGACGAAGTCCATCGTAATATGCTCCCATTTCCACTCTGGTATAGCCAACGGCTGAACCAAACCTGCTGGTCGTTGATGCTCGGCTTTCACTCTCTGACAAGTCAAACATCTAGACACAAACTGAGCAACCTCCCTCTTCATGTTGTTCCACCAGAAATGTTGTTTCAAATCCCGATACATCTTGGTTCCACCGGGATGAATAGTATATTTAGAATTATGAGCTTCCTCCAGAATACCTCGTCTCAAGCCCGGTTCATCGGGAACACAAACCCTGTTCCGAAACCGAAGAATACCATCCTCATGCAGTTTGAAGTCAGACTGATCATCAGTGATCTGATCCTTGATCTTCTGAAGTTTAACATCAAGCTGCTGAGCTTCCCTGATCTGAGACAATAATAAAGGCTGAATACGGAGATGTGAACACATCACCCCAACCTGAGTGAACTCTGGTCTCCAATAACTAAACTCCTCAAGAACCTCCCACTTCTTGACAGCCAAACAAGAAATACTAGCCTTCCGGCTGAGAGCATCTGCTACAACATTTGCCTTTCCAGGCAGATAATTGATAGAACAATTATAATCTCCAAGAAGTTCCATCCACCTCCGCTGGCGCATATTCAACTCCTTCTGTGAGAATAAATACTTAAGACTCTTATGATCAGTGAAAATCTCGAACTTACTACCCCACAGATAATGACGCCACTTTTTCAGTGCGAAGACAACTGCTGCCAACTCAAGATCATGAGTCGGATAATTCACCTCATAAGGCTTCAACTTCCTGGAAGCATAGGCAATAACTCGGCCATCCTGCATAAGAACACATCCCAAGCCCTCCTTGGATGCATCGCTGTAAATGACCATATTATCGGTCCCCTCTGGTAGAGCAAGTACTGGAGCGGTAGTTAACCTCTTTTTCAACTCCTGAAATCCACTCTCACACTTCTCGTCCCAATTAAAGATAGTCCGTTTCTGAGTCAACTTAGATAGTGGTCCCGCAATCTTTGAGAAGTCCTTGACAAACCTACGGTAATAACCCGCCAAGCCAAGAAAGCTACGGACATCAGTAACACTCTCTGGCCGCTTCCAAGACATCACCGATTCAATCTTAGTGGGATCTACAGAAATACCACTCTGTGTAATAACATGGCCAAGAAAAGAAATCCGTTGCAGCCAAAATTCACATTTGCTGAACTTGGCAAACAACTGATGCTCCTGCAACTTCTCTAATACAAGCCGTAGATGTTGCTCGTGCTCCAATTCAGATTTAGAATAGACCAAGATATCATCAATAAAAATCACCACGAACTGGTCCAAGTACGGCTGAAAGACTCGATGCATAAGATCCATGAATGCTGCCGGTGCATTAGTCAAACCAAAGGGCATAACAACAAACTCATAATGCCCGTACCGAGTCCTGAAGGCAGACTTCGGAACATCCTCCGCGCGAATCCGAAGCTGATAATACCCCTGCCTCAAATCAAATTTAGAGTAGACTTTGGCTCCCTGAAGTTGATCAAACAACTCATCAATCAGTGGCAAGGGATATTTATTCTTGATGGTCACCTGATTCAAACCACGGTAATCAATACATAATCTCAAAGTACCATCCTTCTTCTTCACAAATAAAACAGGAGCTCCCCAAGGTGAAGAACTCTGCTAAATAAATCCTTTCTCCAACAACTCATGTAATTGAGTCTTCAACTCCTTCAACTCAGCTGGTGCCATCCGGTACGCCGATTTAGAAATAGGTTGAGTACCGGGAACAAGATTAATCACAAACTCGATATCCCTATCTGGCGGCAATCCTGGCAACTCCTCGGGAAATACATTAGGATATTCCCGGATAATAGGGACTTCCTCAAGCTGTAGCTTAACAGATGGCTTGTTGATCAAATAAGCTAGATAACCCGAACACCCCTTACTCACCAACTTAACGGCTTTAGTTGCTGAGATAACAAAACTCGTCTTAGCACCCCGGTTACCCGCTACCTCAACTACTGGCTGATCTGGCAAACGAAACTGTACTACCTTGGTTCTACAGTTCAACTGGGCATCATACTTAGAAAGCCAATCCATACCCAAGATAACATCATACCCCCGGATAGGAAATAAAATAAGGTCCGAAGGAAAATTATGCCCCTTAACATGTATTATACAACCCTTACATACTAAGCCAGTAACATACTTATCAGTCAAAGAGGTACTAATTTCAACCACATAAGGCAATCTTTCAGGTTGCAATTTAACACGTTGCACACAAACAGGAGTAATGAAAGAATGCGTAGCACCAGAATCAATCAACACTTTAACAAGTTGATCAAGTATAAGAAAGTTACCTTCCACAACTGCAGTCTCCTCAGGCATCTCCTCTAAGTCAACTGCATAAGCCCGAGCCTGAACCCGCTGCTGCTGTGGTACACTGCCCGTAGGCCTACCCTGGTAACCCTGAGTCGCTGCCCGACCCTCAGTCCTCGCATATTTAGGGCAATCCTTCCCCCTATGATCGCTGCTACCACAACCCAAACATATTCCTGCCTTTACCCTGCAGTCGGACTCTACATGCCCTGGGCGCTTGCAGTAATTACACTGCGATGATGTGGCACTAACACTGCCCCTAGAATAACCAGAAGCTGAAGAAGCAGCTGATACAGCCTGCTGCTGAGGTCTCACCACACTAGGCCTATACTGACCCTGAGACTGCGCTGGCCTATACTGAGTCTGAACCTGATATGGCCTCTGCTGAAACTGAGGCCGATAGTAACTCTGCTGACCCTGTGGCCTATAAGAACCCTGCTGCTGGGCTGGTGGCCTGTAGACAAACTGCTGTACTGGAGGCCTATATAAAACCTGCTGGCCCTGCGGCTGATACGGCCTCTTACTAGGCTGACTGGAGACAATCTGATCCCCTTTCCTCTTCTCTAATCTAGAAGCTGCCTCAAAAGCCTCAGTGAAAATATCATAACGATTCAGAGCCATCACATCCTGAATCTCGGGCCGCAACCCCAACATAAACCTGCGAGTCCTCCGCTCCTCGTCTGCCACATACTCCGGTGCATACCGGGACAATCGAGTAAATGTGGCCTCATATTGAGCCACTGTAGCATCTCCCTGGACCAAGGCTAGAAACTCGGCCTCTCTCCGTTCCCTGCAAATCCTCGGGACATACTTTGCTCGGAAAGCCATCAGGAAGGTACCCCAAACATAAGGAATACCCTGTGCCGCCCAGCTAGTCCTTACCGTGCACCACCACTCCTCTGCCTCGTCATCTAACAAATACACGGCAAAAGAGACTTTCTGCTCATCAGTATAGCCAAGTGGATCATAAATCTTCTCCAACTTGCTAATCCATACCTCCGCCTTCCTATCATCCGGCTCCCCCTGAAATCTCGGTGGGTGATATCCTAAAAAATCCTTCAGGGTACCACGCCCGTGGTTACCACCCTGAATATTCAGAAGCTGAGCCTGCATAGCCTGATTCTGGGCAGCCTGCCCTGCTAACAACTGTGCCTGACTAGCCACTAACTCTGCAATCCGCTCCATAGCTGCTCCAAATCGGTCATCACCCCCGTCACGGCCCGGTGCCACGTTACTCGGAGTCTCATCAGTCAACTCAGGCCTACCTCTGGTTCTCGGTCGACCAGCCATTCTACTAATCAAAGAGTTAGCACAGTTATAGCACGTAGACAGGTTATAAACAACTATTAACACATAAATAACAAACTCATATAAAACACATAAACAAATTGATCACATAATCACATAAGTACTTAAATCAGATAATCACTTAATCAATTAATCATACCAATACATATTTCATTTTTCTTTCCTTTCATACATATTTCATGCTAAGACCATTACCCACATTCCGAGAATACCCCGGCTGACAACTAACATGAGCTCTGATACCACTTAAACTGTCACGCCCCATCTTGACCCCACCTATAATCAGTGGGGACGCAACGGAATTTCGGCGGCATACCGACAGTAAACAGATTTCTGAGGTTCTAAACCAACCTCATTAAACATCATACATCCAGTAATTCCTCAATACAAACAACAACATACAACACAACCATATTATACAATAAAACATCCTCGTTATACGCCTCCGTTCCAACATGACATACAATACCTCAACTTTATCATACATTTCAAAAGTAAGTTGAGACACAACCACAATTTAAACATAGACAAAAGAAAGCCACTAAATTAACATCGTTTGGATCATCATCTTTTCAATAACTATTACACTAAGAACCGTAAAGCATATAAAAGTCTATTAAACTAATATACATAACGTTTAACAACATAGAATCATGGATAAGACTCAGGGACATATGACTCATCCACGAAAGGCACGTTTTCCACATTCTCCTCTTCAGGAGGCACGTACCCGTAATCTTGTGAAAGTACACCTGAAACATGCATTAATAGAGAGTGAGCTTATATACATAAGCCCATTGAGGATCCGATAGATCTCGACAGTATTCACTACGCTCCTTGGATTTAGTCCTTTGAGCAAGTAAACACACAACAACATAATAACATAAATAAAGCTATCATCACATAACTATATGACCATTCAATAAGGATACTCTATTTGGTGTAGCTCCAAACGCCATCACGATCTCAACCGTTCTTCTTATAACTCCCCATTACTCACGCACCCGAGGTACCTCACTAGCCCCTTCCCTCCATGACATCTCCGTCATGCGAGCTGGGGGTAGCCTATGGCAGTCATGCCGTTATCAACCCGACAGCCCGACGCTGCCCGAGAGGTGGCACACACATACCAAGACTCCATATTCATCAATCATCATGCAAGCATAAATCAATCAATCAATTGGGAGATCGGCAACAAGAGTGCCCGATTCCCGCATTCAATAATAATCAATCAATAACATCAATATAACATCAATATAACATCAATATTAAATTAAACAACAAACAACGTAGTTAGATGACAAAGTAGGCCATTTAACTGGACATACATAATATACATAATTAAACCCTAAATTACTCAACAACGACTCACCATTCATCACTCGAACACTACCCAACCATCTAAGGCATCGTTCAAGAAATTAAAGAATGACAACCTAAACTTCTAAAATTCATAACTTACAATCTACTAATCCAAACATTGCCAAATCAGTTCCTATCACTCACCCATTCAACCTACTACATTAGCCCTCTCGGAAATCCACCATAACACCTCCAAATCATGCCCGATAACCCTAAAATCCTAAGATGTCATGGCTGGATTTTCCGGATTTTCACACAAACAATGTAATCGAAAATTCGGCATTACAACAGCGCTAACACGTAATTATCAAGTATTTAGAAATCGACGGCAATCGATTTCGAGCAACGCAACTCAATTAAATCAACTTTGAACATTTTAATCAAAATTAAATACCCAGAAAATAAAAATTATGCTATATCCGACAGAAATTCGTAGTATTAGTATATAATGATCCCTAGCATGCAAGGAGCAATAATCTATCATCAGATTTCAATTCTAACGGTTCAATCTTCATTTATACGCAAAAACACAAAAATGACATTTTGAGATCTAGAATTTTTCTCTCACCTTAGATGCGATATAAGCCTAGGAATGCGTGCTATGCGTGCCCAACAAGCAGAATCCAAGTCGGTGCGAAGTTTCACGGACAAAAACTAGGTTTTTCTTTGAAAAATTGGATTGAAAGCTTGAGTTTTCTTTCTTCTCTTTTCTCCCTCAACCCCTCGGCAATGTGTGTGTGTGTGATGGTGTTTTTGTGTTGTGTGAGTGTGTGTTGAGGACATTAGCTTAAATGGTCAATTATTTAATTAAAGTCAAAGTTATTTTAATAGGTATTTTTGTGTTTTAATGACTTTAATTGCATTTTAGTGATCACCAAGTTAAAAATAATTATGCCACCCCCAAGATATCTCAAGTGGATTATTTTTAGGTGACAAGAAGTTTTACATTCAAAGAATTCCACCCGAGTCGGCTTAAAACTCGATTTTCGCAAAAGTCGGTGTAAAAACCCTAATAAATTCTTAAGCCGATTTTAAAACCGTTTTCATCAAACACAGGTCTATTAAAGTCCGTGGACTAGGTCTAGAAGGGTTAAAAAGACCAGTTTCAAAATTATAGCGGACGTGTTTCGAAAACACTATTCACTGAAAATCGACGATAAAATTTCTGACTCCGTTTTTTATGAAAATTTCATGAATGCACATTTAGCACGTATTAGAAGTATTGAAATCAAAATTATAACTTTCTAGGTCCTATAGCACATAAACAGATCATATGCACGCAAAACGAGGTAAAACACGTAAAACGAGATAAGCAAGAAAGTGGGGTTTCACAGCACATGTATAATTGTTGAGGTAAAGTTATCTCCTTAACTTTGGAATACCCATACCTGTTATTAAGTTATCAATTTTATAGCTATGAAGTTCTTGATTCCGTTAAACCGTTCTTCTAATTGTGGTTCAAGTATAAAGGTTAATGACATACAACTTTCCTTAAGACATAAGAGGATACTATTAGACATGTGGAGTAGTACATATATATTCATATACTTATAATGGAAGTTTGACTCAGGAGTTGCTTTTGAATCAAATTATTATATCTTAAATTGGTGTAATAGACTATTTAAATGATTGAATCCTTACTTGATTGGAATTAACCATTGATGATTCTTTAGTATAACAAGATATAGGGATGTTGGAATCAAGGAATTCACGTAGCTAGAACTTGTGTTCGGAAGACTACACCTAAAATGTTGGGCCGAATAGAAGTGTAAGGTATTGAATTATGCATTAGATGACTAACGTTGCTAAAGGTCCTAAGTTGGATATTGGTGGTATTAAGAATCATGGTATTAATTTGGTGCCCCTCGAATTTAGTTGGGATTATGCAAAGTAAGTCATTCTACACACTCGTTATTTGGATACCCTAGAGGATGTTATGAAGTATATATCCCTAAGTAATACCGATGGATCTAGTATATAAACCATGGAAATGAGATTAAAGCATCCGGCTGCAAAGTGGAGTCATTAGGGTATGATTAGTAATCCTAAATAGCAAATAGTAAGTATGTATGACGATTCATGGTAAACCCTAGGACCTAAGGTCAATAAGTCTTGATGCTCTTAGCTAGTTGAACAGGTAAATAAGGAGAGTAAGATTTCATATAGTTAAGATGGAGACGGATTAGAGTCATGATGACCCAAGAGACTACTGTTAGATAACCATAATTATGTGCACCGTTTCATGTCTAGAAACTAGCCGTTGGTAGACTTCGAATCGTAGTCGTTTAATAGAGGGCGGATCTTGTAGTGATAGTTAAATGAGTGGTTGATTACTTTTGAAGTTCTATTAGATTATATTGAAGGATGCCTTGTGGTCATAATTCTTTGATACAGCCTTGAAGTTATTTCGTGAAACAAGCTACTTGGATTAGTATGGTAAGTATCTTATGAGCTAAATCATTTCGATACCCATTTATAGTCCTAGGATTGTTGTTGTATGGCCGGTAACCTAGAGGAGCACTGGTATCACTTACATGGCTGTGGCCCTAGCTTAGTAACACTAATGTTGAAAATATATTGGCGGGCATTAAGTGTTTGAAGGAATGACTAGGTCGCTAAGTGAGTAGGACTATTGTCCTCTTAAGTACGACGTAACCTTGAATTGAACTGAGTGAAATTTATTTTAGGTTGAAACTATTCGTCTTAGGAGTTTTGGTTAAGATTAAAGGAAATTCTGAAGCCTCATGAGTTGAAGATAGAGATTTGAATAAGGAAATAAATTGTGGATCACAAGCTAATGAAATTTACTTGTAAGAGTTGAACTAGTGTAACACGATTAGTTTACCCATGCAATGTCGATGGCAATTTGTTCGTGGTACTTAATAAACCATAGAGTTTCAGTTTAATGAATCTCAATGTTCTTTCTCCTTGATTACGAGCGTGAAGGTGAACGATAGATGATGACTTGAGATGGATTAGTTTGTTTGGTGAGTTCTTCCTGAAAATAGGGTCGTATTGTGGAAATGATCCATAACATGTGTATGTCCTATATGTTAACAATTTTGAAGCTAGTTGATAAGATATGTAAAACGGATATAGACCTATCATCTTGAAATTAGTATATGTTACCATAGGATCATGGTATTATTGTGATATTCCTTTTGAGGTATGAATACAAGATTGACACGACATAAGTCCTGATGTTAGAGTTATAGTTATATTGTTAGAATAGCGATGCAACTTTGATTACTATGCTTGGAGGTTTTAACCTTAGCTAACGAACTCAACCTTAAAATCAATTGGAGAAAATAGAGTCATTCAAAGGAACGAATAGTGAATGTAGGGGTCACACCGAATTAACGATTGGAGAAAGTTTGGAAGTGAATCGGTTTTGGCAAAAGGGATCACAGAGCAAGCAACGACTTGGAGTAGGAATATCAAAGGTCAGAATCTGTCTAAATGATCTCAATAGGTAAGAATGAATTTCGGGACGAAATTATTTTAAGGAGGGAAGGATGTGAGGCCCAACCCCGAATAACGTGTCTTACCTCGATTTGTGTGCCTTAAACCCAGAATTATATGACCGACCTTGGATTACGTGCCCTGTCTTGATTTTCGTGCGTGTCTCATCATACGTGCCTTGACCTAGAATTGTGTGCCCTAATCCTCGATTTACGTGTGTTACCTCGATTTGTGTGCCCTAACCTTGAACTGTGTGTCTTACCTAGGTTTAAGAGTTGTACATTGAATTACGTGTCTTGCATTGGTCTACGTGCATTCATCTAGGGTTGTGTGCATTTACTTTGGAATCTGTGCATTTGTCTTGAAGTACGTGCCTTACCTTGTAGTGC
The DNA here is from genome assembly GCA_037974665.1 of Ehretia macrophylla. Classification (NCBI taxonomy): domain Eukaryota; kingdom Viridiplantae; phylum Streptophyta; class Magnoliopsida; order Boraginales; family Ehretiaceae; genus Ehretia; species Ehretia macrophylla. The sequence goes on along the minus strand of CM075777.1, from coordinate 50,818,787 downwards.
ATGCCCTAGACCTTGGAATGAGTGCCTGCATGCTAATCAACAAAGATTCCTGCACAAAATACTAGACAATAAAATAATCCTACACAATCCACTAACCAATATTAAATTCCCTAATTCAAATCCTACAAACTTCACTAACTATAAAATAACAATAAACTATTCCTAAACATTTCACTAACAATATTTTAATCCTAATTCAAACTCACTACAAGACAAAATCCTATCATCACCCAAACCATCCCCAATATAATATACCTAACCACCTTTTCCTATAAAATCCACTAACGATTAAATACTATACTGTAATCCCAATTCAACCCACTAGAAGACAACAACCCAACATTCTCTTACACACAAAATTGTAAATTAAACTCACACAAGACACAATGCATAAAAAAAATTCCTATGCACCCTACCCCAAGACCCCTTTCTCGACCAAATCACCCTAGCATGCTAACAATTCAAAATAATGCTCAAAAGATGACACAAAAATCAGTTTTTACAAGCTTAAGGCCGACACACACACACACAAGCATCATTTCTCTCTCAAACTCTCTCATTCCTCTCATTCTCTCTCCTTCTCTCTCATTTTTGACCATGTCTGCCCTTTGAGCTCCCAAGAATCCTAAAAACTCTCAAGGACACTCTAAGACTCTCCCAAGCTCGGCCATAGCAAGCACAAGCAAGCAAGAAGCAAGAAAATCTCACACGAAGCTCACAAAACTCTCTATCTCGGCCATAGGTAAGTTTTGATAGTTTTCTTCCATTTATTTTGGTTTCACACACATTCACACCTTCTTCACATGCTAACTAAGCTAGGATTTAAGGAAAGCGAAGCCACCACTCGGCCAAAGCAAGGAAAGATGGCCTTTTGTGCATTTTCAAGAGCATTTGTGCATCTTCATCTATCAATTTGCTAAGGTGAGGGTTAAACTCTTTTAAAAGCTTTCAAAACTCACATGCATACTCTCATATGGCTATATTTACCTCTGTAGTTATTGTATATGTGTGTATATGAGCCTATCTTCTCATGCATGGCTTGATTTTGGCTGGAAACTTAGAGATATTCAAACTCGTTTTTTGGCAGATTAATGACTTTGTAGAACGAAGTGCTTTTGGATTAGTAAAAATTGATAAAAATGCATGCGAATTGGTATGTCACTATTTTTGTCAGTTCTGAACATTTTTTTTAGAAATAGGCCAAGGCCAATTTTGACTCTAAGACCTCCAAAATGGCAAAATATCGAAAGGTGTCTAAATCTGGAAAACTTGGAAATATGAAGTAGGTTTCTGGCAGCTTTCTGACCTTGTAGAACGAAAAAGTTTTGGCCTAGTAAAAGATGTTCAAAATGCATGAAATTTGGTAGTCCACTAGATTGGTCTGTTCGGAACATATTTGGCAGAAATAGGCTACGGCTAATCTTGTGTTTAAAGGCCTCAAAAGGGGAAAATATCGAAATGTGTACGAATCTGAACAATTTTGTGTAGTCTCACGGTTTTGGCCATAACTCTTAAATCCGAACTCCAAATGCAGCGGGGTTTATTTCTAGATTTACATCACTCATTAAGATTCAATTTGAAATTTGGTTCACGGAATTTGGAGATTATGTTATTGGCTAATTGAATGTGGAAAGACAGACCATTGAAGTAAGGTTTTTGCTTGGTAATATGCTTTGAATCATGTGGTAACTTTACTTGTGGTATTGAATGCTTGGGATTATGGAAATTGGAAGTTGTGTGGGCTGTTGTGGTTGGTTAAGGTTGCTTAATTTGGTTGATGCATGACTTGGATTCATTAATTGATGAATGGTTTGCTTAATCGCATGTGTAAGCACGAAATTGAGGCCCTATCGCTTATGACTACTTGCTAAGAGATGATCCTATGGTTAAATGTGTTCAATTGAGTATTTAGTAGGCTGTCCAATAATTTCTAAGTATGCTTGAAATGGTTTAAGTGTTTCTTGTGGTCCTTAGCAAACAAAATCAACACCCAAGCATGTTTATTGTAAACCCTAATGGCCATGGAGGTTCCCAAGTTCTAAACTATTCATGTGTATCTTATAATTGATGTTGAGAAATGTTAATGGACTGCCCGGAATTGTGTTTATAGCCCTAAGCATGATTCTTGATGATTGCATATTGATAAGTTAACTATTCTTGCACCCTGTCTTGGGTAAATTGTCGTAGCATGCTCGTGTGATCCTAATACTTGGTATGTGAACTGAATTGGGTAAAATGACTTGTTAGCAAGATGTTACTTGGCAGCCTGTTAAATGTTCATATGCCTCTAAGTGTTTTACAAAGTGAATATACATGTCAAGCATGCCTTGTATGTTTACTTATCAATATGTGATCTTATAATTGCTCGGAGGCAACCTACTTTGTTAACCTCCTAATGTGAATTGTTAAAAGATATTCAATGGCTTATTTGAACATGATTACTTGGCTGCCCGTGAAAGTTTAATTGCTTTCAAATGGATATATGAAATGATTATATGTTCTTACAATGCCTTATATGCCAATATGTCAAAATGTGATCATACACTTGCTCGGAGGCAACCTACTTTGTTGACCTCCTAATGTGAAATGTTAAATGGCATAAATGGGCATTGCATACAAGGTTGCAACCTTTCATTGTAGCATGGTAGCGTTTCACAAACGTCGAGCGGCATAGGGCTTGTCGGTGCTCCCGTGACTACCATGGTCTAATTCCCTCTTTCGCTTGGCATTCCACCCTCGGAAAGTTGCGTCGTAGGTTTGGTGTACATTCGTAGTATACCCATTTGGAGTGATAAGTGGATGATTGATGCCGGCTACAACAATGGTTATTGGAAATGAACTTGAAGGCAAAAGCGTAATGTATCCCTTGAACGGTAGGAACTAAGTGCTATGCGAGGCAAAGTGCCACACCTAAAAGTGGTGGGAGCTACCTCTTGAGCCCGTAGGAGCCACCTCTAGAGCCCTATACGTATCAAAACGTATCCTTTTTACTATGTGTTTAAATACTCTCGCTTGGTTCCTAGAGGACCTCGGGGAAGTAAGACGGGTAAATGTGTTAATTTATATTTATGTTATGTTATGAACTTACTTATTTTATATGACATGTTTCCAAAGGAGTTTTCATAAGATTAACCGGTAAAGGATTTCAAAACCTTATCACTTGTTTCCCCCCTTGCTGAGTTCATAAGAACTCACCCTCTTTTTGTCACAGGTGAAGCAGATTTGGAACAGGTGCCCGAAGAAAATGTGCTAGTTGATGAACCATTGGAACGACTATGTGCATTGCATGCTTTTCGTGAACATGGATGTTATTAGGGATGTTGTGTTTGTTTGCGGACTCTTTATTTCGTTGATATAAATGACCCCGTTGTAATTTGGGTCTAATTTTGGATTGTACTATCTATAACCAGACGAACTCTTTATTTGGTTGTTTGCTTTCATTATCTTGAATAGTAGCTATCGTAGGCAATTAAACCACTAGGTGAAAAATCAACTACGTTAATTCTAACTAATTTCGCTTAGGTGCTCATTTGTAAATTAAAGGATAATAGGTACTTGCATGATATGAAATTGACAAATAAATGGGACATAGTTATCATGTTAAGCTTGATAACCAAACGGGACTTTCAAGATAATTAGTAGGCGTATCGGTTGATGACAAAAAAAAGAATTTTTGTTGGAATCATATTAAAGATTTGGAATTTTGAGGTATTTAGAAATTAGGTCAAACCAAAGATCCTAATTACAGACGTTATGCTGCCGATTTTTCGGAAAAACTTTTGGAGTTCTAGGCAAACGATTAAGCGTTAATCATAGTCAAACGGTTAAGGACGTAAAATAACAATGATGATTTAGGTCACACTCTAGTCTAGCCGCCATAGGTCGGGTTGGGGGCGTGACAGAAGCTGGGCGACCCAAGATATCATGGGACTCGAGGAAAGAAATGTGACGAGAAAGCATCTTGCCAAAGCTAAACGGGGCAAAAAAATAAAAATAAAAAAGGGGGTGCAACACGAGGACTTCTCAAGGGGTCACCCATCCTAGTACTAGTTCTGATGAGATCCGGTGCATTAGTGCTTGTATGATCGCACCCGTCATGTTGTTGGTGCAAAGCCATTATGTGTTGACGGTTCACAGTCCCAGCCCAAAGAGATGGCCCATTCAAACGGCCCAATGGGCTTATCGACAGCCTATCGACTTCAACTGTGTAGCATCCTCACAAGACGTGATATCGGCGTCTTGTAAGGCTATCTACTATCTTGCAAGTTAGGTTGTCATCCTTTTCGCGGCTCACGACGACCGACTCGGGATGAAAAAATAGCATAAAATGAAGAAAAGTTGCCAAAAACTGATGAAAACGTTCGATTTTGGGCTCCAAAAAAGTAGGCGTAGCTCAGAATGCTCGCTGTCACCGTCGTAGAGCTCCCGGAGAACTTTTTAATGGCATACTGTGTGCCACATAACTCCATACGGATCAAAAGTTATGGGCATTGGAGTGACGAGGACTTGGTAATCGGCCCCATGCCCTCGGTTTGCGGGCCTAGCCCCTCTGGGAAGCGAAGCTTGGCAGCCCAAGATGTCGTGGGACTCGAGGAAAGAAATGTGACGGGAAAGCATCTTGCCAAAGCTAAACGGGGGAAAAAAAACAAAAAGGGGGGTGCAACACGAGGACTTCCCAGGGGGTCACCCATCTTAGTACTGCTCTCGCCCAAGCGTGCTTAATTTCAGAGTTCGGATGGGATCTGCTGCATTAGTGCTGGTATGCCATTATGTGTTGATGGTTCACAGTCTCAGCCCAGAGAGATGGCCCATTCAAACGGACCAATAGGTTTATCGACAGCCCGTCAGCTTCAACCGTGCAGCATCCTCACAAGACGTGATATTGGCGTGTTGTAGGGAGGTCTACGACCGACCCAGACCAAAAAATAGCACAAAAAAAAAAAAGAAAAATGGTCAAAAATGGAATAAAATGTTCGATTTTCTGCACCGAAAAAAGGCGAACCGAGTAGGCCTGCTGCCCCCATCGTAGAGCTCCCAGAGAGCATTCCAACGGCGTGCTGTGTGCCGCATAACTCCTTACGGATCAAAAGTTATGGGCATCGGAGCATCGGGAACTTGGTAATCGGCCCCACGCCCTCGGTTTGCGGGCCCAACCCCTTCGGGATGTGAAGCTAGGTGGCCCAAGATATCGTAGGGCTGGAGGAAAGAAATGTGACAAGAAAGCATCTTGCCAAAGCTAAGCGAGGGAAAAAAAAACAAAAAGGGGAATGCAACACGAGGACTTCCCAAGGGGTCACCCATCCTAGTACTACTCTCGCCCAAGCACGCTTAACTTCGGAGTTCAGATAGGATCTGGTGCATTAGTGCTGGTATGATCGCACCAGTCAAGTTGTGGGTGCAAAGCCATTATGTGTTGATGGTTCACAGTCTCAGCCCAGAGAGATGGCCCATTCAAATGGGCCAATGGGCTTATCGATAGCCCATCGGCTTCAACCGTGCAACATCCTCGCAAAACATGATATCAGCGCTTTGTAGTGCGGTCTACTATCCCTCGAGTTAGGTTGTCGTCCTTTTCGCAACTCATGACGACCGACTCGGGATGAAAAAATAGCGCAAAAAGAAGAAAAGTGGCCATAAATTGATGAAAATGTTCGATTTTGGGCAACAAAAATTGGCGAAGCTAAGCAAGATCGCTGCCCTCATCGTAGAGCTCCCGGAGAGCTTTCCAACGTCAAGCTGTGCGCCACATAACTTCCTACGGATCAAAAGTTATGGGCATTGGAGCAATGGGGACCTGGTAATCGGCCCCACGCCCTTGGTTTGCGGGCCCAGCCCCTCTGGGAATCGAAGCTGGGCAGCCCAAGATATCATTGTACTCGAGGAAAGAAATGTGACGTGAAAGCATCTTGCCAAAGCTAAACGTGGGAAAAAAAAAAACAAAAAGGGGGGTATACCACGAGGACTTCCCAGGGGGTCACCCATCCTAGTACTAGTCTCGCCCAAGCACGCTTAACATCGGAATTCTGATGGGATCCAGTTCATTAGTGCTGGTATGATCGCACCCATCATGCTGTGGGTGCCAAGCCATTATGTGTTGACGGTTCACACTCCCAGCCCAGAGAGATGACTCATTCAAACGGCCCCATGGGCTTATTGACAGCCCATCGGCTTCAACCATGCAACATCCCCGCAAGACGCGATATCGGCGCATTGTAAGGCGGTCTACTATCCCGCAAGTTAGGTTGTCGTCCTTTTCGCGGCTCACGACGACCAACTCGAGAATAAAAAAATAGCGCAAAATGAAGAAAAGTGGCTAGAAATTGATGAAAACGTTCGATTTTGGGCTGCGAAAACAAGCGCAGTCGAGCATGCTCGCTGTCACCGTCATAAAGCTCCCAGAGAGCTTTCAAACGGCCTAATGTGCGGCGTATAACTCCCTACAGATCAAAGTTATGGGCATTGTAGCGACCGGGACCTAGTAATTGGCCCCACGACCTCAGGTTGCGGGCCCAGCCCCTCTGGGAAGCGAAGCTGGGCAACCCAGATATTGTGGGGCTCGAGGAAAGAAATGTGATGAGAAAACATCTTGCCAAAGCTAAACGGGGCAAAGAAAAACAAAAATAGGGGTTTAATACGAGGACTTCCCAGGGGGTCAACCATCCTAGTACTATTCTCGCCCAAGCACGCTTAACTTCGGAGTTCTGATGGGATCCAGTGCATTAGTACTGGTATGATCGCACCGTTCATGCTGTGGGTGCAAAGCCATTATGTGTTGACGGTTCACAGTCTCAGCCTAGAGAGATGGCCCATTCAAACTCCCCAATGGGCTTATCGACAGCCAATCAGTTTCAACCATCCAGCATCCTCGTAGGACATAATATCGGTGCGTTTTAGGGTGGTATACTATCCCGCAAGTTAGGTTGTCGTCCTTTTCGCGGCTCACGACGTCTTACCCAGACGAAAAAATAGCTCAAAAAATAGAATAGTGGTCAGAAACTGAAGAAAATGTTCAAATTTCTGCACCAAAAATAGGCGCAACCGAGTAGGCTTGCTACCCCCATCGTAAAGCTCCCAGAGAGCTTTCCAATGGCATGCTATGCGCCGCATAACTCCCTACGGATCAAAAGTTATGGGCATTGGAGCTACGGGGACTAGGTAATCGGCCACACGCCCTCGGTTTGCAGGCCCAGCCCCTCCAGGAATCGAAGCTGGGCAGCCCAAGATGTCGTGGGGCTCGAGGAAAGAAATGTGACGAGAAAGTATCTTGCCAAAGCAGACGGGTGAAAAAAAGGGGTGTGCAACACGAGGATTTTCAAGGGGGTCACCCATCCTAGTACTACTCTTGCATAAACACGCTTAACTTTAGAGTTCGAATGGGATCTGGTGTATTAGTGTTGGTATGATCGCACCAGTCATGTTGTGGGTGCAAAGCCATTATGTGTTGACGGTTCACAGTCCCAGCCCAGAGAGATGGCCCATTCAAACGGCCCAATGGGCTAATCAACAGCCCATTGCATTCAACCGTGCAACATCCTCGCAAGACACGATATCGGCGCGTTGTAGGGCGGTCTACTATCCCGCAAGTTAGGTTGTCGTCCTTTTCACTGTTGACGACGACAGACCTGGGATGAAAAAAATAGCGCAAAATGAAGAAAAGTGGCCAGAAACTAATGAAAACGTTCAATTTTGGGAACAGAAAATAGGCGCGGCCAAGCATGCTTGCTTCTACCATCGTAGAACTCCCGGAGAGCTTTCCAACGGCATGCTGTGCGCTGTATAACTCCCTACGGATAAAAAGTTATGGGCATTGGAGCGACGGGGACCTGGTAGTCGGCCCCACGACCTCGGTTTACGGGCCCAGCCCCTCTGGGAAGCAAAGCTGGGCAGCCCAAGATATCGTGGGACTCGAGGAAAGAAATGTGACGAGAAAGTATCTTGCCAAAGCTAAACGGGGCAAAAAAAACAAAAAGGGGGTGCAACACGAGGACTTCCCAAGGGGTCACCAATCCTAGTACTACTCTCGCCCAAGCACACTTAACTTCGGAGTTCTGATGGGATCCTGTGCATTAGTGCTAGTATGATCGCACCTGTCATGCTGTGGGTGCAAAGCCATTATGTGTTGATGGTTCACAGTCCCAGCCTAGAGAGATGACCCATTCAAACGGCCCAATGGGCTTATCGACAGCCCATCAGCTTCAACCGCGCAACATCCATGGAAGTTGTGATACTGGCGCATTGTAAGGAAGTCTACTCTCTTGTAAGTTTGGTTGTCGTCATTTTTGGAGCTCACTACGACCGACCCGGAATGAAAAAATAGCGCAAAAAAAAGTAAAGTTGCTAGAAACTGATGAAAACATTAAATTTTGGGCACAAAAAATAGTCGCAGTCGAGTAATACTCGATGCCCTTCATCGTAGAGCTCCCGAAGAGCTTTCCAACGGCATGCTGTACGTCGCATAACTGCTTACGAATCAAAAGTTATGGGCTATAGAGAGACGGGGACTTGTATTCGGCCCTACGCCCTCGGTTTGCGGGCCCAGCCCCTCTGGGAAGCGAAGCTGGGCGGCCCAAGATATCTCGGGGCTCGAGGAAAGAAATGTGATGAGAAAGCATCTTGCCAAAGCTAAACGGGGCAAAAAAAAAAACAAAAAGGGGGGTGCAACACGAGGACTTCCCATGGGGTCATCCATCCTGGTACTACTCTCGCCCTAGCACGCTTAACTTCGGAGTTTGGATGGGATCTAGTGTATTAGTACTGGTATGATCGCACTAGTCTTGTTGTGGGTGCAAAGCCATTATGTGTTGACCCGTTCACAGTCCCAACCTAGAGAGATGGCCCATTCAAACGGCCCAATGGGCTTATCGATAGCCCATCGGCTTCAACCGTGCAGCATCCTCACAAGACGCGCTATCGGCGCGTTGTAGGTCGGTCTACTATCCCGTAAGTTAGGTTGTCATCCTTTTCGCGACCCACGACGACCGACGCGGGATGAAAAAATAGCGCAAAATGAAGAAAATTGGCCAAAAATTGATGAAAACGTTGAATTTTGGGCACCAAAAATGGGCGCAGCAGAGCAAGCTCGTTGCCCCTATCGTAAAGCTCCTGGAGAGCTTTCTAACGGCATATTGTGTGCCGTATAACTCCCTATGGATCAAAAGTTATCGGCATTGGAGCGACGGGGACCTAGTGATCGGCCCCACGCCCCCAGTTTGCGGTCCTAGCACCTCCGAGAAGCGAAGCTAGGCGTCCCAAGATATCGTGGTACTCGAGGAAAGAAATGTGATGAGAAAGCATCTTGCCAAAGCTAAACAGGGCAAAAAAAAAAAACAAAAAGAGGGGTGCAACACGAGGACTTCCCGAGGGGTTACCCATCCTAATACTAGTCTCACCCAAGCACGCTTAACTTCGGAGTTCTGATGGGATCCGGTGCATTTGTGCTGGTTTGATCATACCCGTCTTGCTGTGGGTGCAAAGGCATTATGTGTTGACGGTTCACAGTCCCAGCCCAAAGAGATGGCCTATTCAAATGGCCCAATGGGCTTCTCGACAGCCCATCGGCTTCAACCGTGTGGCATCCTCGCAAGACGTGATATCGACGCATTGTAGGGCAGTTCACTATCCCGCAAGTTAGGTTGTCGTCCTTTTCGTGGCTAACGACGACCGACCCGGGATGAAAAAATAGCACAAAATTAAGAAAAATGGCTAGAAACTAATGAAAACGTTCAATTTTGGGCACTGAAAATAGGCACATCCGAGCATGCTCGCTATCATCATCGTAGAGCTCCCGAAGAGCTTTCCAATGCCCTATTGTGTGCCGCATAACTCCTTACGGATCAAAAGTTATGGGCATTAGAGTGATGGGGACTTGGTAATCAGCCCTACGCCCCTGGTTTGTGGTCCCAGCCCCTCCAGGAAGCGAGGATGGGCAGCCCAAGATGTCGTTGGACTCAAGGAAAAAATGTGATGGGAAAGCATCTTGCCAAAGCTAAATGGGGCAAAAAATAAAAAAAAGGGGTACAACGAGCGAACTTCCCAAGAGGTCACCCATCGTAGTACAACTCTCGCCCAAGCACGCTTAACTTCGGAGTTCGGATGTGATATGGTATGTTAGTGTTGGTATTATCGCACCAGTCATGTTGTCGGTGCAAAGCCATTATGTGTTGACGGTTCACAGTCCCGGCCCAAAGAGATGGCCCATTCAAACGGCCCAATGGGCTTATCGACAGCCCTTCAACTTCAATTGTGCAGCATCCTCACAAGACGTGATATCGGTGCATTGTAGGGAGGTGTACTATCCTGCAAATTAGGTTGTCGTCCTTTTCGCGGCTCACGACGACTGACCCGGGACAAAAAAAATAGCGCAAAAAGAAGAAAAATTAACTGAAACTGATGAAAATATTTGATTTTGGGCACTGAAAATAGGCGCAGTCGTGCAGGCTTGATGCTCCTGTCATAGAGCTCCCGGAGATATTTCCAACGGCATGCTGTCCACCGCATAACTCCTTACGGATCAAAATTTATGGGCCTTAGAGCGACGGGGACTTGGTAATCAGCCCTACGCCCTCGGTTTGCGGGCCCAGCCCCTTCGCGAAGAGAAGATGGGTGGCCCAAGATGTCGTGGGACTCATGGAAATAAATGTGATGAGAAAGCATCTTGCCAAAGCTAAATGGGGTAAAAAAACAAAAAGAGGGGTGCAACACGAGGACTTCGCAAGGGGTCACCTATCCTAGTGCAACTCTCGCCCAAGAACGCTTAAATTCGCAGTTCTGATGGGATCTGGTGCATTAGTGCTAGTATGATCGAACCCGTCATGTTGTTGGAGCAAAGCCATTATGTGTTGACGGTTCACAGTCCCAGCCCAGAGAGATGGCCCATTCAAATAGCTCAATGGGCTTATCGATAGCCCATCGGCTTCAACCGTGCAGCATCCTCTCAAGACATGATATCGTCGCATTGTAGGGCTATCTACTATCCAGTAAGTTAGGTTGTTATCCTTTTTGCGGCTCACGACGACCGACTCAGGACGAAAAAATAGCAAAAAAAATAGAAAAGTGGCCAAAAACTGATGAAAATGTTCGATTTTGGGCACCGAAAACAGGTGCAGCCGAGCAGGCGTGCTGCCCCTTCATAGAACTTCAGGAGAGCTTCCCAACGACATGTTGTACGCTGCATAACTCCCTACCAAACAAAAGTTATGGGCATTGGAGTGGCGGGGACCTGGTAATTGGCCCTAAGCCCTCGGTTTGCAGTCCCAGCCCCTCCGGGAACCGAAGCTGGGCGGCCTAAGATGTCGTGGGACTCGAGGAAAGAAATGTTACGAGAAAGCATCTTGCCAAAGCTAAACGGGGCAAAAAAAACAAAAAAGGGGTGCAACACAAGGACTTCGCAGGGGGTCACCCATCCTAGTACTACTCTTGCCCAAGCACTCTTAACTTCGCAGTTCTGATGGGATCCGGTGCATTAGTGCTGGTCTGATTGTACCCATCATGTTGTGGGTGCAAAGCCATTATGTGTTGATAGATCACAGGCCCAGCCTAGAGAGATAGCCCATTCAAATGGCCCAATGGACTTATCGACTACCCATCTGCTTCAACAGTGCAGTATCCTCGCAAGATGTGATATCGACGCATTGTAGGGCGGTCTACTATCCCTCGAGTTAGATTGTTGTCATTTTTACGGCTCACGACGACTGACCCGGGATGAAAAACAGCACAAAATAGAGAAAAGTTGCCAGAAACTAATGAAAACGTTCTATTTTGGGCACCAAAAATAGGCACAGCCGAGCAGCCTTGCTGCCTTCGTCGTAGAGCTCTCGGAGAGCTTTCAAACGGAAAGTTGTGCATAGCATAACTCCCTACAGAACAAAAGTTAAAGGCATTGGAGTGGCTAGGACCTGGTAATCAGCCCCACGCACTCGGATTGCGGGCCCAGCCTCTCCTGGAAGCGAAGTTGGGCGGCCCAAGATTTTGTGGGACTCGAGGAAAAAAATGTGATGAGAAAGCATCTTGCCAAAGCTAAACAAGGAAAAAAAAACAAAAAAAGGGGTACAACACGAGGACTTCCTAGGGGGTCACCCATCCTAGTAGTTCTTTTGCCCAAGCACACTTAACTTCGGAGTTCTGATGGGATCCAGTGCATTAGTAATGGTTTGATCGCACCCGTCATGTTATGGGTGCAAAGCCCTTATGTGTTGACAGTTCACAGTCCCAGCCAAGAGAGATGGCCTATTCAAACGGCCTAATAGGCTTATCGACAGCCTATCGGCTTCAATCGTGCAGCATCCTCGCAAGACGTGATATCGGCGCATTGTAGGGCGGTCTTCTATCTAGCGAGTTATGTTGTCGTCCTTTTCACGGTTCACGACGATTGACCCGGGATGAAAAAATAGAGAAATAAGAAGAAAAGTAACAAAAAATTGATAAAAACGTTCGATTTTGGGCAGCAAAAACAGGCAAAACAAAGCAACCTTGTTGTCCCCATTGTAGAGCTCCCGGAGAACTTTCCAACGGCATGCTATGCATCGCATAACTTCTTACGGATCAAAAGTTATAGGCATTAGAGTGGCGGGGACCAGGTAATTAGCCCTACTCCCTCGGTTTGTGGGCCTAGCCAGTCCGAGAAGCGAAGCTGGGCAGCCTAAGATGTCGTGGGACTCAAGGAAAGAAATGTGAATAGAAAGCATTTTGCCAAAGCTAAACGAGGTAAAAAAAATAAAAAGGGGGGTACAACATGAGGACTTCGCAGGGGGTCACCTATCCTAGTACAACTCTTGCCCAAGAACGCTTAACTTCGCAGTTCTGATGGGATCCGGTGCATTAGTGCTGGTATGATCGCACCCGTCATGTTGTGGGTGCAAAGCCATTATGTGTTGAAGGATCACAGTCCTAGCCTTGAGAGATGGCCCATTCAAAATGCCCAATAGGCATATCGATAGCCCATTGGCTTCAACAGTGCAGCATCCTCGCAAGACGTGATATCAGCGCATTGTAGGGCAGTCCACTATCCCGCAAGTTAGGTTGTCATCCTTTTCGCAGCTCACGACGACCGACCCGGGTTTAAAAAATAGCACAAAATTAAGAAAACTAGCCAGACACTAATGAAAACGTTCAATTTTGGGCACCAAAAATAGGCGCATCCGAGCATGCTCGTTGTCTTTGTCGTAAAGCTCCCAGACAGCTTTCCAACGGCATGCTGTGCACCGCATAACTCTATACGGATCAATAGTTATGGGCATTAGAGTGATGGGGACTTGGTAATCGGACCCACACCCTCGGTTTGCGGGCCCAGCCCCTCCACGAAGTGAAGCTTGGCAGCCCAAGATGTCGTGGGTCTCGAGGAAAAAAATGTGACGGGAAACCATCTTGCCTAAGCTAAACGAGGCAAAAAAAACAAAAAAGAGGGTGCAACACGAGGACTTCCCAAAGAGTCACCCATCCTAGTACTACTCTCGCCCAAGCATGCTTAATTTCAGAGTTCGGATGGGATCTGATGCATTAGTGCTGGTAGTATCGCACCAGTCATGTTGTGGGTGCAAAGCCATTATGTGTTGATGGTTCACAGTCCCAACCCAGAGAGTTGGCCCATTCAAACGGCCCAATGGGCTTATCGATAGCCCATCGGCTTCAACCGTGTAGTATCCTCGCCAGACGCACTATCGGCGCATTGTAGGGTGGTCTACTATCTCGAAAGTTAGGTTGTCGTCCTTTTCGCGGCTCACGACGACCGACGCGGGATGAAAAAATAGCACAAAACGAAGAAAACTGGCAAGAAATTGATGAAAATGTTGAATTTTGGGCACCGAAAATAGGTGCAACAGAGCAAGCTTGCTGCCCCCATCGTAGAGCTCCTGGTGAGCTTTCCAACGGCATGCTATGCACTACATAACTCCCTACGGATCAAAAGTTATGCTCATTAGAGCGACGGGGACCTGGTAATCGGCCCCACATATTCAGTTTGTGGGCCCAGCCCCTCCGGGATGTGGAGCTGGGCGGCCTAAGATTTTGTGGGGCTCGAGGAAAGAATGTTACGAGAAAGCATATTGCCAAAGCTAAACGGGGCAAAAAAAACAAATAATGGGGTGCAACACGAGGACTTCCCAGGGGGTCACCCATCCTAGTACTATTCTCGCCCAAGCATGCTTAACTTCGGAGTTCGGATGAGATCTGGTGCATTAGGGCTGATATGATCGCACCAGTCATGTTCTGGCTGCAAATCCATTATGTGTTGACGGTTCACAGTCCCAGCCCAGAGAGATGGCCCATTCAAACAGCCCAATGGGCTTATCGATAGCCCATCGGCTTCAACCAAGCAGCATCCTCTCAAGACATGATATCGGTGTGTTGTAGGACGGTCTACGATCTCGTAAGTTAGGTTGTCGTCCTTTGTACGGCTCACGACGATAGACCCGGGATGAAAAAACAGTGCAAAATCAGAAAAGTGCCCAAAAATAGATGAAAACGTTCGATTTTGGTCACCAAAAATAGGCACAGCCGAGCAGGCGTGTTGCCCCCGTCTTAGAACTCTAAGAGAGCTTCCCAATGGCATGCTGTGCGCCGCATAACCCCCTACGGAACAAAAGTTATGGGCATTGGAGCGGCGGGGACCTGGTAATTGGCCCCATGCCCTTAGTTTGCAATCCCAGCCCCTCCGGGAAGCGAAGCTGGGTGGCCCAAGATGTCGAGGGACTCGAGGAAAGAAATGTGATGAGAAAGTATCTTGCCAAAGCTAAACGGGGCAAAAATAAAATAAAAAGGGAGCGTAACACGAGGACTTCGCATGGGGTCACCTATCCTAGTACTACTATCTCCCAAGCACGCTTAACTTCACAGTTCTGATGGGATCCGGTGCATTAGTGCTGGTCTAATCATACCCGTCATGTTGTGGGTACAAAGCCATTATGTGTTGACGGATCACAGTGCCAGCCTAGAGAGATGGCCCATTCAAATAGCCCAATGGGCTTATCGACAGCCCATCAGCTTCAACCGTGCAGCATCCTCGCAAGACGTGATATCAATGCATTGTAGGACGGTCTACTATCCCGCGAGTTAGATTGTCATCATATTCGCAGCTCACGACGACCGACCCGAAATGAAAAACATCACAAAATGTTGAAAAGTGGTTAGAAACTGATAAAAGCGTTCGATTTTGGGCACCAAAAATAGGCTCAGTCGAGCAGGCTTGCTGCCTTCGTCATAAAGCTCCCATAGAACTTTCAAACGGCAAGTTGTGCGACGCATAACTCCCTACGGAACAAAAGTTATAGGCATCGGAGCGGCTGGGACCTGGTAATCGCCCCTACGCACTCGATTTGTGGGCCCAGCCCCTCCTGGAAGCGAAGCTGGACGGCCCAAGATTTCGTGGGACTCGAGAAAAAAAATGTGACAAGAAAGCATCTTGTCAAAGCTAAACGGTGGAAAAAAAACAAAAAGGGAGGTGCAACACGAGGACTTCCTAGGGGGTCACCTATCCTAGTACTACTCTCGGCTAAGCACGCTTAACTTCAGAGTTCTGATAGGATCCGGTACATTAGTACTGGTATGATCGCTCCCATCATGTTGTGGGTTGAAAGCCATTATGTGTTGACGGTTCACAGTCTCAACCTATCGGCTTCAACCGTGCAACATCCTCGTAAGACGTGATATCAGTGCATTGTATGGCGGTCTACTATCCTGCAAGTTAGGTTGTCGTCCTTTTCACGGCTCACAACATCCTACACGGGATGAAAAAACAATGCAAAATGCAAAAAAATATCTAGAAACAAATGAAAACATTCAATTTTGGGCACCAAAACTAGGCGCTGCTATGCAGGCTTGCTGCCTCCATCGTAGAGGTCCCGGAGAGCTTTCCAATGGCATGCTGTACACCGAATAACTCTCTACGAAACAAAAATTATGAGCGTTAGAGCGGCGGGGACCTAGTAATCGGCCTCACGCTCTTGGGTTGCGGGCCCAGCCCCTCCGGGAAGTGAAGCTGGGCAGCCTATGATGTCGTTGGACTCGAGTAAAGAAATGTGATGGGCAAGCATCTTGCCAAAGCTAAACGGGGTAAAAAAAACAAAAAGGAGGGTGCAACACGAGGACTTCCCAAGGGGTCACCCATCCTAGTACTACTCTCGGCTAAGCACGCTTAACTTCAGAGTTCTGATGGGTTCCAGTGCATTAGTGCTGGTATGATCGCAGTCGTCATGTTATGGGTGCAAAGCCATTATGTGTTGACGGTTCACAGTCCCAACCCAGAGAGATGACCGATTCAAATGGCCGAATGGGCGTATCGACATCACATCTGCTTCAATTGTGCAGCATCCTCACAAGACGTGATATTGGTGCATTGTAAGGCAGTCTACTATCCAGTGAGTCAAGTTGTCGTCCTTTTCATTGCTCACGACGACAGACCCGGGATGAAAAAATAGCATAAAAATAAGAAAAGTGGCCAGAAATTGATGAAAACGTTCGATTTTGAGCACCAAAAATAGGCACAATCGAGCAAGCTCACGGCCCCCGTCGTAGAGCTCCAGGAGAGCTTCCAAACGGCATGCTGTGCACCGCATAACTCCTTACGGAACAAGAGTTATGGGCATTGGAGCGACGGGGATCTGGTAATCGGCCCCACACCTTCAGTTTGTAGGCCCAGCCCCTCATAGAAGCAAAGCTGGGCAGCCTAAGATGTTGTGGGACTCGAGAAAAGAAATGTGACGAGAAAGTATCTTGCCAAAGCTAAACGTGGTAAAAAAAAAAAAAAGCGGGTTGCAACACGAGGATTTCCCAGGGGGTCACCCATCCTAGTACTAGTCTCACCCAAGCACGCTTAACTTCAGAGTTCTGAGGGGATCCGGTGCATTAGTACTGGTATGATCACACCCGTCACGTTGTGGGTGAAAAGCCATTATGTGTTGACTGTTCATAGTCCCAGCCTAGAAAAATGGCCCATTCAAACGGTTCAATAAGCTTATCGACAGCCCATCAGCTTCAACTGTGCAGCATCCTCGCAAGACGAGATATCGGCGAGTTGTAGGGTGGTCTGCTATCCCACGAGTTAGGATGTCGTCCTTTTCGCGGCTCACGACGACCGACCAGGGACAAAAAAACTATGCAAAATCCAAAAAAGTATCTATAAATTGATGAAAACGTTCAATTTTGGTAACCAAAAATAGGCGTTGCAGTGTAGGCTTTATTCCTCCATCGTAGAGCTCCTGAAGAGCTTTCCAACAGCATGATGTGTGCCGCATAACTCCCTACGAAACAAAAGTTATAGGCATTGAAGCGGCTGAGACCTGGTAATCGGCCCCAAGCCCTCGATTTATGGGCCCAGCCCCTCTTGGAAATGAAGTTGGTCAGCCCAAGATGTCGTGGGACTCGAGGAAAGAAATGTGACGAGAAAGCATCTTGCCAAAGCGAAACGGGGCAAAAAAAAACCAAAAAAGGGGGTGCAACACGAGGACTTCCTAGGGGGTCACCTATCCTAGTACTTCTCTCGTCCAAGCATGCTTAACTTCAGAGTTCTGATGGGATCCGGTGCATTAGTGCTGGTATGATCACACCCGTCACGTTGTGGGTGAAAAGCCATTATGTGTTGACTGTTCACAGTCCCAGCCCAGAAAAATGGCCCATTCAAACTGCTCAATGGGCTTATCGACAGCCCATCGGCTTCAACCGTGTAGCATCCTTGCAAGACGTGATATCGGCGTGTTGTAAGGTAGCCTACCATCCCGCAAGTTAGGTTGTCGTCCTATTCGAGGCTCAAGACGACCGACCCGGGATGAAAAAACAGCATAAAAACAAGAAAAGTGGCCAAAAACTGATGAACACGATCAATTGTGGGCACCAAAAATTGGCGCAGCTGAGCAGGCTTGCTATCCCCGTCGTAGATCTCCTGGGGAGCTTTCCGACGGAATGCAATACGCCGCATAACTCCCTACGGAACAAAAGTTATGGGCATTAGAGCGGCGGGGACCTAGAAATTGTCCCCACACCATCGATTTACGGGCCCAGCCCCTCCTTGAAGTGAAGCTGGGCGGCCCATGATGTCGTGGGACTTGCGGAAAGAAATGTGATGAGAAAGCATATTGCCAAAGCTAAACGGGGTTAAAAAAACAAAAAGGAGGGTGCAACACGAGGACTTCCCAAGGGGTCACCTATCCTAGTACTACTCTCGCCTAAGCATGCTTAACTTTGGAGTTCTGATGGGTTCCAGTGCATTAGTGTTGGTATAATTGCACCCATCATGTTGTGGGTACAAAGCCATTATGTGTTAATGGTTCACAGTCCCAACCTAGAGAGATGGCCTATTCAAATGGGCCAATAGGCTTATCGACAACCCATCTGCTTCAACCGTACAGCATCCTCGCAAGACGTGATATCGGCGCATTATAAGGCAATCTACTATCCCGCGAGTTATGTTGTCATCATTTCGCGACTCACGACGACCGACCCGGGATGAAAAAACAGTGCAAAAAGCTGAAAAGTGGCCAGAAACTGATGAGAATATTCGATCTTGGGTACAAAAAATAGGCGCAGCCGAGCAGGCTTGTAGCCCCCGTCGTAGAGCTCCCGGAGAGCTTTCCAACGGCATGTTGTGCGCCTCATAACTCCCTACGGAATAAATGTTTTTGGCATTGGAGCGGCGGGAACCTGGTAATCGGCCCCACCCCCTCATTTGTGGTCCCAACCACTCCGAGAAGTGAAGCTGGGAGGCCCAAGTTGTCGTGGGACTCAAGGAAAGAAATGTGATGAGGAAGCATCTTCCCATAGCTAAACGGCGCAAAAAAAAAAAACCAAAATCGGGGTGCAAAATGAGGACTTCCCAAGGAGTCACCCATCCTAGTACTATTCTCGCCCAAGCACGCTTAACTTCGGAGTTCAGATGCGATCCCATGCATTAGTGCTGGAATGATTGCACCCGTCATGTTGTGGGTGCAAAGCCATTATGTGTCGACGGTTCACAGTCCCAGCCCAGAGAGATGGCCCATTCAAACGACCCAATGGACTTATCTACAGCCCATCAGCTTCAACTGTGCAGCATCCTCGCAAGACGTGATATCGGTGCGTTGTATGGCAGTCTACTATCCCGCGAGTTAAGTTGTCGCCGTTTTTGCTGCTCACTACAATTGACCTGGGACGAAAAATAGCATAAAAAAGCAGAAAAATGGCCAGAAACTAAAAAAAACATTCTATTTTGTGCACCAAAAACAGGCGCAGCCGAGCAGGTTTGCTGCCTCCATCGTAGAGTTCCCGGAGAGCTTTCCAACGGCAAGTTGTGCATCGTATAACTCCCCACATAACAAAAGATATAGGCATTGGAGTGGCTAGGACTTGGTAATCGGCCCTACGGCCTCGGTTTGCGGACCCAGCCTCTGCTAGAAGAGAAGCTGGGCGGCCTTCGATGTCGTGGGACTTGAGAAAAAAAAATGTGACGAGAAAGCATCTTGCGAAAGCTAAATGGGGCAAAATAAAAAATAAAAAAGGGGATGCAACACGAGGACTTCCCAGGGGGTCACCCATCCTATTACTTCTCTCGTCCAAGCATGCTTAAGTTCGGAGTTCTTATGGGATCCGTTGCATTAGTGTTGTCGGTTCATAGTCTCAGCCCAGAGAGATGGCCCATTCAAACGGCCCAATAGGCTTATCGACAGCTCATCGGCTTCAACCGTTCAGCATCTTCGCAAGATGTGATATCAGCGCATTGTAGGGTGGTCTACTATCCCGCTAGTTCGGTTGTCGTCCATTCCGAGGCTCACGAGGAACGACTCGAAATGAAAAAATAGTACAAAATGAAGAGAAAAAGCCAGAACTGATGAAAATATTCGAATTTGGGCACTGAAAATATGCGCAGTTGAGCATGCTCGCTGCCTCCGTCGTTGAGCTCCTGGAGAGGTTTCCAACAGCATGTTGTGCACCTTATAACTCCGTACTGATCAAAAGTTATGGGCATTAGAGCAGCGGTGACCTGGTAATCGGCCCCACGCCATCGGTTTGTGGGCCCAGCCCCTCCGGGAAGCGAAGCTGGGCAGCCCAAGATATCGTGGGACTCGAGGAAAAAAATACTAAGAGAAAGCATCTTGCCAAAGTTCAACGGGGGAAAAAAAACAAATAGGGGGGTGCAACACCAGGACTTCCTAGGGGGTTACCCATCCAAGTACTACTCTCGCCCAAGCACGCTTGACTTCGGAGTTCTGATGGGATCCGGTGCATTAGGGCTGGTATGATCGCACCCATCATGTTGTGGGTGCAAAGCCATAATGTGTTGACGGTTCACAGTCCCGGCACAGGGAGATGGCCCATTCAAACAACCCATTGGGCTTATTGACAGCCCATCGGCTTCAACCGTGAAGCATCCTCGAAAGATGTGATACCGATGCGTTGTAGGGCGGTCTACTATCCCATGAGTTAGGTTGTCGTCCTTTTTGCGGCTCACGATGACTAACCCGGGATCAAAAACAGCGCAAAATGCATAAAAGTGGCCAGAAACTGATAAAAACGTTCTATTTTGGGCACAAAAAATAGGCACAACCAAGCAGGCTTGCTGCCTTCGTCGTAGAGCTCTTAGAGAGCTTTCCAACGACAAGCTGTGCGCCGTATAACTCCCTACAGAACAAAAGTTATAGGCATTGGAGCGGTTGGGACCTGGAAATCGGCCCCACGCCATTGGTTTTCGGCCCCAGCCCCTCCGAGAAGTGAAGTTGGGCGGCCCAAGATGTCGTGGGACTCGAGGAAAGAAATGTGACAAGAAAGTATCTTGCCAAAGCTAAATGGGGTAAAAAAAATAAAAGAAGGGGTACAACTCGAGGACTTCCCAGGGGGCAACCCCTCCATTTACTACTCTCGCCCAAGCACGCTTGACTTCGGAGTTCTAATGGGATCCGGTGTATTAGTGCTGGTATGATCGTTAACATCATTTTGTGGTTGGAAAGCCATTATGTGTTGATGGTTCACAGTCTCAGCCCAAAGAGATGGCCTATTCAAACGGCCCAATGGGCTTATCGATAGCCCATCGGCTTCAATCGTGCAGCATCCTCGTAAGACGTGATATCGGCGTATTGTAGGGTGGTCTACTATCCCACGAGTTAAGTTGTCGTCCTTTTCGCAGCTCACGACGACCGACCCGGGACGAAAAAATAGCCCAAATTAAAGAAATTTGGCCAAAAACTTATGAAAACGTTCAATTTGGGCACTGAAACTTGCTACCGCTGTTGTAGAGCTCCTGGAGGGCTTTCCCACGGCATGCTGTGCGCCCCATAACTCCCTACGGAATAAAATTTATGGGAATTGGAGTAGCGGGGACCTAGTAATCAGCCCCACGCCCTCGGTTTGCGGCCCAACCCCTCCGGGAAACGAAGCTGGGCGGCCCAAGATGTTGTAGGATTCGAGGAAAAAAATGTGACGAGAAAGCATCTTGCCAAATCTAAACGGGGCAAAAAAAAAACAAAAAAGGGTATGCAACACCAGGACTTCCCAAGGGGTCACCCATCCTAGTACTACTCTCGTCCAAGTACGCTGAACTTCGGAGTTATAATGGGTTCCGGTGCATTAGTGCTGGTATGATCGTACCCGTGATGTTGTGGGTGCAAAGCCATTATATGTTGATGGTTCATAATCCCAGCCCAGAGAGACGTGATATTAGCGCGTTGTAGGCCGGCCTATTATCTCGCGAGCTGGGTTGTCGTCCTTTTTTAGGCTCACGAGGACCGACTCAGGAAGAAAAAATAGCACAAAAAGAAGAAAAATTACCCGAAACTGATGAAAACTTTCAAATGGGCACCGTAAATAGGCGCAGTGGAGAATACTCACTGCCCCTGTCGTAGAGCTCCTGGAGAGCTTTCCAACGGCATGTTGTGCGCCGTTTAACTCCCTACGTATCAAAAGTTATAGGCATTGGAACGGCGGTGACCTGGTAATCGGCCTTACGCCATCGGTTTGTAGGCCCAACCCCTACGTTGAGCTAAACTGGGAGGCCCAAGATGTCGTGGGACTCGAGGAAAGAAATATTACGAGAAAACATCTTGCCAAAGCTAAACGGGGCAAAAAAAAACAAATAGGAGGGTGCAACACGAGGACTTCCCAAGGGGTCACCCATCCGTGTACTACTCTCGCCCAAGCACGCTTAACTTCGGAGTTCTGATGGGATCCGGTGTATTAGTGCTGGTATGATCGTTAATGCCATTTTGTGGGTGGAAAGCCATTATGTGTTGACGGTTCACAGTCTCAGCCCAAAGAGATGGCCCATTCAAACGGCCCAATGGGCTTATCGACAGCCCATCGGCTTCAACCGTGCAGCATCCTCGTAAGACGTGATATCGGCGTATTGTAGGACAGTCTACTATCCCACGAGTTAAGTTGTCGTCCTTTTCGCAGCTCACGACGACCGACCTGGGATGAAAAAATGGCCCAAATTAAAGAAAATTGGACAAAACCTTATGAAAACGTTCAATTTTGGGCACCGAAACTTGCTACCCCTGTCGTAGAGCTCCCGGAGGGCCTTCCCACGGCATGGTGTGCGCCCCATAACTCTCTACAGAATAAAATTTATGGCCATTGAAGCAGTGGGGACCTAGTAATCAGGCCTACGCCCTCGGTTTCTCGGCCAACCCCTTCGGGAAACGATGCTGGGCGGCCAAAGATGTTGTGGGATTCGAGGAAAAAAATGTGATGAGAAAGCACCTTGCCAAATCTAAACGGGGCAAAAAAATCAAAAAAGGAGGTGCAACACCAGGACTTCCCAAGGGATCACCTATCCTAGTACTACTCTCGCCCAAGCATGCTTAACTTCGGAGTTCTGATGGGATCCAATGCATTAGTGCTGGTATGATTGCACCCGTCATGTTGTAGGTGCAAAGCCATTATCTGTTGATGGTTCACAATCCCAGCCCAGAGAGACGTGATATCACAGCATTGTAGGGCGACATATTATCCCGCGAGCTGGGTTGTCGTCCTTTTTTAGGCTCACGAGGACCGACCCGGGATGAAAAAATAGCACAAAAAGAAGAAAAGTTGCTAGAAACTGATGAAAACATTCAAATTTGGGCACCGAAAATAGGCGCAGTGGAGCATACTCACTGCCCACGTCGTAGAGCTCCTGGAGAGCTTTCCAACGACATGTTGTGCGCCATTTAACTCCCTACGTATGAAAAGTTATAGGCATTGGACCGGCAGTGACTTGGTAATCGGCCCTACGCCATCGTTTTGCAAGCCCAACCCCTACGTGGAGCTAAACTGGGCGGCCCAAGATGTCGTGGGACTCGAGGAAAGAAATATGACGAGAAAACATCTTGCCAAAGCTAAACGGGGCAAAAAAAAAAAGTAGGGTATAACACGAGGACTTCCCAGGGGTCACCCATCCATGTACTACTCTCGCCCAAGCACGCTTAACTTCGGAGTTCTTATGGGATCTGGTGTATTAGTGCTGGTATAATCGTTAACATCATTTTGTGGGTGGAAAGCCATTATGTGTTGACGGTTCACAGTCTCAGCCCAAAGAGATGGCCCATTGAAATGGCCCAATGGGCTTATCGACAGCCCATCGGCTTCAACCGTGCAGCATGCTCGTGAGACGTGATATCGGTGTATTGTAAGGCGGTCTACTATCGCATGAGTTAAGTTGTCGTCCTTTTCGCAGCTCACGACGACCGAACCAGGATGAAAAAATGGAGCAAATTAAAGAAAATTGGCCAAAAACTTATGAAAACGTTCAATTTTGGGCACCGAAACTTGCTACCCCTATCGTAGAGCTCCCGGAGGGCTTTCCCACGGCATGTTGTGTGCCCCATAACTCCCTACGGAATAAAATTTATGGGCATTGGAGCAGCGGGGACCTGGTAATCAGCCCCACGCCCTTGGTTTCTGGCCCAACCCCTCCGGGAAATGAAGCTGTGCAGCCAAAGATGTTGTGGGATTCGAGGAAAATAATGTGATGAGAAAGCAACTTGCCAAATCTAAACGGGGCAAAAAAAATAAAAAAGGGGGTGCAACACCAGGACTTCCCAAGGGCTCACCCATCCTAGTACTACTCTCGCCCAAGCATGCTTAACTTCGGAGTTCTTATGGGATCCGGTGCATTAGTACAGGTATGATTACACCCGTCATGTTGTTGGTGCAAAGCCATTATGTGTTGATGGTTCACAATCCCAGCCCAGAGAGACGTGATATCAGCGCATTGTAGGGTGGCCTATTATCCCGCGAGCTGGGTTGTCGTCCTTTTCGAGGCTCACGAGGACCGACCCGGGACGAAAAAATAGCACAAAAAGAAGAAAAGTTGCTAAAAACTGATGAAAACATTCAAATTTGGGCACCGAAAATAGGCACAGTGGAGCATGCTCGCTGCCCCCATCGTAGTGCTCCTGGAGAGCTTTCCAACAGCATGTTGTGTGCCGTATAACTCCCTACGTATCAAAAGTTATGGGCATTGAAGCAGCGGTGACCTGGTAATCGGCCCTACGCAATCGGTTTGCCATCCCAACCCTTCAGGGGAGCTAAACTAGGAGGCCCAAGATGTTATGGGACTCGAGGAAAGAAATATTACGAGAAAACATCTTGCAAAAGCTAAACGGGGCAAAAAAAAAAAAAAAACAAATAGGGGGGTACAACACGAGGACCTCCCAAGGGGTCACCCATCCGAGTTCTACTCTCGCCCAAGCACGCTTAACTTCGGAGTTCTGATGGGATCCGTTGCGTTAATGCTGGTATGATCGCACCCGTCATGTTGTGGGTGCAAAGCCATTATATGTTGATGGTTCACAATCCCAGCCCAGAGAGACATGATATTAGCGCGTTGTAGAGCGGCCTATTATCCCGCGAGCTGGGTTATCATCCTTTTTTAGGCTCACGAGGACCGACTAAGGACGAAAAAATAGCACAAAAAGAAGAAAAGTTGCTAGAAACTGATGAAAACTTTCAAATTTGGGCACCGTAAATAGGTGCAGTAGAGCATACTCACTGCCCCTGTCGTAGAGCTCCTGGAGAGCTTTCCAACGGCATGTTGTGCGCCGTTTAACTCCCTACGTATCAAAAGTTATAGGCATTGGAGCGGCAGTGACCTAGTAATCGGCCCTACGCCATCGGTTTGCAGGCCCAACCCCTACGTGGAGCTAAACTGGGCGGCCCAAGATGTCGTGGGACTCGAGGAAAGAAATATTACGAGAAAACATCTTGCCAAAGCTAAACGGGGCAAAAAAAAACAAATAGGAGGGTGCAACACGAGGACTTCCCAGGGGGTCACCCATCCATGTACTACTCTCGCCCAAGCACTCTTAATTCGGAGTTCTGATGGGATCCGGTGTATTAGTGCTGGTATAATCGTTAACATCATTTTGTGGGTGGAAAGCCATTATGTGTTGACGGTTCACAGTCTCAGCCCAAAGAGATGGCCCATTGAAATGGCCCAATGGGCTTATCGACAGCCCATCGGCTTCAACCGTGCAGCATGCTCGTGAGACGTGATATCGGTGTATTGTAAGGCGGTCTACTATCCCACGAGTTAAGTTGTCGTCCTTTTTCCAGCTCACGACGACCGATCCGGGATGAAAAAATGGCACAAATTAAAGAAAATTGGCCAAAAACTTATGAAAACGTTCAATTTTGGGCACCGAAACTTGCTACCCTTGTCGTAAAGCTCCCGGAGGGCTTTCCCACGGCATGCTGTGCGCCCCATAACTCCCTACGGAATAAAATTTATGGGCATTGGAGTAGTGGGGACCTGGTAATCAGGCCCACGCCCTCGGTTTCTGGCCCAACCCCTCTGGGAAACGAAGCTGGGCAGCCAAAGATGTTGTGGGATTCGAGGAAAAAAATGTGATGAGAAAGCACCTTGCCAAATCTAATCGGGGCAAAAAAAAAAAAAAGGGGGTGCAATACCAGGACTTCCCAAGGGGTCACCCATCCTAGTACTACTCTCGCCCAAGCATGCTTAACTTCGGAGTTCTTATAGGATCCGGTGCATTAGTGCTGGTATGATTGCACCCGCCATGTTGTAAGTGCAAAGCCATTATGTGTTGATGGTTCACAATCCCAGCCCAGAGAGATGTGATATCAGCGCATTGTAGGGTGGCCTATTATCCCGCGAGCTGGGTTGTCATCCTTTTCGAGGCTCACGGGGACCGACCCGGGATGAAAAAATAGCATAAAAAGAAGAAAAGTTGCCAGAAACTGATGAAAACATTCAAATTTGGGCACCGAAAATAGGCACAGTGGAGCATGCTCGTTGCCCCCGTCATAGAGCTCCTGGAGGGCTTTCCAGCGGCATGTTGTGTGCCGTATAACTCCCTACGTATCAAAAGTTATGGGCATTGAAGCAGCGGTGACCTGGTAATCGGCCCTACGCCATTGGTTTGCCGTCCCAACCCTTCCGGGGAGCTAAACTGGGAGGCCCAAGATGTTGTGGGACTCGAGGAAAGAAATATTACGAGAAAACATCTTGCGAAAGCTAAACGGGGCAAAAAAAAAAAAATAGGGGGATACAACACGAGGACCTCCCAAGGGGTCACCCATCCGAGTACTACTGTCGCCCAAGCACGCTTAACTTTGGAGTTCTGATGGGATCCGTTGCATTAGTGCTGGTATGATCGCACCCGTCATGTTATGGGTGTAAAGCCATTATATGTTGATGGTTCACAATCCCAGCCTAGAGAGACGTGATATTAGCTCGTTGTAAGGCGGCCTATTATCCCGCGAGCTGGGTTGTCGTCTTTTTTTAGGCTCACGAGGACCGACTCAGGACGAAAAAATAGCACAAAAAGAAAAAAAGTTACCAGAAACTGATGAAAACTTTCAAATTTGGGCACCGTAAATAGGTGCAGTAGAGCATACTCACTGCCCCCGTTGTAGAGCTCTTGAAGAGCTTTCCAACGGCATGTTCTGCGCCGTTTAACTCCCTACATATCAAAAGTTATTGGCATTGGAGCGGCGGTGACCTGGTAATCGGCCCTACGCCATCGTTTTGCAAGCCCAACCCCTACGTGGAGCTAAACTGGGCGGCCCAAGATGTCGTGGGACTCGAGGAAAGAAATATGACGAGAAAACATCTTGCCAAAGCTAAACGGGGCAAAAAAAAAAAGTAGGGTATAACACGAGGACTTCCCAAGGGGTCACCCATCCGTGTACTACTCTCGCCCAAGCACGCTTAACTTCGGAGTTCTGATGGGATCTGGTGTATTAGTGCTGGTATGATTGTTAACATCATTTTGTGGGTGGAAAGCCATTATGTGTTGATGGTTCACAGTCTCAGCCCAAAGGGATGGCCCATTCAAACGGCCCAATGGGCTTATTGACAGCCCATTGGCTTCAACCGTGCAGCATCCTCGTGAGACATGATATCGGCGTATTGTAAGGCGGTCTACTATCCCACGAGTTAAGTTGTCATCCTTTTCGCAGCTCACGACGACTGACCCGGGATGAAAAAATGGCACAAATTAAAGAAAATTGGCCAAAAACTTATGAAAACGTTCAATTTTGGGCACCGAAACTTGCTACCCTTATCATAGAGTTCCCGGAGGGCTTTCCCACGGCATGTTGTGCGCCCTATAACTCCCTACAGAATAAAATTTATGGGCATTGGAGCAGCGAGGACCTGGTAATCAGCCCCACGCCCTCGGTTTCTGGCCCAACCCCTCCGGGAAACGAAGCTGGGCGGCCAAAGATGTTGCGGGATTCGAGGAAAAAAATGTGATGAGAAAGCACCTTGCCAAATCTAATCGTGGCAAAAAAAAAAAAAAGGGGGTGCAATACCAGGACTTCCCAAGGGGTCACCCATCCTAGTACTACTCTCGCCCAAGCATGCTTAACTTCGGAGTTTTAATGGGATCCAGTGCATTAGTGCTGGTATGATTGCACTCGTCATGTTCTAGGTGCAAAGCCATTATGTGTTGATGGTTCACAATCCCAGCCCAGAGAGACGTGATATCAGCGCATTGTAGGGCGGCCTATTATCCCGCGAGCTGGGTTGTCGCCCTTTTTTAGGCTCACGAGTGTCACGCCCCAACCCGGCCTATAAGGTTAGACTAGGGTGTGACCTAAACCTTCAGGACCTGTCATATACTTAACCGTTCTAGGAGGTTTAACACTTAACATTTTATTCTAGACTCCAAAATTTTCCAGAAATCCGGCAGCATAACGGCTGTAATTGGGCTCTTGTTTTGACCTAAATTTTCTAACAGCCTCAAAACTCTCAATTCAAGTTCATTCCCGACTAGAGTTTACTATTTTATCATCAATTGAATTGCCTATTGGTTATTTCGACGTCCCGTTTGATTTATAACCTAGCATGATACTATGTCTCGTTTGTCTATTTATCCTCGTTTCAAAATATACCTGTTGATCTTAGCTTATTAGCGAGTACCTGTTGAGATTGGATAAGTTCATTTTCTTATTCCTTAACTAGCATCATAACCTATGATAGACTAATGATAACAAAAGCAAAAACGATCATAGTATGTCTAGTATCAGTCTACTTAATACAAATACAAACCAAAATTAGACCCCAAATTACAACGGGGGTCTTTTACATTAGCAACAACAAGCAACATAAGATAAATGGTCTTCAAGCAGCACAAAATACACAAGTAGTCACGTTCAAGCAAAACAACAATAACAGGCAATCACTCCAGGGGTTCATCAATAGGTACATTGAGCTCGGGTTCCTATACTTGTTCTTCTTCACCTGAAATGATAAAAGAGGGTGAGTCCTTATGAACTCAGCGAGGGGGAACGAGAAAAAAGTTTTAAAACTCATTTTCCGATTAAACTTATGAAAACCCCTTTCTCAAACATGAATACAACCGAATTACAAGTACATAAATACAAGTACAGAACAAGAATACCGGTCTTTCCTCCCCGAGGTTCTCTAGGATCCAAGTGGGAGTACTTATACACATAATAAAAAGGATACGGTGAGCTTTTGCTCTCAGATCAGATCCAGGATCAGTTGTTGCGGCCGACTTCAAATCATCCCCCAAACACACCAGGTGGGTGTACTCCAGATGTACCCCAAAATCCTATGACCCAACTCTCCGAGGAAGTCTAGCCCCCAAGCGAGAGAGGGAATGGGACCATGGTAGTCACGGGTGCAACGGCAAGCCCGATGCCGCCCGGTGTGCGTGATCGCTACCATGCCAACAGGAAAGGTTGCAACCTTGTATGCAATGCACATTTATGATAGGTAATATATCACAGTAGGAGGACAACAAAGTAGGTTGCCTCCGGACAGTCATAAGATTGCACATTGACCAAGTAAACAGGTAGGGCACTTTAAAATAGGTAATATATCACAGTAGGAGGACAACAAAGTAGGTTGCCTCCAGACAATCATAAGATTGCACATTGACAGGTAACCAAGCAGGGCATGATAAGACAGGAAATTTCACTTGAAAGGCATATAGAGTTATATGAAAATTAAACGGGCAGCCATGTAACACATGTAAAACAGGCCATATAACTCATCAAGAAGCCCACGTGATCAAGTGATAAGATTATTCAACATGCAATGACGTCAATCAGGGGTTCGGGTGCAAGAAAAGCTTATCTTTCAACATGCAATGGTCAAAATCACATTTGAAGGTATAAG
Source organism: Ehretia macrophylla (assembly GCA_037974665.1). NCBI lineage: Eukaryota > Viridiplantae > Streptophyta > Magnoliopsida > Boraginales > Ehretiaceae > Ehretia > Ehretia macrophylla. The sequence goes on along the minus strand of CM075777.1, from coordinate 50,789,242 downwards.
ACATTACCGGGCAGCCCACTAGGCATATATTTCCCACACAATATCCAAATGATCAATACTTAGCAAAACTACCTAGTCATTAGGGTTTCCATTTCATGTGTATTCGTGCAATTTGAACCTCAACCCAACTCAAAGTCAATCTCAAACCATGCAACATTTAATTCAACATCCTCAAACATTCAAAACAGTCCACACAACATCCCGTAGCTACAATCCCAAGCATCTAATTCAACAAGAGGAGTCACAACAATATTTCCAAGCACAACATTAAGTGAAACCCTTACTGCAATAGGCTGTTTTCTCACAATCAATCGGATAAGAAAAAAATCTCCAAATTCGGTGAATAAGATTTCAAATTAAAGCTTAAGAAGTTAACTAAAATCAGAAACAAACCTTGCATCGATTGGAGTTCGGGATCATTAGATATAGCCGAAACAGTGGAATAGCACAAAACTGTCCAGATTTGCACACTTTTCAGAAATTGACGTTTTTGAGGTCCTTAGGGTCAGTTTTAGCCTTGGTCCATTTCTGCCAAAATTGTCAAGAACTGAAAAATATATCAGCACACCAAAATTAATGCATTTTGGAAATCATTTACAAAGTCAAATATGGTTCGTCCCACAAGGTCAGTGCATCTGCCAAAACCTGCTTCAGTTTTCCAGATTTCCAGATTTGATCACATTTTAAAGATTTGCCATTTTGAGGACCTTAGAGTCAACATTAGCTTAGGCCTATTTCTGGGAAAAATGTTCAAAACTGTCCAAACTAGTCCCCCACCAATTTTAAAGCATTTTCAACATCATTTTCTTAGCTAAACGTACCTCGAACAGACTGGTCAGAGAGCTGTCATCCATTTCGACTTCACCTAGCATCATTTTCAAGCCAAGATCTTGCCATGCATGGTTGTTTAAGCTTATGAACGACCATATATCTCAAGTACAGAAGCAAATACACACATTTATGAGCATGTATGTGAGTTTTTAAAGAGTTTTCAAAAGGTTTTAACCCTCACCTTAGCAATCAACCACAAAGATGCACAAAAACTTGTTGAAGCTTCAAATCTCTTCTTCTTCTTGCTTAGCCGAGATTCCAACTTGGTTTCTCTATTTTTCCTAGCCTAGTGATCAATATCTTAGTACATGCATGAGGTTAGAACAAGAAGAAAATAAATGGAAGCCAAGAAAACTCACCTAGGCCGAATAGAGGTCTTCAATGTACATGCATGTGTGATTTTCACTTCCTAGCTAGCTCGGTTGAGGTCCTTTGCTCATGGCTTGCTTTGTTTGGCTATGGTGTGAAGAAGATAAGCAATGGAGATGGAGAACTCAGCCAAAACCGAAATGGAGAGAGGAAATGAGAGGGAAGTGAGAGAAAAGAATGAAGAGAAATGAAGAAATGACAAAGAAATGAAGCCTTTTGCAAGTTTGAGGAGCATGTCGGCCTTGGGCTTCCAAATCTGAATTTTTGTGTCTTCAAGGTGGAATTTGAAATGTTAGCGTGGGCCATGAGTTGTTTGGTCGAAAATGAGAGGAAATTGGGGTGGTTTTGGGCACTTTTTTATGCATTGATAAGTGTTTTTGTGTCATGACTTGTCTAGAATCATTTTAAATTAAACATGCATGCAAAAATCTGATTTTGTGTCATCTTTTGAATTGTTTTAACATGTGTGTAAGAGAATGTTGGGTATTTAGGGATTTTAGGTAGAATAGAATATAGGATATGCTTAGAGGTTCGTGAGATTTTGTCTTGTAGTGAGTTTAAAATATAATATTTAGGTGTTAGTGGATTTTGTAGAGATTTGAATTAGGATTATAATAATAGTTAGTGGTTTTTGTAGGATTATTTTATAGTCTAATGCTTTGTGCAGGATTCTTTAATGATTAGTGTGCGGGCACGCTTTCCTATGTCTATGGCACGCACTACGAGACATACACAGAAATCAATACAGGGCACGAATCACGAGGTAGACACACGAACTTCAAGACTAATGCACGCAATCCTAGGTGAATGCACGTAAACCAATGCAAGGCACGTAATTCAATGTAATGCATGCAAATCGATGTACGACTCTTAAACCTAGGTTAAAGCACGTGGTTCAAGGTTAATGCACACGAAACAAAGAGACACACGCAAATCGAGGTCTCACACGTAAATTAAGGTCATGGCACGTTTATCTAGGTATTGCACGTATCTTAAGGATTAGGGCACACTATTCTAGGTCAAGGCACGTATGACGAGGTATGCACGAAAATCAAGACAGGACACGTAATCCAAGGTCGGTCATATAATTAGGGGTCTATGGCACGCAAATCAAGGTAACACACGTTATTCGGGGTCGGGCTTCACAACGATGACCGACCCGGGATGAAAAAATAGCATAAAAAGAAGAAAAGTTGCCAGAAACTGATGAAAACATTCAAATTTGGGCACCGAAAATAGGCACAGTGGAGCATGCTCGTTGCCCCCGTCATAGAGCTCCTGGAGGGCTTTCCAGCGGCATGTTGTGTGCCGTATAACTCCCTACGTATCAAAAGTTATGGGCATTGAAGCAGCGGTGACCTGGTAATCGGCCCTACGCCATTGGTTTGCCGTCCCAACCCTTCCGGGGAGCTAAACTGGGAGGCCCAAGATGTTGTGGGACTCGAGGAAAGAAATATTACGAGAAAACATCTTGCGAAAGCTAAACGGGGCAAAAAAAAACAAATAGGGGAGTACAACACGAGGACCTCCCAAGGGGTCACCCATCCGAGTACTACTCTCGCCCAAGCACGCCTAACTTCGGAGTTATAATGGGTTCCGATGCATTAGTGCTGGTATGATCGCACCCGTCATGTTGTGGGTGCAAATCCATTATATGTTGATGGTTCACAATCCCAGCCCAGAGAGACGTGATATCAGCGCGTTGTAGGGTGGCCTATTATCCAGCGAGCTGGATTGTCGTCCTTTTTTAGGCTCACGAGGACCGACTCGGGATGAAAAAATAGCACAAAAAGAAGAAAAGTTGCCAGAAACTGATGAAAACTTTCAAATTTGGGCACCGTAAATAGGCGCAGTGGAGCATACTCACTACCCCCGTCGTAGAGCTCCTGGAGAGCTTTCCAACGGCATGTTGTGCGCCGTTAAACTCCCTACGTATCAAAAGTTATAGGCATTGGAGCGGCGGTGACCTGGTAATCGGCCTTACGCCATTGGTTTGCAGGCCCAACCCCTACGTGGAGCTAAACTAGGCGGCCCAAGATGTCATGGGTCTCGAGGAAAGAAATATTATGAGAAAACATCTTGCCAAAGTTAAACGGGGCAAAAAAAAAAAACAAATAGGAGGGTGCAACACGAGGACTTCCCAGCGGGTCACCCATCCGTGTACTACTCTCGCCCAAGCACGCTTAACTTCGGAGTTTTGATGGGATCCGGTGTATTAGTGCTGGTATGATCGTTAATGCCATTTTGTGGGTGGAAAGCCATTATGTGTTGACGGTTCACAGTCTCAGCCCAAAGAGATGGCCCATTCAAACGGCCCAATGGGCTTATCGACTGCCCATCGGCTTCAACCGTGCAGCATCCTCGTGAGATGTGATATCGGCATATTGTAAGGCGGTCTACTATCGCATGAGTTAAGTTGTCGTCCTTTTCGCAGCTCACGACGACCGAACCAGGATGAAAAAATGGAGCAAATTAAAGAAAATTGGCCAAAAACTTATGAAAACGTTCAATTTTGGGCACCGAAACTTGCTACCCCTATCGTAGAGCTCCCGGAGGGCTTTCCCACGGCATGCTGTGCGCCCCATAACTCTCTACAGAATAAAATTTATGGGCATTGGAGCAACGGGGACCTGGTAATCAGCCCCACGCCCTCGGTTTCTGGCCCAACCCCTCCGGGAAACGAAGCTGGGCGGCCAAAGATGTTGTGGGATTCGAGGAAAAAAATGTGATGAGAAAGCACCTTGCCAAATCTAAACGGGGCAAAAAAAACAAAAAAGGGGGTGCAACACCAGGACTTCCCAAGGGGTCACCCATTCAAGTACTAGTTCTGATGGGATCCAGTGCATTAGTGCTTGTATGATTGCACCCGTCATGCTGTGGGTGCAAAGCCATTATGTGTTGACGGTTCACAGTCCCAGCCCAAAGAGATGGCCAATTCAAACGGCCCAGTGGGCTTATCAACAGCCTATCGACTTTAACTGTGTAGCATCCTCACAAGACGTGATATCGGCGTGTTGTAAGGCTGTCTACTATCCTGCAAGTTAGGTTGTCGTCCTTTTTGCAGCTCACGACGACCAACCCGGGATGAAAAAATAGCGCAAAATGAAGAAAAGTTGCCAGAAACTAATGAAAACGTTCGATTTTGAGCTCTGAAAAATAGGCGTAGCTCAGCATGCTCGCTGTCTCCGTCGTAGAGCTCCGGGAGAACTTTCTAACGGCATACTGTGCGCCACATAACTCCATACGGATAAAAAGTTATGGGCATTGGAGTGACGAGGACCTGGTAATCGGCCCCACGCCCTCGGTTTGCGAGCCTAGCCCCTGTGGGAAGCGAAGCTTGGCAGCCCAAGATGTCGTGGGACTCAAGGAAAGAAATGTGTCGGGAAAGCATCTTGCCAAAGCTAAACGGGGCAAAAAAAACAAAAAGGGGGGTGCAACACGAGGACTTCCTAGGGGGTCACCCATCCTAGTACTGCTATCACCCAAGGGTGCTTAATTTCAGAGTTTGGATGGGATCTGCTGCATTAGTGCTGGTATGATCACACCAGTGATGTTGTGGGTGCAATGCCATTATGTGTTGATGGTTCACAGTCTCAGCCTAGAGAGATGGCCCATTCAAACACACCAATAGGCTTATCGATAGCCCGTCAGCTTCAATCGTGTAACATCCTCACAAGACGTGATATTGGCGCATTGTAGGGAGGTCTACGACCGACCCGAACCAAAAAATAGTGCAAAAAAAAAAGAAAAGTGGTCAAAAATTGAAGAAAATGTTCGATTTTTTGCACCGAAAAAAGGCGAACCGAGTAGGCCTGCTGCCCCCGTCATAGAGCTCCCAGAGAGCATTCCAACGGCGTGCTGTGTGCCACATAACTCCCTACGGATCAAAAGTTATGGGCATCGAAGCGTCGGGGACCTGGTAATCGCCCCCACGCCTTCGGTTTGTGGGCCCAACCCCTTCGGGATGCGAAGCTAGGCGGCCCAAGATATCGTGGGGCTGGAGGAAAGAAATGTGACGAGAAAGCATCTTGCCAAAGCTAAGCGGGGGAAAAAAAACAAAAAGGGGAATGCAACACGAGGACTTCCCAAGGGGTCACCCATCCTAGTACTACTCTCGCCCAAGCACGCTTAGCTTTGGAGTTCGGATGGGATCTGGTCCATTAGTTCTGGTATGATTGCACCAGTCAAGTTGTGGGTGCAAAGCCATTAAGTGTTGATGGTTCACAGTCCCAGCCCAGAGAGATGGCCCATTCAAATGGGCCAATGGGCTTATCGATAGCCCATCGGCTTCAACCGTGCAACATCCTCGCAAAACATGATATCAGCACTTTGTAGTGCGGTCTACTATCCCTCGAGTTAGGTTGTCGTCCTTTTCACATCTCACGACGACTGGCTCGGGATGAAAAAATAGCCCAAATAGAAGAAAAGTGGCCAGAAACTAATGAAAATGATCAATTTTGGGCACCAAAAATAGGCGAAGCTAAGCAAGATCACTGCCCTCATCGTAGAGCTCCCAGAGAGCTTTCCAACGTCATGCTGTGCGCCACATAACTCCCTACGGATCAAAAGTTATGGGCATTGGAGCAATGGGGACCTGGTAATCGGCCCCACACCCTCGGTTTGCAGGCCCAGCCCCTCCGGGAATCGAAGCTGGGCAGCCCAAGATATCATTGGACTCGAGGAAAAAAATGTGATGTGAAAGCATCTCGCCAAAGCTAAACGTGGGAAAAAAAACAAAAAAGGGGGTGTAACACAAGGACTTCCCAGGGGGTCACCCATCCTAGTACTAGTCTCGCCCAAGCACGCTTAACATCGGAATTCTGATGGGATCCAGTTCATTAGTGCTGGTATGATCGCACCTGTCATGCTGTGGGTGCAAAGCCATTATGTGTTGACGGTTCACAGTCCCAACCCAGAGAGATGACTCATTCAAACAGCCCAATAGGCTTATTGACAGCCCATCGGCTTCAACCGTGCAGCATCCCCGCAAGACGCCATATCGGCGCATTGTACGGCGGTCTATTATCTCGCAAGTTAGGTTGTCGCCCTTTTCACGGCTCACGACGACCGACTCGGGAATGAAAAAATAGCGCAAAATGAAGAAAAGTGGCTAGAAACTGATAAAAACGTTCAATTTTAGGCCCCGAAAACAAGCGCAGTCGAGCATGCTTTCTGTCACCGTCATAGAGCTCCCAGAGAGCTTTCAAACGGCCTGCTGTGCAGCGCATAACTCCCTACAGATCAAAGTTATGGGCATTGTAGTGACCGGGACGTAGTAATTGGCCCCACGCCCTCGGGTTGCGGGCCCAGCCTATCTGGGAAGCGAAGCTGGGCAACCCAGATATTGTGGGGCTCGAGGAAAGAAATGTGACGAGAAAGCATCTTGCCAAAGCTAAACGGGGCAAAAAAAAAAAACAAAAAGAAGGGTGTAACACGAGGACTTCCCAGAGGGTCAACCATCCTAGTACTACTCTCGCCCAAGCACGCTTAACTTCGGAGTTCTGATGGGATTCAATGCATTAGTGCTGGTATGATTGCACCGTTCATGCTATGGGTGCAAAGCCATTATGTGTTGACGGTTCACAGTCTCAGCCTAGAGAGATGGCCCATTCAAACGGACCAACGGGCTTATCGACAGCCCATCAGCTTCAACCGTGTAGCATCCTCACAAGACGTAATATCGACGCATTGTAGGGTGGTGTACTATCCCGCAAGTTAGGTTGTCATCCTTTTCGCAGCTCACGACGGCTGACCCGGACGAAAAAATAGCTCAAAAAATAAAAGAGTGGTCAGAAACTGAAGAAAATGTTAAATTTTATGCAACAAAAATAGGCGCAACCAAGTAGGATTGCTGCCCTCGTCGTAAAGCTCCCACAGAGCTTTCCAATGGCATGCTGTGCGGCGTATAACTCCCTATGGATCAAAAGTTATGGGCATTAGAGCTACGGGGACTAGGTAATCGGCCACACGCCCAAGTCGTGATACCGGTGCATTGTAGGGCAATCTACTATCCTGTAAGTTAGGTTGTCATCATTTTTGGAGCTCACTATGACCGACCCGGAATGAAACTACAGCGCAAAAAAAAGTAAAGTTGCTAGAAACTGATGAAAACATTAAATTTTAGGCACCAAAAATAGTCGCAGTCGAGCATACTTGATGCCCTTCATCGTAGAGCTCCCAGAGAGCTTTCCAACGGCATGCTGTGCACCGCATAACTCCTTATGGATCAAAAGTTATGGGCTTTAGAGAGACGGGGACCTGTAATCAGCCCCACGCCCTCGGTTTGCGGGCCCAGCCCCTCCGGGAAGCGAAGCTGGGCGGCCCAACATATCTCGGGGCTCGAGGAAAGAAATGTGATGAGAAAGCATCTTGCCAAAGCTAAACGGGGCAAAAAAAACAAAAAGAAGGGTGCAACACGAGGACTTCCCATGGGGTCATCCATCCTAGTACTACTCTCGCCCTAGCACGCTTAACTTTGGAGTTTGGATGGGATCTAATGCATTAGTACTGGTATGATCGCACTAGTCGTGTTGCGGGTGCAAAGCCATTATGTGTTGATCGGTTCACAGTCCCAGCCTAGAGAGATGGCCCAGTCAAATGGCCCAATGGGTTTATCGATAGCCTATCGGCTTCAACCGTGCAGCATCCTCACAAGACGCGCTATCGTCGCGTTGTAGGTTAGTCTACTATCCCATAAGTTAGGTTGTCATCCTTTTTGCAACCCACGATGACCGACGCGGGATGAAAAAATAGCGCAAAATGAAGAAAATTGGCTAGAAATTGATGAAAACGTTGAATTTTGGGCGCCGAAAATGGGCATAACAGAGCAAGTTCGTTGCCCTTATCGTAGAGCTCCTGGAGAGCTTTTCAACGACATGCTTTGTGCCGCATAACTCCCTATGGATCAAAAGTTATCGGCATTGGATCGACGGGGACCTGGTAATCGGCCCCACGTCCCCGGTTTGCAGTCCTAGCACCTCCGAGAAGCGAAGCTGGGCGTCCCAAGATATCGTGGTACTCGAGGAAAGAAATGTGATGAGAAAGCATCTTGCCAAAGCTAAACAGGGCAAAAAAAAAAAACAAAAAGAGGGGTGCAACACGAGGACTTCCCGAGGGGTTACCCATCCTAATACTAGTCTCACCCAAGCACGCTTAACTTCGGAGTTCTGATAGGATCCGATGCATTAGTGTTGGTTTGATCACACCTGTCTTGCTGTGGGTGCAAAGCCATTATGTGTTGACGGTTCACAGTCCCAGCCCAAAGAGATGGCCTATTCAAATGGCCCAATGGGCTTCTCGACAGCCCATCGGCTTTAACCATGTAGTATCCTCGCAAGATGTGATATCAACGCATTGTAGGGCAGTCCACTATCCCGCAAGTTAGGTTATCGTCCTTTTCACAGCTCACGAGGACTGACCCCGGATGAAAAAATAGCACGAAATTAAGAAAAGTGACTAGAAACTAATGAAAACATTCGATTTTGGGCACTGAAAATAGGCGCATCCGAGCATGCTCGCTGTCATCATCGTAGAGCTCCCGATGAGCTTTCCAATGGCCTGCTGTGTGCCGCATAACTCCCTACGGATCAAAAGTTATGGGCATTAGAGCAATGGGGACCTGGTAATCAGCCCTACGCCCTCGGTTTGTGGTCCCAGCCCCTCCGGGAAGTGAAGCTTGGCAGCACAAGAAGTCGTGGGTCTCAAGGAAAGAAATGTGACGGGAAAGCATCTTGCCCAAGCTAAATGGGGCAAAAAAAAACAAAAAGGCAGGTACAACACGAGGACTTCCCAGGGGTTCACCCATCCTAGTACTACTCTCGCCCAAGCATGCTTAATTTCAGAGTTCGGATGTGATCTGGTGTGTTAGTGCTGGTATTATCGCACCAGTCATGTTGTGGGTGCAAAGCCATTATGTGTTGACGGTTCACAGTCCCGGCCCAAAGAGATGGCCCATTCAAACGGCCCAATGGGCTTATCGACAGCCCTTCAACTTCAATCGTGCAGCATCCTCACAAGACGTGATATCGGTGCATTGTAGGGAGGTGTACTATCCTGCAAATTAGGTTGTCGTCCTTTTCACGGCTCACGACGACCGACCCGGGACAAAAAAATAGCACAAAAAGAAGAAAAATTGACTGAAACGGATGAAAATGTTTGATTTTGGGCACTGAAAATAGGCGCAGCCGAGCAGGCTTGATGCTCCCGTCGTAGAGCTCCCGGAGAGATTTCCAACGGCATGCTGTCCGCCGCATAACTCCCTACGGATCAAAATTTATGGGCATTGGAGCGACGGGGACCTGGTAATCAGCCCTACGCCCTCGGTTTGCGGGCCCAGCCCCTTCGCAAAGTGAAGATGGGTGGCCCAAGATGTCGTGGGACTCAAGGAAATAAATGTGATGAGAAAGTATCTTGCCAAAGCTAAACGGGGTAAAAAAAACAAAAAGAGGGGTGCAACACAAGGACTTCGCAAGGGGTCACCTATCCTAGTGCAACTCTCGCCCAAGAACGCTTAAATTCGCAGTTCTGATGGGATTCGGTGCATTAGTGCTGGTATGATCACACCCGTCATGTTGTTGGAGCAAAGCCATTATGTGTTGACGGTTCACAGTCTTAGCCCAGAGAGATGGCCTATTCAAATAGCCCAATGGGCTTATCGATAGCCCATCGTCTTCAACCGTGTAGCATCCTCTCAAGACATGATATCGTTGCATTGTAGGGCTATCTACTATCCAGTAAGTTAGGTTGTTGTCCTTTTTGCAGCTCACGACAACTGACCAGGGATGAAAAATAGCAAAAAAAATAGAAAAGTGGCCAAAAATTGATGAAAACGTTCAATTTTGGGCACCAAAAATAGGTGAAGCCGAGCAGGCGTGCTGCCCCCTTCATAGAACTTCAGGAGAACTTCCCAACGACATGTTGTACACCGCATAACTACCTACCAAACAAAAGTTATAGGCATTGGAGCGGTGGGGACCTGGCAATTGGCCCCACGCCCTTAGTTTGCAGTCCCAGCCCCTCCGGGAACCGAAGCTGGGCGGCCCAAGATGTCGTGGGACTCAAGGAAAGAAATGTTACGAGAAAGCATCTTGCCAAAGCTAAACTGGGCAAAAAAAAGAAAAAAGGGGTGCAACACAAGGACTTCGCAGGGGGTCACCCATCCTAGTACTACTCTTGCCCAAGTGCACTTAACTTCGCAGTTCTTATGGGATCCGGTGCATTAGTGCTGGTCTGATTGTACCTATCATGTTGTGGGTGCAAAGCCATTATGTGTTGATAGATCACAGGCCCGGCCTAGAGAGATGGCCCATTCAAATGGCCCAATGGACTTATCGACTGCCCATCTGCATCAACTGCGTAGTATCCTTGCAAGACGTGATATCGACGCGTTGTAGGGAGGTCTACTATCCCGCGAATTAGATTGTTGTCATTTTTGCCGCTCACGACGACGGATCCGAGATGAAAAACAGCGCAAAAAAGGGAAAAGTGGCCAAAAACTGATGAAAACGTTCGATTTTGGGCACCAAAAATAGGCAGAGCCGAGCCGCCTTGCTGCCTTCGTCGTAAAGCTCCCGAAGAGCTTTCAAACAAAAAGTTGTGCGTAGCATAACTCCCTACAGAACAAAAGTTAAAGGCATTGGAGCGGCTAGGACCTGGTAATTAGCCCCATGCACTCGGATTGCTGGCCCAGCCCCTCTTGGAAGTGAAGTTGGGCGGCCCAAGATTTTGTGGGACTCGAGGAAAAAAATGTGATGAGAAAGCATCTTGCCAAAGCTAAACTGGGAAAAAAAAACAAAAAAGGGGTGCAACACGAGGACTTCCCAGGGGGTCACCCATCCTAGTACTTCTTTTGCCCAAGCACACTTAACTTTGGAGTTCTGATGGGATCCAGTGCATTAGTAATGGTTTGATCGCACCCGTCATGTTATGGGTGCAAAGCCCTTATGTGTTGACAGTTCACAGTCCCAGCCAAGAGAGATGGCCTATTCAAACGGCCTAATGGGATTATCGACAGCCCATTGGCTTCAATCGTGCAGCATCCTCGCAAGACGTGATATCGGCGCATTGTAGGGCGGTCTTCTATCTAGCGAGTTATGTTGTCGTCCTTTTCGCGGCTCACGGCGATCGACCCAGGATGAAAAAATAGCGAAATAAGAACAAAAGTAGCTAGAAATTGATGAAAACGTTAGATTTTGGGCACCGAAAATAGGAAAAACAAAGCAACCGTGTTGTTCCCGTTGTAGAGCTCCCGGAGAGCTTTCCAACGGCATGCTATGCGCCGCATAACTTCTTACGGATCAAAAGTTATGGGCATTAGAGTGGCGGGGACCGGGTAATCAGCCCTACTCCCTCGATTTGTGGGCCCAGCCAGTCCGGGAAGCGAAGCTGGGCAGCCCAAGATGTCGTGGGACTCGAGGAAAGAAATGTGAATAGAAAGCATTTTGCCAAAGCTAACCGAGGTAAAAAAAATAAAAAGGGGGGTGCAACACGAGGACTTCGCAGGGGGGTCACCTATCCTAGTACTACTCTCGCCCAAGAACGCTTAACTTCGTAGTTCTGATGGGATCCGGTGCATTAGTGCTGGTATGATCGCACCCGTCATGTTATGGGTGCAAAGCCATTATGTGTTGACGGATCACAGTCCTAGCCTAGAGAGATGGCCCATTCAAAATGCCCAATAGGCATATCGATAGCCTATTGGCTTTAACAGTACAGCATCCTCGAAAGACGTGATATCGACGCAATGTAGGGCAGTCCACTATCCCACAAGTTAGGTTGTCATCCTTTTCGCAGCTCACGACGACCGACCCGGGATTAAAAAACAGCACAAAATTAAGAAAAATGGCCAGACACTAATGAAAACTTTCAATTTTGGGCACCGAAAATAGGCGCATCCGAGCATGCTCACTGTCTTTGTCGTAAAGCTCCCAGACAGCTTTCCAACGGCATGTTGTGCACCGCATAACTCTATACGGATCAATAGTTATGGTCACTGGAGTGATGGGGAGTTGGTAATCGGCCCCACACCCTCAGTTTGCCAGCCCAGCCACTCCAAGAAGTGAAGCTTGGCAGCCCAAGATGTCGTGGGTCTCGAGGAAAAAAATGTGACGGGAAACCATCTTGCCTAAGCTAAACGGGGCAAAAAAAACAAAAAAGAGGGTGCAACACGAGGACTTCCCAGGGGGTCACCCATCCTAGTACTACTCTCGCCCAAGCATGCTTAATTTCAGAGTTTGGATGGGATCTGATGCATTAGTGCTGGTAGTATCGCACCAGTCATGTTTTGGGTGCAAAGCCATTATGTGTTGATGGTTCACAGTCCTAACCCAGAGAGTTGGCCCATTCAAACGGCCCAATGGGCTTATCGACAGCCCATCGGCTTCAACCGTGTAGCATCCTCTCCAGACACACTATCAGCACGTTGTAAGGTGGTCTACTATCTCGCAAGTTAGGTTGTCGTCCTTTTCGCGCCTCACGACGACCAACGCAGGATGAAAAAATAGCTTAAAATGAAGAAAACTGGCCAAAAATTGATGAAAATGTTGAATTTTGGGCACCAAAAATTGGTGCACCAGAGCAAGCTTGCCACCCCCATCGTAGAGCTCCTGGTGAGCTTTCCAACGGCATCTTGTGTGCCGCATGACTCCCTACGGATCAAAAGTTATACGCATTAGAGCGACGGGGACCTGGTAATCGGCCCCATGCACTTGGTTTGTGGGCCCAGCCCCTCCGGGATGCGGAGCTGGGCGGCCCAAGATATCGTGGGGCTCGAGGAAAGAATGTTACGAGAAAGCATATTGCCAAAGCTAAACGGGGCAAAAAAAAAACAAATAATGGGGTGCAACACGAGGACTTCCCAAGGGGTCACCCATCCTAGTACTATTCTCGCCCAAGCATGCTTAACTTCGGAGTTCGGATGGGATCTGGTGCATTAGGGCTGATATGATCGCACCAGTCATGTTGTGGCTGCAAATCCATTATGTGTTGACGGTTCACAGTCCCAGCCCAGAGAGATGGCCCATTCAAATAGCCCAATGGGCTTATCAACAGCCCATCAGCTTCAACCGTGCAACATCCTCGCAAGACATGATATCAATGCATTGTAGGGCAGTCTACTATCCCGCGAGTTAGATTTTCATCATATTCGCGGCTCACGACGACCGACTTGGAATGAAAAACATCACAAAATGTTGAAAAGTGGTTAGAAATTGATAAAAACGTTCGATTTTAGGCACCAAAAATAGGCTCAGCCGAGCAGGATTGCTGCTTTCATCATAGAGCTCCCGGAGAGCTTTCAAACGGCAAGCTGTGCGACGCATAACTCCCTACAAAACAAAAGTTATAGGCATCGGAGCGGCTGGGACCTGGTAATCGCCCCCATGCACTCGATTTGTGGGCCCAGCCCCTCTTGGAAGTGAAGCTGGACGGCCCAAGATTTCGTGGGACTCGAGAAAAAAAATGTGACAAGAAAGCATCTTGTCAAACCTAAACGGTGGAAAAAAAAACAAAAAGGGAGGTGCAATACGAGGACTTCCCAGGGGGTTACCCATCCTAGTACTACTCTCGGCTAAGCACGCTTAACTTCAGAGTTCTGATAGGATCCGGTGCATTAGTGCTGGTATGATCGCTCCCATCATGTTGTGGGTGGAAAGCCATTATGTGTTGACGGTTCATAGTCTCAACCTATCGGCTTCAACCGTGCAACATCCTCGTAAGACATGATATTAGTGCATTGTAGGGTTGTCTACTATCCTACGAGTTAGGTTGTCGTCCTTTTCATGGCTCACAACAACCTACCCAGGATGAAAAAACAACGCAAAATGCAAAAAAAAGTATCTAGAAACAAATGAAAACATTCAATTTTGGGCACCAAAACTAGGCGCTGCTATGCAGGCTTGTTGCCTTCATCGTAGAGCTCCCGGAGAGCTTTCCAACGGTATGCTGTGCACCGCATAACTCTCTACGAAACAAAAGTTATGAGCGTTAGAGCGGCGGGGACCTAGTAATCGGCTCCACGCTCTCGGGTTGCAGGCCCAGCCCCTCCGGGAAGTGAAGCTGGGCGGCCCATGATGTCGTTGGACTCAAGGAAAGAAATGTGATGGGAAAGCATCTTGCCAAAGCTAAACGGGGTAAAAAAAACAAAAAAGGAGGGTGCAACACGAGGACTTCCCAGGGGGTCACCCATCCTAGTACTACTCTCGGCTAAGCACGCTTAACTTCGGAGTTCTGATGGGTTCCGGTGCATTAGTGTTGGTATAATCACAGCCGTCATGTTATGGGTGCAAAGCCATTATGTGTTGATGGTTCACAGTCCCAGCCCAGAGAGATGACCCATTCAAATAGCCGAATGGGCGTATCGACAGCACATCTGCTTCAAACGTGCAGCATCCTCACAAGACGTGATATCGGCACGTTGTAAGGCAGTCTACTATCCAGTGAGTCAGGTTGTTGTCCTTTTCGCTGCTCACGACGACAGACCCGGGATGAAAAAATAGCATAAAAAAAAAAAGAAAAGTGGCCAGAAACTGATGAAAACGTTCGATTATGGGCACCAAAAATAGGCCCAGCCGAGCAGGCTCACTGCCCTCGTCGTAGAGCTCCAAGAGAGCTTCCCAACGGCATGTTGTGTGATGCCCGAGAATTTTATCACATCATTTAAATAACTGTTTCATAAATTACTCGAGCATCTTATGTGCATTATTCTTCTTATTTAATTGATTTACTGTTGAGCACTATTCATAAAAGATTCGAATGTTTTAAAAGTTCGACTTAATATTTTTCCTAAGTCATATGACCCATAAAAGGAATCGGGAATTTGTCATTTCGGACTTTCGAGCTCGGGAACATGCATTTGGAAAATGTTTTCGGGTCACTTGAATAGTATTACGTACGTAACTACCTTTAATTTCAACTAGTTAGCAATTGTATGAGTTTTTAACTTAGTAGACTAGGATTTAATGGCTTTTGACCACAACTAATTACACATACTCTTGCATATATATCTTATATAATATATACAAGCTATTACTCAACCAAAACAAAAAAAAAGGGTCAAAAAATCAGCCAAAAAGCACCTACGGGAATAGTAATTTTCTTTCAAAAAATTGCGATAATTGGCCATTTTCTTCCATTTCAAGCTTGAATTCAAGGGTCTAGGGCTTCTATCAACCATTCTACAACAAGTTTTAGTGAGAGATTCATGTGTTTGTTGCATTTAAAGCTTGTTTCTATTTTTCTTGAAAATTCTTAGATTTGAATTATCTTGCTATTTTACGGCTATAATTGCTTCATTTACTCCTTAATATGATTATAGAACATAATTTATTGGTTATTTAGAGATTTTTATGGCTAGAATTGAAAAATACATGTTGGGGAAGAAGATGAATAGTGATAGTGAATAGTGAAATATGAAAATTTAGAGTTTTTGATATAATTTGTTAATTAGATTGAATTGAGGCTTCCTTTAGGAGCTTTAGAAATTAATGAAACTAGACAAAGACTCACGTGAGGTTGAATTGCCCGAAAATGAATTAAAATGCAAAATTTGTTAACTTTAAAAAGGGGGATTTTTCACGTAATGCAATCCGGGCACGTTTGAGCTTTAGATTAGGTATCCTTGGGGCATGGAAGCACTTATGGTGCTTTCGTTGCGTGAAATTGGGGTCCGAATAGGGTAGTCATAGTTAAAACCCACTCGGGGCTTTTCCGAGCTTTTGCCTCCAAAGCGGGTTTTCATGGATTTAATAAATGACCTTTGTTATCCTTAGGGATGTTGTATAGTGGGTTTATAGAGTCGGAGTTTTGAATTTCGTATGGAAGTAGAATTGCCTAGTTGAAGAAGAGGACTTTAAAACGAAGGTTTGAATTTGTCATGTTTGAATAGCTAGATGACCTTAGATGTGTTAGGAAGCCTCTAAAATGCATTTATAACGTGGTTTGGTTAATCGAATTAGGTAATTGTAGTTCAAATCACTTAAGGAGCTTTTTGGTGTTTTTGTGTAATTATGCTTGGAAATGTGGGTTCATGGCATTTAGGTGTATCAAAATGTGGCTAAATGAGATTGGTAAAGTTAGATTTGAAGTTTCATATCGTACATAAAGTTTAGAACCTAATTCGTAAGCAATTGGAAAAGAGTTTTGTTAGAATTTATATGAATTGGTTGAACTTGTTACTTAGTTAATTGGACTACTTAATTGCTATATTTGATTTTTAATTTAGTTATATATGTTGTACTTGGGTGAATAAACATGATAATGATTCTTAGATTTTGTTATAGTTGAATTATGTTTAAGTGTTAAGCATAGTTGTCTTGATTTAATACTTAGTTTGATATTCCTTTGTAATATAAATGAAGTTGAATTAGTTATGAAGTTAACTTGTTAAAGTTGATATAGTTAATGTCCTTGGTAAGGTTAAAGAAATGTTTTAAAGTTATTCGTTTGATTACTTAGGTTATGTGACAATATGACATACATGAATAATATGTAGTTATTTGGGATTACGTGCTAATGTAGAGTTAATATAATCAATTGCTAAAGTGTTATACTTAAATGAATATACTAGGGATTTGCATATTTGAGCTAAAGGAAAGTTGGAGTAACTAAGCCATTTTTACATCTTGAAGCTTGATAAAGGTGAAGGACCTACATCCTTACGTGCATTATATTTTTTTGCTAAAAGAGTATATTGTTTAGTATAATTGCGTAATTGATATATGCTTATTGTTGCTAAATTGTAATTTGGTGTGAGGACAACCTACTTTTTGTCCTTAAATGTATTTCTTGATTATATTGTCATTTTTATCATTCTTGCATTGCATCGTGGTTGCGCAACCTCATTGTCGCAGCGGATGCGATGGCCTCACTGGGCAGGATCGGGCTTGCCAGTGTTGGTTGCCTTAGCTCCGTTTGCTATTCCCTCACTCGCCTGGTCTGGAGATTGCCAAGGGGTGTTAGGTCGTAGGATCGGGTACATCCGGAGTACCCATTGGTGTAAGGGATGCCGGCATATCGAGATTGAGATCGTGGTTCGTGGATCGGGGATCAAAGATTTGGAGTGATAAGGGCTATCGATTGTATCCTTTTAAAATGTGGTATTATAATTGTTATTCACTATTTATCTATTGTATTAATTGTGTTAAGTTGCTACATTGCACGTCCCCGGTAGACCTTATCCCTTACTGAGCAATTGTGATTGCTCATACCTCGCTAAACGCGTTTCAGGTGGTACAGTTGGAGGAGTTGCCTTGGTTGCTGTGTACTATTACTTGAGATTGGAGTGATTGCTTGCTAAATTGTAGAAGACCTTGCTTGTCTACTTTATGTTCTATTTTGGAGCCTAAGGGCTTATGTATATATATTTGAGTGGTTGCAATTTGAAAGCTAAGCGGATGTAGTAAGTGTTATGGAATTGTGGCATGTAATAACTTATGCTTCTGCTTCTAGCTACGTTGCATGCTTGTATGTGTTTATATTGTCTTGTGTTTCTTAGGGCTCGGATGGCCTTGAAGTTGGGATTTCAATTAGAAATGTTGTTCCTTTCCTTCGTTTTTTATTTGAATGCTTACAGGTTTCCAGAATGTCCACGGTATAGGGAAAACTCTATCCGTTTTTCCTAAATTTCATGCCCAGGGTTTGGATTTGGGTTGAGAATAGCGTGATAAATAGGAGTCCTGATCTCGTGAGGGATCGGGGCGTTACAGTAGTGGTATCAGAGCTTAGTTAGCTCTCAGCCGGGACAGGGTCCTCGGTCTGGTGGGTAGTGAACCTTGAGTGCGTGCATATGAAGTGTGTTTTGAATAGGTATATGCTTGTATGTGGACTTGCGTTTTCTTAAGTGAAAATATGTTCTATAGGTTACATTGGTATGAAATAAGAAGATTTTGTGATATGTATAACTATGTGATTATGTGTGACTTAAGTGGAAATGTGTTTCTGCGTGATTTGTTTATGTGAAATATGATGATTTTAATAGACGAACAAATATTTGACTAGGAGTACTTTTATGTGGGGTATTTGTTAGTATATGTACTTCACATACTATCTATTGCATGCATACATATAATCTCATTTGAATTGGTAAGCAAACTCTCCCCTATAGAGATTGCCATAAGTGGATTTCTAAGGTGTGAACCAACAAAGCCAGATATAGTTCATATTTGTGATCAACAAGAAGTCATTCAAGAAGCCAGTTTGGGATTCGCCTTGGATTTTTTCTTCGGTATTTTCATTCGGACTTCTTGCTTGGAATTGTATTTGGTATTCTTCGGAAATTCTTGTATAGTAATCATGTTGGAGTTCTTATGTGGTGATCACATTCGGAGGGATTCTTATTTGGACTTCTGGATTGGTATTTTTACTCGGAGCCTTTATTTGGCATTCATAGTTGGGATTTCTTTTGACTTCTTACCCTGCATTTCTCATCGGGTATTCTTCCAATTTTCATACGAAGATTTTGTTGGAATTCTTATTGGTATTCATGAGTGATGGGGTTCTAGGGAGTTCCATATGAAGGCTCTTATTGGTGTGTTCCCTTGGTACTTCTACTTGGAATTCTTTGTGATTTCGTATTCACGGTATTCAAGATGCTTATGTGGATTTCTCTTGAAAAGAATAATTTGTGAGGACGCAATTTGTTTAAGGGGGAGAGAATGTGACGCCCGGGAATTTTATCACATCATTTAAATAACTGTTTCATAAATTACTTGAGCATCTTATGTGCATTACTCTTCTTGTTTAATTGATTTACTATTGAGCATTATTCATAAGAAATTCGAATGTTTTAAAAGTTCGATTTAATATTTTTCCTAAGTCATATGACCCATAAAAGGAATCGGGAATTTGTTATTTCGAACTTTCGAGCTCGGGAACATGCATTTGGAAAATGTTTTTCGGGTCACTTGAATAGTATTATGTACGTAACTACCTTTAATTTCAACTAGTTAGCAATTGTATGAGTTTTTAACTTAGTTGACTAGGATTTAATGGCTTTTGACCACAACTAATTACACACACTCTTGCATATATATCTTATATAATATATACAAGCTATTACTCAACCAAAACAAAAAAAAGGGTCAAAAAATCAGCCAAAAAGCATCTACGGGAATAGTAATTTTCTTGCAAAAAATTGCTATAATTGGCCATTTTCTTCCATTTCAAGCTTGAATTCAAGGGTCTAGGGCTTCTATCAACCATTCTACAACAAGTTTTGGTGAGAGATTCATGTGTTTGTTGCATTTAAAGCTTGTTTCTATTTTTCTTGAAAATTCTTAGATTTGAATTAAGCTTGTTTCTATTTTTCTTGAAAATTCTTATATTTGAATTATCTTTCTATTTTATGGTTATAATTGCTTCATTTACTCCTTAATATGATTATAGAACATTATTTATTGGTTATTTAGAGATTTTTATGGCTAGAATTGAAAAATACATGTTGGGGAAGAAGATGAATAGTGATAGTGAATAGTAAAATCCAAAAATTTAGAGTTTTTGATATAATTTGTTAAGAAGATTGAATTGAGGCTTCCTTTAAGAGCTTTAGACATTAGTGAAACTAGACAAACACTCATGTGAGGTTGAATTGCCCGAAAATGAATTAAAATGCAAAATTTGTTAACTTTAAAAAGGGGGATTTTTCACGTAATGCAATCCGGGCACGTTTGAGCTTTAGATTAGGTATCCTTGGGGCATGGAAGCACTTATGGTGCTTTCGTTGCGTGAAATTGGGGTTCGAATAGGGTAGTCACAATTAAAACCTACTCGGGGCCTTTCCGAGCTTTTGCCTCCAAAGCGGATTTTCATGGCTTTAATAAGTGACCTTTGTTATCCTTAGGGATGATGTATAGTGGGTTTATAGAGTCGGAGTTTTGAATTTCGTATGGAAGTAGAATTGCCTAGTTGAAAAAGGGGACTTTAGAACGAAGGTTTGAATTTTTCATGTTTGAATATCTAGATGACTTAGATGTGTTAGGAAGCCTCTAAAATGTATTTATAACGTGGTTTGGTTAATCGAATTAGGTAGCTGTAGTTCAAATCACTTAAGGAGCTTTTTGGTGTTTTTGTGTAATTATGCTTGGAAATGTGGGTTCATGGCATTTAGGTGTATCAAAATATGGCTAAATGGGATTGGTAAAGTTAGATTTGAAGTTTCATATCGTACGTGAAGTTTAGAACCTAATTCGTAAGCAATTGGAAAAGAGTTTTGTTAGAATTTATATGAATTGGTTGAACTTGTTACTTAGTTAGTTAATTGGACTACTTAATTGCTATATTTGATTTTTAATTGAGTTATATATGTTGTACTTGGGTGAATAAACATGATAATGATTCTTAGATTTTGTTATAGTTGAATTATGTTTAAGTGTTAAGCATAGTTGTCTTGATTTAATACTTAGTTTGATATTCCTTTGCAATATAAATGAAGTTGAATTAGTTATGAAGTTAACTTGTTAGAGTTGATATAGTTAATGTCCTTGGTAAGATTAAAGAAATGTTTTAGAGTTATTCGTTTGATTACTTAGGTTATGTGGGAATATGACATACATGAATAATATGTAGTTATTTGGGATTACGTGCTAATGTAGAGTTAATATAATCAATTGCTAAAGTGTTATACTTAAATGAATATACTAGGGATTTGCATATTCGAGCTAAAGAAAAGTTGGAGTAACTAAGCCATTTTTACATCTTGAAGCTTGATAAAGGTAAGGGACCTGCATCCTTACGTGCATTATATTTTTTTGCTAAAAGAGTATATTGTTTAGTATAATTGCGTAATTGATATATGCTTATTGTTGCTAAATTGTAATTTGGTGTGTGGACAACCTACTTTTTGTCCTTAAATGTATTTCTTGATTATATTGTCATTGTTATCATTCTTGTATTGCATCGTGGTTGCGCAACCTCATTGTCACGGCGGATGCGATGGCCTCACTGGGCAGCATCGGGCTTACCAGTGTTGGTTGCCTTAGCTCCGTCTGCAATTCCCTCACTCGTCTTGTCCAGAGATTGCCAGGGGGTGTTGGGTCGTAGGATCGAGTACATCCGGAGTACCCATTGGTGTAAAGGATGCCGGCATATCGAGATTGAGATCGTGGTTCGTGGATCAGGGATCAAGATTTGGAGTGATAAGGGTTATCGATTGTATCCTTTTAAAATGTGGTATTAGAATTGTTATTCACTATTTATCTATTGTATTAATTGTGTTAAGTTGCTGCATTGCACGTCCCCGGTAGACCTTATCCCTCACTGAGCAATTGTGATTGCTCATACCTCGCTAAACGTGTTTCAGGTGGTGCAGTTGGAGGAGTTTCCTTGATTGCTGTGTACTATTACTTGAGATTGGAGTGATTGCTTGCTAAATTGTAGAAGACCTTGCTTGTTTACTTTATGTTCTATTTTGGAGCCTAAGGGCTTATGTATATATATTTGAGTTGTTGCAATTTGAAAGCTAAGCGGATGTAGTAGGTGTTATGGAATTGTGGCATGTAATAACTTATGCTTCTGCTTCTAGCTACGTTGCATGCTTGTATGTGTTTATATTGTCTTGTGTTGCTTAGGGCTCGGATGGCCTTGAAGTTGGGATTTCAATTAGAAATGTTGTTCATTTGCTTCATTTTTTATTTGAATGCTTACAGGTTTCCAGAATGTCCACGGTACAGGGAAAACTCTGTCCATTTTTCTTAAATTTCGTGCCCAGGGTTTGGATTTGGGTTGAGAATAGCGTGATAAATAGGAGTCCTGATCTCGTGAGGGATCGGGGCATTACATGCTGTGCACCGCATGACTCCCTACAGAACAAGAATTATGGGCATTGGAGCGACGGGGATCTGGTAATCGGCCCCACACCTTCAGTTTGCGGGCCCAGCCCCTCATAGAAGCAAAGCTGGGCGGCCTAAGATGTCGTGGGACTCGAGGAAAGAAATGTGACGAGAAAGTATCTTGCCAAAGCTAAACGTGGTAAAAAAGAAAAAGTGGGTTGCAACACGAGGATTTCCTAGGGGGTCACCCATCCTAGTACTAGTCTCGCCCAAGCACACTTAACTTCAGAGTTCTGATGGGATCCGGTGCATTAGTGCTGGTATGATCGCTCCTATCATGTTGTTGGTGGTAAGCCATTATGTGTTAACGGTTCATAGTCTCAGCCCATAGAGATGGCCCATTCAAACGACCAATGGGCTTATCGACAGCCCATCGGCTTCAACTGTGCAACATCCTCGCAAGACGAGATATCGACGAGTTGTAGGGTGGTCTGCTATCCCATGAGTTAGGATGTCGTCCTTTTCGCGGCTCACGACGACCGACCAAGGACGAAAAAACTATGCAAAATCCAAAAAAGTATCTAGAAATTGATGAAAATGTTCAATTTTGGTCACCAAAAATAGGCGTTGCAGTGTAGGCTTTATGCCTCCGTCGTAGAGCTCCCAAAGAGCTTTCCAACAGCATGTTGTGCGCCGCATAACTTCCTACGAAACAAAAGTTATAGGCATTGGAGCGGCTGAGACCTGGTAATCGGCCCCAAGCCCTCGATTTACAAGCCCAACCCCTCTTGGAAATGAAGTTGGTCAGCCCAAGATGTCGTGGGACTCGAGGAAAGAAATGTGACGAGAAAACGCCTTGCTAAAGCTAAACAGGGCAAAAAAAAAAAAACAAAAAGGGGGGTGCAACACGAGGACTTCCTAGGGGGTCACCCATCCTAGTACTTCTCTTGCCCAAGCATGCTTAACTTCAGAATTCTGATGGGATCCAGTGCATTAGTGTTGGTATGATCACACCCATCATGTTGTAGGTGAAAAGCCATTATGTGTTGACTGTTCACAGTCCCATCCCAGAAAAATGGCCCATTCAAACGGCTCAATGGGCTTATCGACAGCGTATCGGCTTCAATCGTGTAGCATCCTTGCAAGACGTGATATCGGCGCGTTGTAGGGCAGCCTACCATCCCGCGAGTTAGGTTGTCGTCCTATTCGCGGCTCAAGACGACCGACCCGGGATAAAAAAATAGCATAAAAACAAGAAAAATGGCCAAAAACTGATGAAAATGATCAATTTTGGGCACCAAAAATTGGCGCAGCTGAGCAGGCTTGCTATCCCCGTCGTAGATCTCCCGGGGAGCTTTCCAACGGAATGCAATATGCCGCATAACTCCCTACGGAACAAAAGTTATGGGCATTGGAGTGGCGGGGACATAGAAATCGGCCCCACACCCTCGATTTACGGGCCCAGCCCCTCCTGGAAGTGAAGCTGGGCGGCCCATTATGTCGTGGGACTTGCGGAAAGAAATGTGATGAGAAAGCATATTGCCAAAGCTAAACGGGGTTAAAAAAACAAAAAGGAGGGTGCAACACGAGGACTTCCCAAGGGGTCACCTATCCTAGTACTACTCTCGCCTAGGCATGCTTAACTTTAGAGTTCTGATGGGTTCTGGTGCATTAGTGCTGGTATAATCGCACCCGTCATGTTGTGGGTGTAAACCCATTATGTGTTGATGGTTCACAGTCCCAACCCAGAGAGAATGGCCCATTCAAATAGCCCAATGGGCTTATCGATAGCCCATCAGCTTCAACCGTGCAGCATCCTCAAAAGACGTGATATCAATGCGTTGTAGGGCGGTCTACTATCTCGCGAGTTAGATTGTCATCATATTCGCAGCTCACGACGAACGACCCGGAATGAAAAACATCACAAAATGTTGAAAAGTGGTTAGAAACTGATAAAAGCGTTCGATTTTGGGCACCAAAAATAGGCTAAATCGAGCAGGCTTGCTGCCTTCGTCATAAAGCTCCCAGAGAACTTTCAAACGGCAAGTTGTGCGATGCATAACTCCCTACGGAACAAAAGTTATAGGCATTGGAGCGGCTGGGACCTGGTAATCGCCCCCACACACTCGATTTGTAGGCCCAGCCCCTCCTGGAAGTGAAGCTGGACGGCCCAAGATTTCGTGGGACTCGAGAAAAAAAATGTGACAAGAAAGCATCTTGTCAAAGCTAAACGGTGGAAAAAAAAAAAAGGGAGGTGCAACACGAGGACTTCCAAGGGGGTAACCTATCCTAGTACTACTCTCGGCTAAGCATGCTTAACTTCAGAGTTCTGATCGGATCCGGTGCATTAGTACTGGTATGATCGCTCCTATCATGTTATGGGTAGAAAGCCATTATGTGTTGACGGTTCACAGTATCAGCCTATCGGCTTCAACCGTGCAACATCCTCATAAGACATGATATCAGTGCATTGTAGGGTGGTCTACTATCCTGCGAGTTAGGTTGTCGTCCTTTTCACGGCTCACAACAACCTACCCGGGATGAAAAAACAACGCAAAATGCAAAAAAATATCTAGAAACAAATGAAAACGTTCAATTTTGGGCACCAAAACAAGGCGCTACTATGCAAGCTTGCTGCCTTCATCGTAGAGCTCCCAGAGAGCTTTACAACGGCATGCTGTGCACCGCATAACTCTCTACAAAACAAAAGTTATGAGCATTAGAGCGGCGGGGACCTATAATCGGCCCCACGCTCTCGAGTTACGGGCCCAGCCCCTCCGGGAAGTGAAGCTGGGTAGCCCATGATGTCGTTGGACTCGAGGAAAGAAATGTGATGGGAAAGCATCTTGACAAAGCTAAACGGGGTAAAAAAAACAAAAAAGGAGGGTGCAACACGAGGACTTCCTAGGGGGTCACCCATTCTAGTACTACTCTCGGCTAAGCACGCTTAACTTCGGAGTTCTGATGGGTTCCGGTGCATTAGTGCTGGTATGATCGCAGCCGTCATGTTGTGGGTACAAAGCCATTATGTGTTGACGGTTCACAGTCCCAGCCTAGAGAGATGACCCATTCAAATAGCCGAATAGGCGTATCGACAGCACATCTGCTTCAACCGTGCAGCATCCTCACAAGACGTGATATCGGTGCATTGTAAGGCAGTCTACTATCCAGTGAGTCAGGTTGTCGTCCTTTTCGCTGCTCACGACGACAGACCTGGGATGAAAAAATAGTTTTTAAAAAAAAAGAAAAGTGGCCAGAAACTGATGAAATCGTTCGATTTTGTGCACCAAAAATAGGCACAGCCGAGCAGGCTCGCTGCCCCCGTCGTAGAGCTCCAGGAGAGCTTCCCAACAGCATGTTGTGCACCGCATAACTCCCTACGGAACAAGAGTTATGGGCATTGGAGCGAGACGAGGATCTAGTAATCGGCCCTACACCTTCAGTTTGCGGGCCCAGACCCTCATAGAAGCAAAGTTGGGCGGCCTAAGATGTCGTGGGACTCGTGGAAAGAAATGTGACGAGAAAGTATCTTGCCAAAGCTAAACGTGGTAAAAAAAAAAAAAAAAGCGGGTTGCAACACGAGGATTTCCCAGGGGGTCACCCATCCTAGTACTAGTCTCGCCCAAGCACGCTTAACTTCAGAGTTCTGATGGGATCCGGTGCATTAGTGCTGGTATGATCGCTCCTATCATGTTGTTGGTGGTAAGCCATTATGTGTTGACGATTCATAGTCTCAGCCCATAGAGATGGCCTATTCAAACGGCCCAATGGGCTTATCGACAGCCCATCGGCTTCAACTGTGCAGCATCCTCACAAGACGAGATATCGGCGAGTTGTAGGGTGGTCTGCTATCCCGCGAGTCAAGATGTCGTCCTTTTCGCGGCTCATGACGACCGACCAAGGACGAAAAAACTATGCAAAATCCAAAAAAGTATCTAGAAATTGATGAAAACGTTCAATTTTGGTCACCAAAAATAGGCGTTGCAGTGTAGGCTTTATGCCTACGTCATAAAGCTCCCGAAGAGCTTTCCAACAGCATGCTATGCGCCGCATAACTCCCTACGAAACAAAAGTTATAGGCATTGGAGCGGCTGAGACCTGGTAATCGGCCCCAAGCCCTCGATTTATGGGCCCAGCCCCTCCTGGAAGTGAAGTTGGTCAGCCTAAGATGTCATAGGACTCGAGGAAAGATATGTGACGAGAAAGCGTCTTGCCCTAAACGGGGTAAAAAAAATTTAAAAGGGGGGTGCAACACGAGGACTTCCTAAGGGGTCACCCATCCTAGTACTACTCTCGCCCAAGCACGCTTAACTTCGGAGTTCTTATGGGATCCGGTGCATTAGTGTTGGTATGATCACACCCATCATGTTGTAGGTGAAAAGCCATTATGTGTTGACTGTTCACAGTCCCATCCCAGAAAAATGGCCCATTCAAACGGCTCAATGGGCTTATCGACAGCGTATCGGCTTCAATCGTGTAGCATCCTTGCAAGACGTGATATCGGCGCGTTGTAGGGCAGCCTACCATCCCGCGAGTTAGGTTGTCGTTCGTGGATCAAGACGACCGACCCAGGATTAAAAAACAGCATAAAAACAAGAAAAATAGCCAGAAACTGATGAAAACTTTAAATTTTGGGCACCAAAAATTGGCGCAGCTGAGCAGGCTTGCTATCCCCGTCGTAGATCTCCCGGGGAGCTTTTCAACGGAATGCAATACGCCGTATAACTCCCTACGGAACAAAAGTTATGGGCATTGGAGTGGCGAGGACCTAGAAATCGGCCCCACACCCTCGATTTACGGGCCCAGCCCCTCTTGGAAGTGAAGCTGGGCGGTCCATAATGTCGTGGGACTTGCAGAAAGAAATGTGATGAGAAAGCATATTGCCAAAGCTAAACGGGGTTAAAAAAATAAAAAGGAGGGTACAACACGAGGACTTCCCAAGGGGTCACCTATTCTAGTACTACTCTCGCCTAAGCATGCTTAACTTTGGAGTTCTGATGGGTTCCGGTGCATTAGTGCTGGTATAATTGCACCCGTCATGTTATGGGTGCAAAGCCATTATGTGTTGATGGTTCACAGTCCCAACCCAGAGAGATGGCCCATTCAAATGGGCCGATAGGCTTATCGACAGCCCATCTACTTCAACCGTACAGCATCCTCGCAAGATGTGATATTGGCGCATTGTAAGGCGGTCTACTATCCCGCGAGTTAGGTTGTCGTCATTTTTACGGCTCACGACGATCGATCTGAGATGAAAAACAGCGCAAAAAGCTGAAAAGTGGCCAGAAACTGATGATAATGTTCGATCTTGGGTACAAAAAATAGGCGTAGCCGAGCAGGCTTGTAGCCCCCGTCGTGGAGCTCCCGGAGAGCTTTGCAACGGCATGTTGTGCACCTCATAACTCCCTACGGAACAAATGTTATTGGCATTAGAGCAGCAGGAAACTGGTAATCGGCCCCACCCCCTCGTTTGTGGTCCCAACCACTCCGGGAAGCGAAGCTGGGAAGCCCAAGTTATCATGGGACTCGAGGAAAGAAATGTGATGAGAAAGCATCTTCCCATAGCTAAACGGGGCAAAAACAAAAAAACAAAAATGGGGGTGCAAAACGAGGACTTCCTAAGGGGTCACCCATCCTAGTACTACTCTCGCCCAAGCACGCTTAACTTCGAAGTTCAGAGGGGATCCCGTGCATTAGTGCTGGAATGATTGTACCCATCATGTTGTGGGTGCAAAGCCATTATGTGTTGACGGTTCACAGTCCCAGCCCAGAGAGATGGCCCATTCAAACGACCCAATGGGCTTATCTACAGCCCATCAGCTTCAACTGTGCAGCATCCTCGCAAGACGTGATATCAGTGCATTGTTGGGTGGTCTACTATCCCGCGAGTTAGGTTGCCGTCGTTTTTGCTGCTCACTACAATTGACCTGGGACGAAAAATAGCATAAAAAAGTAGAAAAATGGCCAGAAACTGAAGAAAACATTCTAATTTGTGCACCAAAAACAAGCGCAGCTGAGCAGGATTGCTGCCTCCGTCGTAGAGTTCCCGGAGAGCTTTACAACGGCAAGTTGTGCGCCGTATAACTCCCCACGGAACAAAAGATATAGGCTTTGGAGCAGCTGGGACCTGGTAATCAGCCCTATGCCCTCAGTTTGCGGACCCAGCCTCTCCTAGAAGCGAAGCTGGGCAGCCTTAGATGTCGTGGGACTTGAGAAAAAAAATGTGATGAGAAAGCATCTTGCCAAAGCTAAACGGGGCAAAAACAAAAACAAAAAAAGGGGTGCAACACGAGGACTTCCTAGGGGGTCACCCATCCTATTATTTCTCTCGCCCAAGCACGCTTAAGTTCGGAGTTCTTATGGGATCTGTTGCATTAGTGGTGGTTTGATCATACCCGTCATGTTGTGGGTGCAAAGCCATTATGTGTTGACGGTTTACAGTTCCAGCCTAGAGAGATGGCCCATTCAAACGGCCCAATAGGCTTATCGACAGCTGATTGGCTTTAACCGTTCAGCATCTTCGCAAGATGTGATATCAGCGCATTGTAGGGCTGTCTACTATCCCGCTAGTTCGGTTGTTGTCCTTTTTGAGGCGCACGAGGACTAACTCGGGATGAAAAAATAGCACAAAATGAAGTAAAAAAGCCAGAACTGATGAAAACATTTGAATTTGGGCACTGAAAATAGGCGCAGTCGAGCATGCTCACTGCCTCCGTCGTTGAGCTCCTAGAGAGATTTCCAACGGCATGTTGTGCACCTTATAACTCCGTACTGATCAAAAGTTATGGGCATTGGAGTCGTGGTGACCTGTTAATCGGCCCTACACCATCGGTTTGCGGGCCCAGCCCCTCTGGGAAGTGAAGCTGGGCGGCCCAAGATGTCGTGGGACTCGAGGAAAGAAATATTATGAGAAAGCATCTTGCCAAAGTTCAACAGAGCAAAAAAAAACAAATAGGGGGGTGCAACACCAGGACTTCCCAAGGGGTTACCCATCTGAGTACTACTCTCGCCCAAGCACGCTTGACTTCGAAGTTCTGATGGGATCCGGTGCATTAGTGTTGGTATGATGGCACCCATCATGTTGTGGGTGCAAAGCCATAATGTGTTGACGGTTCACAGTCCCGGCCCAGGGAGATGGCCCATTCAAACAGCCCATTGGGCTTATCGATAGCCCATCGGCTTCAACCGTGAAGCATCGTCAAAAGATGTGATATCGATGCGTTGTAGGGCGGTCTACTATCTCATGAGTTAGGTTGTCGTCCTTTTCGCGGCTAACGATGACTAACCCGGGATGAAAAACAGCGCAAAATGCATAAAAGTGGTCAGAAACTGATAAAAATGTTCTATTTTGGGCATAAAAAATAGGCACAACCAAGTAGGCTTGCTGCCTTCGTCGTAGAGCTCCCGGAGAGCTTTCCAACGACAAGCTGTGCGCCGTATAACTCCCTACAGACCTGGAAATCGGCCCCACGCCATTCGTTTCCTGGCCCAGCCCCTCCGAGAAGTAAAGCTGGGCGGCCTAAGCTGACGTGGGACTCGAGGAAAGAAATATGACAAGAAAGCATCTTGCCAAAGCTAAACGGGGTAAAAAAAATAAAAGAAGGGGTGCAACACGAGGACTTCCCAAGGGGCAACCCATCCGTGTACTACTCTCGCCCAAGCACGCTTAACTTCGGAGTTCTAATGCGATCCGGTGTATTAGTGCTGGTATGATCGTTAACATCATTTTGTGGGTGGAAAGCCATTATGTGTTGATGGTTCATAGTCTCAGCCCTAAGATATAGCCCATTCAAACGGCCCAATGGGCTTATCGATAGCCCATCGGCTTTAACCGTGCAGCATCCTCGTAAGACGTGATATCAGCGTATTGTAGGGCAGTCTACTATCCCACGAGTTAAGTTGTCATCCTTTTCACAGCTCACGACGACCGACCCGGGACAAAAAAACGGCCCAAATTAAAGAAAATTGGCCAAAAACTTATGAAAACGTTCAATTTTGGGCACCGAAACTTGCTACCCCTGTTATAGAGCTCCCGGAGGGCTTTCCCACGGCATGCTGTGCGCCCCATAACTCCCTACGGAATAAAGTTTATGGGCATTGGAGTAGCGGGGACCTAGTAATCAGCCCCACGCCCTCGGTTTGTGGCCCAACCCCTCTGGGAAATGAAGCTGGGCGGCCCAAGATATTGTAGGATTCGAGGAAAAAAATGTGATGAGATAGCACCTTGCCAAATCTAAATGGGGCAAAAAAAAACAAAAAAGGGGGTGTAACACCAGGACTTCCCAAGGGGTCACCCATCCTAGTACTACTCTCGCCCAAGCATGCTTAACTTCGGAGTTTTAATGGGATCCAGTGCATTAGTGCTGGTATGATTGCACTCGTCATGTTCTAGGTGCAAAGCCATTATGTGTTGATGGTTCACAATCCCAGCCCAGAGAGACGTGATATCAGCGCATTGTAGGGCGGCCTATTATCCCGCGAGCTGGGTTGTTGTCCTTTTCGAGGCTCACAAGGACCGACCCGGGACTAAAAAATTGTACAAAAAGAAGAAAAGTTGCCAGAAACTAATGAAAACATTCAAATTTGGGCACCGAAAATAGGCGCAGTGGAGCATGCTCGCTGCCCCCATCGTAGAGCACCTGGAGAGCTTTCCAACGGCATGTTATGTGCCGTATAACTCCCTACGTATCAAAAGTTATGGGCATTGAAGCGGCGGTGACCTAGTAATCGGCCCTACGCCATCGGTTTGCCGTCCCAACCCCTCCGTGGAGCTAAACTTGGAGGCCCAAGATGTCGTGGGACTCGAGGAAAGAAATATTACGAGAAAACATCTTGCGAAAGCTAAACGGGGCAAAAAAAAACAAATAGGGGAGTACAACACGAGGACCTCCCAAGGGGTCACCCATCCGAGTACTACTCTCGCCCAAGCACGCCTAACTTCAGAGTTCTGATGGGATCCGTTGCGTTAATGCTGGTATGATCGCACCCATCATGTTGTGGGTACAAAGCCATAGTGTGTTGACGGTTCACAGTCCCAGCCTAGGGAGATGACCCATTCAAATAGCCCAATGGGCTTATCGACAGCCCATCGGCTTCAACCGTGAAGCATCCTCAAAAGACGTGATATCAGCGCGTTGTAGGGCGGTCTACTATCCCGTGAGTCAGGTTGTCATCCATTTTGTGGCTCACGACGACCGACCCTAGTAGAAAAACAGTGCAAATTGTATAAAAGTGGCTAAAAACTGATAAAAACGTTTTATTTTGGGCACCAAAAACAAGCGCAGCCGAGCAGGCTTGCTGCCTTCGTCGTAAAGCTCCTGGAGAGCTTTCCAATGA
Source organism: Ehretia macrophylla (assembly GCA_037974665.1). Classification (NCBI taxonomy): domain Eukaryota; kingdom Viridiplantae; phylum Streptophyta; class Magnoliopsida; order Boraginales; family Ehretiaceae; genus Ehretia; species Ehretia macrophylla. Next base: position 50,757,947 of record CM075777.1, on the reverse strand, counting down.
CAAGCTGTGCACCGCATAACTCCATACAAAACAAAAGTTATAGGCATTGGAGCAGCTGGAACCTGGTAATCGGCCCCACGCCATCGGTTTGAGGGCCCAGCCCCTCCGGGAAGCGAAGCTGGGCAGCCCAAGATGTTGTAGGACTCGAGGAAAGAAATGTGACCAGAAAGCATCTTGCCAAAGCTAAACGAGGTAAAAAAAAATAGAAAAGGGGGTGCAACACGAGGATTTCCCAAGGGGTCACCCATCCTAGTACTACTCTCGCCCAAGCACACTTAACTTTGAAGTTCTGATGGGATTCGGTGTATTAGTGTTGGTATGATCGTTCCAATCATTTTGTGGGTGGAAAGCCATTATGTGTTGACGGTTCACAGTTTTTGCCCAGAGATATGGCCCATTCAAATGGCCCAATGGGCTTATAGACAGCCCATCGGCTTCAACCGTGCAGCATCCTCGTAAGACGTGATATCGGTGCATTGTAAGGCGGTCTACTATCCTATGAGTTAGGTTGTCATTCTTTTAGTGGCTCACGACGACCGACCCGAGATGAAAAAACAGCGCAAAACAAAGAAAAGTGGCCAGAAACTGATGAAAACGTTCAATTTTGGGCACCAGAACTTGCTGCCCCTATCGTAGAGCTTCCTGAGAGCTTTCCAAAGGCATGCTGTGTGCCCCATAACTCCCTACGGAATAAAATTTATGGGCATTGGAACGGCAGGGACCTGGTAATCAGCCCCACGCCCTTGGTTTGCGGGCCCAGCCCTTTCGGGAAGAGAAGTTGGGCGGCCCAAGATGTCGTGGGACTCGAGGAAAAAAATGTGACGAGAAAGCATGTTGCCAAAGCTAAACGGGGTAAAAAAAAACAAAAAGGAGGGTACAATACGAGGACTACCTAGGGGTTACCCATCCTAGTACTACTCTCGGCGAAGCACGCTTAACTTCGGAGTTCTGTTGGGTTTCGGTGCATTAGTGCTGGTATGATCGCACCCATCATGTTATGGGTGCAAAGCCATTATGTGTTGACAGTTCACAGTCCCAGCCCAAAGAGATGGCTTATTCAAATAGTCCAATGGGCATATTGACAGCACATTGGCTTCAACCGTGTAACATGCTCGCAAGACGTGATATCGGCGCATTGTAGGGCCGTCTACTATCCCGTGAGCTAGATTGTCATTCTTTTTGCTGCTCACGACGACTGACCCAGGATGAAAAAACATCACAAAAAAAAGAAAAGTGACTAGAAACTGATTAAAATGTTCGATTTTGGGCACCAAAAACAGGCGCAGCCGAGCAAGCTCGCTGCCCCTATCGTAGAGCTCCAAGAGAGCTTCCCAACGGTATGCTGTGCAGCGTATAACTCCCTACGGAACAAAAGTGATGGGCATTGGAGTAGCGAGGACCTGGTAATCGGCCCCACGCGCTCAGTTTATAGGCCCAGCCCCTCATAGAAACAAAGTTGTGGGACTCGAGGAAAGAAATGTGATGATAAAGAATCTTGCCAAAGCTAAACGGGGTAAAACAAAACAAAAAGCGGAGTGCAACACGAGGATTTCCTAGGTGGTCACCCATCCTAGTACTAGTCTTGCCCAAGCACGCTTAACTTCGGAGTTCTGGTAGGATCCGGTGTCTTAGTGCTAGTATGATCGCTCCTGTCATGTTGTTGGTGGAAAGCCATTATGTGTTGATGGTTTACAGTCTCAGCCCATAGAGATGGCTTATTCAAATGGCCCAATGGGCTTATCGACAGCCCATTGGCTTCAACCGTGCAACATCCTCAAAAGAAGAGATATCAGCGCGTTGTAGGACGGTTTACTATCCCACGAGTTAGGTTGTCGTCCTTTTCGCGACTCACGACGACCGACCCGGGATGAAAAAACTACGCAAAATACAAAAAAATATCTAGAAGTTGATGAAAATGCTCGATTTTGGGCACCAAAAATAGGCGTTGCAGCACAGGCTTACTGCCTCAATCGTTGAGCTCCCGGAGAGCTATCCAACGGCATGCTATGCGCCACATAATTCCCTACGAAACAAAAGTTATGGGCATTAGAGTGGCTGAGACTAGGTAATCGGCCCCACGCCCTCGATTTACGGGCCCAGCCCTTCTTGGAAGCGAAGCTGGTGGGCCCAAGATATCGTGGGACTCGAGGAAAGAAATATGATGAGAAAGCATCGTGCCAAAGCTAAACGGGCCAAAAAAAACCAAAAAGGGGGGTGCAACACGAGGACTTCCTACGGGGTTACCCATTCTAGTACTTCTCTCGCCCAAACACTCTTAACTTCAGAGTTCTGATGGGATCTGATGCATTAGTGCTGGTATGATCGCACCTCTCACGTTGTTGGTGAAAAGCCATTATGTGTTGACGGTTCATAGTCCCAACCCAGAGAGATGGCCCATTCAAACGGCTCCATAGGCTTATCGACAGCCCATCGACTTCAACCGTGAAGCATCCTCGCAAGACGTGACATCGGCGCATTGTAGGACGGTCTACTATCACGCAAGTTATGTTGTCGTCCTCTTCGCGGCTCAAGACCGACCCACCCGGGATGAAAAATAGCACAAAAACCAGAAAAGTGGCCAAAAATTGATGAAACATTCGATTTTGGGCATCGAAAATAGGCACATTAGAGCAGGCTGGCTGCCCCCGTCGTAGAGCTCCCGGAGAGCTTTCCAACGGAATGTTATGCGCTGTATAACTCCCTACGGAACAAAAGTTATGGGCATTGGAGTGGCAGGGACCTAGAAATCGGCCCTACACCCTCGGTTTGCAGGCCCAGCCCATCTTGGATGTGAAGCTGGGCGGCCCATGATGTCGTGGGACTCAAGGAAAGAAATGTGATGAGAAAGCATATTGCCAAAGCTAAACGGGGTAAAAAAAAACAAAAAGAATGGTGCAACACGTGGACTTCCCAGGGGGTCACCCATCCTAGTACTACTCTCGCCTAAGCACGCTTAACTTTGGAGTTCTGATGGGTTCTGGTGCATTAGTGCTGGTATGATCGCACCCGTCATGTCGCGGGTGCAAAGCCATTATGTGCTGACGGTTCACAGTCCCAGCCCAGAGAGATAGCCCATTCGAATGGCCCAATGGGCTTATTGACAGCCCATTAGCTTCAACTATACAACATCCTCGCAAGACGTGATATCGACTCGTTGTAGGGCGGTCTACTATCCGGCGAGTAAGGTTTTCGTCATTCTCGCAGCTCACGACGACTCACCCGGGACGAAAAAAATATCACAAAAAGGTGAAAAGTGACCAGATACTAATGAGAATGTTTGATTTTGGGCACCAAAAATAGGCGCAGCTGAGCAGGCTTGTGGCCCCCGTCGTAGAGCTCCTAGAGAGCTTTCCAACGGCATGTTGTGTATTGCATAACTCCCTACGAAACAAAAAATATTGGCATTGAAGCAACGGGGACCTGGTAATCGGCCCTACGACCTCGGTTTGCGGTCCCAGCGACGCCGGGAAGCGAAGCTAGGCAGGCCAAGTTGTCGTGGGACTTGAGGAAAGAAATGTGACAAGAAAGCATCTTGCCATTGCTAAACGGGGTAAAAAAAACAAAAATGGGGGTGCAACATGAGGACTTCCCAAGGGGCCACCCATCCTAGTAATACTTTCGCCCAACCATGCTTAACTTCGGAGTTCAGATGGGATCCGGTGCATTAGTGCCAGAATGATCGTACCCGCCATGTTTAGGGTGCAAATTATGTGTCGACGATTCACAATCCCAGTCTAGAGAGATGGTCCATTCAAACGACCCAATGGGCTTATCTACAGCCCATCGACTTCAACTGTGCAGCATCCTCGTAAGACGTGATATTGGTGCTTTCTAGGGCGGTCTACTATCCCGCGAGTTAGGTTGTCGTCATTTTCGCGGCTCACGACAACTGACCTTGGATGAAAAATAGCACAAAAAAGCAAAAAGGTGGCCAGGAACTGATAAAAATGTTCGATTTTGTGCACCAAAAACAAGCGCAGCTGAGCAAGCTTGCTGCCTCCATCGTAGAGCTATCGGAGAGCTTTCCAAGGGCAAGTTGTGCACTGCATAACTCCCCACGGAACAAAAGATATAGGCATTGGAGCGGCTGGGACTTGGTAATCGGCCCTACGCCCTCGGTTTGCAGGCCCAGCCCCTCCGGGAAGCGAAGCTTGGCAGCCCAAGAAATGTGACGAGAAAGCATCTTGGCAAAGCTAAATAGGGCAAAAAAAAAAAAAGGCGGTGCAACACGAGGACTTCTCAGGGGATCACCCATCCAATTACTTCTCTCGCCCAAGCACGCTTAAGTTCTGAGTTCTGATGGGATACGTTGCATTAGTGCTGGTATGATCGAACTTGTGAAGTTGTGGGTGCAAAGCCATTATGTGTTGACGGTTCACAGTCCCAGCCTAGAGAGATGGCCTATTCAAACGGCCCAATGGGCTTATCGACAGCTCATCAACTTCAACCGTGCAGCATCCTTGCAAGACATGATATCAGCGCGTTGTAAGGCGGTCTACTATCTCGCGAGTTAGGTTGTCGTCCTTTTCGCGGCTCACAAGGACCGACCCGGGATAAAAAAAACAGCACAAAAGAAGAAAAGTAGCCAGAACTGATGAAAATGTTCCAATTTGGGCACCAAAAATAGGCGCAGTCGAGCATGCTCACTGCCCCCGTCGTAGAGCTCCTGCAGAGCTTTCCAACGACATGTTTTGCACTGTATAACTCCGTACGAATCAAAAGTTATGGGCATTAGAGCGGCGGTGACCTGGTAATCTGTCCTACGCCATCAGTTTTCGGGCCCAGCCCCTTCAGGAAGTGAAGTTGGGCAGGCCAAGATGTTGTGGGACTTGAGGAAAAAAATATTACGAGAAACCATCTTGCCAAAGCTAAACAGGGCAAAAAAAAAGGGGGGTGCAACTCGAGGACTTCCCAGGGGGTCACCTATCCGAGTACTACTCTCGCCCAAGCACGCTTAACTTCGGAGTTCTAATGGGATCTGGTGCATTAGTGCTGGAATGATCGCACCCGTCATGTTGTGGGTACAAAGCCATAATGTGTTGACGGTTCATAGTCCCAGCCCAGGGAGATAGCCCATTCAAACAGCCCAATGGGCTTATCGACAGGCCATCGGCTTCAACCATGAAGTATCCTCGAAAGACATGATATTAGTGCATTGTAGGGCAGTCTACTATCCTACGAGTTAGGTTGTTGTCCTTTTCGCGGCTCACGAGGACCGACCCGGGATGAAAAAATAGCACAAAAAGAAGAAAAGTAGCCATAACTCATCAAAATGTTTAATATGGGCACCGAAAATGGGCGCAGTCGAGCATGCTCGCTGCCCCCATCGTAGAGCTCCTGGAGAGCTTTCCAACGGCATGTTGTGCACCGTAAAACTTTGTACAGGTCAAAAGTAATGGGTATTAGAGCGGCGGTGACCTGGTAATCAGCCCCAGGCCATTGGTTTGAGGGCCCAACCCCTCCGGGAAGCGAAGCTGGGCGGCCCAAGATGTCGTGGGACTCGAGGAAAGAAATGTGACAAGAAAGCATCTTGCCAAAGCTAAACGGGGTAAAAAAAAACAAAAAAGGGGGTGCAACACGAGGACTTCCCAGGGGGTCACCCATCCTTGTACTACTCTCGCCCAAGCATGCTTAACTTCGGAGTTCTGATGCGATCCGGTGTATTAGTGCTGGTATGATCGTTCCCGTCATTTTGTGGGTGGAAAGCCATTATGTGTTGACGGTTCACAGTCTCTGCCCAATGAGATGGCCCTTTCAAATGGCCCAATAGGCTTATCGGCAGCCCATCAGCTTCTACCGTGCAGCATCCTCGTAAGACGTGATATCGGCGTATTGTAGGGCAGTCTACTATCTCGCGAGTGAAGTTGTCGTCCTTTTTGCGGCTAATGACGACCAACCCAGGACAAAAAAGGGCGCAAAATAAAGAAAAGTGGCCAAAAACTTATGAAAACGTTCAATTTTGGGCACCAAAAACAAGCGCACTTGAGTAGGGTTGCTGCCTTTGTCGTAGAGCTCCCGGAGAGCTTTTCAACGGCAAGCTGTGCGCCGCATTACTCCCTACGAAACAAAAGTTAAAGGCATTGGAGCCGCTGGGACCTGGTAATCGGCCCCACACCATCGGTTTTCGGGCCCAGCCTCTCCGGGAAGCGAAGCTGGGCAGCCCAAGATGTCGTGGGACTTGAGGAAAGAAATGTGACAAGAAAGCATCTTACCAAAGCTAAGCGAGGTAAAAAAAAAACAAAAAAAGGGGTGCAACACAAGGACTTCCCAAGGAGTCACCTATCCAAGTACTACTCTTGCCCAAGCACGCTAAACTTTGGAGTTCTGATGGGATCCGATGCATTAGTGCTAGTATGATCGTACCCGTCAAGTTGTGGGTGCAAAGCCATTATGTGTTAACAGTTCATAGTCCCAGCCCAGAGAGATGGCCTTTTCAAATGACCCAATGGGCTTATCAACAGCCCATCGGCTACAACCGTACAGCATCCTCACAATACATGATATCGGTGCGTTGTAGGGCTGTCCATTATCTCTCGAGTTAGGTTATCGTCCTTTTCGCAGCTCACAACGACCGACCCAGGATGAAAAAACAGCACAAAAAGATGAAAATGGCCAGAAACTGATGAAAAATTTTGATTTTGGGCACCGAAAACAGGCGCAGTCAAGCAGGCTTCTTGCACTCGTCATAGAGCTCCCGAAGAGATTTCCAACAGCAAGCTGTGTGCCGCATAACTTCCTACGGATCAAAAGTTATAGGCATTGGTGTGGCAGGGACCTGGTAATCGGACTCACGCCTTCGATTTGCGGGCCCAGCCCCTTCGAGAAGCGAAGTTGGGCCGCCTAAGATGTCGTGGGACTCTAGGAAAGAAATATTACGAGAAAGCATCTTGCCAAAGCTAAACGGGGCAAAAAAAAACAAACATAGGAGTGCAACATGAGGACTTCCCAGGGGGTCACCCATCCTATTACTACTCTCGCCCAAGCACGCTTAACTTCGGAGTTCTAATGGGATCCGATGAATTAGAGCTTGTATGATCGCACCCGTCATGTTGTGGGTACAAAGCCATTATGTGTTGACGATTCACAATCCCAACGTAGAGAGATGGCCCTTTCAAATGGCCCAATGGGCTTATCGACAGACCATCTACTTAAACCATGCAGAATCCTCACAAGACGTGATATCGCGTGTTGTAGGGTGGTCTACTATCCCGCGAGTTTGGTTGTCGTCCTGTTCGCATCTCATGACGACTGACTCGGGATGAAAAATTAGAGCAAAGGGAAGAAAAGTGGCCAGAATCTGATGAAAATGTTAGATTTTGGGTACTAAAAATAGGCGCAGTAGAGTAGGCTTGCTACCCCAGTCGTAGAGCTCCCTGACAGCTTTCCAACGACATGTTTTGCACCATATAACTCCGTACGGAACAAAAGTTATAGGCATTAGAGCCGCGGGGACCTGGTAATCAGCGCCACGTCCTCGGTTTGTGGGCCCTGCCTATCCGGGAGGCGAAGCTGGACGGCCCAAGATGGCGTGGGACTTGAGGAAAAAAATATGATGAGAAAGCATCTTGCCAAAGCTAAACAAGGCAAAAGAAAACAAAAAGGGGGGGGGGGAGGGGTGCAACACGAGGACTTCCTAGGGGGTCATATATCCTAGTACTACTCTCGCCCAAGCACGCTTAACTTCAGAGTTCTGATAGGATCCGATGCATTAGTGCTGGTATGATCACATCCGTCATGTTGTGGGTGCAAAGCCATTATGTGTTGACGGTTCACAGTCCTAGCCTAGAGAGATGGCCCATTCAAACGGCCCAATGGGCTTATCGACAGCCCATCGGCTTCAACCGTGCTGCATCCTCGCAAGACTTGATATCGGTGCATTGTAGGGCGGCCTACTATCCTGTGAGTTAGGTTTTCATCCTTTTCGCCGCTCACAACCACCAACCCGGGACAAAAAAATAGTTCAAAACAAAAGAAAAATGGCTTGAAACTTATGAAAACATTCGATTTTGGGCACCGAAAACAGGCGCAGTGTTGGGCGGTCTACTTTCCAACGGTATACTGTGCATCGCATAACTCTTTACAGATCAAAAATTATGGGCACCAGAGCGACGGAGACCTGGTCACAGTCCCCACGCCCTCGATTTACAGGCTCAGCCTCTAAGCGAAGCGAAGTTGTGTTGCCCAAGATGCTGTGGGACTCAATAATATAAATATGACAGATAAAGCATCTTGGCAGGCCTACATCGAGCAAAAAAACAAAACGAAAAGAGGGGTGCAACATGAGGACTTCCTAGGGGGTCACCCATCCTAGTACTACTCTCGCCCAAGCATGCTTAACTTCGGAGTTCTGATGGGATTCGGTGCATTAGTGCTAATATGATCGTACCCGTCATGTTGAGGGCGCAAAGCCCTTGTGTGTCGTCCATTACGCAGCTCACGACGAATGATTCGGGATGAAACAACAGCCCAAAAAAAAGAAATGTGCCCCGAAACTGATTAAAATGTTGAATTTTGGGGTCCGAAAATAGGCACAGTCGAGTAGGCTTGCTGCCCCCATCGTTGATCTCTCGAAAGAGCATTCCAACGGTATGTTGTGCGTAACATAACTCTTTACGGATCAGAAGTTATAGGAACCGAAGCGACGGAGACTTGGTTAGAGGCCCTACGCCCTCGGTTTGTGGACCCAGCCTTTACGTGAAGTGAAGTTGTCTTGCCCAAGATGCCATGGGACTTGATAATAGAAATGTGATAGATAAAGCATCTTGACAATCCTGAATGGGACAAAAAAACAAAGCGTAAAGGGGGGTGCAACACGAGGACTTCTCACGGGGTCACTCATCCTAGTATTGCTCTCGCCCAAGCACGCTTAACTTTGGAGTTCTGATGGAATTCGATGTATTAGTGCTAGTATAATCGTACCTGTCATGTTGAAGGCGCAAAGCCGTCACGTTTTATCCTTTACGCGGCTCACGACGAACGATCCGGGACGAAGAAACCTCGCAAAAAGAAGAAAATTAGCTTGAAACTGATGAAAACGCTGGATTTTGGGATCCGAAAATAGGCGCAGTCGAGCAGGCTTGTTGCCCCCATCGTAGAGCTCTCAGATAGCTTTCCAACGGTATGCTGTGCATTAAAAAACTCCTTACGGATCAAAAGTTAAAGGCACAGGAGTGACGGAGACCTGGGAACAAGCCCCACGCCCCTGGTTTGCAGGCCCAGCTTCTGGGCGAAGCGAAGTTGTCTTGCCTAAGATGCCGTGGGACTCGATAATAGAAATGTGACGGATAAAGCATCTTGGCAAGCCTGAATGGGGCAAAAAAACAAAACGAAAAGGGGGGTGCAACACGAGGACTTCTCAAGGGGTCACCCATCCTAGTACTACTCTAGCCTAAGCACGCTTAACTTTGGAGTTCTGATGGAATCTGGTGCATTAGTTCTGATATGATCGCACCCGTCATGTTGAGGGTGCAAATCCCTTATGTGTCGTCCTTTACGCGGCTCACAACGAACGATCCGGGAAGAAGAAACAGCATAAAAAGAAGAAAACTAGCCCAGAACTGAAGAAAATTTTTGATTTTGGGCTATGAAAATAGGCGTAGCCGAGCAAGCTTGCTGCCCCCATAGTAGAGCTGACAGAGAGCTTTCCAACGGTATGCTATGCGCTGCAAAACTCCTCACGGATCAAAAGGTATGGGCACTGGAGCGACGGAGACCTGGTCACAAGCCCCACGCCCCCGGTTTGAGGGGCCCAGCCTCTACGCGAAGCGAAGTTGTCTTGCCCAAGATGCCGTGGGATTCGATAATAGAAATATGACAGATAAAGCATCTTGGCAAGCCTGAATAGGGCACAAAAAAAAAAAACGAAATGGGGGGTGCAACACGTGGACTTCCCAGTGGGTCACCCATCCTAGTACTACTCTTGCCCAAGCACACTTAACTTCGGAGTTCTGATGGGATTCGATGCATTGGTGTTGAGATGATCGCACCCGTCATGTTGAAGGCGCAAAGCCCTTATGTGTCGTCCTTTTCGCGGCTCACGACGAAAGATCCGGGATGAAGAAACAACGTAAATAGAAGAAAAGTTGCCCAAAACTGATATAAACGTTTGATTTTGGGCTCTGAAATCATGTGCAGCCGAGCAGAATTGTTGCCCCCATCGTAGAGCTCTCGAAAAGCTTTCCAACGGTATGCTGTGCGCCACATAACTCCTTACGGATCTAATGCTATGGGCACCAGAGCGACGAAGACATGGTCACAAGCCCCATATCCCCGGTTTGCTAGCCCAGCCTCTACGCGAAGCGAAGTTGTCTTGCCCAAGATGCCGTGGGACTCAATAATAGAAATGTGAAGGATAAAGTATCTTGGTAAGCCTGAACGAGGCAAAAAAACAAAACAAAAAGTGAGGGGTGCAACACAAGGACTTCCTAGGGGGTCACCCATCCTAGTACTACTCTCACCCAAGTATGCTTAACTTCAAAGTTCTGATGGGATCCAGTGCACTAGTGCTGATATAATCGTACCTGTCATGTTAGGGGCGCAAAGCCCATATATGTCATCCTTTACACTGCTCACGACGAACGATCCAGGAAGAAGAAACAGCGCAAAAAGAAGAAAAGTGGCCCAAAACTGATGAAAACGTTTGATTTTGGGCTCTGAAAATAGGCGCAGCAAAGCAGGCTTGCTGCCCCCATCGTAGAGCTCTCGGAGAGCTTTCCAATGGTATACTGTGTGCTGCATAACTACTTACGGATCAAAAGTTATGGGCACCGGAGCGACGGAGACATGGTCATAGGCCTCACGCCCCCAGTTTGTGGGCCCAGCCTCTACGCGAAGCGAAGTTGTCTTGCCCAAGATGCCGTGGGACTCGATAATAGAAATATGACGGATAAAGAATCTTGGAAAGCCTGAACGGGGCAAAAAAACAAAACAAAAAGGTGGAGGGGGGGTAACACGAGGACTTCCTAGAGGGTCACCCATCCTAGTACTACTCTCGCCCAAGCATGGTTAACTTCGGAGTTCTGATGGTATCCAGTACATTAGTGCTGATATGATTGCACCCGTCATGTAGAGGGTGCAAAGCCCTTATATGTTGTCCTTTATGCGGCTAACGACGAACAATCTGGGATGAAAAAACAGCGCAAAAAGAAGAAAAGTGGCCAGAAACTGATGAAAACGTTTGAATTTGGGGTCCGAAAATAGGTGCAGCAAAGCATGCTTGCTGCCCCTATCGTAGATCTCTCGGAGAGCTTTACAAAGGTATGTTGTGCGCCGCATAACTCTTTACGTATCAAAAGTTATGGACACCGGAGCGACGGAGACCTGGTCACAGTCCCTACGCCCACAATTTGCGGGCCAAGCCTCTACGCGAAGCGAAGTTGTCTTGCCCATGATGCCATGGGACTCGATAATAGAAATGTGATGGATAAAGCATCTTGGCAAGCCTGAACGAAGCACAAAAACAAAATGAAAAGGGGGGTACAACACGAGGACTTCCTAGGGGATCACCCATCCTAGTACTACTCTCAACCAAGCACGCTTAACTTCGGAGTTCTAATAGTATCTAGTGCATTAGTGCTGATATGATCGCACTCTTCATGTGGAAGGTGCAAAGCCCTTTTGTGTCATCCTTTTCCCGGCTCACAACGAACGATCCATGACGAAGAAACAATGCAAAAAGAGGAAATGTTGCCCGAAACTAATAAAAACGTTCGATTTTGGGCTCCAAAAACATGTGCAGCCAAGCAGGATAGTCGCCCCCATCGTAGGGCTCTCGAAGAGCTTTCCAACGGTATGCTGTGCACCGCATAACTCCTTACGGATCAAAAGTTATGGGCACCAGAGCGACGGAGATATGGTCACAAGCCCCACGCCCCCGGTTTGAGGACCCAGCCTCTACGCGAAGCGAAAATGTCTTGCCCAAGATGCCGTGGGACTCAATAATAGAAATGTGATCGATAAAGCATCTTGGTAAGCCTGAACGGGGCAAAAAAGCAATACGAAAAGGGGGGTGCAGCACGAGGACTTCCTAGTGGGTCACCCATCCTAGTACTACTCTCGCCCAAGCATGCTTAACTTTAGAGTTCTGATGGGATCCGGTGCATTAGTGCTGGTATGATCGCACCCGTCATGTTGAGGGCGCAAAGCCCTTATGTTTTGTCCTTTACGAGGATCATGAAGAACGATCCGGGACGAAAAAACAATGCAAAAAGAAGAAAAGTGGCCCAATACAAATGAAAATGTTCGATTTTGGGGTCCAAAAACAGGCTCAGCTGAGCAGGCTTGCTGCCCCCGTCGTGGAGCTCTCGAAAGAGAATTCCGACAGTATGCTGTGCACAGCATAACTCCTTACGGATCAAATGTTATGGGCACTGGAGCTACGGAGACCTGGTCACAGGCCCCAAGCTCTCGGTTTACGGCCCCAGCCTCTACGCGAAGCGAAGTTGTCTTGCCCAAGATGCCATAGGACTCGATAATAGAAATGTGATGGATAAAGCATCTTGGCAAGCCTGAACGGGGCAAAAAAAAAATACGAAAAGTGGGGGTGTAACACGAGGACTTCCCAGGGGGTCACCCATCCTAGTATTCCCAAGATAAGGAGATAACTTTACCTCAACAACTATACCTGTGCTACGCATTTTATATATGCTTATCCAATAATACATACAATCCATTGAGTACCTATGAAGATGCGATAAATCTCTAACCGAGCCTTTTCGTTCTTCCTGCGTAAATTCACTTTCTTGGAAGTTCTAATCCTAACTATCTATGTGTATAAACAGTCATTCTTGGTTATATAACATGCACATGTATCAAAGAAGGAGTATAAAAGCATGCATGCATTATCGACGGCACTAACTTGTCGGTGTGCATAACACATAATACATATGGTCCACAAAGGCATATGATATTCAATGCTCAAAGCAGTTAAAGCACAATAGCACACATTAACACATATAAACAAGACATCAAAATTACCTTAGGGCTTCTACCCATGGCCCGAGAGTTGAACCCGACTAATGCCTAGTTAGTAAACTAACCTCTGATACCATTTAATAAGGTGTCACGCCCCAACCCGACCTATGGAGGCTAGACTAGGGTATGACCTAAATCATTATCGTTATTTTACGACTATAACCGATTCACAAAGATTAATGCTTATTCGCTAGCCTAGAACTCCAAAAGTTTTTCAAAAAATCGGTAACATAACGGCTGTATTTAGGACCTTTGGTTTGACGTAATTTCTAGAACACCTTAAAATTTCCAATCATAAATCTGATTCCAACAAAAGTTCCTATTTTGTCATCAACCAATATGCCTACTAATTTATCTTGAAAGTCCCATTTGGTTAATAAGCCTAGCATGATAACTATGTTCTATTTATTTGTCAATTTCCTATTATGCAAGTACCTATTATGCTTTAGCTTACGGGTAAGAACCTAAGTGAAATTAGATAGAGTTAACAAAGTGGATTAATCACCTTGTGGTTTAACGCCTACAATAACTACTATTCAAGATAATCAAAGCAAATAACCAAACAAAGAGTTCGTTCGGTTATAGATAGTACAATCCAAAATTAGACCCAAATTACAACTGGGTCATTTAAATCAACAAAATAAAGAGTCCGCTAACAAACACAACATCCCTAATAGCATCCATGTTCACAAAAAGCACGCAATGCACATAGTCGTTCCAAAGGTTCATCAACTAGCACATTTTCTTCAGGTACCTCTTCCAAGTCTACTTCACCTGTGACAAAAAAGAGGGTGAGTCCTTATGAACTCAGCGAGGGGGGAAACAAGTGACAAGGTTTTGAAATCTTTTTTTCGGTTAATCTTATGAAAGCTCCTTTGGAAACATGTCATATAAAATAAGTAAGTTCATAACATAATGTAAATATAAATGAACACTTTTACCTATTTTTCATCCCTGAGTATCTCTAGGAACCAAGCGAGAGTACTTAAACACATAGTGAAAAGGATACGGTGAGCTTTCGCTCTCAAGATCAATCGGTGAGCATTTGCTCTCAAGATCATTTCCAATAACCATTGTTGTAGCCGGCATCAATCATCTACTTATCACTCCAAATGGGTGTACTCCGGATGTACACCAAATCATACGACCCAACTCTCCGAAGGTAGAATGCCAAGCGAGAGAGGGAATCGGACCATGGTAGTCACGGGAGTACCGGCAAGCCCTATGTCGCCCGGTGTTTGTGAAACACTACCATGCCACAATGAAAGGTTTCAACCTTGTATGAAATGCACATTTATGCCATTTAACATTTCACATTAGGAGGTCAACAAAGTAGGTTGCCTCCAAGCAAGTATATGATCACTTTTTGTCATATTGGCACATGAGGCATTGCAAGAACATATAATCATTTCATATATTAGTTTGAGAGCAATTAAACTTTCACGGGCAGCCAAGTAATCATGTTATAAAACAAGCCATAGAATATCTTTTAACAATTCACATTAGGAGGTCAACAAAGTAGGTTGCCTCCGAGCAATTATAAGATCACATATTGACAAGTAAACATACGAGGCATGCTTTGACATGTAAATTCACTTTGTAAAAAGCCTTAGGAGCATGTGAACATTTAACGTACATCCAAATAACACCATATAAAACAAGTCATATAGCTCATTTTAGTTCACATATCAAGTGTTGAGATCATACAAGCATGCTACGACACTCACATAAAACCGAGTGCAAGAATAGTTCACTTATCAACATGCAATCATCCAGAATCATGTTTAGAGCTATAAATACAATTCTGAGCAGCCTATTAACAATCCTCAACATCAATTATAAGTTACACAAGAGTGGTTTATGACTTGGGAATCTACGTGGCCATTAGGGTTTATAAGGCCGTGCTCGGGTGTTGATTTTGTTTGCTAAGGACCACAAGAAACACTTAAACCATTTCAAGCATACTTAGTGATTATTGGACAGCCTACTAACCACTCAATTGAACACATTTAACTATAGGATCATCACTTAGCAAGCATTCATAAGCAATAGGGCCTCAATTTCGTGCTTACACATGCGATTAAGCAACAATTCATCATGTAATGATCCTAAGCCATGCATCAACCAATTTAAGCAGCCTCAACCAACCAAAACAGCCCACACAACTTCTAATTTCCACAATTCCAAGCATTCAATACCTCAAGTAAAGTTACAACTTGATTTAAAGCATCTTACTAAGAAAAAACCTTACTGCAATGGTCTGTTTTCCCTCATTCATTTATCCAAGAAAATATCCACCAAATTCAGTGAACCAAATGTCAAATTTAATCTTAATGAGTGCTTTAAATCTAATAACAAACCTTGCTGCATTCCGAGTTCTGACTTAGGAGTTATGACCAAAACCGTGAGACTACGCAAAACTGTCCAGTTTCATACACATTTCGATATTTGCCGTTTTTGGGGGCTCTAAACTCAAAATTAGCCTTAGCCTATATCTGCAAAATATGTTCAGAACAAAAACATCTAGTGACCTACCAAATTTCATGCTTTTGGAACATCGTTTGCGAGGCCAAAAACATTTCGTTCTACAAGGACAGAGAGCTGCCAAAGCATAACTACATATTTCCAAGTTGTTCAGATTTAGACACATTACGATATTTGACCATTTTGGAGGTCTTAAAGTCCAAATTAGCCTTAGCCTATTTCTGCAAGATATGTTCACAACTGACAAATATAGTGACTCACCAAGTTTCATGCATTTTCATCAATATTTACTTGCTCAAAATCATCTCGTTCTACAAGGGCAGAAAGCTGCCAGAAAGCATCTATTCATATCTCAAAGCTTCTAGCAATTTCTAAGCCATGCAAGAGTAGATATGCTCATATAAACACATATACATGAACTTCAAGAGTAAATACAGCCATATGAGAGCATGCATGTGAGTTTTGAAAGCTTTTGAAAAGATTTAACCCTCACCTCTTTGAAGACTTAGCAAATGTGCATAAAACCCTTGTTTTTGAGCTTGGATGGTGTCAAATCCTTCCTACCCTTAGCTTGGCCGAATGGTAGCTTGTTTTTCCTTAATTCCTAGCTTAGTTAGCAAGTGTAGAAGGTGTGCATGTGTGTAAAACCAAAAGACAATGAAAGAAACTTTTAAAGCTTACCTATGGTCGAAAATGAGAGGTTTTTGAGGGAGTTGAGTGTTTGCTTGCTTGTTGCTTGCTATGGCCGAGCTTGGGAGAGACTTAGAGAGGCATATGAGTGTTCTAGATCCTTGGTAGAATCTTGAGAATGGCTGCCATGCTTCACCCGAAATGGAGAGGAAAAAGAGAGAGAGTTTTGAGAAGAAATGAAGTTTGAAGATGCTCTTTGAATGTTGCATGTGTGTGTGTCGGCCTTGGGCTCACACGGCTGAATTTCTTTTGTCATTTGAGCATTTTTTTGAATTGTTTTAGCATGTGGGTTAAGAGGGCCAAGAAAGATGAGTTGGGTAGTGTGTAGGAATAATCTTTATGTTTTCTTGTGTTTTGTGTGTGTAAGGGAATGTTGGGTTGTTTGTCTTCTAGTGGGTTGTATTAGGATTAAGTGTAGTATTTAATAGTTAGTGGGTTTTGTAAGAAAAGGTGATTAGGTATATTATATTGGGGATGGTTTGGATGATGATAAGGTTTTGTCTTGTTGTGAATTTGAGTTAGGATTAAAATAATGTTAGTAGAATGTTTAGGAATAGTTTAATATTATTTTATTGCTAGTGGAGTTTGTAGGATTTGAATTAGGAATATAATATTGGTTAGTGGATTGTGTAGGATTATTTTAGTGTCTAGTGCTTTGTGCAGAAATATTTCTTGATTAACGTGTAGGCATGCATTCTTAGGTTCTAGGGCACGCACTACGAGAGAAGGCACGCACTTCAAAGTAAATGCACATATTCTAAAGTAAATGCACGCAACTCTAGGTGAATGCATGTAAACCAATGCAAGGCACGTAGTTCAATGTAATGCACATAATTTCAAGATACGACTCTTAAACCTAGGTTAAGGCACAAAGTTCAAGGTTAGGGCACACGAATCGAGGTATCACACGTAAATCGAGGTTAGGGCACACAATTTTAGGTCAAGGCATGTATGACGAGGCATGCACAAAAATCAAGATAGGGCACGTAATCCAAGGTTGGTCATATAATTCTGGGTCTAAGGCATGTAAATGGAGTTAAGACACGTTATTCGTGGTCGGGCCTCACATCCTCCCCTCCTTAAAAGAATTTCGTCCCGAAATTCATTTTTACCTATTGAGGTCATTTAGACAGATTCTGACCCTTGTTATTTTTCCCACTCTGGTTCGTCCCGTGTTCTGTGATCTCTCTTACCACAAACAATTCACTTCTTACGTTTCTCTAATCATTTAATTCGGTGTGACCCCTATATTTACAGTTCGTTCCTTTGAACGACTCTATTTTCTCCAATCGATCTTAAGGTCGAGTTCATCAACTAAGGTTAGAACCTTCAAGCATAGTAATCAAAGCTGTATCGGTATTCTAACAATATATTTATAACTCCAAAATCATGACTTATGTCGTGTCAATCTTGGCTTCATACCTCAAAAAGGAATATCACAATCATACCACGATCTTATGGTGACATACACTAATTTCAAGATGATAGGTCTATATCAGATTTACATATCTTATCAACTAGCTTCAAAATTGTTAACACGTAGGACATACACATGTTATGGGTCATTTCCACAATACAACCCTATTTTTAGGAAGAACTCACCAAACAAACTAATCAATCTCAAGTGTCACGCCCTGACCCAACCCCCACGCTAAAGGTTAAGTCCGGACCCGACACACGGACAGAGTCTCCCCTGTACCGTGGACATTCCAAAAACCTGTAAACACTTAAACAAAGTCCCAACAATACAATACAAGCTTTTCTTAATTAAACAACAAAGCTATAAGGCCATCCGAGCCTTATGGTACACAATAGCTCCAAAACACACAAGCATGCGAGAACCTGTAGTCAGCATAGTTTTATAATCATGACATTCTAGGAAATCAATAAAACAACTTAAAGGATAATGCATTCTACATTAACCATCCACTCCCAAGCATGCAAGGAAATAAAGGCAAGAATAAAAGTTATTACAAGACATGGCTTCCAATTTTACACCACAATCTACTATCCTTCAACTTTGCACAACAAACATATACATAGCCCTTAGGCCACAAAATAGTATATAAAACAATTAGTTGAACTTTCCACATAGCAGCAAATTCATTAACCACCTCAAGCTATCAGGCACAGCAACTAAGGTAAAGGCTCAATCTGAACTTCTTCTTCCTCAACTAACTCAACAAGCTGGGGATCACCCTCAGCGTCTCCTGAAACAGATATCGAGGTATGAGCAACCACTGTTGCCCAGTGAGGGATATAGTCCCGGGGCGTGCAATGCAACAGATAATACAATTATGCAATAATATCACTTAGACAATTTAAGAAACAATGATAACTTAAGTAACCACACATTTAAAAGGATACATTTCACACAATCCCCTATACACCAATCTTCACTGGTCTTCATTCACGATCCACGAACCACGAGCACGATCACGATAAGCCGGCATAACCCCAAACACTCCAGTGGGTGTACTCCGGATGTACCCCGATAATCCTACGACCCAACATCCCCTGGCAATCTCCGGACCAGGCGAATGAGGGAATAGGGCACGGAGTTTGAATATCCACCGGCAAGCCCTCTGCCGCCCAGCCGATATTCAACACATCCGCCCCTGACACTATGGTTGCGCAACCACTATGCAATGCACTTAACGATGGCAAATTAATAGCAATAATATAAGCATTAACACATATGAGGATCAACAAAGTAGGTTAACCTCGATGCAATTAGAATAGAACAATTATATAAACAAATATGCAGTTTTACAAAGAGACATTACCAAGATAAGTTTAGAATCATACCAAAAGCTCCAAATCAACTTAAAATCACTTATAAACACTCAAGAAGTCATGACATGGGTTTAGAAGTGTGAGTCAACCGAAATTGCACCTAAACCCCATTGTTTTTCAAACTATTTATCTTCCAAACCAAGGTTAGTGATTCCATTTTCAAAGGAAACTCTCCCAACCCTCTAACTAACCCTCAAGGTACCCTCTCAATGCTCTAACTCATTCAAATTCTCGCGTTTACCCCGAAAGCCCCAAATTCCCTCTTATGGCTTTAAACTACACATACAATGTCCGGGCTTCAAACAAGGGATATCAAGGCTTCTATAGCACCTAGGTAGCCTAAGGATACTAGAATTGAAGCCCGAATCCACCCGGATTCGCATTAACCTCGAAAGCCCCAAATTAAAGTCGGCTATTTTCCATTTTAGGCGATTTAAGGACAATGCAAGTGCACGGGGCTATTAGGTTACCTTCACTAGCACCTAAGGCATCTATTAGAAGCATTGAATCAAGCTAATTCGAGCAATTACGCAAAACCCTAGAAAAACGTCACTATTCACCATAAAAATCAAACTAACGAGTCTAACCGAATAAATTGCGAAACGAAGGCTCAAATATGTTCTCTAGCATTCATATACATGGTATAATAGCATAGATAACTAATACAATGGCATTTCATCACATTTTCAACAAATCAAGAAATGAGCAACTATTTAGAAATGCAAAAACAAGCCGTGAAATCCCTCACCAAAGCGTGTAGGAGTACCTAGGAACCTTGCACACACCCTACACTAGTTGCTCAAGGCTTGGAGAGGCTTGGATTGGAGGCTTGGTGAGCAAAATCTCTTCCTTTTTCTCCCTTGGAGCTGTCGGGTTCTGCCCTCTGTTTTCAGCTTTTAATTTTTTTTTTCTTTTGCATTTTATGAGCTTAAGTGATATATAAAAGGGGCTAAGTTGAGGTGGGGTCATTTGGGTGCTTAAGTGATCTAATATAATGCGCGTAGTAAGCTTTAAAACGAGCTTAGATAGTAAAATATATGCTAGCTAATTAATTACCTAAGTTAGTTACGTAACACTATTCACTCAACTACAAAAATCATTTTCTAAACGAGCCCTCCTAACGCCTTTAGTTCAAATGCACATTTTTCCCACTACTTTTACAATTAATATGATTTAATAAAAATGCTAATTAACTAATAGAAGGCAGTTTAAAAACGGCGTGAATAGTAGTCACAAAAGTCAGTTAGTAAGGCACAGAAGTAAATGCGCAAACAAGGGATGCAATAGTAATTAAATGCATGGCTAAAACCCGGGCGTCACATCCTCTCTCCCTTAAACTAATTGCGTCCACGCAATTCTTACATGATTCGGCGAATAACTCTGGATACCGTTCCCGCATCTGATCCTCTCTCTCCCACGTCGCATCCTCTACTCCGTGATGATCCCACAGAACTTTAACCATCGGAATGCTTTTAGTCCTCAGCTCTTGAACTTTCTGATCAACAATTCGAAGAGGTTTCTCTGTGTAGGTCAAAGTTTCACTGATCTCTAGCGGTTCCGGCTTAAGTATGTGAGAGGGATCTGGCTGATACTTCCGAAGCATGGAAACATGGAATACGTCATGAATTCTGCCCAGCCTGGGAGGTAAAGCTAGACAGTAAGCCAAATCACCAACAGTTTCAGTTATCTCAAATGGTCCCACATATCGAGGACTGAGTTTACCTCCTTTACCATGCCGAATTAAACCCTTGCGAGGAGAAATTTTCAGAAATACTCGATCCCCCACAATAAATTTCAGATCACGACGTCGTCTATCTGCATAACTCTTTTGCCGGCTCTGTGCTGTAAGCATTCTTTTCCTGATAAGCTGCACATGATCAATCATTTTGTTCATTTCAGGTAAGAGAGTAGGGTCGATAGTCTTCATTTCACCAACATCATCCCAGTAGAGAGGAGACCGACATTTACGCCCATACAGTGCCTCATAAGGTGCCATACCAATAGTAGCTTGATAACTATTGTTATAGGCGAACTCTGCGAGTGGCAAATACTTCTCCCAACTTTTACCGAAGTCCAGAATACAAGCCCGCAACATATCCTCAAGGATTAAGATAGTTCTCTCGGATTGACCATCTGTCTGAGGATGATAAGCTGTACTGAAATTCAAAGTCGTGCCCAAAGCTTTCTGAATCTTCTGCCAGAATTGTGATGTGAATCTGGGATCTCTATCTGACACAATACTCTTTGGAATTCCATGAAGTCGGACAACATTCTCAATATACAACTCTACCAGTTTATCAAGAGAATCAGACTTCTTTTTAGCAATAAAATGAGAAGTCTTGGTCAGTCTATCCACAATAACCCAAACTGAGTCATTACCCTTCGAAGACCTCGGTAAATCAGAGACGAAATCCATGGTAATATGATCCCATTTCCAAACAGGAATAGCCAAAGGCTGCAACAACCCTGCAGGTCTCTGATGTTCTGCTTTAACTTTCTGACAAGTAAGACATCGGGCAACATAGTCAGCAATTTCTCTCTTCATATTATTCCACCAGAAATTCTGCTTCAAATCTCTATACATTTTGGTACTGCCTGGATGGATAGTATATCTAGAACTGTGTGCCTCAGCAAGAATATCCTTCTTTAGAGTTGGATCATTCGGAATACAGATTCTACCCTTGAATTTAAGAATACCATCGTCGTACAGTTTGAAATCCGACTCTCCCCCTTTAGAATTCTCTAAGACTTTCAATAATTGAAGATCAGCCTGTTGAGCTTCCCGAATCCTGGACAATAACAGAGATTGAATCTGCAAACTTGCGAATTGAATACCAGAATTTGAAGTACTAGGCTTCCATAAGCACAATTCTTCCATGAATTCCCAATTCTTGATAATCAAGCTAGCAACAGTAGCCTTTCGGCTCAAAGCATCAGCAACAATAATGGCCTTACTTGGAAGATAGTTAATAGTGCAGTTATAGTCCTCAAGTAATTCCAGCCAACGCCTCTGCCTCATGTTCAACTCTTTCTATGAAAACAGATATTTCAAGCTCTTATGATCTGTAAAGATTTCAAACTTGTTGCCCCAGAGATAATGATGCCATTTCTTTAATGCAAGAATGATAGCTGCAAGCTCAAGATCATGAGCCGGATAGTTGAGTTCATAAGGCTTCAGTTTCCTAGAAGCATAAGCAATAACCCTGCCATTCTGCATCAATACACAACTCAGACCTTCCTTCGAAGCATCACTATAGATCACCAGATTATCATAGCCCTCAGGTAAAGCAAGAATAGGAGCTGTAGTCAATCTCTTCTTCAATTCCTGGAAGGTGGCCTCGCATTTATCATTCCAGTCAAAAACTGTTTGCTTGTGAGTAAGTTGAGTTAAAGGCCCTGCAATCTTAGAGAAATCCTTGACAAACCTCCGATAATACCCAGCTAAACCAAGGAAGCTATGAATCTCTGTGACAGTTTCAGGTCGTTTCCAAGATAACACAACTTCAATCTTCGTTGGATCAACAGAAATACTATCCTGCGAGATAATATGGCCAAGAAAACCAACTTGCTTAAGCCAGAATTCACATTTGCTAAACTTTGCAAATAACTGATGCTCCTGAAGAGTTTGCAACACAATTCTGAGATGCTGTTCATGTTCCGCCTCAGATTTAGAATAGACAAGGATATCATCAATAAATATGACCACAAATTGGTCCAGATAAGGACGGAATACCCTCTGCATTAAGTCCATGAATGCGGTGGGAGCATTAGTAAGACCAAACAGCAAGACAACAAACTCATAATGGCCATATCGAGTTCTGAAAGCAGTTTTAGGAACATCATCTTTCTTAATCCTCAGTTGATAATAGCCCTGCCTCATATCAAATTTAGAGAATACCCTGGCGCCTTGCAACTGATCAAATAACTCTTCGATTAAAGGCAAAGGATATTTATTTTTTATGGTTACCTGATTAAGACCTCGATAATCAATGCATAGGCGAAGAGATCCGTCTTTCTTTTTAACAAATATGACTGGCGCACCCCAAGGTGAAGAACTCGGCTGAATGAATCCCTTCTCAAGCAAGCCCTGTAATTGAACTTTCAATTCCTGCAACTCAGGTAGAGCCATTCTGTAAGGAGTTCTAGAGATAGATGAAGTCCCCGGCAGTAAATCAATCATGAACTCTATCTCTCTATCAGGCGGTAACCCAGGTAATTCCTCAGGAAAGACCCTCGGAAACTCCCTCATGATAGGTACATCATTCAATTTCAATTGATCCCCAGGTTGATTAATCAAATATGCAAGATAAGCCTCACAACCCTTGCTCAATAATTTAGATGCCCTAATAGAAGAAATAATAGGAGTTCCGGTAGATTTTCTACTACCAACTATTTTAAGTACAGGCTAGTCAGGCATTTCTAGATACACAATCTTCTTTCTACAATCAAGCTGGGCATAATATTTACTTAACCAGTCCATCCCCAATATAATTTCAAAGTCATTGAAGGGTAGGATAATCAAATCAGCAGGAAAAACACGACCCTCAATAAGTATACTACATGCTCTGCAAATAGATCTAGTAACAAATTCCGGACCCATAGGAGTATAAACCACAATCTCATGCAACAGTTTATCATGTTTCAATTTAGCATTTTGTGCACAAGTAGGAGTAATAAAAGAATGCGAAGCCCCGGAATCAATTAAAACCTTAACTGATTGATCATTAAGAAGAAAAATACCTTCTACCACAGCGGTAGTATCCGGAAGCTCCTCAGCATCCAAAGCAAATACACGGGCCTGACCTCGTGGTGGTGGTGCTGCAGCTGGTGCCCTGGTTTGAGAGTTCTGAGCTGATATCTGACCCCTAGGGTTCTTAAATTTCTGACAGTCTTTAACCCTGTGCTGATCACTGCCGCAACCTGTACACTTGTTATGTTTCTTCCAACAAACATCCTCAGTGTGGCCCTGGCACTGACAGAAGCTGCACTGCTGGTGACGTCTTGCAACAGTGCCTCCCGAAGGAGCTCTGTAAGTAGAGGTAGCTGAACTACCCTGCTGCGAACGGGAAACTGCTGGACGGAACTGACTCTGAGTCTGACTCTGGACTGGTCGTGCCTGAGTCTGAGTAGGCCCGGTGTAACTCTGAGTCTGTCTCGGCTGTGAACCCTGCCCAACTGATACAGCCTGCCCCTGGTACCCTTGACTCTGAGACTGAAACCGTTTACTCGATTGACTGGTCTCGGCTAACACATCGGCCTTCCGTTTCTCATATCTCGAGGCAGCTCGGACTACTGCAGCATAGTTAGGAAAATCATTTGAAGACAAGTTCAGCATAATATCCCTCCTCAAACCCAGGATGAACCTCTGGATCTTCATGTCCTCCGGCTGAATCAAAGCTGGTGCATAACGGGAAAGCCGGGTAAAAGTAGCCTCGTATTGATCTACCGTCATACTTCCCTGCTTCAAGTTTATGAACTCTGTTTGTCGCCTTTCGCGGGCAACTACCGATATATACTTGTCTCGAAATTCTCGGACAAAGTCGGCCCACGAATGATGAACTCCCTCAGCTCCCCATTTCTCACTGATGGTATTCCACCAATCTTCAGCATCACCCTCGAGAAGGAAAGTAGCATAAGTAATCTTCCTGTCATCTTGGCACTCCAGTATTGCTGCCACTTTCTCGAACTTCCTTAGCCACATCTCAGCTTTCATATCATCCGGCTCCCCAAAGAAAGTATAGGCCCCATGATGTATAAACCGATCATACAGATTCCCTCCGGTAGGACCACTACCTCCGGCTCTCGCAGCCTGATTACCTCCAACGACCCCTGGCTGACCCTGTTGTGTAACAAACTGGGCGATAGTGTTCATAGCAGTGGCCATCGTGGCCAAGATCTGTGCAGTGCTCGGTTCTTGAACCTGCGGTGCATTTTCGGCCACCTCAGCTTCTTGCCCATAAACCCCCTCGGGTTCTCCACCAACATTCGGATTATCAGCACGACGGCAAGGCCCCATCTCGAATAGCTAGAATGCAAAGTGTTATGACAGGTATATATATGTATATATGCAGTTTATAAGTAAACACATAAAGAAAAGTCCAATTAGATTCACAAAAAATCAAGTACATAGAAGTTCAAATAAATATTCCACATTCTTGAAGTACGCGTAGATCACTAGATCATACTTGACATTCTAGACTCTTGATATTCTATTTCCATGCTAGCATGTTCATTCCTTATTCAAATTTCACTTAGGTCAATCAAAATCAAAGACTCATGTATTCACAAAGTCACATAACAAATCTCTACCCACATACCGAGAAATTTAATCCGGCTTCATGCAATCTATAGCTCTAATACCACTTAAGTGTCACGCCCCGACCCAACCCCCAAGCTAAAGGTTAAGTCCGGACCCGACACACGGACAGAGTCTCCCCTGTACCGTGGACATTCCAAAAACCTGTAAACACTTAAACAAATCCCAACAATACAATACAAGCTTTTCTTAATTAACCAACAAAGCTATAAGGCCATCTGAGCCTTATGGTACACAATAGCTCCAAAACACACAAGCATGCGAGAACTTGTTGTCAGCAAATCATAACATTCTAGGAAATCAATAAAACAACTTAAAGGATAATGCATTCTACATTAACCATACACTCCCAAGCATGCAAGGAAATAAAGGCAAGAATAAAAGTTATTACAAGACATGGCTTCCAATTCTACACCACAATCTACTATCCTTCAACTTTGCACAACAAACATATACATAGCCCTTAGGCCACAAAATAGTACATAAAACAATTAGTTGAACTTTCCACATAGCAGCAAATTCATTAACCACCTCAAGCTATCAGGCACAGCAACTAAGGTAAAGGCTCAATCTGAACTTCTTCTTCCTCAACTAACTCAACAAGCTGGGGATCACCCTCAGCGTCTCCTGAAACAGATATCGAGGTATGAGCAACCACTGTTGCCCAGTGAGGGATATAGTCCCGGGGCGTGCAATGCAACAGATAATACAATTATGCAATAATATCACTTAGACAATTTAAGAAACAATGATAACTTAAGTAACCACACATTTAAAAGGATACATTTCACACAATCCCCTATACACCAATCTTCACTGGTCTTCATTCACGATCCACGAACCACGAGCACGATCACAATAAGCCAGCATAACCTCAAACACTCTAGTGGGTGTACTTCGGATGTACCCCGATAATCCTACGACCCAACATCCCCTGGAAATCTCCAGACCAGGCGAATGAGGGAATAGGGCACGGAGTTTGAATATCCACCGGCAAGCCCTCTGCCGCCCAGCCGATATTCAACACATTCGCCCCTGACACTATGGTTGCGCAACCACTATGCAATGCACTTAACGATGGCAAATTAATAGCAATAATATAAGCATTAACACATATGAGGATCAACAAAGTAGGTTGACCTCGATGCAATTAGAATAGAACAATTATATAAGCAAATATGCAGTTTTACAAAGAGACATTAGCAAGATAAGTTTAGAATCATACCAAAAGCTCCAAATCAACTTAAAATCACTTATAAACACTCAAGAAGTCATGACATGAGTTTAGAAGTGTGAGTCAACCGAAATTGCACATAAACCCCTTTGTTTTTCAAACTATTTCTCTTCCAAACCAAGGTTAGTGATTCCATTTTCAAAGGAAACTCTCCCAACCCTCTAACTAACCCTCAAGGTACCCTCTCAACGCTCTAACTCATTCAATTTCCCGCGATTACCCCCGAAAGCCCCAATTTCCTCTTATGGCTTTAAACTACACATACAATGTCCGGGCTTCAAACAAGGGATATCAAGGCTTCTATAGTACCTAGGTAGCCTAAGGATACTAGAATTGAAACCCGAATCCACCCGGATTTGCATTAACCCCGAAAGCCCCAAATTAAAGTCGGCTATTTTCCATTTTAGGCGATTTAAGGACAATGCAAGTGCACGGGGCTATTAGGTTACCTTCACTAGCACCTAAGGCATCTATTAGAAGCATTGAATCAAGCTAATTCGAGCAATTACGCAAAACCCTAGAAAAACGTCACTATTCACCCTAAAAATCAAACTAACGATTCTAACCGTTTAAATTGCGAAACGAAGGCTCAAATATGTTCTCTAGCATTCATATACATGGTATAATAGCATAGATAACTAATACAATGGCATTTGATCACATTTTCAACAATTCAAGAAATGAGCAACTATTTAGAAATGCAAAAACAAGTTGTGAAATCCCTCACCAAAGCGTGTAGGAGCACCTAGGAACCTTGCACACACCCTACACTAGTTGCTCAAGGCTTGGAGAGGCTTGGATTGGAGGCTTGGTGAGCAAAATCTCTTCCTTTTTCTCCCTTGGAGCTGTCAGGTTCTGCCCTCTGTTTTCAGCTTTTAATTTTTTTTTTCTTTTGCATTTTATGAGCTTAAGTGATATATAAAAGGGCTGAGTTGAGGTGGGGTCATTTGGGTGCTTAAGTGATCTAATATAATGCGCGTAATAAGCTTTAAAACGAGCTTAGATAGTAAAATATATGCTAGCTAATTAATTACCTAAGTTAGTTACGTAACACTATTCACTCAACTACAAAAATTATTTTCTAAACGAGCCCTCCTAACGCCTTTAGTTCAAATGCACATTTTTCCCACTACTTTTACAATTAATATGATTTAATAAAAATGCTAATTAACTAATAGAAGGCAGTTTAAAAACGGCGTGACTAGTAGTCACAAAAGTCAGTTAGTAAGGCACAGAAGTAAATGCACAAACAAGGGATGTAACAGTAATTAAATGCATGGCTAAAACCCGGGCGTCACATCAAGTCGTCATCTATCGATAGTATCATAGTCCTTATCTCGTAGGTACATTAGATTAGCAAATCATCTAATGACTAGTCTTCCGGTTATAGGCTCCTATTACTAACATCCTTTCCCAGGTTTTTTAACCTTCACGCTCGTAATCAAGGAGAAAGACTGTTGAGATTCGTTAAACTCAAACTCTAAGGTTTATTAAGTACCACGAACAAATTGCCATCAAAATTGCATGGGTAAACTAATCATGTTGCACTAGTTCAACTCTTACAGGTAAATTTCATCAGCTTGTGATCCACAATTTATTTCCTTATTCAAATCTCTATCTTCAAGTCATGAGGCTTCAGAATTTATTTTAATCTTAGCCAAGACTCCTAAGGTGAATAGTTTCAACCTCAAATAAATTCCACTCACCTCAATCCAAGGTTACATCATACTTAAGAGGACAATGGTCCTACTTACTTAGTGACGTAGTCATTCCTCTGAACACTTAATGTTTGCCAATATATCTTCAACATTAGTGTTACTAAGCTAGGGCCATAGCCATGTAAGTGATATCAATGCTCCACTAGGTTATCGGCCGTACAACAACAATCATAGGACTATAAATGGGTACCGAAATGATTTAGCTCATAAGATACTTACCATACTAATCCAAGTAGCTTGTTACACGAAATAACTTCAAGGTTATGTCAACATAAGAATTATAACCATAAGGCATCCTTCAATATAATCTAATAGAACTTCAAAAGTAATCAACCGCTCATTTAACTATCACTACAAGATCTACCCTCTATTCAACGACCACAATTCGAAGTCTACCAACTGCTAGTTTCTAGACGTGAAACGGTGCACTTAAATACGGTTGTCTAACAGTAGTCTCTTGGGTCATCATGACACTAATTCATCTCTATCTTAACTATATGAAATCTTATGAAATCTTACTTTCCTCATTTACATGTTCAACTAGCTAAGAGCATCAAGACTCATCGACCTTAGGTCCTAGGGTTTACCATGAATCCTCATGCATACTCACTATTAGCTATTTAGGATTACTAATCATACCCTAATGACTCCACTTTGTAGCCAGATGCTTTAATCTCATTTCCATGGTTTATATACTAGGTCCATTGGTATTACTTAGGGATATATGCTTCTTAACATCCTCTAGAGTATCCAAATAACGAGTGTGTAGAATGACTTACCCTGCATAATCACAACTAAATCTTAGGGGACACCTAATTAATACCATGATTCTTAATATCACCAATATCCAACTTAGGGCCTTTAGCAACTTTAGTCATCTAATGCATAATTCAATACCTTACACTTCTATTCGACTTAACATTTTAGGTGTAGTCTTCCGAACACAAGTTCTAGCTACGTGAATTTCTCGATTCTAACATCCCTATATCTTGTTATACTAAAGAATCATCAATGTTTAATTCCAATCAAGTAAGGATTCAATCATATAAATAGTCTATTACACCAATTTAAGATATAAGAATTTGATTCAAAAGCAACTCCTAAGTCAAACTTCCATTATAAGCATATGAATATATATATTATACTCCACATGTCCAATAGTATCCTCTTATATCTTAAGGAAAGTTGTATGTTATTAACCTTAATACTTGAATCACAATTAGAAGAACGGTTTAACGGAATCAAGAGCTTCATAGCTATAAAATTGATAACTTAATCACAGGTATGGGTATTCCCAAGATAAGGAGATAACTTTACCTCAACAACTATACATGTTCTACGCATTTTATATATGCATATCCAATAATACATACGATCCATCGAGTACCTGTGAAGATGCAAGAAATCTCTAACCGAGCCTTTTCGTTCTTCCTTCATAAATTCACTTTCTTGGAAGTTATAATCCTAACTATCTATGTGAATAAATAGTCATTCATGGTTATATAACATGCACATGTATCAAAGAAGGAGTATAAAAGCATGCATGCATTATCGAGGGCACTAACTTGGCGGTGTGCATAACAAATAATACATATGGTCCACAAAGGCATATGATATTCAATGCTCAAAGCAATTGAAGCACAATAGCACACATTAACACATATAAACAAGACATCAAAATTACCTTAGGGCTTCTACCCATGGTCCGAGAGTTGAACCCGACTAATGCCTAGTTAGTAAACTAAGCTCTAATACCATTTAATAAGGTGTCACGGCCCAACCTGACCTATGGAGGCTAGACTAGGGTATGACCTAAATCATTATCATTATTTTATGACTATAACTGATTCATGAAGATTAATGCTTATTCGTTAGCCAAGAACTCCAAAAGTTTTTTGAAAAACTAGCAGCATAACGGCTGTATTTAGGACCTTTGGTTTGACCTAATTTCTAGAACACCTCAAAATTTCCAATCATAAATCTGATTCCAACTAAAGTTCCTATTTTGTCATCAACCGATATGCCTACTAATTTATCTTGAAAGTCCCATTTGGTTAATAAGCATAGCATGATAACTATGTTCCATTTATTTGTCAATTTCCTATTATGCAAGTACCTATTATCCTTTAGCTTACAAGGGAGAACCTAAGTGAAATTAGATAGAGTTAACTTAGTGGATTAATCACCTAGTGGTTTAACGCCTACGATAACTACTATTCAAGATAATGAAAGCAAATAACCAAACAAAGAGTTCGTTCGGTTATAGATAGTACAATCCAAAATTAGACCCAAATTACAACGGGATCATTTACATCAACGAAATAAAGAGTCCGCAAACAAATACAACATCCCTGCATCCATGTTCACGAAAAGCATGCAATGCACATAGTCGTTCCAAAGGTTCATCAACTAGCACATTTTCTCTGGGTACCAGTTCCAAGTCTGCTTTACCTGTGACATAAAAGAGGGTAAGTCCTTATGAACTTAGCGAGGGGGGAAACAAGTGACAAGATTTTGAAATCCTTCTTCCAGTTAATCTTATGAAAACTCCTTTGGAAACATGTCATATAAAATAAGTAAGTTCATAACATAACAAAAATATAAATGAACACATTTACCCGTTTTTCTTCCCCGAGGTCCTCTAGGAACCAAGCGAGAGTACTTAAACACATAGTGAAAAAGGATACGGTGAGCTTTCGCTCTCAAGATCAACCGGTGAGCATTTACTCTCAAGATCATTTCCAATAACCATTGTTGTAGCCGGCATCAATCATCCACTTATCACTCCAAATGGGTGTACTCCTGAGGTATACCAAATCCTACGACCCAACTCTCCGAGGGTGGAATGCCAAGCGAGAGAGGGAATTGGACCATGGTAGTCAAGGGAGCATCGGCAAGCCCTATGCCGCCCGGCATTCGTGAAACGCTACCATGCCACAATGAAAGGTTTCAACCTTGTATGCAATGCACATATATGTCATTTAACATTTCACATTAGGAAGTCAACACAGTAGGTTGCCTCCAAACAAGTATATGATCACATTTTGACATATTGGCACATAAGGCATTGCAAGAACATATAATCATTTCATATATCAATTTGAGAGCAATTAAACTTTCACGGGCAGCCAAGTAATCATGTTATAAAACAAGCCATAGAATATCTTTTAACAATTCACATTAGGAGGTCAACAAAGTAGGTTGTCTCCGAGCAATTATAAAATCACATATTGACAAGTAAACATATGAGGCATGCTTTGACATGTAAATTCACTTTGTAAAACACTTAGGAGCATGAGAACATTTAACGGACATCTAAATAACACCATACAAAACAAGTAATATAGCTCATTTTAGTTCTCATATCAAGTGTTGAGATCATACAAACATGCTACGACACTCACACAAAACCGGGTGCAAGAATTGTTCACTTATCAACATGCAATCATCGAGAATCATGTTTAGAGCTATAAATACAATTCTGGGCAGCCTATTAACAATCCACAACATCAATTATAAGTCATACAAGAGTGGTTTATGACTTGGGAGTCTACATGGCTATTATGGTTTACAAGGCCGTGCTCGGGTGTTGATTTTGTTTGCTAAGGACCACAAAAAACATTTAAACCATTTCAAGCATACTTATCAATTATTGGACAGCCTACTAACCACTCAATTTAACACATTTAACCATAGGATCATCACTTAGCAAGCATTCATAAGCAATAGGGCCTCAATTTCGTGCGTACATATGCAATTAAGCAACAATTTGTCATGTAATGATCCTAAGCCATGCACGAACCAATTTAAGCAGCCTCAACCAACCAAAACAGCCTACACAACTTCTAATATGTTCAGAACTGAAAAATATAGCGACCTACCAAATTTCATACATTTTTAACATCGTTTGCTAGGCCATAAACATTTCGTTCCACAAGGACAGAGAGCTGCCAAAACATAACTACATATTTCCAAGTTGTCCATATTTAGACACATTACGGTATTTGACCATTTTTGAGGTCTTAAAGTCCAAATTAGCCTAAGCCTATTTCTGCAAGATATGTTCCGAACTGAAAAATATAGTGACTCACCAAGTTTCATGCATTTTAATCAACATTTACTAGGTCAAAATCATCTCTATCTACAAGGGCAGAAAGCTGCCAGAAAACGTCTCTTCATATCTCAAAGATTCTAGCAATTTCCAAGCCATGCAAGAGTAGATATGATCATATAAACACATATACATGAACTTCAAGAGTAAATACAGCAATATGAGAGCATGCATGTGAGTTTTGAAAGCTTTTGAAAAGATTTAACCCTCACCTCTTTGAAGACTTAGCAAATGTGCAAAAACCCTTGTTTTTTAGCTTGGATGGTGTCAAAACCTTCCTACCCTTAGCTTGGCCGAATGGTAGCTTGTTTTTCCTTAATTCCTAGCTTAGTTAGCAAGTGTAGAAGGTGTGCATGTGTGTTAAACCAAAAGATAATGAAAGAAACCTCAAAAGCTTACATATGGCCGAAAATGAGAGGTTTTTGAGGGAGTTGAGTGTTTGCTTGCTTGTTGCTTGCTATGGCCG
Source organism: Ehretia macrophylla (assembly GCA_037974665.1). Taxonomy (NCBI): domain Eukaryota; kingdom Viridiplantae; phylum Streptophyta; class Magnoliopsida; order Boraginales; family Ehretiaceae; genus Ehretia; species Ehretia macrophylla. The sequence goes on along the minus strand of CM075777.1, from coordinate 50,725,160 downwards.
AGCTTGGGAGAGACTTAGAGAGGCAAATGAGTGTTCTAGATCCTTGGTAGACTCTTGATAATGGCTTCCGTGCTTCACCCGAAATGGAGAGGAAAAAGATAGAGAGTTTTGAGAGGAAATAAAGTTTGAAGATACTCTTTGAATGTTGCATGTGTGTGTGTTGGCCTTTGGCTTACAAGGCTGAATTTCTTTTGTCATTTGAGCATTTTTTTGAATTGTTTTAGCATGTACATTGAAAGGGCCAAGAAAGGTGAGTTGGGTAGTATGTAGGAATAATCTTTATGCTTTCTTGTGTTTTGTGTGTGTAAGGGAATGTTGGGTTGTTTGTCTTCTAGTGGGTTGAATTAGGATTAAGTATAGTATTTTATAGTTAGTGGGTTTTGTAGGAAAAGGTGATTAGGTATATTATATTAGGGATAGTTTGGATGATGATAAGGTTTTGTCTTGTAGTGAATTTGAGTTAGGATTAAAATAATGTTGGTGGAATGTTTAGGAATAGTTTAATGTTATTTTATTGTTAGTGGAGTTTGTAGAATCTGAATTAGGAATATAATATTGGTTAGTGGATTGTGTAGGATTATTTTAGTGTTTAGTGCTTTGTGCAAAAATCTTTCTTGATTAGCGTGCAAGCACGCATTTCTAGGTTCTAGTGCACGTACTACGAGATAAGGCACACACTTCAAGGCAAATGCACAGATTCCAAGGTAAATACACACAACCCTAGGTGAGTGCATATAAACCAATGTAAGGCACGTAGTTCAATACAATGCACGTAATTTCAAGGTGTGACTCTTAAACCTAGGTTAAGGCATGTAGTTCAAGGTTAGGGCACACGAATCGAGATATCACACGTAAATCGAGGTCAGGGCATACAATTCTAGGTCAAGGCACGTATGACGAGGCATGCACAAAAATCAAGACAGGGCACGAAATCCAAGGTTGGTCATATAATTCTGGGTCTAAGGACGCAAATCAAGTTAAGACACGTTATTCATGGTTGGACCTCATAGCAGCCGAGCAGGCTTGCTGCCCCTATCGTAGAGCTCTCGGAGAGCTTTCCAGCGGTATGCTATGCGCCGGATAACTCCTTACGGATCGAAAGTTATGGGCACTGGAGCGATGGAGACCAGGTCACAGGCCCTACGCCCCCGGTTTTCGGGCCCAGCCTCTACGCGAAATGAAGTTGTCTTGCCCAAGATGCCGTGGGACTCGATAATAGAAATATGGCGGATAAAGCATCTTTGCAAGCCTGAACGGGGCAAAAAAACAAAACGAAAAAGGGGGTGCAACACAAGGACTTCCCAGGGGGTTACCCATCCTAGTACTACTCTCATCCAAGCACGTTTAACTTTGGAGTTCTGATGGGATCTGGGGCATTAGTGCTGATATGATCGCACCCATCATGCTAAGGGCACAAAGCCCTTATCTGTCGTCCTCTACGCGGCTCACAATGAACGATTCGAGATGAAGAAACAGTGCAAAAAGAAGAAAAGTGATCCGAAACTGATGAAAACAATTGATTTTGGGCTCTGAAAACAGGCGCAGCTAAGTAGCCTTGCTGCCCCTATCGTAGAGCTCTTGAAGAGCTTTCCACTGGTATGTTGTACGCCACATAACTCATTACGGATCAAACGTTCTGGGCACCGGAGCAACGGAGACCTGGTCACAGGCCCCACGGCCCTAGTTTGCGAGCCCAGCCTCTAAGCGAAGCGAAGTTGTCATGCCCAATATGCCGTGGTACTCGATAATAGAAATATGACAGATAAAGCATCTTGGCAAGCCTGAATGGGGCAAAAAAACAAAACGAAAAGGGGGGGTGCAACACGAGGACTTCCGAGGGGGTCACCTATCCTGGTACTACTCTCGCCCAAGCACGCTTAACTTCGGTGTTCTGATGGGAATCGGTGAATTAATTCTAATATGATCACACTCGTCATGTTGAGAGAAAAAGCCCTTATGTGTCGTCCTTTACGCTGCTCACGACGAACGATCTGGGATGAAGAAACAACGCAAAAAGAAGAAAAGTGGCCCAAAACTGATGAAAATATTTTAGTTTTGGCTCCAAAAATATGCGCAGCCGAGCAAGCTTGCTGCCCCATTGTAGAGCTCTCATAGAGCATTCCAACGATATGTTGTGCGCCGCATAACTCCTTACAGATCAAAAGTTATGGGTACCGGAGCGACGGAGACCTGGTCACAGGCCCCACGCACCCGGGTTGCGGGCCCAGCCTCTATACAAAGCGAAGTTGTCTTGTTCAAATTCCCGTAGGAATTAATAGTAGAAATATGACGGATAAAGCATCATGACAAGCCTGAACGGGGCAAAAAAACAAAACAAAAAGGGGGGTGCAACATGAGGACTTCCCAGGGGGTCACCCATCCTAGCACTACTCTGGCCCACGCACGCTTAACTTCGGAGTTCTAATGGGATCCGGTGTATTAGTGCTGATATGATTGCACCCATCATGTTGAGGGCACAAAGCCCTTATGTGTTGTCCTTTATGCAGCTCACGACGAACGATCTGGGACGAAGAAACAGCGCAAAAAGTAGAAAAGTGGCCCAAAACTTATCAAAAAGTTCAATTTTTGGCTCCCAAAATAGGCGCAGCCGAGCAGTCTAGCTGCCCACATCATAGATTTCTTGAAGAGCTTTCCAACGGTATGCTATGCACTGCATAACTCTTTACGGATCAAACGTTATAGGCACTAGAGCGACGGAGACATGGTCATAGGCCCTACTCCCTTGGTTTGCGAGCCCAGCCTCTACGCGAAGCGAAGTTGTCTTGCGCAAGATGCAGTGGAACTCGATAATAGAAATGTGACGAATAAAGCATATTGGCAAGCCTGAACAGGGTAAAAAAACAAAACGAATAGGGGGCTACAACACCAGGACTTCCCAGGGGTTCACCCATCCTAGTACTACTCTCGCCCAAGCACGTTTAACTTCAGAGTTCTGATGGGATCCGGTTATTTAGTGTTGATATGATGACAACCGTGATGTTGTGGGCGCAAAGCCCTTATGTGTCGTCCTTTACGCGACTGATGACGAATGATCCGGGATGAAGAAACAGCCCAAAAAGAAGTAAAGTGGTCCAAAACTGATGAAAATGTTAGATTTTGGGGTTCAAAAACAGGCGCAGCCAAGCAGGCTTGCTGCTCCCGTCGTAGAGCTCTTAGAGAGATTTCCAACAGTATGCTGTGCGCTGTACAACTCCTTACGAATCAAAAGTTATGGGCAACGGAGCGATGGAGACCTAGTCACAGTCCCCACGCCCTCGATATACCGGCCCAGCCTTTACACGAAGCGAAGTTGTCTTGCCCAAAATGCCGTGGGACTCGATAATTGAAATGTGACGGATAAAGTACCTTGGCAAGCCTAAACGGGGCACAAAAACAAAATGAAGAGGGGGGTGCAACACGAGGACTTCCCAAGGGGTTACCCATCCTAGTACTACTCTCGCCCAAGCACGCTTAACTTCGTAGTTCTTATGGGATCCTGTGCATTAGTGCTGATATGATTGCACTCGTCATGTTGAGGGCGCAAAGCCCTTATGTGTCGTCCTTTACGCAGCTCACGACGAACGATCCATGACAAAGAAACATCGCAAAAAGAAGAAAAGTGGCCCAAAACTAATGAAAACATTTGATTTTGGGCTTTGAAAATAGGCACAGCCGAGCAAACTAGCTACCCCTATCATAGAGCTCTCGAAGTGCTTTCCAACGGTATGTTGTGCGCCACATAACTCCTTACGGACCAAAAGTTATGGGCACTAGAGCGACGGAGACATGGTCATAAGCCCCACGCCCACGGTTTGCTAGCCCAGCCTCTATGCGAAACGAAGTTGTCTTGCCCAAGATGCCGTGGGACTTGATAATAGAAATGTGACAGATAAAGCATCTTGGCAAGCCTGAACGGGGCAAAAAAACAAAATGAAAAGAGGGGAGCAACACAAGGACTTCCTAGGGGGTCATCCATCCTTGTACTACTCTCGCCCAAGCACGCTTAACTTCGGAGTTCTGATGGGATCCGGTGCATAAGTGCTGATATGATTGCACCTGTAATGTTAAGGGCGCAAAGCCCTTATGTGTCCTCCTTTTTGCGGCTCACGACGAACGATCCGGGACGAAGCAACAGCACAAAAAGAAGAAAAGTGAACCTAAACTGATGAAAACATTTGATTTTGGGCTTTGAAAATAGGCACAGCCAAGCAAGTTAGCTGCCCCAATCGTAGAGCTCTTGAAGTGCTTTCCAACGGTTTGTTGTGCGCTGCATAACTCTTTACGGATCAAAAGTTATGGGCACCAGAGCGACAGAGGCATGGTCATAAGCCCCACACCCCTGGTTTGCTGGCCCAGCCCTCTACGTGAAACGAAGTTGTCTTGCCCAAGATGCCGTGGGACTCGATAATCGAAATGTGACAGATAAAGCATCTTGGCAAGCCTGAACGGGGCAAAAAAACAAAATGAAAAGTGGGGTGCAACATGAGGACTTCCCAAGGGGTACCCATCCTAGTACTACTGTCACCCAAGCACGCTTAACTTCGAAGTTCTAATGGGATCCAGTGCATTAGTGCTGATATGATCGCACCCGTAATGTTAAGGGCACAAAGCCCTTATGTGTTATCCTTTTTGCTGCTCACGACGAATGATCCGGGACGAAGAAACAGCGCAAAAAGAAGAAAAGTTACCCGAAACAGATGAAAATGTTTGATTTTGGGCTTTGAAAATAGGCACAGCCGAGAAAGCTAGCTACCCCTATCGTAGATCTCTCGAAGTGCTTTCCAACGGTATGTTGTGCGCCGCATAACTCCTTACGGATCAAAAGTTATAGGTACCAGAGCGATGGAGACATGGTCATAAGCCCCATGCCACCGGTTTGCTAGCCCAGCCTCTACGCGAAGCGAAGTTGCCTTGCCCAAGATGTCGTGGGACTCGATAATAGAAATGTGACAGATAAAGCATCTTGGCAAGCCTAAACAGGGCAAAAAAACAAAATGAAAAGTGGGGTGCGACACGAGGACGTCCCAGGGGGTCACCCATCCTAGTACTACTCTCGCCCAAACACGCTTAACTTTGGAGTTCTAATGGGATCAGTGCATTAGTGCTGATATAATCACACCTGTAATGTTAAGGGCACAAATCCCTTATGTGTCGTCCTCTTTGCTGCTCACGACGAACGATCCAGGGCGAAGAAATAGCGTAAAAAGAAGAAAAGTGACTCGAAACTGATGAAAACGTTTGATTTTAGGCTTTGAAAATAGGCACAGCCTAGCAAGCTAGCCACCCCTATCGTATAGCTCTCGAAGTACTTTCCAACGGTATGTTGTGCGCCGCATAACTCCTTACGGATCAAAAGTTATGGGCACCAGAACGACGGAGACATGGTCATAAGTCCCACGCCCCCAGTTTGCTGGCCCAGCCTCTACGTGAAGTGAAGTTGTCTTGCCCAAGATGCCGTGGGACTCGATAATAGAAATGTGACAGATAAAGCATCTTAGCAAGCCTGAACGGGGCAAAAAACAAAACAAAAAGAGGGGTACAACACAAGGACTTCCGAGGGGGTCACCCATCCTAGTACTACTCTAGCCCAAGCACGCTTAACTTTGGTGTTCTGATGGGATCCGGTGCATTAGTGCTGATATGATCGCACCGTATTATTAAGGGCGCAAAGCCCTTATGAGTCGTCCTTTATTCGACTCACGACGAACGATCCGGGATGATAAAACAACACAAAAAGAAGAAAAGTGGCCCGAAACTTATGAAAACATTCGATTGTGTGCTCTGAAAACATGCGCAGCCGAGCAGGCTAGCTGCCCACATCGTAGAGCTCTCGAAGAGCTTTCCAACGGTATGCTGTGCGCTGCATAACTCCTTATGGATCAAAAATTTTGGGCACCGGTGCGATGGAGACATGGTCGCAGGCCCCACGCCCCCAATTTGCGGGTCGAGCCTCTACGCGAAGTGAAGCTGTCTTGCCCAAGATGCCGTAGGACTTGATAATAGAAATGTGACAGATAAATTATCTTGATAAGCCTAAACGCGGCACAAAAACAAAACAAAAAGGGGGGTGCAACACGAGGACTTCCCATGGGGTCACCCATCCTAGTACTACTCTCGCCCAAGCACGCTTAACTTCGGAGTTCTAATGAGATTCGGTGCATTAGTACTAATATGATTGCATTCGTCATGTTGAGGGTGAAAAGCCCTTATGCATCGTCCTTTATGCGGCTCACGACGAAGAAACTGCGTAAAAAGAAGAAAAGTGGCCTGAAACTAAGGAAAATGTTCAATTTTGGGGTTCGAAAATAGGCTTAGACAAGCAGGCCTGCGGCCCCTGTTGTAGAGCCCTCGGAGAGCTTTCCAACGGTATGTTGTGCACCTTATAACTCCTTACGGATCAAAAGTTATGGGCACCGGAGCGACGAAAACCTGGTCATAGTCCCTATGCCCTGGGTTTACGGGCACAGGCTCTACTCGAAGATAAGTTGTCTTGCCCAAGATGTCGTGGGACTTGATAATAGAAATGTGACGGATAAAGCATTTTGGCAAGCATGAACGAAGCACAAAAACAAAACGAAAATGGGGGGTGCAACACGATGACTTCCTAGGGGGTTACCTATCCTAGTACTACTCTCGCCCAAGCACGCTTAACTTAGGAGTTTTGATGGTATCCGGTGCATTAGTGTTGATATGATCGCACCCGTCCTGTAGAGGGCGCAAACCCCTTATGTGTCGTCCTTTTCGCAGCTCACAACGAACGATCCGGGACAAAGAAACAACATATAAAGAAGAAAAGTGGCTCAAAACTAATGAAAATGTTTGATTTTGGGCTTCAAAAATAGGCGCATCCGAGCAGAGTAGCTGCCCCCATCGTAGAGCTCTTAAAAAGCTTTCCAACGATATGCTGTGCGCTGCATAACTCCTTACGGATCAAAAGTTATGGGCACCATAGCGACAGAGACATGGTCATAAGCCCCGTGCCCCCGGTTTGCTGGCCCAGCCTCTACGTGAAGCGAAGTTGTCTTGCCCAGGATGTCGTGAGACTCAATAATAGAAATGTGATAGATAAAGTATCTTGGCAAGCATGAACGGGGCAAAAAAACAAAACAAAATGAGGGGTATAACACGAGGACTTGCCAGGGGGTCACCCATCCTTGTACTACTCTTGCCCAAGCATGCTTAACTTCGGAGTTGTGATAGGATCCGGTGCATTAGTACTGAAATGATCGCACCCGTCATGTTAAGGGCGCAAAGCCCTTATGTGTCGTCCTTTATGCGGCTCACGACAAACGATCCGCGATGAAGAAACAACGCAAAAAGTAGAAAAGTGGCCCAAAACTTATGAAAACATTCAATTTTGGGCTATGAAAACAAATGCAGCCAAGCAGGCTAACTGCCCTCAAAGTAGAGTGACGAAGACATGTTCACAAGAACCATGCCCCCGGTTTGCTGGCCCAACCTCTAGGTGAAGCGAAGTTGTTTTGCCCAAGATGTCGTGGGAATCGAAAATAGAAATATGACGGATAAAGCTTTTTGGCAAGCCTGAACGGGACACAAAAACAAAACGAAAATGGGGGTGCAACACGAGGACTTCCCAGGGGGTTACCCATCCTAGTACAACTCTCGCCCAAGCACGTTTAACTTCGGAGTTTTGATATGATCCGGTGTATTAGTGCAGATATGATTGCGCCCGTCATGTTGAGGGCGCAAAGTCCTTATGTGTCGTCCTTCATGTGGCTCACGACGAACAATTCGGGACAAAAAAACAACGTAAAAAGAAGAAAAGTTGCCTGAAACTGATGAAAACGCTCAATTTTAGGGTTCGAAAATAGGCGCAGCCGAGCAGGTTTGCTACCCCCGTCGTAGAGCTCTTGAAAAAGCACTCCAACAGTATGTTGTGTGCTACATAACTCCTTACGGATCCAAAGTTATCGGCACCGGAGCGACGGAGACCTGGTCATAGGCCCCACGCCTTCGCTTTACGGGCCCAACCTCTACGCGAATCGAAGTTGTCTTACCCAAGATGCCGTCGGACTCGATAATTGAAATCTGACTGATAAAGCATTTTGGCAAACCTAAACGGGGCAAAAAAACAAAACGAAAAGGGGGGTGCAACAATAGGACTTCCCAGGGGGTCACGCATCCTAGTACTACTCTCGCCCAAGCATGCTTAACTTCGGAGTTCTGATTGGATCAGGTGCATTAGTGCTGATATGATCGCACCCATCATGTTGAGGGCACAAAGCCCTTATGTGTCGTCCTTTACGCAGCTCACGACGAACGATCCGGGACGAAGAAACAGCACAAAAAGAAGAAAAGTAGCCCAAAACTGCTGAAAATGTTTGATTTTGGGCTCTGAAATTAGGCGCAGTCGAGCATGCTGGCTGTCCCCATCGTACAACTTTCAGAGAGCTTTCCAACAGTTTGCTATGCACCGCAAAACTAGTTACGGATCAAAAGTTATGGGCACCGAAGCGACGGAGAGCTGGTCATAGGCCCCACTCCCCCGGTTTGCGGGCCCAGCCACTACGCGAAGCGAAGTTGTCTTCCCAAGATGCAGTGGGACTTGATAATAGAAATGTGACAAATAAAGCATCTTTGCATGTAATACCCGAGCCCGGGATGTGAAATTCCTTGTTTATTATTTTGAAAATTATATTTCCTTAAATTCTTTGTGAATTAACTGTTACTTTCTCGGTGTCGCAACGTGCATTGCATTTAAGGAGCGATAGCTAGAGAACGATTTCTAGTCCTTAGCAAATAGTGAAACTAGTATTTAGATGACTTAAATTTTATATTTTAATTGATGCTAGCTGAAAATTTAATTGGTGTTAGTTCTTGAGCTTAAAAATGCACAAAAATAGGGCCTTTGACCAAGTTTTTAAGTTGTTGACCTAGCCCTTTGACCATTTGACCATTTAGCACTTAAATAAGCATTTAACTAAGCAAAATAAAAAAAGAAACAGCAGCTGGACAGAGAGAGAGGGCCGTGAGTTCCAAGAGAGAAAAAAAAAAGATTTCAACTTCCAATTGTTCAATCTTCGCATGAGCTCGTGTGGGGTGATTTTCGAGACAACTAGCGTTGTTTTCCTAGCGACTAGGAGTACCTGAGGTGAGGGAATCACGCTATTTGCGCATTTAAATGTTTAGTGTATCAACTTTGCAATTTTTAGATTTTATCCGTGGAATGTTGTTTAAATCGTTTTGATGCTTCTAGAATGTTCCTTGGCTATTGTAGAACGTGTATTTATAGATTTTTAACATTTTCTGCGGTTAAATGTTGTGATTGCAAATTAAATTGTCAATTGAATAGTGTTTTGTGAATAGTAAAACCTTGCAACGTTGAAGTTGCGCTGTTTTGCTTTCCGTTGATGTAGAAATGTGCTACGTATGTTAGAATTCCTAAATGTATGGTTTGTTTGGGTTGCGTAGTGGAAAAAATGAGAATTATGCCTTTGGGAAAGTCGGGATCATTTAGGTCGACTTTAGCGTTTTCTCGTTTTGCGTGTTGGCATTGCTTCAGGAAGCCATGGAAGCACTTTTGGTGCGATTATGGCGTTGGTTGGGTATTTGGTTGTTATAGTTGTAGTTCAAATGAGAAAGGGGGAAAATGGGGCTTTGCGCGTGTTCTAGGGTAAAGTAAGGTTTCGGGGTCTTTAGACGTGCCTTATGGTGACCTAGGAGGGTTGGCGAAGTCAGTTTCCAAAACTCGTCGTTCGTTTGGAAATGGTAGCATTTTGATAGTTGGGGCCGAGTTGTGTTTTTGTGTGTTTTCTTGACTTTATGCCTATAGAATGCTTAGGGTTACTTGAAATATTTGTTTGAGTTGTTTTGGGTTGAAATGCTTATCAATTGCTGCTATTGCATGCGAGAGTAACCTACTTTGTTATTCTCCCACGTGTGGCTTTATCGTTTGTTTTATCGCTTTGTATCGAGTCTTGCATTGCATAGTGTGTCGCGTGTGAGTGATGGGCCTCTCTGGGTAGCCTCGAGTTGCTAGTGTTGGTTGCTCTAGCTCCGCTGCTATTCTCTTTCTTGCTTGGGTTGCCTCCCAGGGAGATTTGGGTCGTAGGTTGATGGATACTTCCGGGGTATTCCAAACTGGTGTTATAAGGTGGTTTGGGCCGGCGCGTCGTCATCGAATTCGTGTTTGAAAGTTGCCCGTGAAAAGAGTATCGTATGCTTTGAATGAGTGTTTGCAGCTTTAAATACTTGCCTTGCTTTATTGTTGGATTTGGTTGTATCTTTATATGATTTGTATGTATTGATTGGCTAATTGCATTGCATACTCCTCTCATCTCCGGTCTTGAGACCAATTGCCCTCGCTGGGCAATAGTTTTTGCTTATTCCTCTCTATACTATATTTTTACATGAGTAGTTGAAGCAGACCCTCTCGAGGTAATGGAGGAGGAGGAGCAGGTGGAGGTGTTTCCATGATAGCACTTCTCTGCTTTGCTGGTGGTTGGTTGCCAGATTTTTGTGCGAGCCTTGCATGATATGTATATTGCTTGGATGTCGTTTAGTTTTGAGGCTTGTAGCCTTGTATGTATTTTCTAGTTTGAGGCCTCTACGGTCTTATGTTATATAAGTTGGAAGAATGTAAAGTTGTAAACTTATACCTTGTGACTAGTAAGGAAATGCATGCTAATGGAATTGATTAGTGGCATAAATACTTGTGTAGTATGCATATCATTTTGGTTTGGAAAGTTGGATAATAAGAAATGTATGTTTTTAAAGAAAGTTGGTTTGTTTTGATTATTATATGGCTTTTGCAAGTGTTATATTGATTTTAGGGTTTTCGGATCGTCCGCGGTACAGAGGAGACTCCGTCCGTGTGTCGGGTCCGGGTTTGGCCTTTTGCGGGGTCGGGCCGGGGGCGTGACATCTTTAGGTGGTATCAGAGCATGATAGTCTTGCATGAGCCGGGATATGATTCTCGGTCTGTGGGGTAAAGGTCTAAAATGCTAAAGTGTTTATGTATGATTGCTAAGTGAAAAGAAAATGATATAGTATGACTTTGTGAACTTGGAGTGTTTATGTGTTTATGTGAAATAGTTTGGCAAGTTAAACTTGTCTTATGTGAATTGTGTGATAGAATATTGGATTGTTATTGACTTGAGTGTTATCTAATCCTATGTGCTATATTTCTGTCTATAAACTGCTTTTAAATGTTGCCAGCTATTGTGAATTGCTACTATGCTGCCACGTCATGGTACTCAAGGTATAGGATCAGATGAAGAGGCAGCAGAACAGGGTCAGTAGTTGTTGCCTGAGCAGTTTATGGCTACCATGACTACTGCAATAGACCAGATTACACAGGTGCTGCATGAGCAGAGGCAGGACTGGAATAATCCCCAGGGAAATCAAGCTAATCCTGGTGGACAGGGGTACAGAGTTGAGAATAATCAGTTAGAGAAATTTCTGAGGCACGAGCCGGGAAAGTTCTTCGGAGAGCCGGATGATGAGGCGGCCGAGAGATGGATTAATCGTGTCGAGAAAATTTTCACCGCTTTGAGGTATACTGATGAGGCAAGAATAGACTATGCGTCATTCTTATTTGAGGGTGATGCAGAGCAGTGGTGGAATACTGTCAGATTGAGGTGGGATTGTGAGGATGTTCCACATTTATGGGATGATTTTGTGAGTGAGTTTCGGGACAAATATATTCCCGAGATGGTTATGGAAAGGAGGGAAGATGAGTTTGTGGCCCTGAAACAGGGAAATATGACTGTTGCACAGTACGAGGCTAGGTTTGTTAGCCTGTCGAGGTATATGCCCGAGTTGGTACGGCTGGCTAGGAGGATGATTCATAGGTTTGTCCGTGGGCTGAGAATGGACATACAGTTGCATTTGACTGGACAGACCTACACTACTTTTCCCGAGGCATTTCTGGCAGCCTCGAAGTTTGAGAAACGGAAGGCTGAGATGTTAGCTGAGAGCAGTCAGCCGAGTAAGAAGCAATATTTGGGCCAGAGCAGCCAGAGTCAGCCGAGGCAGTACCAGTCTTCTGCACAGGTTCCTCAGCAGTGTCCGTATCAGCCACAGTAGCAGATTCAGGCTAGGCCGGCTGTGACTAGACCCCAGCAGGGAGGTACAGTTCCTACTACTACCAGAGCCCCAGCACCTACGGGAAACACTGCAGTTAGGCAAAATCAGCAGTGTAATTATTGTAATCGATCAGGGAATATTGAGGCTAACTGCTGGAGGAAGAGTGATAAATGTACGGGTTGCGGCAGTGATGACCATAGGGTGAGAGATTTCCCTAAGTATAATAATGTTCAGGGTCGTGGTGGAGGCCAAGGTGTTCAGCATAGGGCAGCAGGTCCACGTCCAGCACATAGAGTTCAGGCTAGGGTCTTTGCACTAGATGCGGAGGAGCTGCCCGATACTACAGCTATTGTGGAAGGTACCTTTCTTCTCAATACTCAGCCAGTTAAAGTTTTGATTGATCCCGGAGCTACACATTCGTTTATAACTCCTGCATGTGCACGATCTGTGAATGTTTGCATTGATAAATTGCTACATGAAGTTGAAGTTAGTACTCCTTTGGGTGCAAAATTGGTTACTGAGTCTATTTGCAAATCTTGTGATATATGTATTAAGAACTGTAAATTTCCTGCTGATTTAATTATATTGCCATTCCGTGACTTTGAAATCATTTTGGGAATGGACTGGTTGGGGAAGTACTATGCTCAGTTGGATTGTAGAACAAAGATTGTTTATCTTCAGGTTCCTGACCTACCGGTACTAGAGATTGTTGGGAATTGCAGGGCTGCCAGAATTCCACTTTTATCAGCGATCAAGAGTTCTAAGTTGTTGAATAGGGGTTGTGAAGCTTACTTAGCCTATTTGATCAATCAGCCTACTGATAAGTTGAGTTTGAATGAGGTTACGATTGTTAGAGACTTCCCTGGTGTATTTCCCGAGGAATTACCGGGTTTACCGCCAGATAGGGAGATTGAGTTCGTGATTGATCTTGTGCCAGGCACTGCGCCAATTTCTAGGAGTCCTTATAGAATGGCATCGGCTAAACTTCAGGAGTTAAAAATTCAGCTTCAGAACTTGCTTGAGAAAGGGTTTATACAACCTAGTTCTTCACCGTAGGGTGCGCCTGGGGTGTTTGTGAGAAAGAAAGACGGCACGCTACGGTTATGCATTGATTACAGGGGACTTAATCAAGTAACGATTAAGAACAAATACCCCTTGCCGTTGATTGAAGAATTGTTTGACCAGTTGCAGGGTGCGAGTGTTTACTCCAAATTTGATTTGAGGCAGGGTTACTATCAACTTAGGATTCGGAGTGACGATATACCAAAGACGGCATTCAGGACTAGATATGGCCACTATGAATTTGTTGTGTTGCCGTTTGGATTGACGAATGCACCAGCCGCATTCATGGACTTGATGCAGAGGGTTTTTCGACCTTACCTTGATCAGTTTGTCGTGATCTTTATTGACGACATTTTAGTGTATTCGAAGAACGAGGCTGAACATGAGCAACACTTGAAGATTGTGCTACAGACTTTGCAGGAAAACAAGCTTTTTGCTAAATTCAGCAAGTGTGAGTTCTGGTTGAATCAGATATCTTTTCTAGGCCATATCATTTCAGATCGAGGAATTTCAGTGGACCCAGCTAAGATTGAAGTTGTTTCATCTTGGAAGAGACCTGAGACGGTGTCAGAGATTCGGAGTTTTCTTGGATTGGCAGGTTACTACCGGAGATTTGTTAAAGACTTTTCCAAAATTTCTGGACCTTTGAGCCAGTTGACTCGGAAGAAAGTTGCTTACAATTGGGATGCCAAGTGTGAATCCAGTTTCCAAGAATTGAAGAAGAGACTAACTACAGCTCATATACTAGCTTTACCTGAGGGAACAGAGAACTTCGTTGTCTACAGTGATGCATCTAAAGAAGGTTTGGGCTGTGTTTTAATGCAGAATAGTAAGGTGATTGCCTATGCTTCTAGGAAGTTGAAACCTTATGAAGTCAATTACCCTACACATGATCTTGAGTTAGCTGCAGTTGTGTTTGCTTTGAAGAAGTGGCGTCATTACTTGTGAGGTTGCAGATTTGAAATATTTACTGACCACAAGAGTCTCAAGTATTTGTTTTCACAGAAGGATCTGAACATGAGGCAGCGGAGATGGCTAGAGCTGTTAGGTGGTTATAACCGTTCTATTAACTACGTGCCAGGTAAGGCAAATGTTGTTGCTGATGCTTTGAGCCGAAAGGCTACTGTTGCAAGCTTAATTATCAAGGATTGGGAGACTTTGGAAGAAATTTGTTCATGGAAACCAGAAGCTACTGAGGTAGGGATTCGATTTGCTAGTTTGCAGATTCAGTCAGGGTTACTAGCACAGATCAGAGAGGCTCAGAAGACTGATCCTCACATCTTGAAGATCCAAGAAAAGTCAAAAGGGGGAGAGTCGGAGTTTAAATTGCATGCAGATGGCATCTTCAGATTCAGGGATAGAGTATGTGTTCCTGATGATCCGACTTTGAAGAATGAGATTCTGTCTGAGGCACATAATTCGAGGTATACGATTCACCCGGGCAGTACAAAAATGTATAGAGATTTGAAACAACACTTCTGTTGGAACAATATGAAGAGGGAGATTGCTGGGTATGTATCCAGATGTTTGACTTGTCAGAGGGTTAAAGTTGAGCATCAGAGGCCAGCCGGACTTCTACAACCGTTGTCGATTTCGCAATGGAAGTGGGTACATATAGCAATGGACCTTGTGACCGATCTTCCTAGATTTCCGAGAGGATGTGATTCTGTTTGGGTTGTTGTGGACCGCTTGACTAAAGTTACACATTTTATTTCCTTGAACAAACAGGATAGCCTTGATAAGCTAGCTGAGCTTTATGTTGCTAATATTGTGAGATTGCATGGTGTGCCACAGAGTATAGTGTCAGATAGACATCCCAGATTCAGATCTCGTTTTTGGCAGAAGTTGCAAGAGGCCATGGGAATTAAGTTGAGCTTCAGTACTGCATATCATCCGCATATTGATGGCCAGTTTGAGAGAACAATCAGGATCTTGGAGGACATGCTTCGAGCATGTGTGCTAGACTTTGGGAAGAATTGGGAGAAGTTTTTGCCTTTAGCGGAGTTCGCCTACAACAATAGTTATCAATCTACTATAGGTATGGCTCCCTACGAGGCGTTGTATGGTCAGAAATGCAGATCCCCGTTATATTGGGAAGAAGTTGGAGGGATGAGAACAGTTGATCCGACTGTGTTACCTGAGATGATTAAGATGGTAGAAAATGTTCACCTTATTCGCTAGCATATGCTTACAGCTCAGAGTCGTCAGAAGAGTTATGCAGATAAGCATCGTCGGGAGCTTGAGTTTGATTTGGGAGATTGGATGTTTCTTAAGATTTCTCCATGGAAGGGATTGATTCGGCACGGTAAGAGCGGGAAGCTTAGTCCCAGGTATGTGGGTCTGTATGAGATCACCGAAAAGGTAGGTCCTTTGGCTTATCGGTTAGCTTTGCCTCCGAGCTTGTCGAGACTGCACGATGTGTTCCACGTGTCTATGTTGAAGAAATACCATCCAGACCCTTCACATGTACTTGAACCAGAGCCTTTGCAGATTGAAGAAAAGTTGTCTTATGAAGAGAAACCGATTCGAATTGTGGATCGAAAAGTTCAGGAGCTTCGCAGAAAGAGTATTCCGTTAGTAAAGGTTCTGTGGAATCATCATGGGTTTGAGGAAGCAACTTGGGAAAGAGAGGACCAGGTTCGGGATCAGTATCCGGAGTTGTTTGTTGACCAAGTAGGAATTGCGTGGGCACAATTGTTTTAAGGGGGAGAGGGTGTAATACCCGAGCCCGGAATGTGGAGATTCTTTGTTTATTATTTTGAAAATTATATTTTCTTAAATTCTTTGTGAATTAACTGTTACTTTCTCGCTGTCGCAACGTGCATTGCATTTAAGGAGCGATAGCTAGAGAACGATTTCTAGTCCTCAGCAAATAGTGAAACTAGTATTTAGATGACTTAAATTTTATATTTTAATTGATGCTAGCTGAAAATTTAATTGGTGTTAGTTCTTGAGCTTAAAAATGCACAAAAAATAGGGCCTTTGACCAAGTTTTAAGTTATTTGACCTAGACCTTTGACCCTTTGACCATTTAGAACTTAAATAAGCATTTAACTAAGCAAAATAAAAAAAGAAACAGCAGCTGAACAGAGGGAGAGGGCCGTGAGTTCCAAGAGAGAAAAAAAAGATTTCAACTTCCAATCGTTGAATCTTCGCGTGAGCTCGGGCGGGGTGATTTTCGAGGCAACTAGCGTTGTTTTCCTAGCGACTAGGAGTAC
This sequence comes from Ehretia macrophylla, assembly GCA_037974665.1. NCBI lineage: Eukaryota > Viridiplantae > Streptophyta > Magnoliopsida > Boraginales > Ehretiaceae > Ehretia > Ehretia macrophylla. The sequence goes on along the minus strand of CM075777.1, from coordinate 50,708,832 downwards.
CTGAGGTGAGGGAATCATGCTATTTACGCATTTAAATGTTTAGTGTATCAACTTTGCAATTTTTAGATTTTATCCGTAAAATGTTGTTTAAATTGTTTTGATGCTTCTAGAATGTTCCTTGGCTATTGTAGAACGTGTATTTATAGCTTTTGAACATTTTCTGCGGTTAAATGTTGTGATTGCAAATTAAATTGTCAATTGAATAGTGTTTTGTGAATAGTTAAACTTTGAAATGTTGAAGTTGCGCTGTTATGCTTTCCGTTGATGTAGAAATGTGCTAGGTATGCTAGAATGCCTAAATGCATGGTTTGTTTGGGTTGCGTAGTGGAAAAAACGAGAATTATGGCTTTGGGAAAGTCGGGGTCGTTTAGGTCGACTTTGGCGTTTTCTCGTTTTGCGTGTTGGCATTGCTTCTGGAAGCCATGGAAGCACTTTTGGTATGATTATGGCATTGGTTGGGTGTTTGGTTGTTATAATTGTAGTTCAAACGAGAAAGGGGGAAATCGGGGCTTTGCGCGAGTTCTAGGGTAAAGTAAGGTTTCGGGGTCTTTAGACGTGCCTTATGGGGACCTAGGAAGGTTGGCGAAGTCGGTTTCCAGAACTCGTGGCTCGTCTGGAAATGGTAGCGTTTTGATAGTTGGGGCCGATTTGTGTTTTTGTGTGTTTTCTTGACTTTATGCCTATAGAATGCTTAGGGTTACTTGAAATACTTGTTTGAGTTGTTTTGGGTTGAAATGCTTATCAATTGCTGCTATTGCGTGCGAGAGTAACCTACTTTGTTATTCTCCCACGTGTGGCTTTATCGTTTGTTTTATCGGCTTGTATCGAGTCTTGCATTGCATAGTGTCTCGCGCGTGAGTGATGGGCCTTTCTGGGTAGCCTCGGGTTGCCAGTGTTGGTTGCTCTAGCTCCGCTGCTATTCCCTTTCTCGCTTGGGTTGCCTCCCAGGGAGATTTGGGTCGTAGGTTGATGGATACTTCCGGGGTATTCCAAACTGGTGTTATAAGGTGGTTTGGGCCGGCGCGTCGTCATCGAATTCGTGTTTGAAAGTTGCTCATGAAAAGAGTATCGTATCCTTTGAATGAGTGTTTGCAGCTTTAAATACTTGCCTTGCTTTATTGTTGGCTTTGGTTGTATCTTTATATGATTTGTATGTATTGCTTGGCTAATTGCATTGCATACTCCTCTCATCTCCGTCCTTGAGACCAATTGCCCTCGCTGAGCAATAGTTTTTGCTCATTCCTCTCTATACTATATTTTTACAGGAGTAGTTGAAGCAGACCCTCTCGAGGTAATAGAGGAGGAGGAGCAGGTGGAGGTGTTTCCATGATAGCACTTCTCTGCTTTGCTGGTGGTTGGTTGCCAGATTTTTGTGCGAGCCTTGCATGATATGTATATTGCTTGGATGTCGTTTAATTTTGAGGCTTGTAGCCTTGTATGTATTTTCTAGTTTGAGGCCTCTACGGTCTTATGTTATATAAGTTGGAAGAATGTAAAGTTGTAAACTTATACCTTGTGACTAGTAAGGAAATGCATGCTAATGGAATTGATTAGTGGCATAAATACTTGTGTAGTATGCATATCATTTTGGTTTGGAAAGTTGGATAATAAGAAATGTATGTTTTTAAAGAAAGTTGGCTTGTTTTGATTATTATATGGCTTTTGCAAGTGTTATATTAATTTTAGGGTTTTCGGATCGTCCGCGGTACAGAAGAGAGTCCGTCCGTGTGTCGGGTCAGAGCTTGGCCTTTTGCGGGGTCGGGCCGGGCCGTGACATGGCAAGCCTGAACGGGGAAAAAAAACAAAACAAAAAAAGGGGTGCAACACGAGGACTTCTGATGGGATCCGGTGCATTAGTGCTGATATGATCTCACCCGTGACCTTGAGGGCGGAAAGCGCTTATGTGTCTTCCTTTACGCGGCTCACGACGAACGATCCGGGATGAAGAAACAGCGCAAAAAGAAGTAAAGTGGCCCAAAACTGATTAAAATGTTCGATTTTAAGGTCCGAAAACAGGCGCAGCCGCGCAGGCTTGCTGCTCCCGTCGTATATCCCATAGAGAGTTTTCCAATGGTATGTTGTGCGTCGCATAAGTCCTTACGGATCAAAAGTTATGGGCACCGGTGCAGCGGAGACTTGGTCACAATCCCCACGCCCTCGATTTGCGGGCCCTGCCTCTAGCGAAGCGAATTTATCTTGCCTAAGATGCCATGGGACTCGATAATAGAAATGTGACGGATAAAACATCTTGGCAAGTCAGAACAGGGCACAAATACAAAACGAAAAGGGGGGGGTGCAACACGAGGACTTTCCAGGGGATCACCCATCCTAGTACTACTCTCGCCCAAACACGTTTAACTTCGGAGTTCTGATGGGATCCGGTGCATTAGTACTGATATGATTGCACCCATCATGTTTATGGCGCAAAGCCCTTATGTGTTGTCCTTTACGCAGCTCACCATGAACTATCCAAGACAAAGAAACAACACAAAAAAAAATCCCGAAACTAATGAAAACGTTCGATTTTCGGGTCTGAAAATAGCCGCAGCCCAGCAGGCTTACTGCCCCCATCGTAGAGCTCTCCGAGTACTTTTCAACGGTATGCTCTGCGCATTATAACTCCCTGTGGATCAAAAGTTATGGGCGCTGGAGCGACGGAGACCTGGTCACAGTCCCCACGCCCTCGGTTTGCGAGCCCAGCCTTTACGCAAAGCGAAGTTGTTTTGCCCAGGATGCCATGGGACTCGGTAATAGAAATGTGACGGATAAAACATCTTTGCAAACTTGAATGAAGCACAAAAACAAAATGAAAAGGCGGGTGCAACAAGAGGACTTCCCAAGGGGTCACCCATCCTAGTACTACTCTCGCCCAAGCACGCTTAGCTTCGGAGTTCTGATGGGATTCAGTGCATTAGTGCTGATATGATCGCACCCGTCATGTTGAGGGCACAAAGCCCTTATGTGTCATCCTTTACGCGTCTCACGACGAACGATCCGAGATGAAGAAACAATGCAAAAAGAAGAAAAGTGGATCAAAACTGATGAAAACATTCAATTTTGGGCTCCGAAAACAAGCGCAGCCGAGTAGGGTAGCTACCACCATCGTAGATCTCTCGAAGAGCCTTGCAACGGTATGCTGTGTGCCACATAACTCCGTACAGATCAAAAGTTATGGGCACCGGAGCGACGAAGACCTAGTCCCAGGTACCACGCCCTCGATTTGTGGGTCCAACCTTTATGCGAATCGAAGTTGTCTTGCCCAAGATGCCGTCAGACCCGATAATAGAAATGTGACGGATAAAGTATCTTGGCAAACCTGAACGGGGCAAAAAAACAAAACGAAAAGGGGGGTGCAATACGAGGACTTCCTAGGGGATCACCCATCCTAGTACTACTCTCGCCCAACCACGTTTAACTTCAGAGTTCAGATGGGATCCGATGAATTAGTGCTGATGTGATCGCACCCGTCATGTTGAGGGTGCAAAGCCCTTATGTGTCATCCTTTACGTAGCTCACGACGAACGATCCGAGACGAAGAAACAGCGAAAAAAGAAGAAAAGTGGCCAAAAACTACTGAAAATGTTTGATTTTGGGCTCTAAAAACAGGCACAGTCGAGCATGCTTGCAGCCCCTATCGTAGAGCTCTCAAAGAGCCTCCAACGGTATACTGTGCGCCGTAAAACTCCTTACGGATCAAAAGTTATGGGCACCGAAGCGACGGAGACCTGGTCACAGGCCCCACTCCCCCGGTTTGCGGCTCCAACTGCTACGTGAAGCGAAGTTTACTTCCCAAGATGCAGTGGGACTCGATAATGGAAATGTGATGGATAAAACATTTTGGCAAGCCCGAACGGGGCAAAAAAACAAAACAAAAAAGGGGATGCAACACGAGGACTTCCCAGGGGGTCACCCATCCTAGTTCTACTCTCGCCAAAGCATGCTTAACTTTGGAGTTTTGAAGGGATCCAGTGCATTAGTGCTGATATGATCGCACCCGTGATGTTGAGGGTGCAAAGCCTTTATGTGTTTTCATTTACGTTGTTCACGTTGATCGATCTGGGATGAAGAAACAACGCAAAAAGAAGTAAAGTGGTCCAAAACTATTGAAAATGTTCAATTTTGGGGTCCGAAAATAGGTACAGCCGTGCAGGCTTGTTGTTCACGTCGTAGAGCGCTTTGAGAGCTTTCCAACGGTATGCTGTGCACCGCATAACTCCTTACGGATCAAAAGTTATGGGCACCGGAGCAGCGGAGACTTGGTCACAGTCCCCACGCCTTTGATTTGCGGGCCCAGCCTCTACGCGAAGTGAATTTATCTTGCCCAAGATGTCGTGGGACTCGATCATAGAAATATGATGGATAAAACATCTTGGCAAGTCTGAACGGGGCACAAATACAAAACGAAAAGGGGGTGCAATACGAGGACTTCCCAAGGGGTCACCCATCCTAGTACTACTCTCTCCCAAGCACGTTTAACTTCGGAGTTTTGATAGGATCCGGTGCATTAGTGCTGATATGATTGCACCAGTCATGTTTATGGCGCAAGGCCCTTATGTGTCGTCCTTTACGCGGCTCACCACGAACGATCCGAGATGAAGAAACAGCTTTAAAAAAATTATGAAACTAATGAAAACGTTCGATTTTTTGGTATGAAAACAAGCGCAGCCTAGTAGGCTTGCTGCCCCTGTCGTAGAGCTCTCGGAGTACTTTTCAACTGTATGCTCTACGCCTCATAACTCCCTACAGATCAAAAGTTATGAGCATCAGAGCGATAGAGACCTGGTCACAATCCCCACGCCTTTGGTTTGTGGGCCCAACCTCTACGCGAAGCGAAGTTGTCTTGCCCAAGATGTCGTGGGACTCGATAATAGAAATGTGATGGATAAAGCAGCTTGGCAAGCCTGAACGAAGCACAAAAGCAAAACAAAAAGGTGTATGCAACACGAGGACTTCCTAGGGGGTCACCTATCCTAGTACTACTTGAAAGAATCTTTGTTTTTAGAGTTATGGAATCATATAAATTAAAACCAAGAGGAATCCATGGCTAGAATTTCAAAAATTTCTATAACAAAATCTATATTCATCCAAAAACTCTACTCTTGATTTCATGTGGTTAACATATGGTAAGCATATATTCAAGCATATATCTATATAGTAAAGAGGTAGATTTAGATATACCTCTTGTAGATCTTGCAAAGATGATAATGATGATGATGAACAAGCTTTGACAAGTCCTCCCACAAATGCAAGAGCTCTAGGTTGTCCACACAAGCTTGAATGAGTTCCTTAATCACCAAAGGTTTTATGCTAGTCTTCTTTGGGATGTTTTTAAGCTAGAATAAGAGTTTTTTCTGAAAAAATGAAACCTCTTCTTGGGCTACACATGCAATGGACGAAAATTGCACAATAAAAAGAGAAGACAAAATTGTTCTTCTCAATGCATTGTGTTTTTCTATGCATGCCTTGTGTAATGTGTTCCTTGTTTTATGCATTGTATGTAGTGTATTTAGAAGACAACAATTGCACTTCTCAATGCATCAAAACATGTGCTTTGTCTTCTTTTATCTTAACCATTGATTTCAAAAATAATGGTCAACTTGATAATTTGGAGCAATTTTAGCCATCTATTTGGCATCTTCATTTTTCAAGACTAATATGTATATATACATATCATATACATGTATATATACTTTATTAATCTTGTATTTGTACATTTAATTTAATCCAATCATTATTAGTTTAAATTAAGGAAACTAACTTTCCGTATTTGCACTTTTGTCCCAACACTTATAAATAATTACACATTCGGCCCATTACTACTTAATGGCCGAGCATTGCCAACGTTAACACTTTAACGTTCCAAAACCAAATTCAAGCTTATCCGAAACTCATTCAATTACGCTTTATTGTGTGTGACTCTCTAGATTCACCGCCATATAGCAATGAGGGAACATTAAACGACTTTAATATATTTTTGGGAATATCTCCGCCATTCCCAAAATACCCTCACGTTCTAGAGTGACGTCTAGCAACGTATCAAGACAATTTATATAGCAATGAAGTCAAACAGGTGAATCTATTTATAGTCGCGAATAATCGTACAGTTTAATCCTTCTATTAATACGTCCCGATCGAGCAAAGACCATGAAAAGATTAAGTCTATAAACTCGATAACGATGCAAACATCTAATAGGGTAGAATGAGAGATGACATTCATGGAAACACTTTTCCATCATCCATGCCTTGGCCAAGGACTTCCTCATTGTACAACCGAAATTAGATTGCATAGGACATCACCTCACACCGGAGGTTAATAGATCCTTTCTCGACAATTACCTGTCAACCACTATACTAGAAAGATAATATGCAAGAGGTCGTAACTTATCTTGACAAGTCAAAGACAAGTGTTGTCCAAGTGCTAATATTAAATTCCAATATATGTTACAGCCGTAATTTCTCAAGTCTAAGGATTACATGTACATTCACAACGAATAACAAACTATTAATCCGAAGTCATGTAGTTTGTTACTCATGTCACATTCAATGATCTATTCTACTAATAATCATTCACGTGATTGTTAATTGCATCATATGTTGTTATGGCTCATGGCTCACCATCCTTTACCATTAATATCTAATATCAATCAAAGGTAACAATTCACGTGATAGTCCATAATAGATTATTCTAGTCCCGGTCAAATAATCTAAGGACTACGAATAGTTTTAGATATTCTATATACGCAAGAAACATGCCAAGATATTCCAACGCATTTTGGAATATATTTCTTTTACAAGAATATCAGGGAACACATTCATATAATATAAAAGCGAAGAATAAGAATATCAATAAACTGCCATTGATAAATTACAAGATTACATAAAATGCCAAAAATAGGTCATCTAACCACATAGCATTAGGGCATATCGCTAACAATCTCCCACTTGCACTAATGCGGTATTACAAAAGGCTAACGCATCATACTATGGTATCGTATACCCATCTTCTCAAGATGACGATCCAGCTGTGACTGACTCAAAGCTTTCGTGAGTGGGTCAGCTACATTATCTAGGGTTGGAACTTTCTGCAAGCTTATATCTTTTCGAGCAACAATCTCTCGAATGATATGAAACCTCCTTTCAATATGTTTGGATTTTTGGTGAGATCTCGGTTCCTTGGCTTGTGCAATCGCCCCATTGTTATCACAATACAAAGGTATCGACATTTCAATGGATGGAACAACTTCAAGCTCTTTTAAGAATTTCTTCATCCAAACTGCTTCTTTTGCAGCATCACATGCAGCAATGTACTCGGCTTCAGTAGTGGAATCAGCAGTCACAGGTTGTTTGGAACTCTTCCAACTGACTGCTCCTCCATTACATACAAAAATGAATCCTGATGTAGACTTTCTATCATCTCTATCAGATTAAAAATCTGAATCAGTGTATCCTTCAATACGGAGTTCACCGCCTCCATAGATTAAAACTAAATCCTTAGTTCTTCTCAAGTACTTAAGGATGTGTTTTACAGCTATCCAGTGACCATCACCTGGATCAGACTGATATCTGCTCGTAGCACTTACTGCATAAGCAAGATCAGGTCGTGTACATAGCATGGCATACATGAGACTACCTATGGCGGAAGCATATGGTATTCTTTCCATGCGTTGTCGTTCTTCGTCGGTTTTAGGAGACATTTCTTTAGAGAGATGCACACCGTGCCTCATAGGCAAGAGACCTTTCTTAGAACCCTCCATCTTGAATTTCTTCAAGATCCTTTCTATGTACATGCTTTGGGATAAACCAATTAATCTTTTCGTTCTATCCCTATAGACACGAATTCCTAAGATATAAGTAGCTTCTCCCAAATCTTTCATGGAGAATTTATTGCTCAACCAAACCTTTGTGGACATCATATGACCTGTGTCATTTCCCATGATCAGTATATCGTCTACATACAAGATGAGGAAAGTGATCGCACTCCCACTAACCTTCTTGTAAACACAGGGTTCATCATCATTTCTAATGAAACCAAACTCCTTGATTTCATCATTAAATCTGATGTTCCAAGATCGGGAAGCTTGTTTGAGACCATAAATTGATCTCTTAAGCTTGCATACTTTATGATGTTTGGATTCAAAACCGACAGGTTGTTCCATATAGATATCTTCCTCAAGATATCCATTAAGAAACGCGGTTTTAACATCCATTTGCCATATATCATAATCATAGTATGCGGCAATTGCAAGCATTATGCGAATAGACTTCAGCATAGCAACTGGTGAAAAAGTCTCGTCATAATCAACACCTTGTTTCTGACGATAACCTTTTGCAACGAGTCTAGCTTTAAAAGTTTCAACTTTTCCATCTGCTCCTAGTTTTGTCTTGAAGACCCATTTGCAACCAATAGGTACGATACCTTCAGGTATGTCTACCAAGGTCCAAACATCGTTAGAGTACATAGAGTCTATTTCAACTTGCATTGCCTGTTTCCATTTCTCGGAATCGATATCATGTATCGCTTCCTCATAAGTAGCAGGATCATCAATTTGATCGTTATCCCCAACAACAAACAATTTTTGCGCTTCCTCAAGAAGATATCCATATCTTTCAGGAGGATGGGATATCCTACTAGACGTACGAGGAATCTGTGTTGTGACTTGTTCTAGACTGTCTTGAACAGTTTCAGAATCTTGATTTGGGTCATTTTGTGGTTCAGAGGACGATTCCTCTATTTCTACTTTTCTTCCTGAGCCACCTTCTTGAATAAACTCTTTTTCAAGAAAGATAGCATCACGGCTGATCAAAATCCTTTGATCACTAGGAAAATAGAAATAATATCCTTTAGTTTCCTTAGGATATCCCACAAAACGACCTTTATCAGATCTAGTTTCCAATTTGTCCGTCTTAAGTTTTTTAACAAAAACGGGACATCCCCAAATCTTAATGTGATTAAGACTTGGTTTCCTACCAACCCATAACTCATACGGTGTAGTAGGAACAGCTTTAGATGGAACTCTATTCAATAGATAAATGGCCGTAAGAAGTGCATAACCCCATAATGAAATAGGGAGATCCGTGTAACTGATCATAGATCGTACCATATCCATTAATGTACGATTCCTACGTTCAGATACCCCATTTAATTGTGGTGTAGCTGGTGGCGTTGTTTGTGAGGTAATACCAGTCTCTTTGAGATAATCAAGAAACTCGATACTCAAGTATTCACCTCCACGATCTGATCGTAGGGTTTTGATTCTTTTTCCCAATTGGTTTTCTACTTCAGCCTTAAACTCTTTGAATTTTTCAAAAGCTTCAGACTTATACTTCAACAAGTATACATAACCATATCGTGAATAATCATCCGTAAAAGTTATGAAGTAGTAATAACCACCGCGAGCCATTTCCCTAAACGGTCCACAAACATCACTATGTATTAATCCTAACAATTCTGTAGCTCGTATACCTTGTCCAATAAAAGGTGACTTGGTCATCTTACCAAGAATGCAAGATTCGCATGTAGGGTTGGGTTCACATCCCAATGAACTAATGAGTTCATTTTGAACCATCCATGCCAATCTTTTATCATTGATATGACCAAGCCTTAAGTGCCATAATTGTCTTGGATTAATTTGGTTATCTCGAGGACGCTTTTCTTTTGAAGTAGTAGTTGATGTAGATGTAACATTTATGCTATGACTTGTATCTAAATGATAAAGACCGTTTACCAAAAAAGCCTTGCCAACATATTCATTACTATAACGAATATTACAGCAATTGTTTACAAATGAAAATTCATAATTTTCCGATGCAAGCTTAGGAATAGACATGATATTCCTAATTGCATTTGGTACATACAAAACATCTTTAAGATTTAATATATGTCCAGTAGGCATATGCACATCAAAACTACCCCTGGCTAAAGCTACAACATTTGCCCTGTTGCCAACCTTCAAAACGACTTCACGCTTCCGAAGCGAACTCCGATCACTTAGATTCTGTTCAGAAACACAAATATGAGAAGTTGCACCAGAATCTAAAATCCACGAAGTATTATGATGACCAATTGACAAATTAGTCTCAATCACAAACATAAAAGAAATATTACCTTTATCAGCGGCTACCTTAGCCTTTTGTTCCTTCAACTCCTGAAGGTATAAAGGACAGTTTCTTTTCCAGTGACCATCTTTTTGACAATGAAAACAAACACCCTTAGGTGCTTTCATCTTCCTCTTTGCTTTAGCCACACCACCTGAAGCTTTAGGAGTCGAGCCTTTCTTCTTGTTGTTGTTCTTCTTCTTCTTTGGCTTGGTGCCAGAAGTAGAAGCAACCGCAAGAACATGCTCCTTTCCTTTACCCTTCATTTGACCTTGTACAGTGGTCAACATATTTAGTAACTCAGGCAAGGAACACTCAAGCTTGTTCATGTGAAAGTTTATGGTGAATGGGTTAAATGATGGTGGCAGAGATTGTAGAATTAAGTCAGTCTGGAGTTGATAGTCCATTGTGAAGTCAAACGCCTCAAGCTGAGTAATCAAATTAATCATCCTGAGGGTGTGTTTGTTCACATCTGAACCTTCATCCATACGAGCCCTGAATAATTCTTTAGATATCTCGTATCTAACAGTACGACTCTGTTCACCATATAGCTCTTGCAAGTTCCGAATCATGCTTGCGGCATCAGGCATCTTATCATGATGACGCTGCAACTCATTATTCATCGATGCAAGTATGTAACTCTTAGCACGTAAATCATGTTCAACCCATTGATCATAAGTTTCACGTTCAGCCTCAGTGGCTGTCTCAGGCAGATTCGCTGGAGGGGCATTGTCCAAAACATACTCAATCTTTTCCATACGTAGAACGATTCTAAGGTTGCGTGCCCAATCATTGAAATTCGGTCCGGTTAAGCAATTTTTATCGAGGATACGGGCTAAGGGGTTCATAATTGAAGCCATGATACAAACTGCAGAAAAGTAAAATAATGCAGAAAGTAAGATTGCAAGTAATGTAAACAAGTAAGACTATTTAATTTGGACTTCAATTAAATAGTACCTCCCACTAATCTTATCGGATCTCACACTCCCTAAATGAGAAATGTGAATCTAATAAAGAATCCTTAGTAGGATGACCAAATTCTCTTAAGGCTAATATCTCTCAACTTTCGTGCATTATTGAAATATTACTTTAAGAGTAAACAACTATTGCTATCTATATCATCATATAGGACTTGGTCAATTTTTTAGCCCCTAAATCACATTAATCTCAGCTTTGGTGCATTATTGATCTAGTGATCTAGTTAGATTAAGCCCACCATCTAAGTGAATGCGACAAGTTGAATCCTATGACCTCAACTTTAGTGTATTCTTGGCACATATGATTTTGGAGCATTACAACATCTCTATATGAACTAGGCATACAAATGACTTATCATGAACTATATCTTTCTACCTTCGGGTTAGACAAGCTATATTCATTTTAAGCCATTATAGTCCTAGGATGGTGGAGGGCTACGATAAAACTCCTTTTACCGTTTTACAATCTAATCTTAGTTTGCACATAGGGAGCTTTTGATTTTAAAGATCTCGGTTATGCATACAAGTCTATTTAAAAACCAATATCACATATAAGTAATTAAACAAGCATATATGCATCAAAATAAAGTAAGGTGGATCATGGACTTAGTGTAATAAAACCAAGCCTAGAGAAACCAAATAAGCACATCATGAATGTCTTCAATGGCCTTGACTTATTGGTTTCACTTTCATTTGAAAATCCTCCAACTCCTTGAAAGTCTTCAACTCCTTTGCAAAACTACTTAGTAGATTACATCAATATGTCTCACTACAACAAGCTCTCTCTTGCAAAAATAACAAAGTGAGACTTATGCCTCATTTACAAGCCAATGAATGAATGAATAATTATTACAAAACCATCTAATAAATTACAACCATTCATCATCCACTAAGCTAAGTCCATGATCCAACCATCAATCACCATTCATCACAAATTCATAAAGTATTGAATATGCATCAAATACATACATTCAAGAAAACTAAATGAACACTTTGCAACAAGTTTCATATCTTGATCTTGTAACATCTCATGTTAAACAACACACAAAAACACTCAATAAAAACCAACTTTTAGTACATCCATGTTGAACAAGGCCCAATGCAAATCCTTTGTTAATTTCATGGCCCAATTTGAGTTCTTAGGCTTATATTAATATGATCTAATCTTATTAGACTTAAGCCCACTGATTTTAGGCACATTGGGCTTAAACAAAATCCAATCAATTAGCCATGACTTTTAATTTATGACCCATCATAAATCTGCTGCACATGTACCAACTGTATTGACTCGTTTAATCTATCTACAGTTCTCAAAAAATTCTAAAATTTTGTAGAGAGAAATTTCATCGAGAGTAGATAGTTTTAGAATCAAACGGAACTCAATTCGGAGTTAAATTCACTGAGTTATGCCTCTTACAACACAACTGCGCAAACTGTCCAGATTTGCACGAGAATCAGTGAACCTACTGAAATGGTTCTAAATGAGACCCTTAGCCACGAAATTAGGAGATGCATATTAGAGGATGAAATGTTCTACTATCTCTATAGCATAACATAACCAAAAATTAGCCCCAAACAACAACATTTGATGTGTCAAAACAGCCACGCAAAATCAGTGCGCAGAAAACTTGCAAAGTTGCTGAAAACATTTTTCTTGTTCCTTTTGTGCTCAAGACTCTAGAAACTTTAAGCAAACACATATGTAATCACATGAATCATCAAGCCTAGCTCTGATACCACTTGAAAGAATCTTTGTTTTTAGAGTTATGGAATCATATAAATTAAAACCAAGAGGAATCCATGGCTAGAATTTCAAAAATTTCTATAACAAAATCTATATTCATCCAAAAACTCTACTCTTGATTTCATGTGGTTAACATATGGTAAGCATATATTCAAGCATATATCTATATAGTAAAGAGGTAGATTTAGATATACCTCTTGTAGATCTTGCAAAGATGATAATGATGATGATGAACAAGCTTTGACAAGTCCTCCCACAAATGCAAGAGCTCTAGGTTGTCCACACAAGCTTGAATGAGTTCCTTAATCACCAAAGGTTTTATGCTAGTCTTCTTTGGGATGTTTTTAAGCTAGAATAAGAGTTTTTTCTGAAAAATGAAACCTCTTCTTGGGCTACACATGCAATGGACGAAAATTGCACAATAAAAAGAGAAGACAAAATTGTTCTTCTCAATGCATTGTGTTTTTCTATGCATGCCTTGTGTAATGTGTTCCTTGTTTTATGCATTGTATGTAGTGTATTTAGAAGACAACAATTGCACTTCTCAATGCATCAAAACATGTGCTTTGTCTTCTTTTATCTTAACCATTGATTTCAAAAATAATGGTCAACTTGATAATTTGGAGCAATCTTAGCCATCTATTTGGCATCTTCATTTTTCAAGACTAATATGTATATATACATATCATATACATGTATATATACTTTATTAATCTTGTATTTGTACATTTAATTTAATCCAATCATTATTAGTTTAAATTAAGGAAACTAACTTTCCGTATTTGCACTTTTGTCCCAACACTTATAAATAATTACACATTCGGCCCATTACTACTTAATGGCCGAGCATTGCCAACGTTAACACTTTAACGTTCCAAAACCAAATTCAAGCTTATCCGAAACTCATTCAATTACGCTTTATTGTGTGTGACTCTCTAGATTCACCGCCATATAGCAATGAGGGAACATTAAACGACTTTAATATATTTTTGGGAATATCTCCGCCATTCCCAAAATACCCTCACGTTCTAGAGTGACGTCTAGCAACGTATCAAGACAATTTATATAGCAATGAAGTCAAACAGGTGAATCTATTTATAGTCGCGAATAATCGTACAGTTTAATCCTTCTATTAATACGTCCCGATCGAGCAAAGACCATGAAAAGATTAAGTCTATAAACTCGATAACGATGCAAACATCTAATAGGGTAGAATGAGAGATGACATTCATGGAAACACTTTTCCATCATCCATGCCTTGGCCAAGGACTTCCTCATTGTACAACCGAAATTAGATTGCATAGGACATCACCTCACACCGGAGGTTAATAGATCCTTTCTCGACAATTACCTATCAACCACTATACTAGAAAGATAATATGCAAGAAGTCATAATTTATCTTGACAAGTCAAAGACAAGTGTTGTCCAAGTGCTAATATTAAATTCCAATAAATGTTACAGCCGTAATTTCTCAAGTCTAAGGATTACATGTACATTCACAACGAATAACAAACTATTAATCCGAAGTCATGTAGTTTGTTACTCATGTCACATTCAATGATCTATTCTACTAATAATCATTCACGTGATTGTTAATTGCATCATATGTTGTTATGGCTCATGGCTCACCATCCTTTACCATTAATATCTAATATCAATCAAAGGTAACAATTCACGTGATAGTCCATAATAGATTATTCTAGTCCCGGTCAAATAATCTAAGGACTACGAATAGTTTTAGATATTCTATATACGCAAGAAACATGCCAAGATATTCCAACGCATTTTGGAATATATTTCTTTTACAAGAATATCAGGGGACACATTCATATAATATAAAAGCGGAGAATATGAATATCCATAAACTGCCATTGATAAATATACAAGTTTACATAAAATGCCAAAAATAGGTCATCTAACCACATAGAATTAGGGCATATCGCTAACACTACTCTCGCCCAAGCACGCTTAGCTTCGGAGTTCAGAAGGCATCCGGTGTATTAGTGCCGATATGATCGCACCCTTCATGTTAAGGACACAAAGCCCTTATATGTTGTCCTTTCGCGTCTCACGACGAACAATCAGAGTTGAAGAAACAATGCAAATAGAAGAAAAGTGGCTTGAAACTTATGAAAACATTCAATTTTGGGCTATGAAAATAAGTGCAGGAGGGCAGGCTAGCTGCCCATGTCGTAAAGCACTCGAAGAGCTTTACAACGGTATGTAGTGCGCCGCATAACTCCTTACGAATCAAAAGTTATAGGCACCAGAGCGACAGAGACCTGGTCACAGGCCCTACGCCCTCGGTTTACGAGCCGAGCCTTTACGCAAATCAAAGTTGTCTTGCCCAAGATGCCATGGGACTCGATAAAAGAAATGTGACGGATAAAGCATCTTGGCAAGCCTGAACGAGGCACAAAAATAAAACGAAAAGGGGGGTGCAACACGAGTACTTCCCAGGGGGTCACCCATCCTAGTACTACTCTTGCCCAAGCATACTTAACTTCGGAGTTCTGATGGGATCCGGTGCATTAGTTCTGATATGATTGCACACATCATGTTTAGGGTGCAAAACCCTTAAGTGTCGTCCTTTACGCGGCTCACGACAAACGATCCGAGATGAAGAAACAGAGCAAAACGAAGAAAAGTGGCCCGAAACTAATGAAAACGTTCAATTTTAGGGTCCGAAAACAAACGCAGCCTAGCAGGCTTGCTGCCCCCGACGTTGATCTCTCGGAGTGCTTTCTAACGGTATGATGTGCACTTTATAACTCTTTACGGATCAAAAGTTATGGGCACCGGAGCGACGGAGACCTGGTTACAGTCCCCACGCCTTCGGTTTGTGAGACCAGCCTCTACGTGAAGCGAAGTTGTCTTGTCCAAAATGCCGTGTGACTCGATAATAGAAATGTGACGGATAAAGCATCTTGGCAAGCCTGAACGAAGCAAAAAAACAAAACGAAAAGTTGTATACAACACTAGGACTTCCTAGGTTGTTACCCATCCTAGCACTACTCTCGCCCAAGCACGCTTAACTTCGGAGTTCTGATGGTATTCGGTGCATTAGTGCTGATCTGATCGTACCCGTCATGTAACCGACACAAAGCCCTTATTTGTCGTCCTTTTCGCAGCTCATGATGAACGATCTGGGATGAAAGAACAGTGCAAAAAGAAGAAAAGTTGCACAAAACTGATGAAAATGTTTGATTTTGGGCTACGAAAATAGACGTAGCGAAGAAGGCTAGCTGCCCCCATCGTAGAGCTCTCGAAGAGAATTCCAACGGTATGTTGTGCGCCGCATAACTCCTTACGGATCAAAAGTTATGGGCACTGGAGCGACGGAGACTTGGTCACAGGCCCCACGCCCTCGGTTTGCAGGCCCAGCCTATACGCGAAGCGAAGTTGTCTTGCCCAAGATGCCGTGGGACTCGATAATAGAAATGTGACGGATAAAGCATTTTGGCAAGCCTGAACAGGGCAAAAAATCAAAACGAAAAGAGGGCTGCAGCACGAGGACTTCCTAGGGGGTCACCCATCCGAGTACTACTCTCGCCCAAGCATGCTTAACTTCGGAGTTCTGATGGGATCCGTTGCATTGTGCTGAAATGATCGCACCGGTCATGTTATGGGCAGAAAGCCCTTATGTGTCGTCCTTTACGCGGCTCATGACGAACGATTTGGGATGATAAAACAGTGCAAAATGAAGAAAAGTGGCCTGAAACTGATGAAAACATTTGATTTTGGACTATGAAAACAGGCACATCGAGAAGGCTAGCTGTCCCCATTGTAGTGTTCTCGGAGAGCTTTCCACTGGTATGTTTTGCACTGCATAACTCCTTACTAATCAAAAGTTATGGGCACCGGAAACACGGAGAACTTGTCATAGCCCCACGCCCCCGGTTTGCAGGCCCAGCCTCTACGCAAAGTAAAGTTGTCTTGCCCAAGATGCCGTGGGACTCGATAATAGAAATGTGACGGTTAAAGCTTCTTGGCAAGCCTGAACGGGGCAAAAAACAAAACAAAAAACGGGGTGCAACACGAGGACTTCCAAAGGGGTCGCCTATCCTAGTACTATTCTCACCCAAGCACGCTTAACTTCGTAGTTCTAATGTGATCCGGTGCATTAGTGCTGATATGATCGCACCCGTCATGTTAAGGGCACAAAGCCCATATGTGTCATCCTTTACGTGGCTCACGACAAAAGATCCGGGACGAAGACGCAGCGAAAAAAGAAGAAATGTGGCCCAAAACTAATTAAAAGGTTCAATATTAGGGTCCAAAAACAGGGGCAGCCGAGCAAGCTTTCTACCCTTGTCGTAGAGCTCTCGAAGAGCTTTGCAACAGTATGCTGTGCGCCGCATAACTCCTGACAGATCAAAAGTTATGGGCACTGGAGCGACAGAGACCTGGCAACAGTCCCCACGTCCTCGGTTTGCGGGCCCAACCTCTACGTGAAGCGAAGTAGTCTTGCCGAAGATGCCGTAGGACTCGATAATAGAAATGTGACGGATAAAGCACCTTCGCAATCCTGAACGAAGCACGAAAACAAAATGAAAAGGGGGGTGCAATGCGAGGACTTCCCAATGGGTCACCCATCCTAGTACTACTCTCGCCCAAGGATGCTTAACTTCAAAGTTCTAATGGTATCCGGTGCATTTGTTTTGATATGATCCTACCCGTCAAGTAGACGGCGCAAAGCCCCTATGTGTCGTCCTTTTCGCAGCTCACGACGAACGATCTGGGATGAAAAAATAGCTCAAAAAAAAGAAAATTTGGCCGAAACTAATGAAAACGTTTGATTTTGGGCTCTGAAAACAGGTGCAGCCATGCTGGCTAGCTGCCTCCATCGTAGAGCTCTGGAAGAGCTTTCCAACGGTATGCTATATACCGCAAAACTCCTTACGGATCAAAAGTTATGGGCACCAAAGCAACAGAGACATGGTCACAAGCCCTACGCCCCCCGTTTGCGGGCCCAGCCTTTACGCATAGCGAAGTTGTCTTGCCCAAGATGCCGTGGGACTCGATAATAGAAATGTGATAGATAAAACATCTTGGCAAACCTGGACGGGGCAAAAAAACAAAATGAAATGAGGGGAGGGGGGTACAACACGAGGACTTCCCAAGGGGTTACCCATCCTAGTACTACTCTCGCCCAAACACGCTTAGCTTCACAGTTCTGAAGGGATCCGGTGCATTAGTGCTGACATGAGCGCACCATTCATGTTGAGGGCGCAAAGCGCTTATGGGTCATCCTTTACGCGGCACACGACGAATGATTCGAGATGAAGAAACAACGCAAAAAGAAGAAAAGTTGACCAAAACTAATGAAAACATTCAATTTTGGGCTTCGAAAATAAGTGCAGCCGAGCAGGCTAGCTGCGCCCATCGAAGAGCTCTCAAAGCGCTTCCCAACGGTATGCTGTACGTCGTATAACTCCTTACGAATCAAAAGTAATGGGCGCCAGAGCAACGGAGACCTGGTCATAGGTCCCACGCCCTTGGTTTATTGGCCCAACCTCTACACGAAGCGAAGTTGTCTTGCACAAGATGCCATGGGACACGATAATAGAAATGTGATGGATAAAGAATCTTGGCTAGCCTGAACGGGGCACAAAAATAAAACGAAAAGGGGGGTGCAACACGAGGACTTCCTAGAGGCTCAGCCATCCTAGTACTACTCTCGCCCAAGCACGCTTAACTTCAGAGTTCTAATGGTATCCAGTGCATTAGTGCTGATATGATCGCACCCGTCATGTAGATGGCGTAAAGCCCTTATGTGTTGTCCTTTTCGCATCTCACGACGAATGATCCAGGATGAAGAAACAGCGCAAAAAGAAGAAAAGTGACCCAAAATTGATGAAAAAGTTTGATTTTAGGCACCGAAAACAGGCGCAGCCGAGTAGGCTATCTGCCCCAATCGTGGAGCTCTCGAAGAGCTTTTCAACGGTATGTTGTGCACCGCATAACTCCTTACGGATCAAAAGCTATGGGCACCAGAGCGACGGAGACATGTTCACAAGCCTCACACCCTCGGTTTGTGGGCCCATACTCTACGCAAAGCTAAGTTTTTGCCTAAGATAGGGTGGGACTCAATAATAAAAATGTGACAGATAAAGCATCTTGGCAAACCTGAACGGGGCAAAAAAACAAAACGATAAGGGGGGTGCAACACGAGGACTTCCTAGGGGGTCACCCATCCTAGTACTACTCTCGCCCAAGCACGCTTAGCTTCGGAGTTCTGAAGGGATCCGGTGCATTAGTGCTGATACGATCGCACCCTTCATGCAAAAGGCATAAAGCCCTTATGTGTCGTCCTTTACGCATCTCACGACGAACTGTCCGAGATGAAGAAACAAAGCAAAAAGAAAAAAAAGTAGCCCGAAACTGATGAAAACATTTGATTTTTGGGCTCCGAAAACAAGCGTAGCCGAGCAGGCTACCAGTCCCCATCGTAAAGCTCTCGAAGAGCTTTCCAACGGTATGCTGTGTGTCACTTAACTCTTTACGGATCAAAAGTTAAGGGCACCAAGTGACGGAGACCTGGTCACTGGTCTCACATCCTCGGTTTGCCGGCCCAGCCTCTACGCGAAGCTAAGTTGTCTTGCCCAAGATGCCATGGGGCTTGGTAATAGAAAATGTGACAGATAAGCATCTTGGCAAGCCTGAACGGGGCAAAAAAACAAAACAATAAGGGGGCAACACGAGGACTTCCCAGAGGGTCACTCATCCCAGTACTCCTCTCGCCAAAGCACGCTTAGCGTCGGAGTTCTGAAGGGATCCGGTGCATTAGTGCTGATATGATCGTACCCTTCATGTTAAGGGCACAAAGCACTTATGTGTCGTCTTTTACGCATCTCACGACGAACAATCCGAGATGAAAAAGCAACGCAAAGAGATGAAAAATGGCCCCAAACTGATGAAAATATTCGATTTTGGACTCTGAAAACAAGCATAGACGAGCAGGCGATCTGCCCCCATCGTAGAGCTCTCGAAGAGCTTTCCAACGGTATGCTGTGTGCCACATAACTCCTTACGGATCAAAAGTTATGGGCACCGGAGCGATAGAGACCTGGTCACAGGCCCCACGCCCTCAGTTTGCAGGCCCAGCCTCTACGTGAATTGAAGTTGTCTTGCCCAAGATGCCGCAGGACTCGATAATAGAAATATGATGGATAAAGCATCTTGGGAAGCCTGAACAGGGCAAAAAAACAAAATGAAAAGGGGGGTACAACATGAGGACTTCCCAAGGGGTCAACCATCCTAGCACTACTCTGGCCCAAGCACGCTTAACTTCGGAGTTCTATTGGGATCTGGTGCATTAGTGCTGATATGATCACACCC
Organism: Ehretia macrophylla; assembly: GCA_037974665.1. NCBI lineage: Eukaryota > Viridiplantae > Streptophyta > Magnoliopsida > Boraginales > Ehretiaceae > Ehretia > Ehretia macrophylla. The sequence goes on along the minus strand of CM075777.1, from coordinate 50,688,674 downwards.
GTCATGTTAAAGGCGAAAAGCCCTTATGTGTCGTCCTTTACGCGACTCATGATGAACGATCCGGGATGAAGATTCAGCGCAAAATGAAGAAAAATAGCCCGAAACTGTTGAAAACATTTGATTTTGTGCTACGAAAATAGAAGCAGCCGAGTAGCCTAGCTGCCCCTATCGTAGAGCTCTCGAAGAGCTTTCCACCGGTATGCTGTGCGCCGCATAACTCCTTACGGATGAAAAGTTATAGGCACCGGAGCGATAGAGACCTAGTATTAGGCCCCCCGCCCCCGGTTTGCGTGCCCAGCCTCCACGCGAAGCGAAGTTGTCTGGCCCAAGATGCTGTGGGACTCAATAATAGAAATGTGACAGATATAGCATCTTGGTATGCCTAAACGGGGCAAAAAAAACAAAACAAAAAGGGGAGTGCAACATTAGGAATTCTGAGGGGGTCACCCATCCTTGTACTACTCTCGCCCAAGCACGCTTAACTTCGTAGTTCTGATGGGATCCGGTGGATTAGTGCTGATATGATCGCACCTGTCGTGTTAAAGGCGCAAAGCCCTTATGTGTCGTCCTTTACGCGGCTCACGACGAACGATCTGGGATGAAGAAACAGCAGAAAAAAGAAGAAAAGTACCCAAAAACTGATAAAAATGTTCAATATTAGTTTTCAAAAACACACGCAACCGAGCAAGCTTTCTGCCCCTGTCGTAGAACTCTCAAAGAGCTTTTTAATAGTATGTTGTGCGCCGCATAACTCCTTACGAATCAAAAGTTATGGGCATCGGAGCGACAGAGACTTGGTCATAGTCCCCACGCCCTCGGTTTATAGGCCCAGCCTCTACAAGAAGCGAGGTAGTCTTGCCGAAGATGCCATGGGGCTATATAATAGAAATGAGATGGATAAAGTATCTTCATAAGCCTAAAAAAAACAAAAAAGGGGGTGCAACGCGAGGACTTCCCAGTGGGTCACCCATCATTGTACTACTCTCGCCCAGGCACGCTTAACTTCAGAGTTCTGATGGTATCCGGTGCATTAGTGTTGATATGATCGCACCCGTCATGTAGACGGCGCAAAGCCCCTATGTGTCGTCCTTTTCACAGCTCACGATGAATGATCCGGGACAAAGAAATACCTCAAAAAGAAAAAAAGTGGCCCAAAATTGATGAAAATGTTTGATTTTGGGCTCAGAAAACAGGCGCAGCAGAGCACCCTAGCAGTTCCCATCGTAGAGCTCTCGAAGAGCTTTCCAACGGTATGTTGTGCACCACATAACTCCTTGCGGATCAAAAGTTATGGGCACCAGAGCGACAGAGGCAAGGTCACAAGACCTACGCCCCCGGTTTGCCGGCCCAGCCTCTACGCAAAGCGAAGTTGTCTTGCCCAAGATATCGTGGGACTCGATAACATAAATGTCACGGATAAAGCATCTTGGCAAACATGAACGGGGCAAAAAAAGAAAACGAAAAGGGGGGTGCAACACGGGGACTTCCCAGGGGGTCACCCATCCTTGAACTACTCTCGCCCAAGCACGCTTAACTTCGGAGTTCTGATGGGATCCAGTGCATTAGTGCTGATATGATCGTACCTATCATATTAAGGGCGCAAAGCCCTTATGTGTCGTCCTTTACGCGGCTCACGACGAATGATTCGGGATGAAGAAACATCGCAAAAAGAAGTAAAATGGCCCGAAACTGATAAAAACATTTGATTTTAGGCTGCGAAAATAGGAGCAGCCGAGCAGCCTAGCTGCCCCCATCGTAGAGCTCTCGGAAAGATTTCCATCGGTATGCTGTGCGTTGCATAACTCCTTATAAATGAACGGTTATGGGCACCGAAGCAACGAAGACATGGTCATAGGCCCTACGCCCCCAGTTTGCGGGCCTAACCTCTACGCGAAGCGAAGTTCTCTTTCCCAAGATGCCGTGGGACTCGATAATGGAAATGTGACGAATAAAGAATCTTGGCAAGCATGAACGTGGCAAAAAACCAAAAAGAAAAGGGGGGTGCAACACGAGGACTTCCGAGGGGGTCACCCATCCTAGTACTACTCTCGCCCAAGCACACTTAACTTAGTAGTTTTGATGGAATCTGGTGCATTAGTGGTGATATGATCGTACCTTTCATGTTCAGGGCGCAAAGCCCTTATGTGTCGTCCTTTACGCGGCTCACGACGAACGATCCAGGACGAAGAAACAGTAGAAAAAGAAGAAAAATGGCCCAAAACTTATGAAAACGTTCAATTTTAGAGTCCAAAAACAGGTACAGCCGAGCAAGCTTGCTGCCCCTATCATAGAGCTCTCGAAGAGCTTTCCAATGGTATACTGTGCACTGTATAACTCTTTACAAATTAAAAGTTATGGGCACCAGAGCGATAGAGGCCTGGTCATAGTCCCCATGCCCTCGGTTTGGGGGCCCAGCCTCTATGCGAAGTGAAGTAGTCCTGCCGAAGATGCCATGGGACTAGATAATAGAAATGTGATGTGTAAAGCATCTTGGCAAGCCTGAACGAAGCACAAAAACAAAACGAAAAGAGGGATGCAATGCGAGGACTTCCCAGTGGGTCACCCATCCTAGTACTACTCTCGTCCAAGCACACTTAACTTCGGACTTCTAGTGGTATCGGGTGCATTAGTGTTGATATGATCGCACCCGTCATGTTGAGGGCACAAAGACCTTATGTGTCGTCCTTTTCGCGGCTCACGAAGAACGATCCGGGATGAAGAAACAGCGCAAAAAGAAGAAAAGTGGCCCGAAACTAATGAAAATGTTCAATTTTGGGCTCCGACAATAGGCACAGCTTAGCAAACTAGCTTCCCCCGTCATAGAGCTCTTGAAGAGCTTCCCAACAGTATGTTGTGCACCACATATCTCATTACAGATCAAAAGTAATGGGCACTAGAGCGACAGAGACGTGGTCACAGTCCCCATGCCCTCGATTTGCTGGACTAGCCTCTACGCGAAGTAAAGTTGTCTTGCCCAAGATGCCGTGGGACTCGATAATAGAAATGTGACGGATAAAACATCTAGGCAAGTCTGAACAGGGCCCAAAAATAAAATGAAAAGGGGGGTGCAACACGAGGACTTCCCAAGGGGTCACCCATCCTAGTACTACTCTCGCTCGAGCACGTTTAACTTCAGAGTTCTGATGGGATCCGGTGCATTAGTACTGATATGATTGCACCCGTCATCTTTAAGGCGCAAAGCCCTTATGTGTCATCCTTTACGCGGCTCATGACGAACAATCCAAAGCGAAGAAACAGTGCAGAAAAAAGAAAAGTATCCCAAAACTAAAGAAAATGTTCGATTTTGGGGTCCAAAAATAGGCATAGCCCAACAGGCTTGCTACCCCCGTCGTAGAGCTCTTGGAGTGCTTTTCAACGTCATGCTCTATGCCTCATAACTCCCTACCGATCAAAAGTTATGGGCACCGGAGCGACGGAGACCTGGTCATAGTCTCCACGCCCCCAGTTTGCTGGCCCAGCCTTTACGCGAAGCGAAGTTGTCTTGCCCAAGATGTCGTGGGACTCGAAAATAGAAATGTGATGCATAAAACATATTGGCAAGCCAGAACGAAGCAAAAAAACAAAACAAAAAGGTGGGTGCAACACGAGGATTACCCGGGGGGTCACCCATCCTAGTACTACTCTCGCCCAAGCACGCTTAACTGTGGAGTTCTGATGGGATCCGGTGCATTAGTGCTAATATGATTGTGCCCCTCATGTAGACAGTGCAAAGCCCTTATGTGTTGTCCTTTTCGCAGCCCACGACGAACGATACGGGATGAAGAAACAGGGCAAAAAAAAGAAAAGTGGCCTAAAACTGATGAAAATGTTTGATTTTGGGATCCAAAAACAAGTGCAGCCGAGCAGGCTAGATGCCCCCATCGTAGAGCTCTCGGAGAGCTTTTCAACAGTATGTTGTGCAACGCATAACTCCTTATGGATCAAAAATTTATGGGCAGTAGAGCGACGGAGACATGGTCACAAGCCCCACGCCCCCGGTTTGCGGGCCCAACCTTTACGCGAAGCGAAGTTGTCATGCCCAAGATGCCGTAGGACTCGATAATAGAAATGTGACAGATAAAGCATCTTGGCAAGCCTGAACGGGGCAAAAAAACAACACGAAAAGGGGGATGCAACACGAGGACTTCCCAGGGGGTCACCCATCTTAGTACTACTCTCGCCCAAGCACGCTTAGCTTCGGAGTTCTAAAGGGATCTGGTGCATTAGTGCTGATATGATCACACCCTTCATGTTAAGGGCGCAAAGCCCTTATGTATCGTCCTTTACGCGTCTCACGACGAACGATCCAAGATGAAGAAACAACAAAAAAAGAAGAAAACTGGCTCGAAATTGAAGAAAACATTCGATTTTGTGCTTTAAAAACAAGCGCAGCTGAGCAGGCTAGCTGCCCCCATCGTAGAGCTCTTGAAGTGCTTTCCAACGGTATGTTGTGCATCGCATAACTCCTTATGGATCAAAAGTTATGGGCACCAGAGCGATGAAGACTTGGTCACAGGCCCCACGCCCTCAGTTTGCGGGCCTAGCCTCTACGCGAAGCGAATTTTTCTTGCCCAAGATGCCATGAGACTCGATAATAGAAATGTGACGGATAAAGCATCTTGGCAAGCCTGAATGGGGCACAAAAATAAAGCGAAAAGGGGGGTGCAACAGGAGGACTTCCAGGGGGTCACCCATCCTAGTACTACTCTCGCCCAAGCACGCTTAACTTTGGAGTTCTGATAAGATCCGGTGCATTAATGCTAATATGATTGCACCGTCATGTTTAGAGCGCAAAAAAATAGCGCAAAATGAAGAAAAGTAGCCTGAAACTAATGAAATCGTTCGATGTTGGGATCTAAAAAAGGCAAAGCCCAGTAGGCTTGCTGCCCCCGTCGTAGAGCTCACATATTGCTTTCCAACAGTATGCTTTGCGCCTCATAACTCCTTATGGATCAAAAGTTATGGGCACCGGAGCAACGGAGACCTGGTCAAGTCCCCACGTCCTCGGTTTGCGGGCCCAGCCTCTACGCATAGCGAAGTTGTCTTGCCCAAGATGCCGTGGGACTCGATAATAGAAACGTGACGGATAAAGCATCTTGGCAAGCCTAAACGAAGCACAAAAACAAAATGAAAATGTGGGTGGAACACGAGGACTTCTAAGGGGGTTGCCCATCCTAGTACTACTCTCGCCTAAGCACGCTTAGCTTCAGAGTTCTAAAGGGATCTGGTGCATTAGTGCTGATATGATCACACCGTTCATGTTAAGGGTGCAAATCCCTCATGTATCATCATTTACGCATCTCACGACGAACGATCCAAGATGAAGAAACAACAAAAAAAGAAGAAAATTGGCTTGAAACTGTAGAAAACATTCAATTTTGGGCTTCAAAAACAAGCGCAGCTGAGCAGGCTAGCTACCCCCATCGTAGAGCTCTCGAAGTGCTTTCCAACGGTATGTTGTGCATCACATAACTCCATATGCATCAAAAGTTATGGGCACCAGAGCGATAAAGACCTGGTCACAGGCCCCACGCCCTCAGTTTGTGGGCCTAGCCTCTATGCGAAGCGAAGTTGTCTTGCCCAAGAAGCCATGAGACTCAATAATGGAAATGTGATGGATAAAGAATCTTGGCAAGCCTGAACGGGGCACAAAAATAAAGCAAAAAGGGGGGTGCAACAGGAGGACTTCCAGGGGGTCACCCATCCTAGTACTACTCTTGCCCAAGCACGCTTAACTTTGGAGTTCTGATAGGATCTGGTGCATTAATGCTAATATGATTGCACCCGTCATGTTTAGAACGCATTAAACAGCGTAAAATGAAGAAAAGTGGCCTGAAACTAATGAAATCGTTCGATTTTGTAGTCTAAAAACAGGCGAAGCCCAGCAGGCTTGCTACCCCCGTCGTAAAGCTCACATATTACTTTCCAACGGTATGCTTTGCGCCTCATAACTCCTTATGGATCAAAAGTTATGGGCACCGAAGCAACGGAGACCTAGTCACAGTCCCCACGCCCTCGGTTTGCAGGCCCAACCTCTACCCATAGCGAAGTTGTCTTGCCCAAGATGCCGTGGGACTCGATAATAGAAACGTGACGGATAAAGCATCTTGGCAAGCCTAAACGAAGCACAAAAACAAAATGAAAAGGTGGGTGCAACACGAGGACTTCTAAGGGGGTTGCCCATCCTAGTACTATTCTTGCCCAAGCACGCTTAGCTTCGGAGTTTTGATGGTATTCAATGCATTAGTGCTGATATGATCACACCCGTCATGTAGATGGCGCAAAGCCTTTATGTGTCGTCCTTTTCGCAGCTCACGACGAACGATCCGGTACGAAGAAACAGCGCAAAAAGAAGAATAGTAGCCCAGAACTGATTAAAACGTTTCATTTTGGGCTCCGAAAACAGAAACAGCTGAGGAGGAAAGCTACCCTCATCGTAGAGCTCTCGAAGAGCTTTTCAACAGTATGTTGTTCACCGCATAACTTCTTACAGATCAAAAGTTATGGGCACCAGAGCGACGGAGACATGGTTACAAGCCCCACGCCCCCGGTTTGCAGTCCTAGCCTCTACGCGAAGCGAAGTTGTCTTGCCCAAGATGCCGTGGCACTCGATAATAGAAATGCAACAGATAAAGCATCTTGGCAAGCCTGAACGGGGCAAAAAAACAAAACGAAAAGAGGGGTGCAACACGAGGAATTCCCAGGGGGTCACCCATCCTAGTACTACTCTCGCCCAAGCATGCTTAGCTTTGGAGTTCTGAAAGGATCCGGTGCATTAGTGCTAATATGATCAAACCCTTCATGTTAAGGGCACAAAGCCCATATGGGTCGTCCTATACGCATCTCACAACAAACCGTCCGAGATGAAGAAACAACGCAAAAAGAAGAAAAGTGGCTTGAAACTGAAGAAAATATTTGATTTTGGGCTCCGAAAACAAGCGCAGCCGAGTAGGCTGGCTGCCCAATCGTAGAGCTCTCGAAGAGCTTTCCAACTGTATGTTGTGTGTCACATAATTCCTTACGGATCAAAAGATAAGGGCACCAGAGTGACGGAGACCTAGCCACCGGCCCCACGCCCTTGGTTTGCGGGCGCAGCCTCTATGCGAAGTGAAGTTGTCTTGCCCAAGATACCGTGGGACTTGATAATAGAAATGTGACGGATAAAGCATATTGGCAAGCCTGAACGGGGAAAAAAAATAAGACGAAAATGGGGGTGCAACACGAGGACTTCCTAGGGGGTCACCAATCCTAGTAGTACTCTTGCCCCAAGCACGTTTAACTTTGGAGTTTTGATGGGATCCGGTGCATTAGTGCTGATATGATCGCACCCGTCATATTAAGAGCTCAAAGCCCTTACGTGTCATCCTTTACGCGGCTCATGATGAACGATCCAGGATGAAGAAATAGCGCAAAAAGAAGAAAAGTGTCTCAAAACTGATGAAAACATTTGATTGTGGGCTAGGAAAACAGGTGCAGCCGAACAGGCTAGCAACCCTCATCGTAGAGCTCTCGGAAAGCTTTCCACTAGTATGTTGTGCGCTTCATAACTCCTTACAGATCAAAAGTTATGGGCACCGGAGCAACGGAGACTTAGTCATAGGCCCCACGCCCCCGGTTTGCGAGCCCAGTATCTACGTGAAGCAAAGTTGTCTTGCCCAAGATGCTGTGGGACTTGATAATAGAAATGTGACGGATAAAACATCTTGGCAAGCCTGAATGGGGCAAAAAAACAAAACAAAAAGTGGGGTGCAACACGAGGACTTCGGAGGGGTCACCCATCCTAGTACTACTCTTGCCCAAGAACGCTTATCTTTGGAGTTCTGATGGGATTTGGTGCATTAGTGTTGATATGATCGCACTCGTCATGTTAAGGGCGCAAAGCCCGTATGTGTCGTCCTTTACACGGCTCATGACGACCGATCTGGGACGAAGAAACAGCGGAAAAAGAAGTAAAGTGGCCTAAAATTGATGAAAAAGTTCAATTTTAGGGTCCAAAAATAGGTGCAGCCGAGCAAGCTTTCTGCCCCTATCGTAGAGGTCTCGAAGTGCTTTCCAACGGTACGTTGCACCCCACATAACTCCATTTGGATCATAAGTTAAGGGCACCAGAGCGATAGAGATCTGGTCACAGTCGCCATGCCCTCGGTTTGCGGGCCCAGCCTCTATGCGAAACGTAGTAGTCTTGCCGAAGATGCCGTGGGACTCGATAATAGAAATGTGACGGATAAAGCTTCTTCACAAGCCTAAACGAAGTACAAAAACAAAGCAAAAAGGGGGAGGGAACAATACGAGGACTTCCCAATGGGTCACCGATCCTAGGACTACTCTCGCCCAAGCATGCTTAACTTCGAAGTTCTGATGGTATCCAGTGCATTAGTGTTGATTTGATTGCACTCGTCATGTAGACGGCGTAAAGCCCCTATGTTTCATCCTTTTCGCAGCTCACGACGAACGATCTGAGATGTAGAAACATCTCAAAAAGAAGAAAAGTGGCCCAAAATTGATGAAAATGTTTGATTTTGGGCTCCGAAAAGAAGCGCAGCAAAGCTGGCTAGCTGCCTCCATCGTAGAACTCTCGAAGAACTTTCTAACGGTATGCTGTGTGCCACATAACTCCTTACGGATCAAAAGTTATGGGCATCAGAGCGACAAAGACCTAATCACAGGCCCCATGCCCTCGGTTTACGGGCCCAGCCCCTACGCGAAGCGAAGTTGTCTTGCCCAAGATGCCGTGGGACTTGATAATAGAAATGTGACAGATAAAGCATCTTGGCAAGCCTGAACGGGGCAAAAAAACAAAATGAAAAGGGGGGTGCAACACTAGGACTTCCCAGGGGGTCACCCGTCCTAGTACTACTCTCGCCCAAGCATGCTTTACTTCGGAGTTCTGATGGGATCCAGTGCTTTAGTGCTTATATGATCGCACATGTCATGTTAAGGGCACAAAGCCCTTATGTGTCGTCCTTTACGCAGCTCACGACGAATGATCTGGGATGAAGAAACAGCGCAAGAAGAAGAAAATTGGCCCAAAACTAATGTAAACATGGCTACGAAAACAAGTGCAGCCGAGCAGGCTAGGTTCCCCCTATCGTAGAGCTTTCGGAAAGCTTTCTACTGGTATGATGTGTGTCACGCCCCGACCCGACCCTGCAAAAGGCCAAGCCCGGACCCGACACACGGACGGAGTCTCCTCTGTACCGCGGACGATCCAAAAACCCTAAAATCAATATAACACTTGCAAAAGCCATATAATAATCAAAACAAGCCAACTTTCTTTAAAAACATACATTTCTTATTATCCAACTTTCCAAACCAAAATGATATGCATACTACACAAGTATTTATGCCACTAATCAATTCCATTAGCATGCATTTCCTTACTAGTCACAAGGTATAAGTTTACAACTTTACATTCTTCCAACTTATATAACATAAGACTATAGAGGCCTCAAACTAGAAAATACATACAAGGCTACAAGCCTCAAAATTAAACGATATCCAAGCACTATACATTTCATGCAAGGCTCGCACAAAAATCTGGCAACCAACCACCAGCAAAGCAGAGAAGTGCTATCATGGAAACACCTCCACATGCTCCTCCTCCTCTATTACCTCGAGAGGGTCTGCTTCAACTACTCCTGTAAAAATATAGTATAGAGAGGAATGAGCAAAAACTATTGCTCAGCGAGGGCAATTGGTCTCAAGGACGGAGATGAGAGGAGTATGCAATGCAATTAGCCAAGCAATACATACAAATCATATAAAGATACAACCAAAGCCAACAATAAAGCAAGTCAAGTATTTAAAGCTGCAAACACTCATTCAAAGGATACGATACTCTTTTCACGAGCAACTTTCAAACATGAATTCGATGACGACGCGCCGGCCCAAACCACCTTATAACACCAGTTTGGAATACCCCGGAAGTATCCATCAACCTACGACCCAAATCTCCCTGGGAGGCAACCCAAGCGAGAAAGGGAAAAGCAGCAGAGCTAGAGCAACCAACACTGGCAACCAGAGGCTACCTAGAGAGGCCCATCACTCACACGCGAGACACTATGCAATGCAAGAGTCGATACAAGGCGATAAACAAGCGATAAAGCCACACGTGAAAGAATAACAAAGTAGGTTATTCTCGCACGCAATAGCAGCAATTTATAAGCATTTCAACCCAAAACAGCTCAAACAAGTATTTCAAGTAACCCTAAGCATTCTATAGGCACAAAGTCAAGAAAACACACAAAAACACAACTCGGCCCCAACTATCAAAACGGTACCATTTCCAAATGAGCAACGAGTTCTGGAAATCGACTTCGCCAACCCTCCTAGGTCACCATAAGGCACGTCTAAAGACCCCGAAACCTTACTTTACCCTAGAACTCGCGCAAAGCCCCGATTTCCCCCTTTCTCGTTTGAACTACAACTATAACAACCAAACACCCAACCAACGCCATAATCGCACCAAAAGTGCTTCCATGGCTTCCCGAAGCAATGCCAACACGTAAAACGAGAAAACGCTAAAGTCGACCTAAATGACCCCGACTTTCCCAAAGGCATAATTCTCATTTTTTCCACTACGCAACCCAAATAAACCATGCATTTAGGCATTCTAGCATACCTAGCACATTTCTACATCAACGGAAAGCATAACAGCGCAACTTCAACGTTTCAAGGTTTTACTATTCACAAAACACTATTCAATTGACAATTTAATTTGCAATCACAACATTTAACCGCAGAAAATGTTACAAAGCTATAAATACATGTTCTACAAATGCCAAGGAACATACTAGAAGCATCAAATCGCTTTAAACAACAATCTACGGACAAATCTCAAAATTGACAAAGTTAACATACATAACGTTTAAATGCGCAAATAACATGCTTCCCTCACCTCAAGTACTCCTAGTCGCTAGGAAAACAACGCTAGTTGCCTCGGAAATCACCCCGCACGATCTCTCACGAAGATTGAACGATTGAAAGGTTGAAAGGTTTTTTTTTTCTCTCAAAGCTCTCGGCCTATTCTGCTCTGTTCAGCTGCTGTTTTTTTTTATTTTGCTTAGTTAAATGCTTATTTAAGTGTTAAATGGTCAAAGGGTCAAAGGTCCAAGTCAAACAACTTAGAACTTGGTCAAAGGCTCTATTTTTGTGCATTTTCAAGCTCAATAACTAACACCAAATAAATTTTCACGTAGCAACAATTAAAATCTAAAATATATGTCATCTAAATACTAGTTTCATTATTTGTTGAGGACTAGATATCGTTCTCTAGCTATCGCTCCTTAAATGCAATGCACGTTGCGACAGCGAGAAAGTAACAATTAATTCACAAAGAATTTAAGGAAATATAATTTTCAAAATAATAAACAAGAAAATTCACATTCTGGGCTCGGGTATTACACTGTGCGCTGCTTAACTCCTTACGGATCAAAAGTTATGGCACCGGAGCGACGGAGACATTGGTCATAGGCCCTACGGCTCCGGCTTGGGGGCCCAGCATCTACGTCAAGCGAAGTTGTCTTGCCCAAGATGCCTTGAGACTCGATAATAGAATTTTGACGGATAAAGCATCTTGGCAACCCTGAATGGGGCAAAAAATATAAACGAAAAAGGGGGTGCAACACGTGGACTTCCGAGAGGGTTACCCATCCTAGTACTACTCTTGCCCAAGCTCGCTTAACTTCGTAGTTTTGATGGGATCAAGTGCATTAGTACGAATATGATCGCACCCATCATGTCAAGGGCGCAAAGCCCTTATGTGTCGTCCTTTACGCGGCTCACGACGCAGGATTTGGGACGAAGAAACAGTGAAAAAAGAAGAAAAATAGCCCAAAGCTGATGAAAACGTTCAATTTTAGGGTCCAAAAACAGGTGCAGCCGAGCAAGCTTGTTGCCCCTGTCGTAGAGCTCTCGAAGAGCTTTCCAACGGTTTCTATGTGCCGCATAACTCCTTACGGATCAAAAGTTATAGGCACCGGAGCGACAGAGACCTGGTCACAGTCCCCACGTACTCGGTTTGCGGGCCCAGCCTCTACGCGAAGCGAAGTAGTCTTGCCGAAGATGCCGTGGGACTCGATAATTGAAATGTGACAGATAAAGCATCTTGGCAAGCCTAAACGAAGCACAAAAACAAAACGAAAAGAGGGGTGCAACGTGAGGACTTTCCAGTGGGTCACCCATCCTAGTACTACTCTCGTCCAAGCATGCTTAACTTCGGACTTCGGATGGTATCTGGTGTATTAGTGTTGATATGATCGCACCCGTCATGTTGAGGGCGTAAATCCCTTTTGTGTTGTACTTTTTGCGGCTCACGACAAACGATCCTGGACGAAGAAACAGCGCTAAAAGAAGAGTAATAGCCCGAAATTAATGAAAACATTCAATTTTAGGCTCCAAAAATAGGTGCAGCTTAGCAGGCTGGCTGCCCTCATCGTAGAGCTCTCGAAGAGCTTTCCAACGATATGCTGTGCGCCACATAACTCCTTACGGATCAAAAGTTATGGGCACCAGAGCGACAGAGACATGGTCATAAGCCCCACGCCCCCGGTTTACTGGCCCAGCCGCTATGCGAAGCGAAGTTGTCTTGCCCAAGATGCCGTGGGACTCGATAATAGAATTGTGACGGATAAAGCATCTTGGCAAGCCTGAACGGGGGAAAAAAACAAAACGAAAAGGGGGGTGCAACATGAGAACTTTCGAGAGGGTCACCCATCCTAGTACTACTCTCTCCCAAGCGTGCTTAACTTTGGAGTTTTGATGGGATCCGATGCATTAATGCTGATATGATCGCACCCTTCATGTTAAAGGCGCAAAGCCCTTATGTGTCATCCTTTACGCGGCTCACGACGAATGATCCGCGATGAAGAAACAACTCAAAAAGAAGAAAAGTGGTTCGAAACTGATAAAAAAATTCAATTTTGGGCTCCGAAAACAAGCGCAGCCGAGCAGGCTAGCTACCCCCATTGTTGAGCTCTTGAAGAGCTTTCCAACGGTATGCTGTGCGCCGCATAACTCCTTACGAATCAAAAGTTATGGGCACCAAGCGACGGAGACTTGGTCACAGTCCCCACGCCCTTGGTTTGCAGGCCCAGCCTCTACGGGAAGTGAAGTTGTCTTGCCCAAGATGTCGTGGGACTCGATAATATAAATGTGACTGATAAAGCATCTTAGCAAGCCTGAACAAAGCACAAAAACAAAACAAAAAGGGGGGTGCGACACGAGAACTTCCCAGTGGGTCACCCATCCTAGGACTACTCTCGCCCAAGCACGCTTAACTTCGGAGTTCTGATGGTATCTGATGCATTAATGTTGATATGATCGCACCCGTCATGTTGAGGGTGCAAAGCCTTTATGTGTCGTCCTTTTCGCGGCTCACGACGAACGATCCATGATGAAGAAATAGCGCAGAAAGAAGAAAAGTTGCCCGAAACTAATGAAAACGTAAAATTTTGGGCTCCGAAAATAGGTGCAGTTGAGCAGGCTTGCTACCCCCATCGTAGATCTCTCGAAGAGCTTTCCAACGGTATGATGTGCGCCGCATATGCGATAACCCGAACCCGTCATAAAGAGAATAATACATGTTTGCATTTAATTAGGTTTTATTTGGAATGCTAGCATAAAATTATATGTTTATTGTACAACCCGAGCTCGAACATGAAAATTTTTCTGCTTCCTTTTATGAATTTCATATTTTTCCCTTAACACTTGCTATTTTAGATGCATATGCCCTTTGAGTTTGCATGCATAGCATATCGGTAGCAACGGAAAAAAATTCGTAAGTGAGCATAATAAATTGTAAAATTTTCCAGGAATTTCCCAGTTTTTCCACTTAAATTACTTGACCCATTTTGCATAAAAAACTTGATCCATTTGCACCAAAACTTGGCCCAATGCTTGACCCAAATGACCTTTGACCCTTTTGACCTTGCTTGTCATCTTTTAAAACATAATATAAACTAGCACAAAAAAAAAACCTCAAGAAGCTGTGAGCTTCATTTTGCCTTTCAAAAATTTTTGCTTTCAATTTCTTGCTCCAAATCTTCTAAGATTGCTCAAGGAACTTCTCTAGGACCTTACTAAGCTTTCTTGCTCTTGCATTAAGGTGAGAGAATGCATCTATAATTATATATTTTCAAATTCTAGTTCAAACTTTATTTTTATGGTCTAGTAATATATTGGTTATCTATGCTTGTTTATGATTCAAATACCTTCTATTGTGATCATAGAACATTAATTTGTAGTTGGATTGCAAAGTTTATGGCTAGAAATTGAAAATGTAAGTTGATGAAGATGATAAATAGTAAAAAACATAAATAGTAAACTCTTGTGTTCTAGCTTCATTTATTGCCTCAAATATGCTTAAATATGTATGTAGAGCAAACTTTTGTAGTTAGATTGCATTTTGAATAGTTGAATATGGATATTGGAGAGTTTGGAAAGAAGATGAATAGTGTTGTGAATAGTAACTTTGAATTTTCGGGTTTTTACATTTCTAATCGTTTTATTGCTTCTAATACATGAAATGATAGCTAGATAGCTTGTAGAGTAAACGTTTGGCATTGTATTACTTGTATCTTGAATGTTGATTGAAATTTTAGTTGCAACTAGTAAAACTTGAATGGAATTTTGTAGTAGTAGCTAAGATGTTTGTTTAATGTCCTAAATGAAGTGTAGCATTGTGTCACATGCTAGTATAATGTTCATAGTTAGTTCAATGCAAGAAATATGCATGTGTGTGTGGATACTCTGTTTGGGCAGTTCACTATCTCCATCTTCTAGAGCAGTTTTGACATAGTAAATGAGCTTAGAATTTAACGAAATTTGTACAGCAGCTAGATTAGGTAGTTTAGAGCAAATGTTGATTTCTAGAACTAAGACTAATTCTAACGTTTTAGGCCTCCGATTTAGCCATTTCCGAAATGTGTCCTGAAAATTGCTGCTATTGGACAGTTTGTGTAGTTGTATGGGAAAGGTCATAACTTGCTGATTTTAAACATGAATTAAGCTCTGTTTGATTCTGAAATCAACTGCACTCGAAGAGCTACATTTATATGTAAAAACCATAGAATTTGGAGTTCAAGAGCATAGGTAATGAATTTGATAAATTTAGGGTTCTGTTAGAAGTTTTGAAAATGGGCATGTTTTCGTGAAGATCTACTTGCTATGTGTTGTATTCCATATCTAGCTTATATATTAGAGTTCATAAGTGAGAAAGAACATTCTTTTGATAGTTTAGAAGTTTTTATGGTTATTTTCATGTTAGATCAAGGATTAGTTAATAATGTATATATTGAAGACCAAGTGTTTGAGTTTATGCTTGAATGAAGTGTTTTATGGTAGAAGTTTGAAAATGTTCTAGTTAAGTGTTTTAAGTGCTCTACATGTATTAACTTAGTAATTCTAGCATGTTAAATGTCTAGTTAGTCTATGTGATGTAGAACCCCATGCATGCTAAGTGGAATACTCGAGAATGAATGTAAAGTTAACTTAGATGGTTAAATTGTTAATAAATGTCATAGTTAAAGAGTATTTAAAGTTATATGCATGTTATTGACCAACAATTTAAGATGTTTGCAAATCATGATATAAGGTAAAGAATGTTTTCAAACATGTTAGTGAGATGATGTAAAGTAGTTAAGTTTGATGTGTTAGTTAACTACAATCAAATCTAAATTGCTCTTGATTATGAATTCTATTTGAATTGCAAGTTTATGGTGCAAGAAAATATAGAATTTCGTTGCTGAAATTTGTAGTTTTTGGGCTGACCAAGTTGAGCAGTTTTATGCCATCCTTAAATTGGTCATTTTAGACTATAATATGGTTTAATAACTTGTATTTAGGTAGGGAAAAATGTTGGTAGTTGAAGAGGCATGTTGGTTTGGCTTGGAGATATGTTTTAGTGGTTATTTTCAGTCTATTTGACTAGTTTAAGTGCATTTGTGTACTCTTATGTATTGTGTGAATTGAATATGCTTTATGGTTCAAATTGTTAATGTTTATATGTCTATCAAATTGTGGGTTTAATTAGAGAATATTTAACGTGTTGCATAAAGTAGTGAATGTAATGCGTGCTAAATCAAGAAATGTATTTGATAGTTATGATAGTTCAATGGAATCAAATGGAAATTAATAAGTTAACGGAGTTATAAACTAGCTTTAGTCGAGAATGACTGTATAACTTCTTATATAGATAGTTGATTGTATTATGTAGTGCAATGGAAGGAGTTGGTGCATTTGGAGAATATGTAAAGGGTTCTTAACTAAATTCTTACAGGTTTGGCTTTCCAAGGTGAGGGAGTTGCATCTTATTTGTATTTCTCTATTGTATATTGAATATGTTAAATAGTTTTCATGCTATTAATGTGATTTAGCGTATTCTAACAAGATTTATCAGTTTTATAGTTAGTAGAATGAGTTTAATGGTTAATCCTCGTTATTTCGCTTCTATTGTTGTCAACTAGTTATGTGTGAGGACAACCTCTATTGTTGTTCCTCGATTATGTGTTTATCGGCATACCTTGTTATATTGCTTTTATTAATGTTTTTTGTGTCATCGAAATAATGGTTGTGCAACCTTATCGTCGGGGCGGATGCGATGGGCCTCTCTAGGCGGCAGCGGGCTTGCCAGGGTTGGTTGCTCTAGCTCCGTACCCTATTCCCTCACTCGCCTAGTCCGGAGATTGCCAGGGGGTATTGGGTCGTAGGTATTGGTTATATCTGGAGTACCCACTGGTGTAAGAGATGCCGGCATATCGAGACTGTGTTCGTGATTTGTGGATCGAGGCTCGTAAATCGAAGATTTGGAGTGATAAGGGTTATCGATCGTATCCTTTTAAAGTATGGTATTAGAATTGTTATTCATTGTTTATTTATTTTGTTAATTGTGTTAAATTGATGCATTGCACGAACCACGATATACTGTTCCCATTCCTCCCTCCCTCACTGAGTATACATTATTTGTATGCTCACTCCTCATCATGAATCTTTCATGTTATAGCCAAAGGAAGTATAGTTTGTGCTTGAAGAGTGGCTTTACGTGTTATATGGCTTGAGTTGTAAAAGTTGTAAAGTTTTACTTTCATGAATTGTATATACTCAATGTAGGTGAGAAATGTATTTAAGGTTAACCAGGTCATAGAGTGCTTTGATAACCTAGTTTATGTAATAGCTTAATGAGGTTTGAGTTCAATACATGTATGGAGTTGTTGTATGTCTCGACAAGGTATTGATCCATTTACATGTTGTGTGCAGGTAAACTGTTTGTCCTATAAATAGGGAAAACTCCGTCCATTTTTCCTCGTAATTCGTGACTTGGGTTTTGGATCGGGTTGTGTTTAGTGAGAATATAGAGCTCCTATTTCCGTGAAGGAATGGGGCATTACAGCATAACTCCTTACGGATCAAAAGTTATGGGCACCGGAGCGACAGAGGCCTGTTCAGAGGCCCCACGCCCTCGGTTTGCTGGCCCAACCTCTATGCGAAGCGAAGTTGTCTTGCCCAAGATGTCGTGGGACTCGATAATAGAAATGTGACAGATAAAGCATCTTGGCAAGCCTGAACGGGGCAAAAAAACAAAATGTAAAAGGGGGTACAACACTAGGATTTCCCAGGGGGTCACCCATCCTAGTACTACTATTGCCCAAGCACGCTTAACTTCTGAGTTCTAATGGGATTCGGTGCATTAGTGTTGGTATGATCGCACCCGTCATGTTGAGGACGCAAAGCCCTTATGTGTCATCCTTTACACGACTCACGACGAACGATACGGGACTAAGAAACAGCGCAAAAAGAAGAAAAGTGGCCCAAAACTGATGAAAACTCTTGATTTTGGGATCCAAAAATAGGCGCAGCCACTCAGGCTTGCTGCTCCCATCGTAGAGCTCTCGGAGAGCTTTCCAACAGTATGTTGTGTGCCGCATAACTCCTTACGAATCAAAAGTTATGGGCACCGGAGCAACGGAGACCTAGTCAGAGGCCCTACCCCCCGGTTTGCAGGCCCTGCCTCTACGCGAAGCGAAGTTGTCTTGCCCAAGATGCCGTGGGACTCGATAATAGAAATGTGACGGATAAAGCATCTTGTCAAGCCTGAACGGGGCAAAAAAACAAAATGAAAAGAGGGGTGCAACACTAGGATTTCCTAGGGGGTCACCTATCCTAGTGCTACTCTCGCCCAAGCACGCTTAACTTCCAAGTTCTGATGGGGTCCGGTGCATTAATGTTGATATGATATCACCCGTCATGTTGAGGGCGCAAAGCCCTTATGTGTCGTCCTTTACGCGACTCACGACGAACAATACGGAATGAAGAAACAGTAGAAAAAGAAGAAAAGTGGCCAGAAACTGATGAAAACTTTTGATTTTGGGCTCCAAAAACCAGCACAGCCAAGCAGGCTTGCTCTTCCTATCGTAGAGCTCTTGAAGAGCTTTCCAACGATATGATGTGCGCCATATAACTCCTTACGGATCAAAAGTTATGGGCACCAGAGCGACGGAGACCTGGTCACAGGCCCCACCACTACGATTAACGGGCCCTACCTCTACGCGAAGCGAAGTTGTCTTGCCCAAGATGCTGTGGGACTCGATAATAGAATTGTGACGGATAAAGCATCTTGGCAAACCAGTACGGGGCAAGAAAACAAAACGAAAAGGGGGGTTCAACACTAGGATTTCTAGGGGGTCACCCATCCTAGTACTACTCTCACCCAAGCACGCTTAACTTTGAAGTTCTTATGGGATCCGGTGCATTAGTGCTAAAATGATATCACCCGTCATGTTGAGGGCGCAAAGCCCTTATGTGTCGTCCTTTACGCGACTCACGATGAACGATCAGGGACGAAGAAATAGGCCAAAAAGAAGAAAAGTAGCCCAAAACTGATGAAGACGTTCAATTTTAGGTTCCAAAAACAGGCGCAACCGAGCAAGCTTACTACCCCAGTCGTAGAGCTCTCGGAAAGCTTTCCAACGGTATGTTGTGTGCTGCATAATTCCTTACGGATTAAAAGTTATGGGATCGGAAAGACAAAGACCTGGTCACAGTCCCCACGCCCTTAGTTTGTGGGCCCAGCCTCTACGCCAAGTGAAATTGTCTTGCCCAAGATGCCATGGGACTCGATAATAGAAATGTGACGGTTAAAGCATCTTGCCAAGAATGAACGGGGCACAAAAACAAAATGAAAAGGGGGGTGCAACACGAGGACTTCTCAAGGGGTCACCCATTCTAGTACTACTCTCACCCAAGCATGCTTCACTTTTGAGTTCTGATGGGATCCAGTGCATTAGTGCTGATATGATCGCACCCGTCATGTTGAGGGCGCAAAGCCCTTATATGTTCTCCTTTACGCGACTCACGACGAATGATCCGGGACAAAGAAACATCACAAAAAGAAGAAAAAAGGCCCAAAACTGATAAAAATGTTCAATTTTGGGGTCTGAAAATAGGCGCAGCCGAGCAGGCTTGCTTCCCACCGTAGAGCTCTGGGTTAGCTTTCCAACGGTATATTGTGCGCCGCATAACTCCTTACGGATCAAAAGTAATGGGCACCGGAGCGACGGAGACCAGGTCACAGGCCCCACGGCCCTGGTTTGCGGGCCTAGCCTCTACGCGAAGGGAAGTTGTCTTGCCCAATATGCAAATGACTCGATAATAGAAATGTGACGGATAAAGCATCTTGGCATGCCTGAACGGGGGCAAAAAAATAAAACGAAAAGGGGGGTACAACTCGAGGACTTTACCGTGGGTCACCCATCCTAGTACTAATCTAGCCCAACCACGCTTAAATCCAAAGTTCTGATGGGATCCGGTGCATTAGTGCTGGTATGATCGCACTTGTCTTGTTGAGGGTGCAAAGCCCTTATGTGTTGTCCTTTAAGCGGCTCACGACTAACGATCCGGGATGAAGAAACAGCGCAAAAAGAAGAAAAGTGGCCTAAAACTGATGATAATGTTTGATTTTGGGGTTCGAAAACAGGCGCAGCCGAGCAGGCTTGCTACTCCCATCGTAGAGCTCTCGAAATAGCATTCTAACGGTATGTTGTGCACTGTATAATTCCTTATGGATCCAAAGTTATGGACACCGGAGCGACGGAGACCTGGTCAGAGGCCCCACGCCCTCGGTTTGCTGGCCCAGCCTCTACGCGAAGCGTAGTTGTCTTGCCCAAGATGCCGTGGGACTCGATAATAGAAATGTGACTGATAAAGCATCTTGGCAAGCCTGAACGGGGGCAGAAAAACAAAACGTAAAGGGGATACAACAAGAGGACTTCCCAGGGGGTCACCTATCCTAGTACTACTCTCACCCTAGCACGCTTAACTTTGGAGTTCTAATGGGATCCGGTGTATTAGTGTTGGTATGATCACACCCATCATGTTGAGGGCGCAAATCCCTTATGTGTCGTCCTTTACGCAGCTCACGATGAACGATCCGGGATGAAGAAACAACGCAAAAAAAGAAAAGTGGCCCGAAAATGATGAACACTCTTGATTTTGGGATCCGAAAATAGGTACAGCAACGATCAGGCATGCTGCTCCCATCGTAGAGCTCTCGGAGACCTTTCTAACGGTATGCTGTGTGCTGTATAACTCCTTACGGATCAAAAGTTATGGGCACCGGAGCGACGGAGACCTAGTAGGAGGCCCCACCCACCCGGTTTGCTGGCCCTTCCTCTACGCGAAGCTAAGTTTTCTTGCCCAAGATGCCGTGGGACTCGATAATAGAAATGTGATGGATAAAGCATCTTGTCAAGACTAAACGGGGCAAAAAAACAAAACGAAAAAGGGGGTGCAACACTAGGATTTCCCATGGGGTTACCCATCCTAGTACTACTCTCACCCAAGCACGCTTAACTTCCGAGTTCTGATGGGATCCAGTGCATCAGTACTGATATGATACCACCCGTCATGTTGAGGGCACAAAGCCCTTATGTGTCGTCCTTTACGCGACTCAAGACAAACGATATAGAATGAAAAAACAGCACAAAAAGAAGAAAAGTGGCACAAAACTGATGAAAACTTTTGACTTTAAGCTGTAAAAACAGACGCAGCCGAGCAGGCTTGCTCTTCCTATCGTAGTGCTCTTGGAGAGCTTTCCAACGGTATGCTGTGTGCCATATAACTCCTTACAGATCAAAAGTTATGGGCACCGAAACGACGGAGACCTGGTCATAGGCCCCATCCCCAAGGTTTGTCGGCCCTGCCTCTATGCGAAGCAAAGTTGTCTTGCCCAAGATGTCGTGGGACTCGATAATAGAAATGTGACGGATAAAGCATCTTGGCATACCAGTATGGGGCAAAAAAGGAAAATGAAAAGGGGGGTGCAACACTAGGATTTCCCAGCGGGTCACCCATCCTAGTACTACCTCGCCCAAGCACGCTTAACTTTGGAGTTCTGATGGGATCCGGTGAATTAGTATTGATATGATATCACTTGTCATGTTGAGGGCGCAAAGCCCTTATGTGTCGTCCTTTACGAGACTCACAACGAACGATACGGGACGAAGAAACAGCCCAAAAAGAAGAAAAGTGGCCCAAAATTGATGAAAACGTTCAATTTTAGGTTTCAAAAATAGGAGCAACTGAGCAAGCTTGCTACCCTAGTCGTAGAGCTCTCGGAGAGCTTTTCAACGGTATGTTATGCGCCGCATAATTCCTTACGGATCAAAAGTTATAGGACCGAAGAGACAAAGTCCTGGTAACAATCCCTACGCCCCTAGTTTACGGGCCCAGCCTCTACACGAAGTGAAGTTGTCTTGCCCAATATGCTATGGTACTCGATAATAGAAATGTGATAGATAAAACATCTTGGCAAGCCTGAACGGGGGCAAAAAAACAAAACGAAAAGGGGAGTGCAACTCGAGGACTTTCCCGTGGGTCACCCATCCTAGTACTACTCTCGCCCAAGCGCGCTTAACTTCGGCATTCTGATAGGATCCGGTGTATTACTGCTAGTATGATCGCACCTGTCATGTTGAGGGCGCAAATCCCTTATGTGTCGTTCTTTACGCGGCTCACGACTAACGATCTGGGATGAAAAAACTGCGCAAAAAGAAGAAAAGTGGCCTAAAACTAATGATAACATTTGATTTTGGGGTTCTAAAACAGGCGCAGCCGAGCAGGCTTGCTGCCCCAGTCGTAGAGCTCTCGAAAGAGCATTCCAACGGTATGCTGTGCGCTACATAATTCCTTACGGATCCAAAGTTATAGGCACCGGAGACCTGGTCAGAGGACCCACGCCCTTGGTTTGCTGGCCCAGCCTCTACGCGAAGCAAAGTTGTCTTGCCCAAGATGCCGTGGGACTCAATAATAGAAATGTGACGGATAAAGCATCTTAGCAAGCCTGAACAGGGGCAAAAAAACAAAACGTAAAGGGGGGTACAACACGAGGACTTCCAGGGGGTCACCTATCCTAGTACTACTCTCGCCCTAGCACACTTAAATTCGGAGTTCTGATGGGATCCGGTGCATTAGTGTTGGTATGATCGCACCCGTCATGTTGAGGGCGCAAAGCCCTTATGTGTCGTCCTTTACGCGACTCACGGTGAACGATCCGGGATGAAAAAATAACACAAAACGAAGAAAAGTGGCTCGAAACTGATGAAAACGTTCGATTTTAGGGTCCAAAAATAGGCGCTGCTGAGTAGCTTGGTGCCCCCGTCGTAGAGCTCTCGAAAGAGAATTCTAACGGTATGGTGTGCACCACATAACTCCTTACGGATTAATAGTTATAGGCACCGGAGCGACGGAGACCTGGTAATAGGCCCCATGCTGTAGGTTTGAGGGGCCCAGCCTCTACACGAAGTGAAGTTGTCTTACCCAAGATGCCGTGGGACTCAATAATAGAAATGTAACGGATAAAACATCTTGGCAAGCTTGAACGGGGGCAAAAAGAAAAAAAGAAAAAGGGGTTGCAACACGAGGACTTCCTAAGGGTCACCTATCCTAGTACTATTCTCGCCCAAGCACGCTTAACATCGGATTTCTGATGGGATCCTGTGCATTAGTGCTGATATGATCGCACCTGTCATGTTGAAGGCGCAAAGCCCTTATGTGTTGCATTTTACGCAGCTCACTATGATCGATCCGGGAGTAAGAAACAGCGCAAAAAGAAGAAAAGTGGCTCGAAACTGATGAAACATTATGATTTTGGTCTCCGAAAACTAGCGCAACCGAGCAAGATTGTTGCCCCCATCATAGAGCTCTCGGAGAGCTTTCCAACGGTATGCTTTGTGCCGCATAACTTTTTGCGAATCAAAAGTTATGGGAACCGGAGCAACGGAGACCTGGTCACAGGGCGGTTTGCGGGCCCTGCCGCTACGCGAAGCGAAGTTGTCTTGCGCAAGATGCAGTGGGATTCAATAATAGAAATATGACGGATAAAACATCTTGGCAAGCCTGAATGGGGGCAAAAAAACAAAATGAAAAGGGGGGTGCAACACGAGGACTTCCTAGGGGGTCACCCATCCTAGTACTACTCTCGCCCAAGCATGATTAACTTCGGAGTTCTGATGGGATCAAGTGCATTAGTCCTAATATGATCGCACCCGTCATGTCAAGGGAGCAAAGCCCTTATGGGTCGTCTTTTACGCGTCTCACGATGAATGATCTGGGATGAAGAAACATCGCAAAAAGAAGAAAAGTGGCCCAAAACTAATGAAAATGTTTAATTTTGGGCTCCGAAAACAGGCGTAGCCTAGCAAGCTCACTGCCCCCATCGTAGAGCTCTCGGAGAGCTTTCCAAAGGTATGTTGTTTGCTGCATAACTT
Source organism: Ehretia macrophylla (assembly GCA_037974665.1). Lineage (NCBI taxonomy): Eukaryota > Viridiplantae > Streptophyta > Magnoliopsida > Boraginales > Ehretiaceae > Ehretia > Ehretia macrophylla. The sequence continues at coordinate 50,664,915 of CM075777.1, read as the reverse complement.
CTGATGGATCAAAAGTTATGGGCACCGGAACAACGGAGACCTAGTCACAGGCCCCAAGCCCCCGGTTTGCGGGCCCAGCCTCTACGCGAAGCGAAGTTATCTTGCCCAAGATGCTGTGGGACTCGATAATAGAAACGTGATGGATAAAGCATCTTGGCAAGACATAACAGGGGCAAAAAAACAAAACAAAAAGGAGGGTGCAACACGAGGACTTCCCAGCAGGTCACCCATCCTAGTACTACTCCCGCCCAAGCACACTTAACTTCGGAGTTCTGATAGGATCCGGTGCATTAGTGCTGATATGATCGCACACGTTATGTTGAGGGTGCAAAGCCCTTATGTGTTGTCCTTTACGCTGCTCACGACGAACGATCTAGGACGAAGAAACATCACAAAAAGAAGAAAAGTTGCCCGAAACTGATGAAAATGTTTGATTTTAGGCTCCGAAAACAAGCGCAGCTGAGCAGGCTAGCTGCCCCAATCGTAGAGCTCTCGGAGAGCTTTCCAAAGGTATGCTACGCACCTTATTACTTCTTACGAATCAAAAGTTATGGGCACCAGAGCGACGGAGACCTAGTCACAGGCCCCATACCCTCAGTTTACAGGTCCGGCCTCTACGTGAAGTGAAGTTGTCTTGCCAAACAAGCCGTGGGACTCGATAATAGAAATGTGACGGATAAAGCATCTTGGCAAGCCTGAACAAGGGCAAAAAAACAAAATGAAAAGGGGGAAGCAACACGAGGACTTCCCAGGGGTTCACCCATCCTAGTACTACTCTCGCCCAAGCACGCTTAACTTCGGACTTCTGATGGGATCCTGTGAATTATTGCTGATATGGTCGCATCCGTCATGTTGAGTGCAAAAGCCCTTATGTGTCGTCCTTTACACGGCTCACGATGAACGTTCCAGGACGAAGAAACAGTGCAAAAAGAAGAAAAGTGGCTCGAAACTGATGAAAATGTTTGATTTTAGGCTCTGAAAATAGTCGCAGCCGAGTAAGCTTGTTGCCCCCATCGTAGAGCTCTCGGGGAGCATTCTAACGTTATGTTGTGCGCCGCATAACTCCTTATGGATCAAAAGTTATGGGCACTATAGCGACGGAGACCTGGTAACAGTCCCACGCCACCGGTTTGCGGGCCCAGCCACTACGCGAGTGAAGTTCTATTTCCAGAGATGCCATGGGACTTGATAATAGAAATGTGACGGATAAAAAATATTGGGAAGCCTGAACGGGGGAAAAAAACAAAACAAAACGAAAAGGGGGATGCAACACGAGGACTTCCTAGGGGGTCACCCATCCTAGTACTGCTCTTACCCAACCATGCTTAACTTCGTAGTTCCGATGGGATCCTGTGCATTAGTGTTGTTATGATCGCACCCATCATGTTGAGGGAGCAAAGCCCTTATGTGTCATCCTTTACGCGGCTCACGACTAATGATCCGGGATGAAGAAACAGTGTAAAAAGAAGAAAAGTGGCCCAAAACTGATGAAAACATTTGATTTTGGGCTTCGAAAATAGGCGCAGCAGGGTAGGCTAGTTATTGATCTCGTAGAGCTCTCAGAGAGCTTTCCGACGGTATGCTGTGTGCCGCATAACTCTTTACGGATCAAAAGTTATGGGCACCGGAGTGACGAAGACCTAGACACAGGCCCCACGCCTCCGGTTTGCAGGCCTTGCCTCTACGCGAGGCAAAGTTGTCTTACCCAAGATGCTGTGGGACTCGATAATAGAAATGTGACGGATAAAACATCTTGCCAAGCCTAAACGGGGCGAAAAAACAAAACGAGAAAAGGGGTACAACATGAGGACTTCTTAGGGGGTCACCCATCCTCGTTCTACTATCGCTCAAGTATGCTTAACTTCGGAGTTCTGATGGGATCCGGTGCATTAGTGCTGATTTGATAGCACCCGCCATGATGAGGGAACAAAGCCCTTATGTGTTGTTCTTTACGCGGCTCACGACGATCGATCCGGGATGAAGAAACAGCGCAACAAGATGAAAAGTGGACCAAGACTGATGAAAACGTTCAATTTTTGGGTCCGAAAATAGGTACAATCGAGCAGGCTTGCTGCCCCTGTCGTAGAGCTCCCGAAAGAGCATTCCAACAGTATGGTGTGTGCCGCATAACTACTTACGGATCCAAAGCGATAGGCACCGGAGTGACGGAGACCTGGTCACAGGCCCCAAACCCTCGGTTTACGGGCCAAGCCTCTACGTGAAGCAAAGTTGTCTTGCCCAAGATGCCGAAAATAGAAATGTGACTAATAAAGCATCTTGGCAAGCCTGAACGGGGGCAAAAAAGCAAAAGCTAAAGGGGATTGCAACACGAGGACTTCCCAGGGGCACACCCATCTTACTACTACTCTCGCCCAAGCACGCTTAACTACGGAGTTTTGATGGGATTCTGCGCATTAGTGTTGTTATGATCGCAACCGTCATGTTGAGGGAGTAAAGCCCTTATGTGTCGTCCTTTACGCGGCTCACGACAAACGATCCGGGATGAAGAAATAGCGCAAAAAGAAGAAAAGTGGAACAAAAATGATGAAAATATTTAATTTTGGGCTCTGAAAACAGGCACAGCGAGCTGGCTGCCCCCATCGTAGAGTTCTTGGAGAGCTTTTTAAAGGTATGATGTGCTCCGCATAACTTCTTACAGATCAAAAGTTATGGGCTCCGGAGCGACGGAGACCTAGTCACAGGCCGTACGCCCTCGGTGTGCGGGCACAGCCTCCACGCGAAGGGAAGTTGTCTTGCCCAAGATGTCGTAGGACTCGATAATAGAAATGTGACGGATAGAGCATCTTGGCAAGCGTGAACGGGGCAAAAAAAAAATGAAAAGGGGGGTACAAACCGAGGTCTTCCGAGGGTGTTGGTCATCATAGTACTACTCTCGCCTAAGCATGCTTAACTTCGTAGTTCTGATGGGATCCGGTGCATTAATGTTGGTATGATCGCACCCATCAAGTTGAGGGCGCAAAGCCCTTATGTGTCATCCTTTACGAAGCTCATGACTAACGATCCAGGATGAAGAAACAACACAAAAAGAAGAAAAGTGGCCTAAAATTGATGATAGCGTTAGATTTTGGGGTCTGAAAATAGGCACAGCCGAGCAGGCTGGCTGCCCCGTCGTAGAGCTCTCGAAAGAGTATTCCAACGATATGTTGTGCGCCATATAATTCTTTACAGAGCCACGTCCTCGGTTTGCTGGACCAGGCTCTACGCAAAACGAAGTTGTCTTGCCCAAGATGCCGTCGGACTCGATAATAGAAATGTGTCGGATAAAGCATCTTGGTAAGCCTGAACAGGCGCAGCCGAGCAAGCTTGCTGTGCCCATCGCAGAGCTCTTGGGGAGCATTCCAACGATATGCTGTGCGTTGCATAACTCCTTACGGATCAAAAGTTATAGGTACCAGAGCGACGGAGACCTGGTCACAGGCCTATGCCCCCGGTTTGTAGGCCCAGCCACTATGCGAAGTGAAGTTCTATTGCCCAAGGTACTGTGGGACTCGATAATAGAAATGTGACTGATAAAGGATCTTGGCAAGCCTTAATGGGGGAAAAAAAACAAAACAAAAAGGGGTGTGCAACGCGAGGATTTCCTAGGGGGTTACCCATCCTAGTATTACTATCGCCCAAGCATGCTTAACTTTGGAGTTCTGTTGGGATTTGGGGCATTAGTGCTAATATGATAGTACCTGTCATGTTGAGGGAACAAAGCCCTTATGTGTCGTTCTTTACGCGGCTCACGACGATCGATTCGGGATGAAGAAATATGGTAAAAAGAAGAAAAATGCACCGAAATAGATGAAACGTTCGATTTTGGGGTCCGAAAATAGGCGCAACCGAGCAGGCTTGCTGCCCCCGTCATAGAGCTCTCGAAAGAGCATTCCAACGGTATGGTATGCGCCGCATAATACCTTATGAATCAAACGTTATAGGCATTGGAGCGACGAAGACCTAGTCACAGTCCCTACTCCATCGATTTGCGGGCCCAATCTCTACGCGAAGTGAAGTTGTCTTGCCCAAGATGTCGTAGGACTCAATAATAAAAATGTGACGGATAAAACATCTTGGTAAGCCTGAACGTGGGCAATAAAACAAAATGAAAATGGGGGTGCAACGCGAGGACTTCCTAAGGGTCACCCAACCTAGTACTACTCTTGCCCAAGCACGCTCAACATCGGAGTTCTGATGGGATCCTTTGTATAAGCGCTGGTATGATCGCACTCATCATGTTGAGGGTACAAAGCCCTTATGTGTCGTCCTTTGTGCGGCTCACTACTAACCATCCAGGACGAAGAAACAACACAAAATGAAGAAAAGCGGCCTAAAACTAATGATAACGTTCGATTTTGGGGTCTGAAAATAGGCACAGCTGAGCAGGATTATTGCCCCCGTCGCAAAGCTCTCGAAAGAGCATTCCAACGATATGATGTGCGCCGTATAATTCCATACGGATCAAAAGTTATGGGCACCGGAGCGACGGAGACCTGGTCACAGGCACCAAACCCTAGGTTTGCGGGCCAAGCCTCTACGCAAAGCGAATTGTCTTGCCCAAGATGCCGGAAATAGAAATGTGACTAATAAAGCATCTTGACAAGCCTGAACGGGGTAAAAAAAACTAAACAAAAAGGGGGGTGCAACACGAGGACTTCCCAGGGGGTCACCCATCCTAGTATTACTCTCGCCCAACCACGATTAACTTCGTAGTTCTGATGGGATGCTGTGCATTAGTGCTGTTATGATTGCACTCGTCATGTTGAGGGAGCAAAGCCCTTATGGGTCGTCCTTTACGCGGCTCATGACAAACGATCCGAGACGAAGAAACAACGCAAAAAGAAGAAAAGTGGCCCAAAACTGATGAAAATGTTTAATTTTGGGCTCTGAAAACAGGCGCAGCCTAGCAGGCTGGCTGCCACCATCGTAGAGCTCTCGAAGAGCTTTTTAAAGGTATGTTGTGCGCCGCATAACTTCTCACGAATCAAAAGTTATAAGCACCGTAGCGACGGAGACCTAGTCATAGGCCGCACGCCCCCGTTTTGCGGGCCCAGCCTCTTCGCGAAGCGAAGTTTTCTTGCCCAAGATGCCGTGGGACTCGATAATAGAAATGTGACGGATAAACCATCTTGGCAAGCCTGAACGGGGGCAAAAAAGCAAAAAGCTAAAAGAGGTTGCAACACGAGGACTTCCCAGGGGGTCACCTATCCTAGTACTACTCTCACCCTAGCACGCTTAACTTCGGTGTTCTGATGGGATCTGGTGTATTAGTGCTGGTATGATCACACTCATCATGCTGAGGGTGCAAAGCCCTTATGTGTCGTCCTTTACGCAGCTCACGACGAACGATCCGAGACGAAGAAACAACACAAAAAGAAGAAAAATGGCCCGAAACTGATGAAAATGTTCAATTTTGGGGTCTGAAAATAGGGGCAGCCGAGCAGCTTGCTGCCCCCATAGTAGAGCTCTCGAAAGAGCATTCCAACTCTATGGTGTGCGCCGCATAACTCCTTACGGATCAAAAGTTATTGGCACTAGAGCGACGGAGACTTGGTCACAGTCCCCACGACCTCGGTTTGCGAGCCCAGCCCCTACGCGAAGCGAAGTTGTCTTGCCCAAGATGTTGTGGGACTCAATAATAGAAATTTGACGAATAAAACATCTTCGCAAGCCTGAACAGGGGCAATAAAACAAAACGAAAATGGGGGTGCAACGCGAGGACTTCCTAAGGGTCACCCAACCTAGTACTACTCTTACCCAAGCATGTTTAACATCTGAGTTCTGATGGGATCCTGTGTATTAGTGTTGGTATGATCGCACCTGTCATGTTGAGGGTGCAAAGCCCTCATGTGTTGTCCTTTGCGCTGCTCACGACTAACGATCCAGGACGAAGAAACATGGCAAAAAAGAAGAAAAATGGCCTAAAACTGATGATAACGTTCGATTTTGGGGTTTGAAAACAGGCGCAGCCGAACAGGATTACTGCCTCCATCGTAGAGCTCTCGAAAGAACATTCTAACGGTATGTTGTGCGCCGTATAATTCCTTACAGATCCAAAGTTATGGGCACCGGAGCGACGGAGACCTAGTCACAGGCCCTGCGCCCCAGGTTTACGAGCCCAGCCTCTACGCGAAGCGAAGTTGTCTTGCCCAAGATGTTGTAGGACTCGATAATAGAAATTTGACGGATAAAACATCTTCACAAGCCTGAACAGGGGCAATAAAACAAAACAAAAATGGGGGTGCAACGCGAGGACTTCCTAAGGGTCACCCAACCTAGTACTACTCTCACCCAAGCATGCTTAACATCGGAGTTCTGATGGGATCCTGTGTATTAGTGTTGGTATGATCGCACCCGTCATATTGAGGGTGTAAAGTCGTTATGTGTCGTCCTTTACGCGGCTCACGACTAAAGATCCAGGATGTAGAAACAGTGCAAAAAGAAGAAAAGTGGCCTAAAACCGATGATAACGTTCGATTTTAGGGTTCGAAAACAAGCGCAGCCGACCAGGCTAACTGCCCCCGTCGTAGAGCTCTCGAAAGAGCATTCCAACGGTATGCTGTGCGCTGCATAATTCCTTACAGATCCAAAGTTATGGGCATCAGAGCGACAAAGACCTGGTTTGAGGACCCACGCCCTCGGTTTGCTGGCCCAGCCTCTACGCAAAGTGAAGTTGTCTTGCCAAAGATGCCGTGGGACTCGATAATAGAAATGTGACAGATAAAGCATCTTCGTAGGCCTGAACGGGGGCAAAAAAGCAAAAGCTAAAGGGGGTTGCAACACGAGGACTTCCCAGGGGGTCACCTATCCTAGTACTACTTTCGCCCTAGCACGCTTAACTTTAGAGTTATGATGTGATCTGGTATATTAGTGCTGGTATGATCACACCTGTCATGTTGAGGGTGCAAAGCCTTTATGTGTCGTACTTTATGCTGCTCACGATGAACAATCCGAGACGAATAAACAACACAAAAAGAAGAAAAGTAGCCCGAAACTGATGAAAACATTCAATTTTGGGGTCTGAAAATAGGGGCAGCCGATCAGCTTGCTGCCCCCGTCGTAGAGCTCTTGAAAGAGCATTCCAACGGTATGGTGTGCGCCACATAACTCTTTACGGATCAAAAGTTATAGGCACTGGATCGACGGAGACCTGGTCACAGTCCCCACGCCCTCAGTTTGCGGGCCCAGCCTCTACACGAAGCGAAGTTGTCTTGCCCAGGATGTAGTGGGACTCGATAATAGAAATGTGTCGGATAAAATATCTTGGCAAGCCTGAACGGGGGCAAAAAAACAAAACGAAAAAGGGGTGCAACGCGAGGACTTCCTAAGGGTCACCCAACCTAGTACTACTCTCGCCCAAGCACGTTTAAAATTGGAGTTCTGATGGGATCCTGTGCATTAATGCTGATATGATCGCAGTCGTCTTGTTGAGGACTTCTCACGACGAACAATCCGGGACAAAGAAACTGCGCAAAAAGAAGAAAAATGGACTAAAACTAATAAAACCATTTGATTTTGGGCTCTGAAAATAGGTGCAACCAAGCAAGCTTGCTGCTCCCATCATAGATCTCTCGGAGAGCTTTCCAACGGTATGTTGTGCGCCGCATAACTCCTTACGGATCAAAAGTTATGGGCACTGGAGCGACGGAGTCCTAGTCATAGGCCCAACACCCCCGGTTTGCAGGCCCAACCTCTACGCGAAGTGGTGTTGTCTTGCCTACCATGCCGTGGGACTCGATAATAGAAATGTGATGGATAAAGCATCTTGGCAAGCCTGAACAGGGGCAAAAAAACAAAATGAAAAAGGGTGTGCAACACGAGGACTTCCCAGGGGGTCACCCATCCTAGTACTACTCTCGCCCAAGCATGATTAACTTCGGAGTTCGGATTTGATCTGGTGCATTAGTGCTGATATGATCGCACTCGTCATGTTAAGGGCGCAAAGCCTTTATGTGTCGTCCTTTACGCAGCTCACGATGAATGATCTAGGACGAAGAAACATCGTAAAAAGAAGAAAAGTGGCCCAAAACTAATGAAACTATTTGATTTTAGGGTCCGAACACAGGCATAGACGAGCAGTCTAACTGCCCCCATCGTAGAGCTCTTAAAACGATTTCCAAAGGTATGCTGTTTGTTGCATAACTTCTGACGGATCAAAAGTTATGGGCACCGGAGTGACGGAGACCTAGTCACAGGCCCCACGCCTCAGGTTTGCGGGCTCAGCCTCTACGCGAAGCGAAGTTATCTTGCCCAAGATTCTATGGGATTCGATAATAGAAATGTGACAGATAAAGCATCTTGGCAAGCCTGAACGGGGGCAAAAAAACAAAATGAAAATGGGGAAGCAACACGAGGACTTCCCAGGGGTTCACCCATCCTAGTACTACTCTCGCCCAAGCACGCTTAACTTCGGAGCTCTAATGGGATCCGGTGAATTAGTGATGATATGATCGGATCCGTCCTGTTGAGGGCAAAAGCCCTTATGTGTTGTCCTTTATGCGGCTCACGATGAACGATCCGGGACGAAGAAACAGCTCAAAAAAAAGAAAAGTGGCCCGAAACTAATGAAATGTTTTATTTTGGGCTATGAAAACAGGCGCAACAGAGTAGGCTAGTTACTGCCATCGTAGAGCTCTCGGAAAGCTTTCCAACGGTATGCTGTGCACCACATAACTCCCTACATATCAAAAGTTATGGGCACGGGAGCGACAGAGACCTAGTCACAAGCCCATACCCCTAATTTACGGGCCCAGCCACTACACGAAGCGAAGTTCTGTTGCCCAAGATGCCGTGGGACTCGATAATAGAAATGTGACAGATAAAGAATCTTGGCAAGCCTGAACAGGGGCAAAAAAACAAAACAAAAAGGGGGGTGCTACACGAGGATTTCCCAAGGGGTCATCCATCCTAGTACTACTATCGCCTAAGCGCACTTAACTTCGGAGTTCTGATGGGATCTGGTGCATTATTACTGATATGATATCACCTGTCATGTTGAGGGCGCAAAGCCCTTATGTGTCGTCCTTTGTGCAACTCACGACTAACGATCTGGGACGAAAAAATAGCGTAAAAAGAAGAAAAGTGGCCCAAAACTAATGAAAACATTTGATTTTGGGCTCCAAAAACAGGTACAGCAGAGTAAGCTAGTTACAGCTACCGTAGAGCTCTCAGAAAGATTTCCAACGGTATGCTCTGCGCCGCATAACTCTTTACGGATAAAAAGTTATAAGCACCGGAGCGACGGAGACCTAGTCACAGGCCCCACGCCCCCGGTTTGCGGGCCCAGCCTTTACGGGAAGCGAAGTTGTCTCGCCCAAGATGCTGTGGGACTCAATAATAGAAATGTGATGGATAAAACATATTCCCAAGCCTGAACGAGGAAAAAAAACAAAAACAAAAATAAGGGTGTAACACGAGGACTTCCCACGGGGTCACCCATCCTAGTACTATTCTCGCCCAAGCACGCTTAATTTCAGAGTTCTGATGGGATCCGGAGCATTAGTGCTGATTTGATAGCACCCGTCATGTTGAGGGAACAAAGCCCTTATGTGTCGTTCTTAAAGCGGCTCACGACGATCGATCCGGGACGAAGAAACAACACAAAAAGAAGTAAAAATGGACCAAAACGGATGAAAACGTTCGATTTTGGGGTCTGAAAATATGTGCAACCAAGCAGGCTTGTTGCCCCCGTCGTAGAGCTCTCGAAAGAGCATTCCAACGGTATGGTTTGCGCTGCATAACTCCTTACAGATCAAAAGTTATGGGCACCGGAGTGACGGAGACCTGGTCGCAAGCCCCACACGCTCGGTTTGCGGGCCAAGCCTCTACGCGAAGTGAAGTTGTCACGCCCCAACCCGGCCTATAAAGGTTAGACTGGGGTATGATCTAAACATTCAAGTCACGTCTCGTACTTAACCGTTCATGATGATTTAACACTTAACGTCTTGGCCTAAACTCCAAAGTTTTTTGGTAAACCGGCAGCATAACGGCTGTAATTGGGTTCTTTGGTTTGACCTAATTCTCGACACGCCTCAATTATTCCAATCATTAATCCAATTCCATTAAGGACTCCTATTTGACACCAACCGATTGGCTAACTAGTTTACCTTGAAAGTCTCATTTGGTTAATAAGCCTATCATGATAACTATGTCCTGTTTATTTGTCAATTTCCTATCATGCAAGTACCTATTATCCTTTAGTTTGCAAATGAGCACCTAAGTGAAATTAGATAGAATTAACTTAGTTGATTGTTCATCTAGTGGTTTGAATGCCTATGATAACTACTAATTAAGAAAACGAAATCAAACAACCAAATAAAAGTTCGTCCGGTTATAGATAGTACAATCCCAGAATTAGACCCAAATTACAATGGGGTCATTTACATCAATAAACAACGAGCAACATAAAAGAAATAGTCTTCAAGTAGCATAGTTCACAAATAGCCAAAATCACGCAAAGCACACAAGATAGGCAATCACTCCAAGGAATCATCGTTAGGCACATCGTCCTCGGGTACCTGTTCTTGATCTTCTTCACCTGAGATGATAAAAGAGGGTGAGTCCTTATGAACTCAACGAGGGGGAACGAGAAATAAGTTTTGAAACTCATTTTCCGGTTAAACTTATGAAAATCCCTTTCTCAAACATGAATACAACAGAAATACAACTACAAAAATACAAGTATAGAACAGGAATACCAGTCTTTCCTCCCCGAGGTTCTCTAGGAACCAAGCGGGAGTACTTATACACATAATAAAAAGGATACGGCGAGCTTTTGCTCTCAGATCAATTTCAGAATCAGAAGTTGCGGCCGACTTCAAATCATCCCCCAAAACACGCCAGGTGGGTGTACTCCGGATGTACCCCAAAATCCTACGACCCAACTCTCCAAGGAAGTCTAGCCCCCAAGCGAGAGAGGGAATGGGACCATGGTGGTCACGATAACACCGGCAAGCCCGATGCCGCCCGGCTTGCGTGATCGCTACCATGCTGACAGGAAAGGTTGTAACCTTGTATGCAATGCACATTTATGACAGGTAATCACAGTAGGAGGACAACAAAGTAGGTTGTCTCCGGACAGTCATAAGATTGCACATTGACCAAGTAAACAGGTAGGGCACGATAAAACAGGTAATATATCACAGTAGGAGGACAACAAAGTAGGTTGCCTCCGGACAGTCATAAGATTGCACATTGACAGGTAGACAAGCAAGGCACGATAAGACATGAAAATTTCACTTGAAGGCATATAGAGTTATATGAAAATTAAACGGGAAGCCATGTAACACATGTAAAACAGGCCATATAACTCATTAAGAAGTCCACATGATCAAGTGATAAGATTATTCAACATGCAATGACATCAATCATGGGTTCGGGTGCAAGAAAAGCTTATTTGTCAACATGCAATGGTCAAAATCACATTTGAAGTTATAAGAAATTAACGGGCAGCCTACTAAGCATATAATTTCCACACAATATCCAAATGATCAACACTTAGCAAGACTACCTAGGCATTAGGGTTTCCGTTTCATGCTTAACCGCGTGATTAAACCCTAAGTCAACTCAAAATCATTCTCAAGTCATGCATCATTCAATTCAAACATCCTCAAGTACCCAAAACAGTCCACACAACATTCCAACACCACAATTCCAAGCAATTAGTACCACAAGAGAGGTTACATCAATTTTCCAAGCATATAGCTATGTGAAACCTTTACTGCAATAGGCTGTTTTCTCACAATCAATAGGATAACCAAACAATCTCCAAATCTAGTGAATAAGATTTCAAATTAAAGCTTAACAAGTTAACTAAAATCAGAAACAAACCTTGCATCAATTGGAGTTCGGGATCATTAGATATTGCCGAAACAGTGGAATAGCTCAAAACTGTCCAGATTTGCATACTTTTCAGAAATTGTCGTTTTTGAGGTCCTTAGGGTCAGTTTTTAGCCTTGGTCCATTTCTGACAAAGTTGTCCAGAAATGAAAAATCTAGCAGCATACCAATTTTCATGCATTTTGGACAACATTTACTAAGTCAAATATGGTTCGTTCCACAAGGTCAGTGCATCTGCCAAAACCTGATTCATTTTTCCAGATTTCCAGATTTGGTCACATTTTAATGATTTGCCATTTTCAGGACCTTAGAGTCAAAATTATCTTCGGCCTATTTCTGGCAAAAATGTTCAAAACTGTCCAAACTAGTCACCCAACAATTTTCAAGCATTTTCAACATCATTTGCTTAGCTAAACTTACCTCGAACAGACTGGTCAGAGAGCTGTCATCCATTTTGACTTCACCTAGCATCGTTTTCAAGCCAAGATCTTGCCATGCATGGTTGTTTAAGCTTATGAACGACCATATATCTCAAGTACAGAAGCAAATACACACATTTATGAGCATGCATGTGAGTTTTTAGAGAGTTTTCAAAAGGTTTTAACCCTCACCTTTGCAATCAACCAAAAGATGCTCAAAAACTTGTTGAAGCTTCAAATCTCTTCTTCTTCTTGCTTAGCCGAGATTCCAACTTGGTTTCTCTATTTTTCCTAGCTTAGTGATCAATCTCTTAGCACATGCATGAGGTTAGAACAAGAAGAAAAGAAATGGAAGCCAAGAAAACTCACCTAGGCCGAAAATGGTGACTCAAAATGCTTGCATGTGTGTTTCTTGCATCCTAGCTTGCTTGGGTGAGTTTCTTTGCTTGTGGTTTGACTTGATGCACCATAGGATGATGAAGATGAGCTAAGAGGTGGAGAGAACTCAGCCAAAACCGAAATGGAGAGAGAGAGTGAGAGGGAGAGAGAGAAAATGTGAGGAAAGTGAGAGAAATGAGAGAAAAATGAGGCTTTTGCAATTTTTTGAGCATGTGGTCAGCCTTGGGCTTCCAAATCTGAATTTTTGTGTCTTCAAGGTGGAATTTGAAATGTTAGCATGGGCCATGAGTGGTTTGGTCGAAAATGAGAGGAAATTGAGGTGGTTTTGGGCAATTTTTTATGCATTGATAAGTGTTTTTGTGTCATGACTTGTCTAGAATCATTTTGAATTAAACATGCCTGCAAAAATCTGATTTTGTGTCATCTTTTGAATTGTTTTAACATGTGTGTAAGAGAATGTTGGGTATTTAGGGATTTTAGGTAGAATAGAATATAGGGTATGTTTAGAGGTTTGTGAGATTTTGTCTTGTAGTGAGTTTAAAATATAATATTTAGGTGTTAGTGGATTTTGTAGAGATTTGAATTAGGATTATAATAATAGTTAGTGGATTGTGTAGGATTATTTTATTGTCTTGTGCTTTCTGTAGGATTATTTATTGATTAGCGTGGTGGCATGCTTTCCTAGGTCTAGGGCATGAATTACGAGGTAGACATGAACTACGAGGTAAGACACGAACTTCAAGACTAATGCACGTACTTCAAGACTAATGCACAGATTTCAATGCAAATGCACGCAATCCCTAGATAAATATACGTAAACCAATACAAGGCACGTAATTCAAGACACGACTCTTAAACATAGGTTAAAGCACGCAGTTCAAGGTTAATGCACACGAAACGAAGAGACACACAAAAATCGAGGTCTCGAACGTAAATTAAGGTCATGGTATGCTTATCTAGGTATCGCACGTATATCGAGGATTAGGGCACACAATTCTAGGTTAAGGCATGTATAACGAGACATGCACAAAAACCAAGATAGGGCACGTAATCCAAGGTCAATCGTACAGTTCTAGGTCTAAGGCACGCAAATCGAGGTAAGGCACGTTATTCGGGGTCGGGCCTCACAGAAGTTATCTTGCCCAAGATGCCGTGGGACTCGATAATAGAAATGTGACTGATAAAGCATCTTGGCAAGCTTGAACGGGGGCAAAAAAAATTAAACGAAAAGGAGGGTGCAATACGAGGACTTCCGAGGGGGACACCCACCCTAGTACTATTCTCACCCAAGCACGCTTAACTTCGGAGTTCCGATGGGATCCTGTGCATTAGTACTGTTATGATCGCACCCGTCATGTTGAGGGAGCAAAGCCCTTATGTATCGTCCTTTACGCGGCTCACGACAAACGATCCGAGATGAAGGAACAGCACAAAAAGAAGAAAAGTGGCCCAAAACTGATGAAAATGTTTAATTTTGGGCTCTGAAAATGGATGTAGCCGAGCAGGCTGGCTGCCCCCATCGTAGAGCTATCAGAAAGCTTTTTAAACGTATGCTATGCGCCGCATAACTTCTTACGGATTAAAAGTTATGGGCACCGGAGCGACGGAGACTTAGTCACAGGCCGCACGCCCACGGTTTGTAGGTCCAGCCTCTACGCGAAGCGAAGTTGTCTTGCCCAAGTTGCTGTGGGACTCGATAATAGAAATGTGATGGATAATGCATCGTGGCAAGCCTAAACGGGGAAAAAAAACAAAAAATGGGGTGCAACCTGAGGTCTTCCCAGGGGGTCAGCCATCCTAGTTCTACTCTTGTCCAAACACGCTTAACTTCGGAGTTCTGATGGGATCTAGAGTATTAATGCTAGTATGATTGCACCCGTCATGTTGAGGGCGCAAAGCCCTTATGTGTCATCCTTTACGCGGCTCACGACTAACGATCCAAGAAGAAGAAATAGCGCAAAAAGAAGAAAAGTGGCCTAAAACTGACGACTAACGATCCAAGAAGAAGAAATAGCGCAAAAAGAAGAAAAGTGGCCTAAAACTGATAATAACGTTTGATTTTGGGGTTCAAAAATAAGAGCAGCCGAGCAAGCTTTGCGCCGCATAATTCCTTACGGTATGCTTTGCGCCGCATAATTCCTTACGGATCCAAAGTTATGGGCACCGGAGCGACGGAGACCTGGTCTGAGGAGCCACGCCCTCGGTTTGTTGGCCCAGCCTCTACGCGAAGCGAAATTGTCTTGCCTAAGATACCGTGGGACTCGATAATAGAAATGTGACTAATAAAGCATTTTGACAAGCCTGAACGGGGGCAAAAAAGCAAAAGCTAAAGGGAGTTGCAACACGAGGACTTCCCAGGAGGTTACCTATCCTAGTCCTACTCTCGTCCTAGCACGCTTAACTACGAAGTTCTGATGGGATCCGGTGCATTAGTGCTAGTATGAATACCCCAGTCATGTTGAGGGCACAAAGCCCTTATTTGTCGTCCTTTACGCGGCTCACAACGAACGATTCGAGACAAAGAAACAAAACAAAAAGAAGAAACGTGGCCCGAAATATATGAAAATGTTCAATTTTGGGGTCCGAAAATAGTGGCAGCCGAGCAGTTTGCTGCCCCCATCGTAGAGCTCTCGAAAGAGCATTCCAATGGTATGGTTTGCGCAGCATAACACCTTACAGATCAAAAGTTATGGGCACTTGAGTGACGGAGACCTGGTTATAGTCCCCACACCCCTGATTTGTGGGCCTAGCCTCAACGCGAAGTAGAGTTGTCTTGCCCACCATGCCGTGGGACTCGATAATAGAAATGTGACGGATAAAGCATCTTGGCAAGCCTGAACGGGGGCAAAAAAACAAAACAAAAAGGGGGGTGGAACACGAGGACTTCCCAGGGGGTCACCTATCCTAGTACTACTTTCACCCAAGCATGCTTAACTTTGGAGTTCTGATTGGATCCGGTATATTAGTGCTGATATGACTGCACCTGTCATGTTGAGTGCGCAAATCCCTTATGTGTGGTCCTTTACGCAGCTCACGACAAACGATCTGGGACGAAGAAACAGCGCAAAAAGAAGAAAAATGACCCGTACTGATGAAATCTTTTGATTTTGGGCTCCGCAAATAGGCACAGCCTACCAGGATTGCTACCCCCATCGTAGAGCTCTCGGAGAAATTTCCAACGGTATGTTGTGCGCCGCATAACTCCTTCCGGATTAAAAGTTATGGGCTTCAAAGCGACGGAGACATAGTCATAGGCCCCACGCCCCCGATTTGTGGGCCCTACCTCTACGCGAAACAAAGTTGTCTTGCCCAACAAGCCGTGGGACTTGATTATAGAAAAGTGACGGATAAAGTATCTTGGCAAGCCTGAACAGGGGCAAAAAAACAAAACGAAAAGGGGGGTGCAACACGAGGACTTCCCAGGGGGTCACTTATCCTAGTACTACTCTTGCCCAAGCATGCTTAACTTCTGAGTTCTGATGGGATCCGGTGAATTAGTGCTGATATGATTGTACCCGTCATATTAAGGGCACAAAGCATTTATGTGTCGTCCTTTGCGCGGCTCTCGACGAACAATCCGGAACGAAGAAACATCACAAAAAGAAGAAAATTAGCCAGAAACTGATGAAAATGTTTGATTTTGGGTTTCGAAAATAGGCATAGTCGAGCAGGCTCACTGCCCCCATCGTAGAGCTATCAAAGAGCTTTCCAAAGGTATGGTGTTTGCTACATAACTTCTGACTGATCAAAAGTTATGGGCACCGGAGCGTCGGAGACCTAGTCACAGGCCCCACGCCCTACGTTTGCTGGCCCAGACTCTACGTGAAGCGAAGTTATCTTGCCCAAGATGCTGTGGGACTTGATAATAGAAATGTGATGGATAAAGCATCTTGGCAAGCCTGAACGGGGGCAAAAACAAAAAAACAAAAAAAGGGGTGCAACACGAGGACTTCCTAGGGGGTCACCCATCCTAGTACTACTCTCGCCCAAGCACGCTTAACTTCAGAGTTCTGATGGGATCCGGATTATTAGTGCTGATATGATCGCACCCATCATGTTGAAGGAGCAAAGCATTTATGTGTCGTCCTTTACGCGACTCTCGACGAACGATCCGGAATGAAGAAACAGCGCAAAAAGCAGAAACGTACCCTGAAACTGATGAAAATGTTTGATTTTGAGCTCTGAAAATTGGCGCAGCCGAGCAGGCTAACTTCGCCCATCGTAGAGCTCTCGGAGAGCTTTCCAAAGGTATGCTGCACGGCGCAAAACTTCTTACGAATCAAAAGTTATGGGCATCGGAGCGACGGAGACCTAGTCACAGGCCCCACGCCCTTGGTTTACGGGCCCAGCCTCTACGCGAAACAAAGTTTTCTTGCCCAAAATGAAGTAGGACTCGATAATAGAAATATGACGGATAAAGCATCTTGGCAAGCATGAACTGGGGCAAAAAAACAAAACGAAAAGAGGGGGTGGAACACGAGGACTTCCTAGAGGGTCACCCATCCTAGTACTACTCTTGGCCAAGCATGCTTAACTTTAGAGTTCTGATTGGATTTGGTGCATTAGTTCTGATATGATCGCACCCGTAATGTTCAGGGCACAAGGCCCTTATGTGTCATCCTTCACGCGGCTCATGACGAACGATCTGGGATGAAGAAACAGTGCAAAAAGAAGAAAAATGGCCCAAAACTGATGAAAACGTTAGATTTTGGGGTCCAAAAATAGGCGCAGCCGAGCAGGCTTGCTGCCACTAACGTAGAGCTCTCGAAAGAGCATTCCAACGATATGGTGTGCGTCGCATAACTCCTTATGAATCAAAAGTTATGGGCACCGGAGCAACGGAGACCTGGTCACAAGCCCCACACACTCGGTTTGCGGGCCTAGCCTCTGCGCAAAGCGAAGTTGTCTTGCCCAAGATGCCATGGGACTCAATAATAGAAATGTGACTGATAAAGCATCTTGGCAAGCCTGAACGGGGGCAAAAAAACAAAACGAAAAGTAGGGTGCAATACGAGGACTTCCTAGGGGTTCACTAATCTTAGTACTACTCTCGCCCAAGTACGCTTAACTTCGGAATTCTGATAGGATCCTATGCATTAGTGCTGATATGATCATACTCGTCATGTTGAGGGCACAAAGCCCTTATGTGTCGTCCTTTATGCGGCTCACGACGAACGATCCGGGATGAAGAAACAGCGCAAAAAGAAGAAAAATGACCTGAAACTGATGAAAATGTTTAATTTTGGGCTCCAAAAATAGGCAGCCAAATAGGCTAGCTGGCCCCATCGTAGAGCTCTCGGAGAGCCTTCCAAAGCCATGCTGTGCGCCGCATAACTTCTTACGAATCTAAAGTTATGGGCACCGGAGCGACGGAGACCTAGTCACAGGCCCCACGCCCCCGGTTTGCGGGCCCAGCCTCTACACGAAGCGACGTCGTCTTGCCCAACATGCCGTGGAACTCGATAGTAGAAATGTGATGGATAAGGCATCTTGGCTAACCTGAACGGGGCAAAAAACAAAACAAAAAGGGGGGGTGCAACATGAGTACTTCCTAGGGGGTCACCCATCCTAGTACTATTCTCGCCCAAGCATGCTTAACTTCAGAGTTTTGATGGGATTTGGTGCATTAGTGCTGATATGATATCACCCGCCATGTTGAGGATAGAAAGCCCATATGTGTCATCCTTTACGTAGCTCTCGATGAACGATCCGGGACGAAGAAATAGCGCAAAAAGAAGAAAAGTGGCCTGAAACTGATGAAAACGTTTGATTTTGGGCTCAAAAAATAGGTGCAGCCGAGAAGGTTGGTTGCTGCTATTGTAGATCTCTCAGAGAGCTTTGCAACGGTATGCTGTGTGCCACACAACTCCTTACAGATCAAAAGTGGTGGATACCGGAGCGACGGAGACCTAGTCACAGGCCCGACGCCCCCGATTTCCGGGCCTAGCCTCTACGCTTAGCGAAGTTGTCTTGCGCAACATGCCGTAGGACTCGATAACTGAAATATGATGGATAAAGCATCTTGGCAAAATAGAACCGGGCAAAAAATAAAACGAAAAGGGGGGTACAACACGAGGACTTCTTAGGGGGTCACCTATCCTAGTACTACCCTCGCCCAAGCACGTTTAACTTCAGAGTTCTGATTGGATCTGGTGCATTAGTGCTGATATGATCACACCCGTAATATTGAGGGCGCAAAGCCCTTATGTGACGTCCTTAATACGGCATACGACGAACGATCCGGGAAGAAGAAGTCGCGGAAAAAGAAGAAAAATATCCCAAAACTAATGAAACCTTTTGATTTTGGGCAATGAAAATAGGCGCAGCCGAGCAGGCTTGCCTTCTCCACCGTGGAGCTCTCGAAGAGCATTCCAACGATATGCTGTGCGCCGCATAACTCCTTATGGATCAAAAGTTATGGGCACCGGAGCGACGGAGACCTCAGTTTACGGGCCCAGTCTCAACGCGAAGTGAAGTTGTCTTGCCCAAGATGCCGTGGGACTCTATAATAGAATTTTGACGGTATTAAGCATCTTGGCAAGCCTGAATGGGGCAAAAAAACAAAACAAAAAGGGGGGTGCAACACGAGGACTTCCCAAGAGGTCACCCATCCTAGTACTACTCTCGCCCAAGCCTGTTTAACTTCGGAGTTCTGATGGGATCCAGTGAATTAATGCTGATATGATCGCATCCGTCATGTTGAGGGCAAAAGCCCTTATGTGTCGTCCTTTACGCAATTCATGACGAATGATCGCGACGAACAAACAGTGCAAAAAGAAGAAAAGTAACCCGAAATTGATGAAAATATTTTATTTTAGGCTCCAAAAAGAGGCACAGCCGAGCAAGCTTACTGTCCCCATCATAGAGCTCTTGGAGAGCTTTCCAACTGTATGTTGTGCGCTGCATAACTCCTTACGAATGAAAAGTTATGGGCACCGGAACGACGGAGACTTGGTCACAACCCCCACACCCCCGGTTTGCGGGCCCAGCCACTACGCGAAGCAAAGTTCTCTTGCCCAAGATGCCGTGGGACTCGATAATAGAAATGTGACGGATAAAGCATAATGACAAGCCTGAACAGTGGAAAAAAACAAAATGAAAAGAGGGGTGCAACACGAGGATTTCCCAGGGGGTCACCCATCCTATTACTACTATCACCCAAGCATGCTTAACTTCGGAGTTCTGATGGGATCTGGTACATTAGTGCTGATATGATATCACCCGTCATGTTCATGGCGCGAGGCCCTTATGTGTTGTCCTTTACGCAACTCACAACTAACGATCAGGGACGAAGAAACAGCATAAAAAGAAGAAAAGGGGCCCGAAACTGATGAAAACATTAGATTTTGGGCTCCCAAAAATAGGGCAGCCAAGTAGGCTGGTTGCCGCCATCGTAGAGCTCTCGAAGAGCTTTCCAACGGTATGTTATGCGCCGCATAACTCCTTACGGATCAAAAGTTATGGGCACCGGAGCGACGGAGACCTAGTCACATGCCCTACGCCCCCGTTTTACGGGCCCAGCCTCTACGCGAAACGAAGTTCTCTTGCCCAAGATGCTGTTGAACTAGATAATAGAAATGTGACGGATGAAGCATATCAGCAAGCCTGAACGGGGCAAAAAAACAAAATGAAAAGGGGTGTGCAACACGAGGACTTTATAGGGGGTGCAACACGAGGATTTCCCAAGGGGCCACCCATCCTAGTACTACTCTCGCCCAAGCACGCTTAACTTCGGAGTTCGGATGGGATCCGGTGCATTAGTGCTAATTTGATAGCACCCGTCATGTTGAGGGCGCAAAGCTCTTATGTGTCGTACTTTAC
Source organism: Ehretia macrophylla (assembly GCA_037974665.1). Taxonomy (NCBI): domain Eukaryota; kingdom Viridiplantae; phylum Streptophyta; class Magnoliopsida; order Boraginales; family Ehretiaceae; genus Ehretia; species Ehretia macrophylla. The sequence goes on along the minus strand of CM075777.1, from coordinate 50,644,438 downwards.
GCGGCTCACGACGAACGATCTGGGATGAAGAAAAAATGAAAAAAAAGTAAAGTGGCCAGAAACTGATGAAAACGTTCAATTTTGGGGTGCAAAAACAGGCACAGCCGAGCAGGCTTGCTGCCACCGATGGAGAGCTCTCGAAAGAGCATTCCAACGGTATGGTATATGCCGCATAACTCCTTACGGATCAAAAGTTATTGGCACCGGAGCGACAGAGACCTGGTCAATGGCCCCACACCCTCAGTTTGGTGGCCCAGCCTTTACGCGAAGCGAAGTTGTCTTGCCCAAGATACCATGGGACTCGATAATAGAAATGTGACTGATAAAGCATCTTGGCAAGCCTGAACGAGGGTCAAAAAACAAAACAAAAAGGGGGGTGCGACACGAGGACATCCCATGGGGTCACCCATCCTAGTACTACTCTCGCCCAAACACGCTTAACTTCGGAGTTCTGATGGGATTGTGACGCCTGAGTTTTAGCCATGCATTTAACTACTGTTGCATCCCTTATTTGCGCATTTACTTCTATGCCTTATTAACTGACTTGTGACTACTATTCACTCCGTTTTTAAAATGCTTTCTATTAGTTAACTAGCATTTTTATTAAATCATATTAATTGTAAAAGTAGTGGGAAAAATGTGCTTTTGAGCTTAAGGCGTTAGGAAGGCTCGTTTAGAAAATAATTTTAGAAGTCAAGTGAATAGTGTTACGTAATAACTTTATAGATTTAATTAGTTAACCAATGTGTCACCCCTTAGACTCGCTTTTAAAGCTTACTACGCGTATTATATTAGACCATTCAAGCGCCCAAAGGACCCCACCTCAACTTAGCCTTTTATATATCACTTAAACTCTCAAAATGCAAAAGAAAAAAAAAAATAAAAAGCTGAAACAGAACAGAGAGAAGGCCGACAGCAGCATAGAGAGAAAAGAGAAAAATTTTGCCTTTCAATCCTTCAAACCAAGCCCTCCCAAGCCTTGAGCAAGTGGATTAGGGTGTCTTCAAGCCTCCTAGGTGTTCCTACGCGTAGTGGTGAGGGATTTCATAGCTTGTTTTTGCATTTCTAAATAGTTGTCAATTTCTTGATTTGTTGAAAATGTGATCAAATGCCATTGTAATTGTTATCTATGCTAATATACCATCTATATGAATGCTAGAGAACACATTTGAGCCGTTGTTTCGCTTTTTAAACGGTTAGAATCGTTAGTTTGATTTTTAGGGTGAATAGTGACGTTTTTCTAGGGTTTTGCGTAATTGCTCGAATTGGATTGAATTAATGCTTCTAAATGATGCCTTAGGCACTAGTGAAGATAATTAAATAACCCCGTGCACTTTCATTGCCCTTAAATCGCCTAAAAATGGAAAATAGCCGACTTTAAGTTGGGGCTTTCGGGGTTAATGCGATTCCGGGTGGATTCGGGCTTCAATTCTAGTTTCCTTAGGCTACCTAGGTGCTATAGATGCCTTGATATCCCTTGTTTGAAGCCTGGACAATGTAGGTGTAGTTTAAAGCCAAAAGAGGGAAATTGGGGCTTTCGGGGTAAACGCGGGCATTTGATTGAGTTCGAGGGTTGAAAGGGTACCTTGGGGGTTAGTTAGAAGGTTGGGAGAGTTTCTTTTGAAAATGAAATCATTAACTTTGGTTTAGAAGAGAAATAGATCGAAAAACAAAGGGGTTTAGGTGCAATTTAAGTTGTCTCACACTTCTAAACCCATGTCAGGACTTCTTAAGTGTTTATACATGATTTTAAATTGATTTGGAGCTTTTGGAATGATTCTATGCTTATATGGTATAAGTTCATTTGTAAACTGCTTATTAGCTTCTATCTTCGCTTCTATCCTAACTGCATCGAGGTCAACCTACTTTGTTGATCCTCATATGTGTTAATACTTATATTATTGTTGTTAACTTGCCATCGTTGAGTGCATTGCATAGTGGTTGCGCAACCATAGTGTCGGGGCGGATGTGTTGAATATCGGCTGGGCGGCAGAGGGCTTGCCGGTGGATATTCAAACTCCGTACCCTATTCCCTCATTCGCCTGGTCCGGAGATTGCCAGGGGATGTTGGGTCGTAGGATTCGGGGTACATCCGGAGTACACCCACTGGAGTGATTGGGGTTATGCCGGCTTATCGTGATCGTGCTCGTGGTTCGTGGATCGTGATTGAAGACCAGTGAAGATTGGTGTATAGGGGATTGTTGAAATGTATCCTTTTAATTGTGTGGTTATTTACGTTTTCATTGATTCTTTAATTGTTAATTTGTTATTGTTGTGTAATTGTATTATCTATTGCATTGCACGCCCCGGGACTATATCCCTCACTGGGCAACAGTGGTTGCTCATACCTCGATATCTGTTTCAGGAGACGCTGAGGGTGATCCCCAGCTTGTTGATTTAGTTGAGGAAGAAGAAGTTCAGACCGAGCCTTTACCTTAGTTGCTGTGTCTGATAACTTGAGGTGGTTAATGATTTTGTTGCTTTGTGGAAGACTCATCTGATTACTTTATGTACTATTTTGTAGCCCAAGGGCTTTGTATATGCTTGTTGTATAAGTCGAAGATTAGATGGACGGGTTGTAGCTTTGAAAGTCTACGAACTGTAATAACTTTTATTCTTGTCTTATTTCCTTGCATGCTTGGGAGTGGATAGTTGATGTAGAATGCTTATCCCTTAAGTTGCTTTATTGATTTCCTAGAATGTTATGATTATAAGACTATGTTGTCAACTAGTTCTCGCATGCTTGTGTGTTTTGGAATTAATGTGCACTATAAGGCTCGGATGGCCTTATAGCTTTGTTGTTTAATTGAGAAAAGCTGTATTGTATTGTTGGGACCTTGTTTAAGTGTTTACAGGTTTTCAGAATGTCCACGGTACAGGGGAGACTCTGTCCGTGTGTCGGGTCTGGACTTAACCTTTAGCTTGGGGGTTGGGTTGGGGCGTGACATTTAAGTGGTATCAGAGCCTGTCTTCCGTTGACCCGTTAACCCGCGAGGGCGCGGGGTCCTCCTAAGGGGGGGTGGATATGTGTAAACTATCCCACATCGGAAGTCTAGGAAGTGGTATTACTGAATATAAGTGTCTAAGTGGCCTCGTATTCGCAGAGAGCTCTTTTGAGATGAGAATCTCGAAGGAACAAAACCTTGAGGGGCCCAGTGTGGTAACCCAAAGAGGATAATATCTCTATAGTGTGCATCGCGGGTGTGCCTCTGCCTTGGGTCCCAAAGTGGCCAGGGTATTCGCCTTGCCGGGGTGTATCACAAAGTGGTATCAGAGCTATAGATTGCATGAAGCCGGGTTCAATTTCTTGGTCTGTGGGTAGAGATTTGTTATGTGACTTTGTGAATACATGAGTCTTTGATTTTGATTTGCCTAAGTGAAATTTGAATAAGGAATGAACATGCTAGCATGGAAATAGAATATCAAGAGTCTAGAATATCAAGTATGATCTAGTGATTTATGTTTACTTCAAGAATGTGGAATATTTATTTGAATTCCTATGTACTCGACTTTATGTGAATCTAATTGGACTTTTCTTTATATGTTTACTTATAAATTGCATATATACATATATACCTGTCATAACACTTTGCATTCTAGCTATTCGTGATGGGGCCTCGTCGTCGTGCTGATAATCCGAATGTTGGTGGAGAACCCGAGGGGGTTCGTGGGCAAGAAGCTGAGGTAGCCGAAAATGCACCGCAGGTTCAAGAACCGAGCACTGCACAGATCTTGGCCACGATGGCCACAGCCATGAACACTATCGCCCAGTTTGTTACACAACAGGGTCAGCCAGGGGTCGTTGCAGGTAATCAGGCTGCGAGAGCCGGAGGTAGTGGTCCTACTGGAGGTAATCTGTATGATCGGTTTATACATCATGGGGCTTATACTTTCTTTGGGGAGCCGGACGATATGAAAGCTGAGATGTGGCTAAGGAAGTTCGAGAGAGTGGCAGCGATACTGGAGTGCCATGATGATAGGAAGATTACTTATGCTACTTTCCTTCTCGAGGGTGATGCTGAAGATTGGTGGAATACCATCAGTGAGAAATGGGTAGCTGAGGGAGGCCATCACTCGTGGGCCGACTTTGTCCGAGAATTTCGAGACAAGTATATATCGGTAGTTGCCTGCGAGAGGCGACAGACTGAGTTCATAAACTTGGGCAGGGAAGTATGACGGTAGATCAATACGAGGCTACTTTTACCCGGCTTTCCCGTTATGCACCAGCTTTAATTCAGCCGGTGGACATGAAGATTCAGAGGTTCATCATGGGTTTGAGGAGGGATATTATGCTGAACTTGTCTTCAAATGATTTTCCTAACTATGCTGCAGTAGTCCGAGCTGCCTCGAGATATGAGAAACGGAAAGCCGATGTATTAGCCGAGACCAGTCAATCGAGTAAACGGTTTCAGTCTCAGAGTCAAGGGTACCAGGGGCAGGCTGTATCAGTTGGGCAGAGTTCGCAGCCGAGACAGACTCAGAGTTACACAGGGCCTACTCAGACTCAGGCACGACCAGTTCAGAGTCAGACTCAGAGTCAGTTCCGTCCAGCAGTTTCCCGTTCGCAGCAGGGTAGTTCAGCTACCTCTACTTACAGAGCTCCTTCGGGAGGCACTGTTGCAAGACGTCACCAGCAGTGCAGCTTCTGTCAGCGTCAGGGTCACACTGAGGATGTTTGTTGGAAGAAACATAACAAGTGTACAGGTTGCGGCAGTGATCAGCACAGGGTTAAAGACTGTCAGAAATTTAAGAACCCTAGGGGTCAGACATCAGCTCAGAACTCTCAGACCAGGGCACCAGCTGCAGCACCACCACCACGAGGCCAGGCCCGTGTATTTGCTTTGGATGCCGAGGAGCTTCCGGACACTACCGCTGTGGTAGAAGGTATTTTTCTTCTTAATGATCAATCAGTTAAGGTTTTAATTGATTCCGGGGCTTCGCATTCTTTTATTACTCCTACTTGTGCACAAAATGCTAAATTGAAACATGATAAAATGTTGCATGAGATTGTGGTCTATACTCCTATGGGTCCGAAGTTTGTTACTAGGTCTATTTGCAGAGCATGTAGTATATTTATTGAAGGTCGTGTTTTTCCTGCTGATTTGATTATCCTACCCTTCAATGACTTTGAAATTATATTGGGGATGGACTGGTTAAGTAAATATTATGCCCAGCTTGATTGTAGAAAGAAGATTGTGTATCTAGAGATGCCTGACCAGCCTGTACTTAAAATAGTTGGTAGTAGAAAATCTACGGGAACTCCTATTATTTCTTCTATTAGGGCATCTAAATTATTAAGCAAGGGTTGTGAGGCTTATCTTGCATATTTGATTAATCAACCTGGAGATCAACTGAAATTGAATGATGTACCTATCGTGAGGGAGTTTCCGGGGGTCTTTCCTGAGGAATTACCCGGGTTACCGCCTGATAGAGAGATAGAGTTCATGATTGATTTATTGCCGGGGACTTCACCTATCTCTAGGACTCCGTACAGAATGGCTCCACCTGAGTTGCAGGAATTGAAAGTTCAATTGCAGGGCTTGCTTGAGAAGGGATTCATTCAGCCGAGTTCTTCATCGTGGGGTGCGCCAGTTCTCTTCGTTAAAAAGAAAGACGGATCTCTTCGCCTATGCATCGATTACCGGGGTCTTAATCAGGTAACCATCAAAAATAAATATCCTTTGCCTTTAATCGAAGAGTTATTTGATCAGTTGCAAGGCGCCAGGGTCTTCTCTAAATTTGATCTGAGTCACGGCTATTATCAACTGAGGATTAAGAAAGATGATGTTCCTAAAACTGCCTTCAGAACTCGATATGGCCATTATGAGTTTGTTGTCTTGCCGTTTGGTCTTACTAATGCTCCCGCCGCATTCATGGATTTAATGCAGAGGGTATTCCGTCCTTATCTGGATCAATTTGTAGTCATATTTATTGATGATATCCTTGTTTATTCTAAATCTGAGGCGGAACATGAACAACATCTCAGAATTGTGTTGCAAACTCTTCAGGAGCATCGGTTATTTGCAAAGTTAAGCAAATGTGCATTCTGCGATAACCAACTTGCTTTTCTTGGCCCAATTACCTCGCACGATGGTATTTCTGTTGATCCAGCGAAAATTGAAGTTGTGTTATCTTGGAAACGACCTGAAACTGTCACGGAAATTCGTAGCTTCCTTGGTTTAGCTGGGTATTATCGGAGGTTTGTAAAGGATTTCTCTAAGATTGCAGGGCCTTTAACTCAGCTTACTCAGAAGAAAACAGTATTTGACTGGAATGATAAATGTGAGGCCAGCTTCCAGGAATTGAAGAAGAGATTGACTACAGCTCCTATTCTTGCTTTACCTGAGGGTTATGATAATCTGGTGATCTACAGTGATGCTTCGAAGGAAGGTCTGGGTTGTGTATTGATGCAGAATGGCAGGGTTATTGCTTATGCTTCCAGGAAACTGAAGCCTTATGAACTCAACTATCCGACTCATGATCTTGAGCTTGCAGCTATCATTCTTGCGTTAAAGAAATGGCGTCATTATCTCTGGGGCAACAAATTTGAAATCTTTACAGATCATAAGAGCTTGAAATATCTGTTTTCCCAGAAAGAGTTAAACATGAGGCAGAGGCGTTGGCTGGAATTACTTGAGGACTATAACTGCACTATTAACTATCTCCCAGGTAAGGCCAATATTGTTGCTGATGCTTTGAGCCGAAAGGCTACTGTTGCTAGCTTGATTATCAAGAATTGGGAATTCATGGAAGAATTGTGCTTATGGAAGCCTAGTACTTCAAATTCTGGTATTCAATTTGCAAGTTTGCAGATTCAATCTCTGTTGTTATCCAGGATTCGAGAAGCTCAACAGGCTGATCTTCAATTGTTGAAAGTCTTAGAGAATTCTAAAGGGGGAGAGTCGGATTTCAAACTGCACGACGATGGTATTCTCAAATTCAAAGGTAGAATCTGTATTCCGAATGATCCAACTCTGAAGAAGGATATTCTTGCTAAGGCACACAGTTCCAGATATACTATCCATCCAGGCAGTACGAAAATGTATAAAGATTTGAAGCAGAATTTCTGGTGGAATAATATGAAGAGAGAAATTGCTGACTATGTTGCCCGATGTCTTACCTGTCAGAAAGTTAAAGCAGAACATCAGAGACCTGCAGGGTTGTTGCAGCCCTTGGCTATTCCTGTTTGGAAATGGGATCATATTACTATGGATTTCGTATCCGATTTACCGAGGTCTTCGAGGGGTAACGACTCAGTCTGGGTTATTGTGGATAGACTGACCAAGACTTCTCATTTTATTGCTAAAAAGAAGTCTGATTCTCTTGATAAACTGGTAGAGTTGTATATTGAGAACGTGGTCCGACTTCATGGAATTCCAAAGAGTATTGTGTTGGATAGGGATCCCAGATTCACATATCAGTTCTGGCAGAAGATTCAGAAAGCTTTGGGCACGAATTTGAATTTCAGTACAGCTTATCATCCTCAGACAGATGGTCAATCTGAGAGAACTATCTTGATCCTTGAGGATATGTTGCGGGCTTGCATTCTGGACTTCGGTAAAAGTTAGGAAAAATATTTGCCACTAGCAGAGTTCGCCTACAACAATAGTTATCAAGCTACTATTGGTATGGCACCTTATGAGGCACTGTATGGGCGTAAATGTCGGTCTCCTCTCTACTGGGATGAGGTTGGTGAAATGAAGACTATCGACCCTACTCTCTTACCTGAAATGAACAAAATGATTGATCAGGTGCAGCTTATCAGGAAAAGAATGCTTACAGCACAGAGCCGGCAAAAGAGTTATGCAGATAGACGCCGTCGTGATCTGAAATTTACTGTAGGGGATCGAGTATTTCTGAAAGTTTCTCCTCGCAAGGGTTTGATTCGGCATGGTAAAGGAGGTAAACTCAGTCCTCGATATGTGGGACCATTTGAGATAACTGAAACTGTTGGTGATTTGGCCTACCGTCTAGCTTTACCTCCCAGTCTGGGCCGAATTCATGACGTATTTCATGTTTCCATGCTTCGGAAGTATCAGCCAGATCCCTCTCACATACTTGAGCCGGAACCGCTAGAGATCAGTGAAACTTTGACCTACACCGAGAAACCTCTTCGAATTGTTGATCAGAAAGTTCAGGAGTTGAGGACTAAAAGCATTCCGATGGTTAAAGTTCTGTGGGATCATCACGGAGTAGAGGATGCGACGTGGGAAAGAGAGGATCAGATGCGGGATCAGTATCCAGAGTTATTCGCCGAATCATGTAAGAATTGCGTGGACGCAATTAGTTTAAGGGGGAGAGGATGTGACGCCCGAGTTTTAGCCATGCATTTAACTACTGTTGCATCCCTTATTTGCGCATTTACTTCTATGCCTTATTAACTGACTTGTGACTACTATTCACTCCGTTTTTAAAATGCTTTCTATTAGTTAACTAGCATTTTTATTAAATCATATTAATTGTAAAAGTAGTGGGAAAAATGTGCTTTTGAGCTTAAGGCGTTAGGAAGGCTCGTTTAGAAAATAATTTTAGAAGTCAAGTGAATAGTGTTACGTAATAACTTTATAGATTTAATTAGTTAACCAATGTGTCACCCCTTAGACTCGCTTTTAAAGCTTACTACGCGTATTATATTAGACCATTCAAGCGCCCAAAGGACCCCACCTCAACTTAGCCTTTTATATATCACTTAAACTCTCAAAATGCAAAAGAAAAAAATAAAAATAAAAAGCTGAAACAGAACAGAGAGAAGGCCGACAGCAGCATAGAGAGAAAAGAGGAAAATTTTGCCTTTCAATCCTTCAAACCAAGCCCTCCCAAGCCTTGAGCAAGTGGATTAGGGTGTCTTCAAGCCTCCTAGGTGTTCCTACGCGTAGTGGTGAGGGATTTCATAGCTTGTTTTTGCATTTCTAAATAGTTGTCAATTTCTTGATTTGTTGAAAATGTGATCAAATGCCATTGTAATTGTTATCTATGCTAATATACCATCTATATGAATGCTAGAGAACACATTTGAGCCGTTGTTTCGCTTTTTAAACGGTTAGAATCGTTAGTTTGATTTTTAGGGTGAATAGTGACGTTTTTCTAGGGTTTTGCGTAATTGCTCGAATTGGATTGAATTAATGCTTCTAAATGATGCCTTAGGTACTAGTGAAGATAATTAAATAACCCCGTGCACTTGCATTGCCCTTAAATCGCCTAAAAATGGAAAATAGCCGACTTTAAGTTGGGGCTTTCGGGGTTAATGCGATTCCGGGTGGATTCGGGCTTCAATTCTAGTTTCCTTAGGCTACCTAGGTGCTATAGATGCCTTGATATCCCTTGTTTGAAGCCCGGACAATGTAGGTGTAGTTTAAAGCCAAAAGAGGGAAATTGGGGCTTCCGGGGTAAACGCGGGCATTTGATTGAGTTCGAGGGTTGAAAGGGTACCTTGGGGGTTAGTTAGAAGGTTGGGAGAGTTTCTTTTGAAAATGAAATCATTAACTTTGGTTTAGAAGAGAAATAGATCGAAAAACAAAGGGGTTTAGGTGCAATTTAAGTTGTTTCACACTTCTAAACCCATGTCAGGACTTCTTAAGTGTTTATACATGATTTTAAATTGATTTGGAGCTTTTGGAATGATTCTATGCTTATATGGTATAAGTTCATTTGTAAACTGCTTATTAGCTTCTATCTTTGCTTCTATCCTAACTGCAACGAGGTCAACCTACTTTGTTGATCCTCATATGTGTTAATGCTTATATTATTGTTGTTAACTTGCCATCGTTGAGTGCATTGCATAGTGGTTGCGCAACCATAGTGTCGGGGCGGATGTGTTGAATATCGGCTGGGCGGCAGAGGGCTTGCCGGTGGATATTCAAACTCCGTACCCTATTCCCTCATTCGCCTGGTCCGGAGATTGCCAGGGGATGTTGGGTCGTAGGTTTCGGGGTACATCCGGAGTACACCCACTGGAGTGATTGGGGTTATGCCGGCTTATCGTGATCGTGCTCGTGGTTCGTGGATCGTGATTGAAGACCAGTGAAGATTGGTGTATAGGGGATTGTTGAAATGTATCCTTTTAATTGTGTGGTTATTTAAGTTTTCATTGATTCTTAAATTGATAAAGTGTTATTGTTGTGTAATTGTATTATCTGTTGCATTGCACGCCCCGGGACTATATCCCTCACTGGGCAACAGTGGTTGCTCATACCTCGATATCTGTTTCAGGAGACGCTGAGGGTGATCCCCAGCTTGTTGATTTAGTTGAGGAAGAAGAAGTTCAGACCGAGCCTTTACCTTAGTTGCTGTGTCTGATAACTTGAGGTGGTTAATGATTTTGTTGCTTTGTGGAAGACTCATCTGATTACGTTATGTACTATTTTGTAGCCCAAGGGCTTTGTATATGCTTGTTGTATAAGTCGAAGATTAGATGGACGGGTTGTAGCTTTGAAAGTCTACGAACTGTAATAACTTTTATTCTTGTCTTATTTCCTTGCATGCTTGGGAGTGGATAGTTGATGTGGAATGCTTATCCCTTAAGTTGCTTTATTGAATTCCTAGAATGTTATGATTATAAGACTATGCTGTCAACTAGTCCTCGCATGCTTGTGTGTTTTGGAATTATTGTGCACTATAAGGCTCGGATGGCCTTATAGCTTTGTTGTTTAATTGAGAAAAGCTGTATTGTATTGTTGGGACCTTGTTTAAGTGTTTACAGGTTTTTAGAATGTCCACGGTACAGAGGAGACTCTGTCCGTGTGTCGGGTCCGGACTTAACCTTTAGCTTGGGGGTTGGGTCGGGGCGTGACAGGATCCTGTGCATTAGTGCTAATGTGATCGCACCCGTCATGTTGAGGGCGCAAAGCCCTTTTGTATCGTCCTTTATGCGGCTCATGCCGAACGATTCGGGAGGAAGAAACAACGCAAAAAGAAGAAAAGTGGCCCAAAACTAATGAAAATTTTTGATTTTGGGATCCGAAAATAGGCGCAGCTGAGCAAGGTTGCTACCCTCATCGTAGAGCTCTCAGAGAGCTTTCCAACGGTCTGCTGTGCGCCGCATAACTCCTTACAGATCAAAAGTTATGGGCTCTGGAGTGACGGAGACCTAATCACAAGCCCCACGCCCCCGGTTTGTGGGCCCAGCCTCTACTCGAAGCAAAGTTTTCTTGCACAAATTGTCGTGGGACTTGATAATAGAAATGTGACGGATAAAGCTTCGGAGTGACGGAGACGTAGTCACAGGCCCGACGCCCACGGTTTGCAGGCCTAGCCACTACGCGAATCGAAGTTGTCTTGCCCAACATGCAGTGGGACTCGATAATAGAAATGTGATGGATAAAGCATCTTGGCAAACCTGAACCGGGCAAAAAATAAAATGAAAAATGGGGTGCAACACGAAGACATCTTAGGGGGTCACCCATCCTAGTACTACCATCGCCTAAGCACACTTAACTTCAGAGTTCTGATGGTATCCAGTGTATTAGTGCTGATATGATAGCACCCATCATATAGAGGGCACAAAGCCCTTATTTGTCATCAATTACGCGTCTGACGACGAATGATCCGAGACGAAGAAACAATGCAAAAAGAAGAAAAATATCCCAAAACTGATTAAAACATTCGATTTTAGGGTCCAAAAAAGGCACAACTGAACAGGCATGCCTCTCCCATCGTAGAGCTCTCGGAGAGCATTCCAACGGTGTGTTGTGCGCCGCATAACTCCTTACGGATCAAAAGTAACGGGCACCGGAGTGATGGAGACCTGGTCAGAGGCCCTACGCCCTCGGTTTGCAGGCCCAGCCTCATTGCGAAGCGAAGTTGTCTTGCCCAAGATGCTGTGGGACCCTATAATAGAATTGTGACGGTATAAAGCATCTTGGCATGCCTGAATGGGGCAAAAAAACAAAACGTAAAGGGGGGTACAACACGAGGCCTTCCATGGGGGGTCATCTATCCTAGGACTACACTCGCCTAAACACGATTAAATTCAGAGTTCTGATAGGATCTGGTGTATTAGTGCTAGTATGATCATACCCGTCATGTTGAGGGCGCAAAGCCCTTATGTGTCGTCCTTGACGCGGCTCACGACGAACGATCCAGGACGAAGAAACAGTGCAAAAAGAAGAAAAGTAGCCCGAAACTGACGAAAATGTTTGATTTTAGGCTCTGAAAACAGGCGCAACCTTGTAGGCTGGCTACCCCTATCGTAGAGATCTCAAAGAGCTTTGCAAAGGAATGCTGCGCGTCGCATAACTTCTTACCGATCAAAAGTTATAGGCACATGAGCGACAGAGACCTAGTCACAGGCCCCACGCCCTCGGTTTGCGGGCCCAGACTCTACACGAAGTGAAGTTTTCTTGCCCAAAATGCCGTGGGAATCGATAATAGAAATGTGACGGATATAGCATCATGGCAAGCTGGAACGGGGGCAAAAAAACAAAACGAAAGGGGGGGGTGGAACACAAGGACTTCCCAGAGGGCCACCCATCCTAGTAGTACTCTCGCCCAAGCACGCTTAACTTCGGAGTTTTGATGGGTTCTGATGAATTAGTGCTGATATGATCGCATCCGTCATGTTGAAGGCAAAAGCCCTTATGTGTCGTCCTTTATGTGGCTCATGATGAATGATCCGAGACGAAGAAACAGCGGAAAAAGAAGAAAAGTGGCCCGAAACTGATGAAAACATTTGATTTTGGGCTCCGAAAACAGGTGCAGCCGTGTAGGCTGGTTGCTGCCATTGTTGAGCTCTCGGAGAGCATTCCAAAAGTATGCTGCGCGGTGCATAACTTCTTATGGATCAAACGTTATGGGCATCAGAACGATGGAGACCTAGTCACAGGACCCACGCCCTCGGTTTAAGGGCCCAACCTCTAAGCGAAGCGAAGTTTTCTTGCCCAAAATGTCGTGGGATTCGAAAATAGAAATGTGACGGATAAAGCATCAGGGCAAGCCTGAACGGGGGCAAAAATACAAAACGAAAAGGGGGGCAGAACCCGAGGACTTCCCAGGGGGCACCTTTACGCAGCCCACGACAAACGATGAAAATGTTCGATTTTGGGGTCCAAAAACAGGCACAGCTGAGCAGGCTTGCTGCCACAAACATAGAGCTCTAGAAAGAGCATTCCAACGGTATGGTGTGCGCCGTATAACACCTTACGGATCAAAGGTTATGGGCACCGGAGCGATAGAGACCTGGTCACAAGCACCACATACTCGGTTTGCAGGCCCAACCTCTGTGCGAAGCGAAGTTGTCTTGCCCAAGATGTCGTGGGACTCGATAATAGAAATGTGACTGATAAAACATCTTGGCAAGCTTGAACGGGGGCAAAAAAACAAAACGAAAAGGGGGGTGCAACACGAGGACCTCCTAGGGGGTCACAAATCTTAGTACTACTCTCGCCCAAGCATGCTTAACTTCGGAGTTCTGATGGGATCCTGTGCATTAGTGCTGATATGATCGCACCCGTCATGTTGAGGGCGCAAAGCCCTTATGTGTCGTCCTTTATGCGGCTCACAACGAACAGTCTGGGACGAAGAAACAGTGCAAAAAGAAGAAAAATGCCCCGAAACAGATGAAAATGCTTAATTTTGGACTCCAAAAATAGGCTGGCTAGCCCCATCATAGAGCTGCCGGAGAGCCTTCCAAAGCCATTCTATGCGCCGCATAACTTCTTACGGATCTAAAGTTATGGGCACCGGAGCTACGGAGACCTAGTCACATGCCCCACACCCCCGGTTTGCGGGCCCAGCCTCTACGCGAAGTGAAGTTTTCTTGCCCAACATGTCGTGGGACTCGATAGTAGAAATGTGACGAATAAAGCATCTTGGCTAACCTGAACGGGGCAAAAAATATAACGAAAAGGGGGGTGCAACACAAGTATTTCCTTGGGGGTCACCCATCCTAGTACTATTTTTGCCCAAGCACGCTTAACTTCAGAGTTCTGATGGGATCTGGTGCATTACTGCTAATATGATATCACCCGTCATGTTGAGGATGGAAAGCCCATATGTGTCATCCTTTACATAGCTCTCGACAAACGATCCGGGACGAAGAAACAACACAAAAAGAAGAAAAGTGGCCCGAAACTGATGAAAACGTTTGATTTTGGGCTCTGAAAATAGGCGCAGCCGAGAATGCTGGTTGCCGCCATCGTAGAGCTCTCATAGAACTTTCTAACGGTATGATGTGCGCTACACAACTCCTTACAGATCAAAAGTGGTGGGCACGGGACCGACAGAGACCTAGTCACATGCCCCACGCCCCCGTTTTACGGGCCCAGCCTCTACGCGAAGCGAAGTTGTCTTGCCCAAGATGCTGTCGGACTCGATAATAGAAATGTGACGGATAAAGCATATCGGCAAGCCTGAACGGGGCAAAAAAACAAAATGAAAAGGGGTGTGCAACACGAGGACTTTATAGGGGGTGCAACTCGACGATTTACCAGGGGGTCACCCATCCTAGTACTATTCTCGCCCAAGCATGCTTAACTTGGGTGTTTTGATGGGATCCGGTGCATTAGTGCTGATTTGATAGCTCCCGTCATGTTGAGGGCGCAAAGCCCTTATGTGTCGTCCTTTACGCGGCTCACGATGAACGATCCAGGATGAAGAAATAGTGCAAAAAAAAATAAAGTGGCCCAAAACTGATGAAAACATTCAATTTTGGGGTCCAAAAACAGGCGCAGCCGAGCAGGCTTGCTGCCACCGATGTAGAGCTCTTGAAAGAGCATTCCAATGGTATGGTGTATGCCACATATCTTCTTACGGATCAAAAATTATGGGCACCGGAGCGACGGAGACCTGGTCAATGGCCCCACACTCTCAGTTTATGGGCCCAGCCTTTACGTGAAGTGAAGTTGTCTTGCCCAAGATACCGTGGGACTCGATAATAGAAATGTGACTGATAAAGTATCTTGGCAAGCCTAAACAGGGGTAAAAAAACAAAACCAAAAGTAGGGTGCGAGACGAGGACATCCCAAGGGGTCACCCATCCTAGTACTACTCTCGCCTAAACACGCTTAACTTCGGAGTTCTGATGGGATCCTATGCATTAGTGCTAATGTGATCGCACCCGTTATGTTGAGGGCGCAAAGCCCTTTTGTGTCGTCCTTTACGCGGCTCATGATGAACGATCCGGGATGAAGAAACAGCGCAAAAAGAAGAAAAGTGGCCCAAAACTAATGAAATTTTTTGATTTTGGGCTCCGAAAATAGGCGCAGCCGAGCAAGGTTGCTTCCCTCATCGTAAAGCTCTCAGCGAGCTTTCAAACAGTCTGCTGTGCGCCGCATAACTACTTACAGATCAAAAGTTATGGGCTCCGGAGCGACGGAGACCTAATCACAAGCCCCACGCCCTCGGTTTGTGGGCCCAGCCTCTACTCGAAGTAAATTTTTCTTGCTTAAATTGTCGTTGGACTCGATAATAGAAATGTGACAGATAAAGCTTCATGGCAAGCCTGAATGGGGGCAAAATACAAATCGAAAAGGGGGGTGGAACACGAGCACTTCCTAGGGGGTCACCCATCTTACTGCTACTCTCACCCAAGCACACTTAACATCAGAGGTCTAATTGGATCTGGTGCATTAGTGTTGATATGATCTTACTCGTAATGTTGAGGGAAGAAAGCCCCTATGTGTCGTCCTTTGCGCAGCTCACGACGAATGGTCCAAGATGAAGAAACAACGTAAAAAGAAGAAATGTGGCCCAAAACTGATGAAACCTTTTGATTTTGGGCTCTGAAAATAGGCGTAGCCAAACAGGCTTGCTGCCCCCATCGTAGAGCTTTCGTAGAGGTTTCCAAGGGTATATTGTGAGCCACATAACTCCTTACGGATCAAAAGTTATAGGCACCGGAGCGATGGAGACCTGGTCAGAGGCACCACGACCCCGGTTTGCGGGCCCAGCCTCTATCCGAAGCGAAGTTATCTTGCCCAACATACCGTGGAACTCGATAAAAAATATGTGACGGATAAAGCATCTTGGCAAACATGAACGGGGCAAAAAACAAAACGGAAAGGGGGCTGTAACACGACGACTTCTTAGGGGGTCACCCATCCTAGTACTATTCTCGCCCAAGCATGCTTAAATTTAGAGTTCTGATGGGATCTGGTGCATGAGTGCTGATATGATATCACCTGTCATGTTGAGGACGGAAAGCCCATATGTGTCGTCTTTTACGTAGCTCTCGACGAACGATCCGAGAGAAAGAAACAGTGCAAAAAGAAGAAAAGTGGCCCAAAACAGATGAAAATATTTTATTTTGGGCTCCGAAAATAGGCACAGCCAAGTAGGCTGGTTGCCGCCATCGTACAGCTCTTGGAGAGCTTTCTAACGGTATGCTGTACGCCGCACAACTCCTTACGGATCAAAAGTTATGGGCACCGAAGTGATGGAGACCTAGTCACAGGCCCGACGCCCCCGGTTTGCAAGCCTAGCCACTACGCGAAGCGAAGTTGTCTTGTCCAACATGCAGTGGGACTCGATAATAGAAATGTGATGGATAAAGCATCTTGGCAAACCTGAACCGGGCAAAAAATAAAATGAAAAGGGGGTGCAACACTACGACTTCCAAGGGGGTCACCCATTCTAGTACTACCCTCGCCCAAGCACACTTAACTTCACAGTTCTGATGGGATCCGGTGCATTAGTGCTGATATGATAGCACCCGTCATGTTGAGGGCGCAAAGCCCTTATTTGTCGTCAATTACGCGTCTGACGACGAATAATCTGGGACGAAGAAACAACGCAAAAAGAAGAAAAATGGCCCAAAACTGATTAAAACATTCAATTTTAGGGTCCAAAAAAAGGCACAGCCGAACAGGCATGCCTCTCCCATCGTAGAGCACTCGGAGAGCATTCCAACGGTGTGTTGTGCGCCACATAACTCCTTACGGATCAAAAGTTATGGGCACCAGAGCGATGGAGACCTGGTCAAAGGCCCCACGCACTTAGTTTACAGGCCCAGCCTCAATGCGAAGCGAAGTTGTCTTGCCCAAGATGCTGTAGGACTCTATAATAGAATTGTGACAATATAAAGCATCTTGTCAAGCCTGAATGGGGCAAAAAAACAAAACGTAAAGCGGGGTACAACACGAGGACTTCCGTGGGGGTCATCCATCCTAGGACTACTCTCGTCTAAACATGCTTAACTTCGGAGTTCTGATAGGATCCGGTGTATTAGTGCTAGTATGATCGCAACCGTCATGTTGAGGGCGCAAAGCCCTTATGTGTCGTCCTTTACGCGACTCAAGAAGAACGATCTGGGACGAAGAAACAAGGCAAAAAGATGAAAATTGGCCCAAAACTAATGAAAAAGTTGGATTTTATGGTCCAAAAACAGTCGCAGCCGAGCGGGATTGCTTCCCCCATCTACAGTATGCTGTGCGCTGCATAACTCCTTACGGATGAAAAGTTATAGGCACCGGAGCAACGTAGACCTGTTCACATGCCCCAAGCCCCCGGTTTGCGAGCCCAGCCACTACGCGAAGCAAAGTTGTCTTGCCCAAGATGCCGTGGGACTCGATATTAGAAATGTGATGGATAAAGCATCTTGGCAAGCCAGAACGGAGGAAAAAAAATAAAATGAAAAGGGGGGTGCAACACGAGGACTTCCCATGGGGTCACCCATCCTAGTACTACTCTCGCCCAAGCAAGCTTAACTTCGGAGTTCTGATGGGATCATGTGCATTAGTGCTGATATGATCGCACCCGTCATGTTGAGGGCGCAAAGCCCTTATGTGACGTCCTTTACGCGGCTCACGACGAACGATCCAGGACGAAGAAATAGTGCAAAAAGAAGAAAAGTAGCCCGAAATTGATGAAAATGTTTGATTTTGGGCTCCGAAAACAGGCGCAGCCTAGCAGGCTGGCTGCCCCTATCGTAGAGCTCTCAGAGAGCTTTCCAAAGGTATGTTGCGCGCCATAGAACTTCTTACCAATCAAAAGTTATGGTACACCAGAGCGACGGAGACCTAGTCACAGGCCCCACGCCCTTGGTTTGCGGGCCCAGCCTCTACACGTAGTGAACTTTTCTTGCCCGAAATGCCGTGGGAATCGATAATAGAAATATGACGGATATAGCATCATGGCAAGCTTGAACGGGGGCAAAAAAACAAAACGAAAGCGGGGGTGGAACACGAGGACTTCCCAAGGGGTCACCCATCCTAGTACTACTCTCGCCCAAGCACGCTTAACTTCGGAGTTCTGATGGGTTCCGGTGAATTAGTGCTGATATGATCGCATCCGTCATGTTGAAGGCAAAAGCCCTTATGTGTTGTCCTTTACGCGGCTCACGATGAATGATCCGAGATGAAGAAACAGCGGAAAAAGAAGTAAAGTGGCCCGAAACTGATGAAAACATTTGATTTTGGGCTCCGAAAACAGGTGTAGCCGTGTAGGCTGGTTGCTGCCATCATTGAGCTCTCGGAGAGCATTCTAAAGGTATGCTGCGTGGCGCATAACTTCTTACAGATCAAACTTTACGGGTATCGGAGCGACGGAGACCTAGTCACAAGACCCACGCCCTCGGTTTGCGGGCCCAGCCTCTACGCGAAGAAAAGTTTTCTTGCCCAAAATGCAGTGGGACTCGATAATAGAAATGTGACGGATAAAGCATCATGGAAAGCCAGAACGGGGGCAAAAATACAAAACGAAAAGCGGGGTAGAACTCGAGGACTTCCCAAGGGGTCACCCTTCCTAGTAATACTCTTGCCCAAGCACGCTTAACTTCGGAGTTTTGATGGGATCTAGTGCATTAGTGCTAATTTGATAGCACTTGTCATGTTGATGGTGCAAAGCCCTTATGTGTCGTCCTTTACGCGGCCCACGACAAACGATCCAGGACGAAGAAACAACGCAAAAAGAAGAAAAGTGGCTCAAAAATGATGAAAATGTTCGATTTTGGGGTCCAAAAACAAGCACAGCCGAGTAGGCTTGCTGCCACTGACGTAGAGCTCTTGAAAGAGCATTCCAACGGTATGGTGTGCACCGCATAACTCCTTACGGATCAAAAGTTATGGGCACCGGAGCGACGGAGACCTGGTCACAAGCCCCACACACTGGGTTTGCGGGCCCAGCCTCTGCGCGAATCGAAGTTGTCTTGCCCTAGATGCCATGGGACTTGATAATAGAAATATGACTGATAAAGCATCTTGGCAAGCTTGAACGGGGGCAAAAAAACAAAACGAAAAAGGGGGTGCAACACGAGGACTTCTTACGGGGTCACTAATCTTAGTACTACTCTCGCCCAAGCACGCTTAGCTTTGGAGTTCTGATGGGATCCTGTGCATTAGTGCTGATATGATCGCACCCGTCATGGTGAGGGTGCAAAGCCCTTATGTGTCGTCCTTTACGCGGCTCAAGACGAACGATCTGGGATGAAAAAATAGGGCAAAAAGATGAAAATTGGCCCAAAACGGATGAAAAACTTCGATTTTAGGGTCCAAAAATAGTCGCAGCAGAGTAGGCTTACTTCCCCCGTCGTAGAGTTCTCGAAGAGCATTCCAACAGTATGGTCTGCGCTGCATAACTCCTTGCGGATCAAAAGTTATGGGTACCGGAGCGACGGAGACCTGGTCATATTCCCCAAGCCCTCGTTTTGCAAGCCCAGCCTCTACGCGAAGCAAAGTTGTCTTGCCCAAGATGCCGTGGGACTCGATATTAGAAATGTGACGGATAAAGCATCTTGGCAAGCCAGAATGGGGGCAAAAAAACAAAACGAAAAAGGGGGTGCAACACGAGGACTTCCCATGGGGTCACCCACCCTAGTACTACTCTCGCCCAAGCAAGCTTAACTTTGGAGTTCTGATGAGATCTTATGCATTAGTGCTGATATGATCGCACCCGTCATGTTGAGGGCACAAAGCCCTTATGTGACGTCTTTTACGCGGCTCACGACGAACGATCCGGGATGAAGAAACAGTGCAAAAAGAAGAAAAGTAGCCCAAAACTAAAAAAAATATTTGATTTTGGGCTCTGAAAACAGGCACAGCCTAGCAGGCTGGCTGCCCCTATCGTAGAGCTCTTAGAAAGCTTTCCAAAGGAATGCTGCGCGCCACATAACTTTTTACCGATCAAAAGTTATGGACACCGGAGCGACGGAGACCTAGTCACAGGCCCCACGCCCTCGGTTTGCGGGCCCAGCCTCTACACAAAGTGAAGTTTTCTTGCCCAAAATGCCGTGGGAATCGATAATAGAAATATGACAAATATAACATCATGGCAAGCTTGAACGAGGGCAAAAAAATAAAACGAAAGGGGGGTGGAACACGAGGACTTCCCAGGGGGTCACCCATCCTAGTATTACTCTCACCCAAACACGCTTAACTTCGATGTTCTATGGGTTCCGGTGAATTAGTACTGATATGATCGCATCCGTCATGTTGAAGGCAAAAGCCCTTATGTGTCGTCGTTTATGCGGCTCACGATGAACGATCCGGGACGAAGAAACAGGGAAAAAAGAAGAAAAGTTGCCCGAAACTGATGAAAACATTTGATTTTGGGCTCCGAAAATAGGTGCAGCCTTGTAGGCTGGTAACTGCCATTGTTGGGCTCTCGGAGAGCATTCTAAAGGTATACTGCGTGGCACATAACTTCTTACAGATCAAAAGTTATGGGCATCGGAGCGACGGAGACCTAGTCACAGGACCCATGCCCTCGGTTTGCGGGCCCAACCTCTACGCGAAGTGATGTTTTCTTGCCCAAAATGTCATGGGATTCGATAATAGAAATGTGACAGATAAAGCATCATGGCAAGCCTGAACGGGGGAAAAAATACAAAACGAAAAGGGGGGTAGAACCCGAGGACTTCCCAGGGGGTCACCCTTCCTAGTAATACTCTCGCCCAAGCACGCTTAACTTCGGAGTTCTGATGGGATCTAGTGCATTAGTGCTGATTTGATAGCACTTGTCATGTTGAGGGCGCAAAGCCCTTATGTGTTGTCTTTTACGCGGCCCACGACAAACGATCCGGGACAAAGAAACAACGCAAAAAAAAGAAAAGTGGTCCAAAACTGATTAAAACGTTCAATTTTGGGGTCCAAAAATTGGCGCAACAGAGCAGGCTTGCTGCCACTAACGTAAAGCTCTCGAAAGAGCATTCCAACGGTATGGTGTACGCTGCATAACTCCTTACGGATCAAAATTATGGGCACCGGAACGACAGAGACCTGGTCACAAGTCCCACACACTCGGTTTACGGGCCCAGCTTCTGCACGAAGCGAAGTTGTCTTGCCCAAGATGCCATGGGACTCGATAATAGAAATATGACTGATAAAGCATCTTGGCAAGCCTGAACGGGGGAAAAAAAACAAAACGAAAAGGGGGTGTAACATGAGGACTTCCTAGGGGGTCACTAATCTTAGTACTACTCTCGCCCAAGCACGCTTAACTTTAGAGTTCTGATGGGATCCTGTGCATTAGTGCAGATATGATTGCACCCGTCATGCTGAGAGCGCAAAGCTCTTATGTGTCGTCCTTTATGCGGCTCACGACGAACGATCCGGGACTAAGAAACAGCGCAAAAAGAAGAAAAATGGCCCGAAACTGATAAAAATATTTAATTTTGGGCTCCAAAAATAGGCAGCTAAATAGGCTGGCTGGCCCCATCATAGAGCTCTCGGAGAGACTTCCAAAGCCATGTTGTGCACCGCATACCTTCTTATGGATCTAAAGTTATGGGCACCGGAGCGACGGAGACCTAGTCACAGGCCCCACGCCCCCGGTTTGAGGGCCCAACCTCTACGCGAAGCGAAGTTGTCTTGCCCAACATGCCGTGGGACTCGATAGTAGAAATGTGACGGATAAAGCATCTTGGCTAACCTGAACGGGGCAAAAAACAAAACGAAAAGGGGGGTGCAACACGAGTACTTCCTAGGGGGTCACCCATCCTAGTACTATTCTCGCCCAAGCACGCTTAACTTCAGAGTTCTGATAGGATCTGGTGCATTAGTACTGATATGATATCACCCGTCATGTTGAGGACGGAATTCCCATATATGTCATCCTTTACGTAGCTCTCGGCGAATGATCCGGGATGAAGAAACAGCGCAAAAAGAAGAAAAGTTACCCGAAACTGATGAAAATGTTTGATTTTGGGCTCTGAAAATAGGCGCAGCTGAGAAGGCTGGTTACCGCCATCGTAGAGCTCTCAGAGAGCTCTCCAACGGTATGCTGTGCGCCACACAACTCCTTACAGATCAAAAGTGGTGGGCACCGGAGCGACAGAGACCTAGTCATAGGCCCGACGCCCCCGGTTTGCGGGCCTAGCCTCTACGCGAAGCGAAGTCGTCTTGCCTAACATGTCGTGGGACTCAATAACTGAAATGTGACGGATAAAACATCTTGGCAAACCTGAACCGGGCAGAAAATAAAACGAAAAGGGGGGTGCAACACGAGGACTTCCTAGGGGGTCACCTATCCTAGTACTACCCTCGCCCAAGCACGTTTAACTTCAGAGTTCTAATTGGATCTGGTGCATTAGTGTTGATATGATCGTACCCGTAATGTTGAGGGTGCAAAGCCCTTATGTGCCGTCCTTTATGCGGCACACGACGAATGATCCAGGACAAAGAATTCGAGGAAAAAGAAGAAAAATATCCTAAAACTGATGAAACCTTTTGATTTTGGGCTCCGAAAACAGGCGTAGCCGAGCAAGTTTGCCTCCTCCATCGTGGAGCTCTCGGAGTGCATTCCAACGGTATGTTGTGTGCCGCATAACTCCTTACGGATCAAAAGTTATGGGCACCAGAGCGACAGAGACCTCGGTTTGCGGGCCCAGCCTCATCGCGAAGCGAAGTTGTCTTGCCCAAGATGTCGTGGGACTCTATAATAGAATTTTGACGGTATAAAGCATCTTGGCAAGCCTGAATGGGGTAAAAAAACAAAACGAAAAGGGGGAGCAACACGAGGACTTCCCAGGGGGTCACCCATCCTAGTACTACTCTTGCCCAAGCACGCTTAACTTCGGAGTTCTGATGGGATTCGGTGAATTAATGCTGAGATGATCGCATCCGTCATGTTGAGGGCAAAAGCCTTTATGTGTCGTCCTTTACGCAACTCACGACGAACAATCCCGACGAACAAACAGTGCAAAAAGAAGAAAAGTGGCCCGAAATAGATAAAAATGTTTTATTTTGGGCTCCAAATAGAGTCACAGCCTAGCAAGCTTGCTATCCCCATCGTAGAGCTCTCGGAGAGCTTTCCAACTATATGCTGTGCGCTGCATAACTCCTGACGGATCAAAAGTTATAGGCATTGGAGCGACGGAGACCTGGTCACAGGCCCCACACCCCCTGTTTGCGGGCCCAGCCACTACGTGAATTGAAGTTCTCTTGCCCAAGATGCCAGGGGACTCGATAATAGAAATGTGATGGATCAAGCATAATGGCAAGCCAGAACAGTGCAAAAACACAAAATGAAAAGAGGGGTGCAACACGAGGATTTCCCAGGGGGTCATCCATCCTAGTCCTACTATCGCCCAAGCACGCTTAACTTCAGAGTTCTGATGGGATCCAGTACATTAGTGCTGATATGATATCACCCGTCATGTTCATGGCGCAAATCCCTTATGTGTTGTCCTTTACGCAACTCACGACTAACGATCCGGGATGAAGAAACAGCATAAAAAGAAGAAAAGGGGCCCGAAACTGATGAAAACATTTGATTTTGGGCTCCGAAAAAAGGGGCATCCAAGTAGGCTAGTTGCTGCCATCGTAGAGCTCTCAGAGAGCTTTCCAACGGTATGTTGTGCGCTGCATAACTCCTTACGGATCAAAAGTTATGGGCACCGGAGCGACGGAGGCCTAGTCACATGCCCCACACCCCTGTTTTGCGGGCCCAGCCTCTACGGGAAGCGGAGTTGTCTTGCCCAAGATGCTGTCGGACTCGATAATCGAAATGTGACGAATAAAGCATATCGGCAAGCCTGAACGGAGCAAAAAAACAAAACGAAAATGGGTGTGCAACACGAGGACTTTATAGGGGGTGCAACACGAGGATTTCCCAAGGGGTCACCCATCCTAGTACTACTCTCGCCCAAGCACGCTTAACTTCGGAGTTCTGATAGGATCCGGTGCATTAATGCAGATTTGATAGCACTCGTCATGTTGAGGGCGCAAAGCCCTTATGTGTCGTCCTTTACGCGGCTCACGATGAACGATCCGGGATGAAGAAACAGTGCAAAAAAAATAGTAAAGTGGCCCGAAACTGATGAAAACGTTCAATTTGGGCTTCCAAAAATAGGTACAGTCGAGCAGGCTTGCTGCCACCGATGTAAAGCTCCTGAAAGAGCATTCCAACGATATGGTGTACGCCACATAACTCCTTACGGATCAAAAGTTATGGGCACCGGAGCGACGGAGCCTTGGTCAATGGCCCTACACCCTCAGTTTGCGGGCCCAGCCTTTACGCGAAGCGAAGTTGTCTTGCCCAAGATACTGTGGGACTCGATAATAGAAATGTGATTGATAAAGCATCTTGGCAAGCCTGAACGGGGGTAAAAAAACAAAACCAAAAGGGGGTGCGACACGAGGACATCCCAGGGGGTCACCCATTCTAGTACTACTCTCACCCAAACACGCTTAACTTCGGAGTTCTGATAGGATCCTGTACATTAGTTCTAATGTGATCACACCCGTCATGTTGAGGGTGTAAAGCCATTTTGTGTCGTCCTTTACGCGGCTCATGACAAACGATCTGGGATGAAGAAACAGCGCAAAAAGAAGAAAAGTGGACCAAAACTAATGAAAATTTTTGATTTTAGGCTCCGAAAATAGGCGCAGCCGGCCAAGGTTGCTGCCCTCATCGTAGAGCTCTCAGAGAACTTTCCAACGGTCTGCTGTGCGCCGCATAACTCCTTACGGATCAAAATTTATGGGCTCCGGAGCGACGGAGACCTAATCCCAAGCCCCACGCCCCCGGTTTGTGGGCCCAGCCTCTACTCGAAGCAAAGTTTTCTTGCTCAAATTGTCGTGGGACTCGATAATAGAAATGTGATGGATAAATCTTCATGGCAAGCCTGAACAGGGGCAAAAAACAAAACGTAAAGGGGGTTGGAACACAAGGACTTCCCAGGGGGTCACCCATCTTACTACTACTCTCACCCAAGCATGCTTAGCTTTAGAGGTCTAATTGGATCCAGTGCATTAGTGTTGATATGATCGCACCCGTAATGTTGAGGGCGGAAAGCCCCTATGTGTCGTCCTTTACGCGGCTCACGACGAATGATCCGGGATGAAGAAACAACGTAAAAAGAAGAAAAGTGGCCCGAAACTGATGAAACCTTTTGATTTTGGGCTCCGAAAATAGGCATAGCCGAGCAGACTTGCTACCCCCATCGTAGAGCTCTCGTAGAGGTTTCCAATGGTATGTTGTGCGCCACATAACTCCTTACGTATCAAAAGTTATGAGCACCGGAGCGACGGAGACCTGGTCTGAGGCACCACGCCCCCAGTTTGCGAGCCCAGCCTCTATGTGAAGTGAAGTTATCTTGCCCCACATGCCGTGGAACTCGATAAAAGAAATGTGATGGATAAAACATCTTGGCAAACATGAACGGGGCAAAAAACAAAACGAAAAGAGGGCTGCAACACGAGGAGTTCCTAGGGGGTCACCCATCCTAGTACTATTCTCGCCCAAGCACGCTTAAATTCGAAGTTCTGATGGGATTCGGTGCATTAGTGCTAATATGATATCACCTGTCATGTTGAGGACGGAAAGCCCATATGTGTCATCCTTTACATAGCTCTCGACGAACGATACGGGACAAAGAAACAGCGCAAAAAGAAGAAAAGTGGTCCAAAACTGATGCAAATGTTTGATTTTGGGCTCCGAAAATAGGCACAACCAAGTAGGCTAGTTGCTGCCATCGTAGAGCTCTCAGAGAGCTTTCTAACGGTATGCTGTACGCCGCACAACTCCTTACGGATCAAAAGTTATGGGCACCGGAGTGACGGAGACCTACTCATAGGCCCGACACCCCCGGTTTGCAGGCCTAGCCACTACAGGAAGCGAAGTTGCCTTGCCCAACATGCAATGGGACTCGATAATAGAAATGTGATGGACAAAGCATTATGGCAAACCTGAACCGGGCAAAAAATAAAATGAAAAGGGGGTGCAACACGAGGACTTCCTAGGGGGTCACCCATCCTAGTATAACCCTCGCCCAAGCACACTTAACTTCAGAGTTCTGATGGGATCCAGTGCATTAGTACTGATATGATAGCACCGTCATGTTGAGGGCGCAAAGCCCTTATTTGTCGTCAATTACGCGTCTGACGACGAATCATCCGGGACGAAGAAACAACGCAGAAAGAAGAAAAATGGCCCAAAACTGATTAAAACGTTCGATTTTAGGGTCCAAAAAAAGGCACAGCCGAAGAGGCATGCCTCCCCCATCATGGAGCTCTCGGAGAGCATTCCAACGGTGTGTTGTGCGCCGCATAACTCCTTACGGATCAAAAGTTATGGGCACCGGAGCGATGGAGACCTGGTCAGAGGCCCCACGCCCTCGGTTTGCAGGCCCAACCTCAATGCGAAGCGAAGTTGTCTTGCCCAAGATGCCGTGGGACTCTATAATAGAATTGTGACGGTATAAAGCATCTTGGCAAGCCTGAATGGGGCAAAAAAACAAAACGTAAAGGGGGGTACAACACAAGGACTTCCATAGGGGTCATCCATCCTAGGACTACTCTCGCCCAAACGCGCTTAACTTCGGAGTTCTGATGGGATCCGGTTTATTAGTGCTATTATGATTGCACCCGTCATGTTGAGGCCACAAAGCCCTTATGTGTCGTCCTTTACGCGGCTCAAGATGAACGATCTGGGACGAAGAAATAGGGAAAAAAGATGAAAATTGGCCCAAAACTAATTAAAAAAGTTGGATTTTAGGGTCCAAAAACAGGCGCAGCCGAGCAGGCTTGCTTCCCCCGTCGTAGAGTTCTCGAGGAGCATTCCAACAGTATGTTGTACACTGCATAACTCCTTACGGATCAAAAGTTATGGGCACCGGAGTGACGGAGACCTGGTCACATGCCCCAAGCCCCCGGTTTGCGAACCCAGCCTCTACGCGAAACAAAGTTGTCTTGCCCAAGATGCTGTGGGACTCGATATTAGAAATGTGATGGATAAAGCATCTTGGCAAGCCAGAACGGAGGCAAAAAAACAAAATGAAAAGGGGGATGCAACACGAGGACTTCCTATGGGGTCATCCATCCTAGTACTACTCTCGCTCAAGCAAGCTTTACTTTGGAGTTCTGATGGGATCTTGTGCATTAGTGCTGATATGATCGCACCCGACATGTTGAGGGAGCAAAGCCCTTATGTGACGTCCTTTACGCTGCTCATGACGAACGATCCGGGACGAAGAAACAGTGCAAAAAGAAGAAAAGTAACCCGAAACTGATGAAAATGTTTGATTTTGGGCTCCGAAAACTGGCGCAGCCTAGCAGGCTGGCTGCCCCTATCGTAGAGCTCTCAGAGAGCTTTCCAAAGGAATGTTGCGCGCCGCATAACTTCTTACCGATCAAAGTTATGGGCACCGGAGCGACGGAGACCTAGTCACAGGCCCCACGCCCTTGGTTTGCGAGCCCAGCCTCTACACGAAGTGAAGTTTTCTTGCCCAAAATGCCGTGGGAATTGATAATAGAAATGTGACGGATATAGCATCATGACAAGCTTGAACAGGGGCAAAAAAATAAAATGAAAGGGGGGGTAGAACACGAGGACTTCCCAGGGGGTCACCCATCCAAGTACTACTCTCGCCCAAGCACGCTTAACTTCGGAGTTCTTATTGGATCCGGTGCATTAGTGTTGATATGATCGCACCCGTAATGTTGAGGGCGCAAAGCCCTTATTTGTCGTCCTTTACGTGGCTCACGACGAACGATCTGGGATGAAGAAACAGCACAAAAAGAAGAAAAGTGGCACGAAAGTGATGAGATCTATTGATTTTGGGCTCAGAAAACAGGCGCAGCCTAGCAGGATTGCTGCCCCCATTGTAGAGCTCTCAGAGAGGTTTCCAAGGTTTGTTGTACGCCTCATAACTCCTAACAGATCAAAAGTTATGGGCACCTGAGCGATGGAGACCTAGTCAGAGGCCCCATGCCCCCAATTTGAGGGCCTAGCCTCTATGCGAAGGGAAGTTGTCTTGCCTATGTCACGCCCCAACCCGGCCTATAAAGGTTAGACTAGGGTGTGATCTAACATTTAAGTCATATCACATACTTAATCGTTTATGAAGATTTAACACTTAACGTTTTGGCCTAAACTCCACAAATTCTCCGGAAATCCGGCAGCATAACGGCTGTAATTGGGCTCCTTAGTTTGACCTAATTCTCTAAACGCCTCAAATTTTCCAATCTCAATTTCATTTCCAACTAAGATTACTATTTACCATCAATTGAAAGGCCTATTGGTTATCTTGAAGTCTCGTTTGATTAATAACCTAGTATGATACTATGTCTCGTCTATTTGTTAATCCTTGTTACAAAAGTACCTGTTGATCTTATCTTAATAGTGAGTACCTGCTTAAGATTTGGTTGGTTCATTTTACTTAGCCCTTACCTAATACTTCATAATCCTATTATAGATACTAGTTAATGACAATAGCAAAACGATCATAGTAGTGTCTGTCTAGTTATTATCAGTACAAACCAAAATTAGACCCAAAATTATAACGGGGGTCTTTTACATTACAAACAACAAGCAACATAAAAGAAATAATCTTCAAGTAGCATAGTGTTCACAAATAGCCATAATCACGCAAAGCACATAGGACAGGCAATCACTCCAAGGAATCATCGTTAGGCACGTCGTCCTCGGGTACCTGTACTTGATATTCTTCACCTGAGGTTTCGAAACTCATTTTCCGGTTCAACTTATGAAAACCCTTTTTGCAAGCATGAAAGTATCACAATTAAGTACAGAACAATAATACGAAAGTAAAGGAACACAATTACCCATCTTTTCTCCCCGAGGTCCTCTAGGAACCAAGCGAGAGTACTTATACACATAGTAAAAAGGATACGGTGAGCTTTTTTTCTCAGTTCATTTCCAGTATCAGTTATTGCGGCCGACTTCAAATCATCCCCTTATCACGCCAAATGGGTGTACTGTAGATGTACCCTGAAATCCTACGACCCAACTTTTCGAGGAAGTCTAGCCCCCAAGCGAGAGAGGGAATTGGACAATGGTAGTCACGGTTGCACCGGCAAGCCCGATGCCGCCCGGTGTGCGTGAACGCTACCACGCCAGAATGAAAGGTTGCAACCTTGTATGCAATGCACATTTATGACATTTAATATATCACATTAAGAGGACAACAAAGTAGGTTGCCTCCGGACAGTCATAAGATTGCACATTGACAAGTAAACAAGCGAGGCACGAATAGACAAGTAATTTCACTTGAAAGGCATATGGAGTTATATGAACATTAAACGGGCAGCCATGTAACGCACGTAAATCAGGTCATATAACTCATTTCAACGTCCACGTAATCAAATAATAACGTTATTCAACATGCAACAACAATCTACGTGGGTTCGGATGCAAGAAAGGCCTATTTGTCAACATGCAATGATCAAAATCACATTTAGGGCTATAAGGGAAACTACGGGCAGCCTACTAAACATATAATTACACACAATATCTAAAGGATCAACACTTAGCAAGTTTACCTAGTCACTAGGGTTTCCATTTCGTGCTTACCCGTGCGATTAAGCCCCAAGTCAACTCAAAATCAATCTCGATCCACGCATCAATTAATTCAAACATCCCCGAGTATTCAAAACAGTCCACACAACATCCCAATGCCACAATCCCAAGCATTTAATACCACAAGAGAAGTTACAACAATTTTTCTAAGCATATAACTAAGTGAAACCCTCACTGCATTAGGCTGTATTCTCACAATCATTAAGATAAGCAAACAATCTCCAATTCCAGTGAATAAGATGTAAAATTAAATCTTAATAAGTGAACTAAATTCCGAAACAAACCTCACATCATTTGGAGTTCGGGTCCAATAGCTATAGCCAAAACAGTGGGATTGCACAAAACTGTCCAGATTTGCACACATTTCAATATTTGTCGTTTTTTGAGGTCCTTAGGGTCGGATTTAGCCTTAGTCCATTTCTTACAAAAATGTCCAGACCTGAAACGCCTAGCAGCACACCAAATTGCATACATTTTGGACATCATTTACTAAGTCAAAACTGGTTCGTTCTACAAGGTCAGTGCATCTGCCAAAACCTGCTTCATTTTTTCCAGACTTCCAGATTTGGACACATTTTAATAATTTGCCATTTTGAGGACCTTAGAGTCAAAATTATCTTTGGCCTATTTCTTTGAAAAATGTTCAAAACTGGAAAAAATAGTTACCTACCAATTTTCATGCATTTTCAACATCATTTTCATAGCCAAACTCACCACGAAACAACAAGATAGAGAGCTGTCACCAAACCCGATTTCATCTATTATCACCTTCAGGCCAAAATCTTGCCATGCATGGTTGTAAAAGCTTATAAACACACATATATCTCAAGTACAGAAGCAAAGAAAAACATTTAAGAGCATGCATGTGGATTTTTGAAGGATTTTCAAGAGGTTTTAGCCCTCACCTTAGCAAATCAACAAGAAGATGCACAAAACTTTGATGAAGCACAAATTTGATCTTCTTCCTTGCTTAGCCGAGACTCCAACTCGATTTTCTCTATTTTTCCTAGCTTAGTGGCCAAGTTCTTAGTAGGTGCATCTGGTTAAAACAAGAAGAAAAGAAATGGAAGCTAGCAAACTCACCTAGGCCGAAATGGTGACTCAAAGAGCTTGCATGTGTGATTCTTGCAACTTAGCTAGCTTGGTCGAGTTTCTTAGCTTGTGGTGTGTCTTGATGCACCATCGAATGATGAAGATGAACTATGGAATGATGAAACTCAGCCAAGGCCGAGAGAGAGAGAGAGAAGAATGAGAGGGAGAGAGAGAAATGTGAGGAGAATGAGAGAAATGAAAGAAAAATGAAGGCTTTGCAAAAGATGAAGCATAGGTCGGCCTCGGGCATACAAAAATTAAGATTTGTGTCTTCAAGAAACTTGATTTTTGAATCACCTAACATGGGCAAGGAGCTTGTCGAGATTGGTGGAGCTTTGGGTAGAGTTTGAGCCATTTTTTTAATTCATTGTGTCATTAGTTGTCATAGAATGTCTAGGATTGTTAAATAATTATGCAATGCTAGCTCAAACACACATAGTGGTCGGCCAAGGCTAGCTTAAATTCTGAATTTTTTGTCTTGGTTGAGCAATATTTAATTGAGTGTTGGAATATGCAAAAGAATAAAGAATAAAGAATAAGAATGTCTAGCTTTTGGTGAGATTTTGTCTTCTAGTGGGTTGAATTAGTAATTTAATATTAGTTAGTGGAATTTGTAGGATTAATTAATGACCTAGTGCTTCGTGTAAGATGCTTTCTTGATTAGCGTGAGGGCACGCTTTCCTAGGTCTAGGGCATGCACTACGAGGTAGGGCACGAACTACGAGACGAACACACGTTTTCTAAGTAAATGTACGCACCCCTAAATGAATGCACGTAATTCAATGCAAGGCACACAAAACGAAACACAATTCTTAAATCTTGGTCAAGGTACGCAAATCTAGATTAGAGCACACGAAATGAGGTATTGCACGCAAATCAAGTTCGGGCCTCATAGCCGAACAAGTCCTAGCACTTGATTATAGAAATGTGACAAATAAAGCTTCTTGGCAAGCCTGAACAGGGGCATATAAACAAAACGAAAAGTGGGGTGCAACACGAGCATTTCCCAGGGGGTCACCAATCCTAGTACTACTCTCGCCCAAGCACGCTTAACTTCGGAGTTCTGATGGGATCTGGTGAATTAGTGTTGATATGATTGCATCCGTCATGTTGAGGGCAAAAGCCCTCATGTGTTGTCCTCTACGCAGCTCACGACGAACGATCGCGACGAAGAAACACCTTAAAAAGAAGAAAAGTGGCCCGAAATAGATAAAAATGTTTGATTTTGGGCTCCGAAAATAGGCGCAGCCGAGCAAGCTTGCTGCCCCTATCGTAGAACACTCAGAGAGCTTTCCAAAGGTATGCTGTGCGCCGCATAACTTCTTACGGATCAAAAGTTGTGGGCACCGGAGCGACGGAGACCTAGTCACAGGCCCCACGCTGCCAGTTTGCGGGCCCAGCCACTACGCGAAGCGAAGTTGTCTTGCCCATGATGCCGTGGGACTCGATAATAGAAATATGATGGATAAAGCATCTTGGCAAGCCTGAACGGGGCAAAAAAAAAAGAAAATGGTGGTGCAACACGAGGACTTCTTAGGGGGTCACCCATCCTAGTACTACTCTCGGCCAAGCACGCTTAACTTCAGAGTTCTGATGGGATCTGGTGCAATAGTGTTGATATGATCACACCCGTCATGTTGAGGGCGCAAAGCCCTTATGTGTCGTCCTTTACGCGGCTCACGGCGAACGATCCGAGACCAAGAAACAGCACAAAAAGAAGAAAAGTGGCCCGAAACTGAAGAAAATGTTTGATTTTGGTCTCCGAAAATAGGCGCAGCCGAGCAGGCTGGCTACCCCCATCGTAGAGCTCTCGGAGAGCTTTCCAAAGATATGCTGCGCGCCGTATAACTTCATACGGATCAAAAGTTATGGGCATTGGAGCGACGGAGACCTAGCCATAAGCCCCACGCCCTCGGTTTGCAGGCCCAACCTCTACGTGAAGCGAAGTATTCATGCCCAAAATGCCGTGGGACTAGATAATAGAAATTTGACAGATATAAAATCATGGCAAGCCTAAACGGGGGCAAAAAAACAAAACGAAAAAGGGGGTAGAACACGAGAACTTCCTAGGGGGTCACCCATCCTAGTACTACTCTTGCCCAAGCACGCTTAACTTCGGAGTTCTGATTGGATCCGGTGCATTAGTGCTGATATGATCGCACCCGTAATGTTGAGGGCGCAAAGCCCTTATGTGTCGTCCATTATGCGAATCACGACGAACGATCAGGGGTGAAGAAATCGCGCAAAAAGAAGAAAAGTAGCCCAAAACTGATGAAACCTTTTGATTTTGGACTCCGAAAATAGGCGCAGCCAAGCAGGCTTGTTACCCCCATCGTAGAGCTCTCGGAGATGTTTCCAACGGTATGTTGTACGCCTCATAACTCTTTACAGATCAAAAGTTATGGGCACCTGAGCGACGGAGATCGGGTCAAAGGCACCCCACCCCCGGTTTTCGGGCCTAGCCTCTACGCAAAGCGAAGTTGTCTTGCCTAATAAGCCGTGGGACTTGATTATAGAAATGTGACGAATAAAGCATCTTGGCAAGCCTGAACAGGAGCAAAAAAAAAAACGAAAAGGGGGGTACAACACGAGGATTTCCTAGGGGGTCACCCATCCTAGTATTGCTCTCGCCCAAGCACGCTTAACTTTAGAGTTGTGATGGGATCCGGTGAATTAGTGCAGATATGATCTCATCCGCCATGTTGAGGGCAAAAGCCTTTATGTTTCGTCCTCTATGCAGCTCATGACAGACGATCGCGACAAAGAAACATTGCAAAAAGAAGAAAAGTGGCCCAAAACAGATAAAAATGTTTGATTTTGGGCTCCGAAAATAGGCGCAGTCGAGCATGCTTGCTACCCCCATCGTAAAGCTCTCGGAGATCTTTCCAACTGTATGTTGTGCGACGCATAACTCCTTACGGATCAAAAGTTATGGGCACCAGAGCGACGGAGACCTGGTCACAGGTCCTACGCCCCCAGTTTGCGAGCCCAGCCACTACGCGAAGCAAAGTACTCTTGCCCAAGATGACGTGGGACTCAATAATAGAAATATGACGGATAAAGCATCTTGGCAAGCCTGAATAGTGCAAAAAAACAAAACAAAAAGGAGGGTGCAACACAAGGATTTCCCAAGGGGTCACCCGTCCTAGTACTACTATCGCCCAAGCACGCTTAACTGATGAAACAGCGTCATGTTGAGAGCGTAAAGCCTTTATGTGTCGTCCTTTACGCAGCTCCCGACTAACAATCCGGGATGAAGAAACAGCGTAAAAAGAAGAAAAGTGGCCCGAAACTGATGAAAACATTTGATTTCAGGCTTCGAAAACTGATGCAGCCAAGTAGGCTAGTTGCTACCATCGTAGAGCTCTCGTTGACCGTTCCAACGGTACGCTGTGCGCCACATAACTCTTTACGGATCAAAAGTTACAGGCACCGGAGCGACGGGGACCTAGTCACAAACCCCACATCCCTGGTTTGCGGCCCCAGCCTCTACGTGAAGCGAAGTTGTCTTGCCCAAGATGCTGTTGGACTCAATAATAGAAATGTGACTGATAAAGTATCTTAGCAAGCTTGAATGTGGCAAAAAAACAAAACGAAAAGGGGGATGCAACACGAGGACTTCCCAGGTGGTCACCCATCCTAGTACTACTCTCGCCCAAGCATGCTTAACTTCAGAGTTCTAATTGGATCCGGTGCATTAGTACTGCTATGATCGCACCCATAATGTTGAAGGCGCAAAACCCTTATGTATCGTCCTTTACGCGGCTCACGACGAACGATTCGGGATGAAGAAACAGAGCAAAAAGAATAAAAGTGGCCCAAAAATGATGAAACCTTTTGATTTTGGGCTCCGAAAATAGGCACAGTCGAGCAGCCTTGCTGCCCCTATCGTAGAGCTCTCAGAGAGGTTTTCAACAGTTTGTTGTGCGCCGTATAACTCTTTACGGATCAAAAGTTATAGGCACCTGAGCGACGGAGACCTAGTCAGAGGCCCCATGCCCCCGGTTTGTGGGCCCGGCCTCTACGTGAAGCAAAGTTGTCTTGCCCAACAAGCCGTGGGACTTGATTATAGAAATGTAACAGATAAAGCATCTTGGCAAGCCTGAACAGGAGCAAAAAAACAAAATGAAAAGGGGGGTGCAACACGAGGATTTCCTAGGGGGTTACCCATCTTAGTACTACTTTCACCCAAGCATGCTTAACTTTGGAGTTCTGATGGGATCCGGTGAATTAGTGCTGATATGATCGCATCCATCATGTTGAGGGCAAAAGCCCTTATGTGTCTTCCTCTACGCAGCTCACGACGGACGATCGCGACAAAGAAACAACGCAAAAATGAGGAAAGTTGACTGAAACTAATAAAAATGTTTGATTTTGGACTCCGAAAATAGGCGCAGCCGAGCAAGCTTGCTGCCCCCATCGTAGAGCTCTCGGAGTGGCCCGAAACTGATGAAAACATTTGATTTTGGGCTTCGAAAATAGGTACAGCCGAGTAGGCTGGTTGCTACCATCGTAGAGCTCTCGTTGAGCTTTCCAACGGTATGGTGTGCGCCACATAACTCCTTACGGATCAAAAGTTATGGGCACCAGATCGACGGAGACCTGGTCATAGGCCCCACACCCTCGGTTTGCAGGCACCGCCTCTACGCGAAGCGAAGTTGTCTTGCCCAAGATACCGTGGGAATCGGTAATAGAAGTGTGACTGATAAAGCATCTTGGCAAGCTTGAACGGGGGCAAAAAAAACAAAACGAAAAGGGGGGTGCAACACGAGGACTTCCTAGGGGGTCACCTATCCTAGTACTACTCTTGCCCAAGCTTGCTTAATTTCGGAGTTCTGATGGGATCCTGTGCATTAGTGCTGATGTGATCGCACCCGTCTTGTTGAGGGTGCAAAGCCCTTATGTGTCGTCCTTTACGCGGCTCATGACAAATGATCCGAGACGAAAAAACAACACAAAAAGAAGAAAGGTGGCCCGAAACTAATGATTTTTTTTGATTTTAGGCTCCGAAAATAGGCGCAGCCGAGCAAGCTTGCTGCCTCCATCATAGAGCTCTCGGAGAGCTTTCCAACGGTATGCTGTGTGCCGTATAAATCCTTATGGATCAATAGTTATGGGCACCGGAGTGACAGAGACCTAGTTACAGGCCCAGCCTCTATGCGAAGCGAAGTTATCTTGTCCAAGATACCATGGGACTCGATAATAGAAATGTGATGGATAAAGTAACTTGGCAAGCCTGAACGGGGCAAAAAAACAAAATGAAAAGGGGGGTGCAACACGAGGATTTCCTAGGGGTTCACCTATCCTAGTACTATTTTCGCCCATGCACGCTTAACTCTGGAGTTCTTATGGGATCTGGTGCATTAGTGCTGATATGATATCACACGTCATGTTGAGGATACAAAGCCCTTATGTGTCGTCCTTTATGTAGATGACGACGAACGATCTGGGATGAAGAAACAATGAAAAAGAAGAAAAGTGGCTCGAAACTAATGAAAATGTTTGATTTTGGGCTTCGAAAACAGGCGCAGCTGAGTAGGCTGGTTGCCTCCATCGTAGAGCTCTCGAAGAGCTTTCCAACAGTATGCTATGAACGACGGAGACCTAGTCACAGGCCCCACACCCCCGGTTTGCTGGCCTAGCCTTTACGCGAAGCGAAGTTGTCTTGCCCAACATGCCGTGGGACTCGATAATAAAAATATGACGGATAAAGCATCTTGGCAAACCTGAACGGGGCAAAAAACAAAACGAAAAGCAGGGTGCAACACGAGGACTTCCTAGGGGGTTACCCGTCCTAGTACTACTCTCGCGCAAGCACGCTTAACTTCGGAGTTCTGATGGGATCTAGTGCATTAGTGCTGATATGATAGCACCTATCATGTTGTGGGCGCAAAGCCCTAATGTGTCATCCTTTTCGCGGCTCACGACAAATGATTCGGGACAAAGAAACAGCGCAAAAAGAAGAAAAGTGGACGAAAATGGATTAAAACATTTGATTTTAGGGTCCAAAAACAGGCACAGCCGAGCAGTCTTGCTGCCCCCATCGTAGAGCTCTCGGAGAGCTTTCCAATGTTATGTTGTATGCCGTATAACTCCTTACGAATCAAAAGTTATGGGCATTGGAGCGATGAAAACCTGGTCAGAGGTCCCACGCCCTCGGTTTACGGGCCCAACATCATCGCGAAGCGAAGTTGTCTTGCCCAAGATGCCGTGGGACTCGATAATAGAATTATGATGGTCTAATGCATCTTGGAAAGCTTGAATGAGGAAAAAAAACAAAACCTAAAGGGGGGTGCAACACAAGGACTTCCAAAGGGGCCACCCAACCTAGTACTACTCTCGCCCAAGCACCCTTAACTTTGGAGTTCTGATGGGATCCGGTGTATTAGTTCTAGTATGATCGCACCCGTCAGGTTGAGGGTGCAAAGCCCTTATGTGACGTCCTTTGCACGGCTCACGACGAACGATACGGGACGAAGAAACAGAGTAAAAATATGAAAAGTGGCACGAAACTGATGAAAACGTTGGATTTTAGGGTCCAAAATTAGGCGTAGCTGAGCAGTCTTGCTACCCCCGTCATAGAGTTCTCGTAGAGCTTTCCAACGGTATGCTGTAAACCGCATAACTCCTTATCGATCAAAAGTTATGGGCACCGGAGCGACGGAGACCTAGTCACAGGCCCCACGCCCACGGTTTGCGGGCCTAGCCTCTACACGAAGTGAAGTTCTCTTGTCCAAGATGCCGTGGGACTCGATAATAGAAATGTGATGGATAAAGCATCTTGGCAAGCCAGAACGGGGCAAAAAAAAACAAAACGAAAAAGGGCATGCAACACAAGGATTTCCTAGGGGGTCACCTATCCTAGTACTACTATTGCCCAAGCACGCTTAACTTCGGAGTTCTGATGGGATCTGATAAATTAGTGCTGATATGATATCACCCGTCATGTTGAGGGCACAAAGCCCTTTTGTGTCGTCCTTTGCGCGGCTCACGACGAACGATTTGGGACAAAAAAATAGCGCAAAAGGAAGAAAAGTAGCCCAAAACTTATGAAAACATTCTATTTTATTTTCCAAAAATAGGCGCAGCCGAGCAGACTTGCTGCACCCGTCGTAGAGCTCTCGCAGAGCTTTCTAACGGTATACTGTGCGCCGTATAACTCCTTACGAATCAAAAGTTATAGGCACTTGAGCGACGGATACCTAGTCACAAGCCCCACGCCCCTTGTTAATGGGCGCAGCCTCTACGCGAAGTGAAGTTGTCTTGCCCAAGATACTGTGATACTCGATAATAGAAATATGACGGATAAAGCATCTTGGCAAGCCTGAATGGGGGAAAAAAACAAAACGAGACGAGGTGTACAACACGAGGACTTCATAGGGGGTCGCCCATCCTAGTACTATTCTCGCCCAAGCACGCTTAACTTTGGAGTTCTTATGAGATCCGGTGCTGATATAATATCACCCGTCATGTTGAGGATGCAAAGCCCCTATGTGTCGTCCTTTATGTAGCTTACGACGAACGATCCGGGATGAAGAAACAGCGCAAAAAGAAGAAAAGTAGCCCAAAATTGAAGAAAACATTTGATTTTGGGCTCCGAAAATGGGCACTGCCGAGTAGGCTAATTGCCGCCATCGTAGAGCTCTCGGAGAGCTTTCCAATGGTATGCTGTGCGCTGCATAACTCCTTACGAATTGAAAGTTATGGGCACCGGAGCGACGGTGACCTAGTCACAGGCCCCACGCCCACAGTTTGTTGGCCTAGCCTCTACTCGAAGCGAAGTTGTCTTGCACAACATGCTGTTGGACTCAATAATAGAAATGTGATGGATAAAGCGTCTTGGCAAACCTGAACGTGGCAAA
This sequence comes from Ehretia macrophylla, assembly GCA_037974665.1. Taxonomy (NCBI): domain Eukaryota; kingdom Viridiplantae; phylum Streptophyta; class Magnoliopsida; order Boraginales; family Ehretiaceae; genus Ehretia; species Ehretia macrophylla. The sequence continues at coordinate 50,605,796 of CM075777.1, read as the reverse complement.
ACATAAAACGAAAATGGGGGTACAACATGAGGACTTCCTAGGGGGTCACCCATCCTTGTACTACTCTTGCCCAAGCTTGCTTAACTTTGAAGTTCTGATTGGATCCGGTGTATTAGTGTTGATATGATAGCACTCGTCATGTTGAGGGTGCAAAGCCCTTATTTGTCGTCCATTATGCGGCTCACGACGAACGATCTGGGACGAAGAAACAGTGCAAAAAGAAGAAAAGTGGCCCAAAACTGATTAAAACATTGGATTTTAAGGTCCAAAAATAGGTACAGCCTTGTAGGCTTGGTACCCCCGTCGTAGAGCTCTCGGAGAGCATTTCAACGGTATGTTATACGGCGCATAACTACTTACAGATAAAAAGTTATGGGCATTGGAGCGATAGAGACCTTGTTAGAGGCCCACACGCCCTCGGTTTGCCGGCCTAGCCTCAACGCGAAGCGAATTTGTCTTGCCCAAGATGCCACGGGACTCGATAATAGAATTGTGATGGTATAAAGCATCTAGGCAAGCCTGAACGGGGCAAAAAAACAAAACGTAAATGGGGGTGAAAAACGATGACTTCCAAGGGGGATACCCATCCTAGTACTACTCTTGCCCAAGCACGCTTAACTTTGAAGTTCTGATGGGATCTGGTGTGTTACTGCTAGTATGATCGCACCTGTCATGTTGAGGGCGCAAAGCCACTATGTGTCGTCCTTTATGTCGCGCACGACGAACGATCCTGGACAAAGAAACAGAGCAAAAAGATGAAAAGTTGCCTGAATCGGATGAAAACATTGGATTTTAGGGTCCAAAAACAGGCGAAGCCGGTTAGGCTTGCTACCCCCGTCGTAGAGTTCTCGTAGAGCTTTCTAATGGTATGTTGTGCGCCGCATAACTCCTTACAAATCAAAAGTTATAGGCACCAGAGCGACGGAGACCTGTCCACAGGCCCTACACCCCTGGTTTGCGAGCCTAGCCTCTACGCGAAGTGAAGTTCTCTTGCCCAAGGTGTCGTGGGACTCGATAATAGATATGTGACTGATAAAGCATTGGCAAGCCTGAACGGGGCAAAAAAACAAAAAGAAAATAGGGGTGCAACACAAGGATTTCCTAGGGGGTCACCCATCCTAGTACTACTCTCGTCTAAGCACGCTTAACTTCGGAGTTCTGATGGGATCCGGTGAATTAGTGCTGATATGATATTACCCATCATGTTGAGGGCGCAAAGCCCTTTTGTGTCGTCCATTACGTGGCTCACGACGAACGATTTGTGACGAAGAAACAGAGCAAAAGGAAGAAAATTAGCCCAAAACTTATAAAAAAGTTTGATTTTAGGGTCTAAAAACAGGCGCAGCCGAGCAGACTTGCGGCTCGTGTAGTAGAGCTCTCGTAGAGCTTTCCAACGGTATGCTGTGCGCCGCATAACTTCTTACGAATCAAAAGTTATAGGCACCTGAGCGACGGAGACCTAGTCATAGGCCCCACGCCCTCTGTTTGCGGGCACAGCCTCTACACGAAGCGAAGTTGTCTTGCCCATGATGCCGTGGTACTCAATAATAGAAATGTGACAGATAAAACATCTTGGCAATCTTGAACGGGGGAAAAAAACAAAACGAAACGGGGGGTGCAACACGAGGACTTCTTAGGGGGTCGCTCATCCTAGTACTATTCTTGCCCAAGCACGTTTAACTTAGGAGTTCTGATGGGATCCGGTACATTAGTGCTGATATGATATCACCCGTCAAGTTGAGGACGCAAAGCCCTTATGTGTTGTCCTTTACGTAGCTCACGACGAACGATCCAGGACGAAGAAACAGCACAAAAATAGGAAAAGTAGCCCAAAACTAAAGAAAACATTTGATTTTGGGCTTTGAAAATAGGCGCAGCCGAGTATGCTAGTTGCCACTATCCAAGAGCTCCTGGAGAGCTTTCCAACGGTATGTTGTGCGCCGTATAACTCCTTACGGATCAAAAGGTATAGGCACTGGAGCGGCGGTGACCTAGTCACAGGCCCCAAGCCCCCGGTTTACGGGCCTAGCCTCTACGCAAAGCGAAGTTGTCTTGCGCAACATGCTGTGGGACTCGATAATAGAAATGTGACGGATAAAGCATCTTGGTAAACCTAAACGGGGCAAAAAATAAAATACAACACGAGGACTTCCTAGGGGGTCACCCATCCTAGTACTACTCTCGCCCAAGCACGCTTAACTTCGGAGTTCTGATGGGATCCGATGCATTAGTGCTGATATGATAGCACCCGTCATGTTGAGGGCGCAAAGCCCTTATTTGTCATCCATTACGCGACTTATGACGAACTATCTGGGTCAAAGAAACAGCGTAAAAAGAAGAAAAGTGGCCCAAAACTGATTAAAATGTTCAATTTTAGGGTCCAAAAATAGGCACAGCCGAGCAGGCTTGTTGCCTCCGTCATAGAGCTGTCGTAGAGCATTCCAACGGTATGTTCTGCACTGCATAACTACTTACGGATCAAAAGTTAGGGGCACCGGAGCGATGGAGACCTGGTTAGAGGCCCCACGCCCTCGGCTTGCGAGCCCAGCCTCAACGCGAAGCGAATTTGTCCTGCCCAAGATGCCGCAGCACTCGATAATAGAATTGTGACAGTATAAAGCATCTTGGCAAGCATGAATGGGGAAAAAAAATAAAACGTAAAGGAGGGTGCAACATGTGGACTTCCAAGGGGGTCACCCATCCTAGTACTACTCTCGCCCAAGCACGCTTAACTTCGGAGTTCTGATGGGATCCGTTGTATTAGTGCTAGTATGATCGCACCTGTCATGTTGAGGGCGCAAAGCCCTTATGTGTCATCCTTTATGCGGCGCACAACGAACGATCCTGGATAAAGAAACAGAGCAAGAAGATGAAAAGTGGCCCGAAAATGATGAAAATATTGGATTATAGGGTCAAAAAATGGGCGCAGCCAGGCCGGCTTACTGCCCCCGTCGTAGAGTTCTCGTAGAGCTTTCCAATGGTATGTTGTGCGCCGTATAACTCCTTACAAATCAAAAGTTTTGGGCACCAGAGTGACGAAGACCTGGTCATAGGCCCCACGCCCCAGTTTGCGAGCCCAGCCTTTACGCGAAGCAAAGTTCTCTTGCCCAAGACGTCATGGGACTTGATAATAGATATGTGATGGATAAAGCATCTTGGCAAGCCTGAACGGGGCAAAAAAACAAAATGAAAAGGGGGGTGCTACACAAGGATTTCTTAGGCGGTCACCCATACTAGTACTACTCTCGCCCAAACACGCTTAACTTCGTAGTTGTGATGGGATCTGGTGAATTAGTGCTGATATGATATCACCCGTCATGTTGAGGGCGCAAAGCCCTCTTGTGTCGTCCTTTACGCGGCTCACGACGAACGCTTCAGGATGAAGAAACAGTGCAAAAGGAAGAAAAGTAGCCCAAAACTTATGAAAACGTTTGATTTTATGGTCAAAAAACTAGCGCAGCTGAGCAGGCTTTTTGCTCTAGTCGTAGAGCTTTCGGAGAGCTTTCTAACGGTATGCTGTACACCGCACAACTCCTTACGGATCAAAAGTTATGGGCACCGGAGTGACGGAGACCTAGTCATAGGCCCGACGCCCCCAGTTTGCAAGCCTAGCCACTACGCGAAGCGAAGTTGTCTTGCCCAACATGCAGTGGGACTCGATAATAGAAATGTGATGGATAAAGCATCTTGGCAAACCTGAACCGGGCAAAAAATAAAATGAAAAGGGGGGTGCAATACGAGGACTTCCTAGGAGGTCACCCATCCTAGTACTACTCTCGCCAACCACGGTTAACTTTGGAGTTCTAATGGGATCCGGTGCATTAGTGCAGATATGATATCTCCGGTCATGTTGAGGGCGCAAAGCCCATATTTGTCGTCATTTACGTGGCTCATGACGACCGATCCGGGATGAAGAAACAGCACAAAAAGAAGAAAAGTGGCCTAAAACTGATGAAAATGTTCAATTTTAGGGTTCAAAAACAGGCGCAGCCGAGCAGGCTTGCTGTACCAGTCGTAGAGCTCTCAAAGAGCTTTCTAACGGTATGCTGTGCGCCGCATTACTCCATACGGATCCAAAATTATGGGCACCGGAGCGACGGAGACCTGGTCACAGCCCCCACGCCCTCAGTTTGAGGGCCCAGTCTCTACGCGAAGCGAATTTGTCTGGCCCAAGATGCCATGGGACTAGATAATAGAAATGTGACAGATAAAGCATCTTGGCAAGCTTGAACATGGCAAAAAAAAAAAATGAAAAGGGAGGTACCACACAAGGACTTCCCAAGGGATCACCCATCCTATTACTACTCTCGCCCAAGCCCTCTTTACTTTTGAGTTCTAATGGGATCTGATAAATTAGCGCTAATATGATAGCTCCCGTCATGTTGAGGGCAAAAGCCCTCATGTGTCGCCCTCTACGCGGCTCACGACGAACGATCTGGGATGAAGAAACAGTACAAAAAGAAGAAAAGTGGCCCAAAATTGATGAAACTATTTGATTTTTGTCTCTGAAAATAGGCTCAGCTGAGCAGGCTTGGTGCCCCCATTGTAGAGCTCTTGGAGAGCTTTCCAACGGTATGGTGTGCACCGCATAACTCCTTAAGGATCAAAAGTTATGGGCACAGGAGTAACGTAGACCTGGTCGTAGGCCCCACCCCTGGTTTGCGGGCCCAGCCTCTACGAGAAGCGAAGTTCCCTTGCCCAATATGCCGTGGGACTCGATAATAGAAATGTGACGAATAAAACATCTTGGTAAGCCTGAACGGGGCAAAAAAACAAAATGAAAAGGGAGGTGCAACACGAGGACTTCCTAAGGGGTTACCCATCCTAGTATTACTCTTGCCTAAGCACGCTTAACTTCGGAGTTCTGATGGGATCCGATGCATTAGTGTTGATATGATAGCACCCGTTATGTTGATGGCACAAAGCCCTTATGTGTCGTCCTTTACGCGGCTCACGATGAACAATCGCGGCGAAGAAACAACACAAAAAGAAGAAAAGTGGCCCAAAACTTATTAAAACGTTCGATTTTAGGGTCCAAAAACAGGTGCAACCGAGCAAGCTTGCTACCCCGGTCATAGAGCTCTTGGTGAACTTTCCAACGGTATGCTTTGTGTTGCATAATTCCTTACGGATCAAAAGTTATGGGCACTGGAGCGACGGAGACCTGGTGAGAGGCCCCACGCCTTCAGTTTCCTGGCCCAGCCTCTACGCGAAGCGAATTTTTCTTACCCAAGATGCCGTGGGACTCTATAATAGAAATATGACGGATAAAGCATCTTGGCAAGCCTGAACGGAGAAAAAAACAAAACATAAAGAGGGGTGGAACACGCGGACTTCCCCGGCGTCACCAATCCTAGTACTATTCTCATCCAAGCACGCTTAACTTTGGAGTTCTAGTGGGATCCGGTGCATTAGTGCTTGTATAATCACACCCGTCATATTGATGGTGCAAACCCTTATGTGTCGTCCTTTATGTGACTCATGACGAAGGATCCGGGATGAAGAAACAATGCAAAAAGTTGAAAAGTGGCCCGAATTTGGGGTCCGAAAATAGGTATAGCCGAGTAGGCTTGCTACCCCCGTCGTAGAGCTCTCGAAAGAGCATTCCAACGGTATGATGTGTGCTGCATAACTCCTTACGGATCAAAAGTCATGGGCACCTGAGCGACGGAGACCTAGTCATAGGCCCCACGCCCTCTGTTTGCGGGCACAGCCTCTACACGAAGCGAAGTTGTCTTGCCCATGATGCCGTGGTACTCGATAATAGAAATGTGACAGATAAAGCATCTTGGCAAGCCTGAACCGGGGAAAATAACAAAACGAAACGGGGGGTGCAACACGAGGACTTCTAAGGGGGTCGCTCATCCTAGTACTATTCTTGCCCAAGCACGCTTCACTTAGGAGTTCTGATGGGATCCAGTGCATTAGTGCTGATATGATATCACCCGTCAAGTTGAGGACGCAAAGCCCTTATGTGTCATCCTTTACGTAGCTCACGACGAATGATCCGGGATGAAGAAACAGCGCAAAAAGAGGAAAAGTAGCCCGAAACTGAAGAAAACATTTGATTTTGGGCTTTGAAAATAGGTGTAGCCGAGTATACTAGTTGCCACCATCGAAGAGCTCTCGGAGAGATTTCCAACGGTATGCTGTGCGCCGTATAACTCCTTACGGATCAAAAGGTATGGGCACTGGAGCGGCGGTGACCTAGTCACAGGCCCCAAGCCCCCGGTTTACGGGCCTAGCCTCTACGCAAAGCGAAGTTGTCTTGCGCAACATGCCGTGGGACTCGATAATAGAAATGTGTCGGATAAAGCATCTTGGTAAACCTGAATGGGGCAAAAAATAAAATAAAAAGGGGGGGTGCAACACGAGGATTTCCTAGGGGGTCACCCATCCTAGTACTACTCTCGCCCAAGCACACTTAACTTCGGAGTTCTGATGGGATCCGGTGCATTAGTGCTGATATGATAGCACCCGTCATGTTGAGGGCGCAAAGCCCTTATTTGTCGTCTATTACGCGACTCATGATGAACTATCTGGGTCAAAGAAATAGCGCAAAAAGAAGAAAAGTGACCCAAAACTGATTAAAATGTTCGATTTTAGGGTCCAAAAATAGGCACAATCGAGCAGGCTTGCTGCCCCCGTTGTAGAGCTCTCGTAGAGCATTCTAACGGTATGTTCTACACTGCATAACTACTTACGGATCAAAAGTTATGGGCACCGGAGCGATGGAGACCTGGTTAGAGGCCCCACGCCCACGGTTTGCGAGCCCAGCTTTAACGCGAAGCGAATTTCTCCTGCCCAAGATGCCGCAGGACTCGATAATAGAATTGTGATGGTATAAAGAATCTTGGCAAGCCTGAATGGGGCAAAAAAACAAAACGTAAAGGAAGGTGCAACACGAGGACTCCCAATGGGGTCACCCATCCTAGTACTACTCTCGCCCAAGCACGCTTAACTTCGGAGTTCTGATGGGATCCGTTGTATTAGTGCTAGTATGATCACACCTGTCATGTTGAGGGCGCAAAGCCCTTATGTGTCATCCTTTATACGGCGCACGACAAATGATCCTGGATGAAGAAACAGAGCAAAAAGATGAAAAGTGGCCCGAAAATGATGAAAATGTTGGATTATAGGGTCGAAAAACGGGCGCAGCCAGGTAGGCTTACTACCCCCATCGTAGAGATCTCGTAGAGCTTTCCAATGGTATGTTGTGCGCCGCATGACTCCTTACAAATCAAAAGTTTTGGGCACCTAAGCGACGAAGACCTAGTCACAGGCCCCACGCCCCTGGTTTGCAAGCCCAGCCTTTACGCAAAGCGAAGTTCTCTTGCCCAAGACGTTGATGGAGTTGATAATAGATATCTGACGGATAAAGCATCTTGGCAAGCCTGAACGGGGCAAAAAACCAAAACGAAAAGGGGGGTGCTACACAAGGATTTCTTAGGCGGTCACCCATCCTAGTACTACTCTCGCCCAAACACGCTTAACTTCGGAGTTGTAATGGGATCCGGTGAATTAGTGCTGATATGATATCACCCGTCATGTTGAGGGGGCAAAGCCCTCTTGTGTTGTCCTTTACGCGGCTCACGACGAACGCTTCAGGATGAAGAAACAGTGCAAAAGGAAGAAAAGTAGCCCAAAACTTATGAAAACGTTTGATTTTATGGTCAAAAAACTGGTGCAGCTGAGCAGGCTTTCTGCTCCAGTCGTAGAGCTTTCGGAGAGCTTTCTAACGGTATGCTGTGCGCCGCACAACTCCTTACGGATCAAAAGTTATAGGCACCGGAGAGACGGAGACCTAGTCACAGGCCCGACGCCCCCGGTTTGCAGGCCTAGCCACTACGCGAAGCGAAGTTGTCTTGCCCAACATGCAGTGGGACTCAATAATAGAAATGTGATGGATAAAGCATCTCGGCAAACCTAAACCGGGCAAAAAATAAAATGAAAAGGGGGTGCAACACGAGGACTTCCTAGGGGGTCGCCCATCCTAGTACTACTCTCGCCCAAACACTCTTAACTTCGGAGTTCTGATGGGATCCAGTGCATTAGTGTAGATATAATATCACCCGTCATGTTGAGGGAGCAAAGCCCTTATGTGTCGTCCTTTTCGCAGCTCACGACGAACGATCCAGGATGAAGAAACAACACAAAAAGAAGAAAAGTGGCCCAAAATTGATGAAAATGTTCAACTTTAGGGTTCAAAAACAGGCGCAGCCGAGCAGGCTTGCTGTACCAGTCGTAGAGCTCTCGAAGTGCTTTCCAACAGTATGCTGTGCGCTGCATTACTCCTTACGGATCCAAAATTATGGGCACCGGAGCAACGGAGACCTGGTCACAGTCTCCACGCCCTCGGTTTGAGGGCCCAGTCTCTACGCGAAGCGAAGTTGTCTTGCCCAAGATGCCATGGGACTAGATAATAGAAATGTGAAGGATAAAGCTTCTTGGCAAGCCTGAACATGGCAAAAAAAAAAAATGAAAAGGGAGGTACCACACAAGCCCTCTTAACTTCTGAGTTGTGATGGGATCTGATAAATTAGCGCTAATATGATAGCTCCCGTCATGTTGAGGGCAAAAGCCCTCATGTGTCGCCCTCTACGCGGCTCACGACGAACGATCTGGGATGAAGAAACAGTACAAAAAGAAGAAAAGTGGCCCAAAATTGATGAAACTATTTGATTTTTGTCTCTGAAAATAGGCTCAGCTGAGCAGGCTTGGTGCCCCTATTGTAGAGCTCTTCGAGAGCTTTCCAATGGTATGGTGTGCACCGCATAACTCCTTAAGGATCAAAAGTTATGGGCACAGGAGTAAGGGAGACCTAGTCGCAGGCCCCACCCCTGGTTTGCGGGCCCAGCCTCTACGAGAAGCGAAGTTCCCTTGCCCAATATGCCGTGGGACTCGATAATAGAAATGTGACGGATAAAACATCTTGGTAAGCCTGAACGGGGCAAAAAAACAAAACGAAAAAGGAGGTGCAACACGAGGACTTCCCAAGGGATCACCCATCCTAGTACTACTCTCGCCCAAGCCCTCTTAACTTCTGACTTCTGATGGGATCCGATGAATTATCGCTGATATGATAGCTCCCGTCATGTTGAGGGAAAAAGCCCTCATGTGTCGCCCTCTCAGCGGCTCACGACGAACGATCCGGGATGAAGAAACAGCACAAAAAGAAGAAAAGTGGCCCAAAATTGATGAAACTATTTGATTTTTGTCTCTGAAAATTGGCTCAGCCGAGCAGGCTTGGTGCCCCTATTGTAGAGCTCTTCGAGAGCTTTCCAATGGTATGGTGTGCACCGCATAACTCCTTAAGGATCAAAAGTTATGGGCATAGGAGTAACGGAGACCTGGTCGCAGGCCCCACCCCTTGTTTGCGGGCCCAGCCTCTACGAGAAGCGAAGTTCCCTTGCCCAATATGCCGTGGGACTCGATAATAGAAATGTGACGGATAAAACATCTTGGTAAGCCTGAACGGGGCAAAAAAACAAAACGAAAAAGGAGGTGCAACACGAGGACTTCCTAAGGGGTTACCCATCCTAGTACTACTTTCACCTAAGCACGCTTAACTTCGAAGTTCTGATGGGATCCGGTGCATTAGTGCTAATATGATAGCACCCGTTATGTTGAGGGCATAAAGCCCATATGTGTCATCCTTTACGCGGTTCACGATGAACGATCACGACGAAGAAACAACGCAAAAAGAAGAAAAGTGGCCCAAAACTTATTAAAACGTTCGATTTTAGGGTCCAAAAATAGGTGCAACTGAGCAGGCTTGCTACCCCGGTCATAGAGCTCTCGGAGAACTTTCCAACGGTATGCTTTGCGTTGTATAATTCCTTACGGATCAAAAGTTATAGGCACCAGAGCGACGGAGACCTGGTGAGAGGCCCCACGCCCTCAGTTTGCTGGCCCAGCCTCTACGCGAAGTGAATTTTTCTTACCCAAGATGCCGTGGGACTCTATAATAGAAATATGACGGATAAAGCATCTTGGCAGGCCTGAACAGGGAAAAAAATAAAACATAAAGAGGGGTGCAACACGCTGACTTCCCCGGGCGTCACCAATCCTAGTACTATTCTCATCCAAGCACACTTAACTTCTGAGTTCTAATGGGATCCGGTGCATTAGTGCTTGTATAATCACACCCGTCATATTGATGGTGCCGGTGCATTAGTGCTTGTATAATCACACCCGTCATATTGATGGATCAAAACCCTTATGTGTCGTCCTTTATGCGACTCACGACGAAGGATCCGGGATGAAGAAACAATGCAAAAAGTTGAAAAGTGGCCCGAATTTAGGGTCGGAAAATAGGTACAACAGAGTAGGCTTGCTACCCTCGTCGTAGAGCTTTCGAAAGAGAATTCCAACGGTATGCTGTGTGCCGCATAACTCCTTACAGATCAAAAGTTATGGGTACTGGAGCGACGGAGACTTGGTCACAGGCCCCACGCCATCGGTTAGCTAACCCAGCCTCCACATGAAGCGAAGTTGTCTTGCCCAAGATGCCGTGGGAATTGATAATAGAAATGTGATGGATAAAGCAAGTTAGAAAGCGTGAACGGGGCAAAATAATTAAACGAAAAGGGGGGGTGCAACACGGGGACTTCACAGGGGTCACCCATCCTAGTACTACTGTCACCCAAGCACGTTTAACTTCGGAGTTCTGATGGGATCCGGTGCACTAGTGCTGGTATGATCACACTCGTCATATTGACGGCGTAAAACCCATATTTGTCGTCCTTTACACGACTCACGATGACGGATCTGAGATGAAAAAACAGCGCAAAAAGTAGAAAATTAGCTTGAAACTGATGAAAACGTTTGAATTTGGGGTCCGAAAACAGGCATAGCCGAGCAGGCTTGTGTGCCACATAACTCTTTACGGATCAAAATTTATGGGCACCGGAGTAACGGAGACTTGGTAAGAGGCCCCTCGACCTCGGTTTGAGGGCGTAGCCTCTACGCGAAGCAAAGTTTTCTTGCCCAAGATGCCATAGGACTCGATAATAGAAATGTGACAGAAAAAGCATCTTGGCAAGCCTAAACGGGGCAAAAAAACAAAACGTAAAGGGGGTGCAACACGAGACTACCCAGGGTGTTACCCATCCTAGTACTAATCTCGCCCAAGCACGCTTAGCTTCGGAGTTCTGATGGGATCTGGTGTCATATTGAGGGCGCAAAACCTTTATGTGTCGTCCTTTACGCGGCTCACGACGAACGATTTGGAACGAAGAAACAGCGCAAAAAGAAGAAAAGTAGCCCAAAACTGATGAAACTGTTTGATTTTGGTCTCCGAAAACAAGCGCAGCCGGGCAGGATTGTTGCCCCCATTGTAGAGCTCTTTGAGAACTTTCCAACGGTATGGTGTGCGTCGTATAACTCCTTAAGGATCAAAAGTTATGGGCACCGGAGCGACGGAGACCTGGTCACAGGCCCCACCACCCGGTTTGTGGGCCCAGCCACTTTGAGAAGCGAGGTTCCCATGCCCAATATGTCGTGGGACTCGATAATAGAAATGTGACGGATAAAGCATCTTGGCAAGCCTGAACGGGGCAAAAAAAAACAAAACGAAAAGGGGGGTGCAACACAAGGATTTCCTAGGGGGTCACCTAACCTAGTACTACTCTCGCCCAAGCACACTTAACTTCAGAGTTCTGATAGGATCTGGTGAATTAGTGTGGATATGATATCACCCGTCATGTTGAGGGCGAAAAGCCCATTTGTGCCATCCTTTACGCGGTTCACGACAAACGATCCGAGACGAAGAAACAGCGCAAAAAGAAGAAATGTAGCCCAAAACTTATGAAAACGTTCAATTTTGGGGTCCAAAATTAGGCATAGCCGAGCAGTCCAGCTGTGCCCGTCGTAGAGCTCTCATAGAGCTTTCCAATGGTATGTTGTGCGCCTCATAACTCCTTAAGCATCAAAAGTTATGGGCACCGGAGCGACGAAGGCGTAGTCATAAGCCCCACGCCCTCGATTTACAGGCCCAGCCTCTACGCGAAGCGAAGTTGTCTTGTTCAAGATGCCGTAGGACTCTATAATAGAAATGTGACGGATAAAACATCTTGGCAAGCCTTAAAGGGGCAAAAAAATCAAACGAAAAGGGGGATGCAACACAAGAACTTCCTATGGGGTCACCCATCCTAGTACTACTCTCGCCCAAGCATGCTTAACTTCGGAGTTCTGATGGGATCCGGTGCATTAGTGCTGGTATGATCACACTCGCCATATTGAAGGCGCAAAACCTTTATGTGTCTTCCTTTATGCGGCTCACAACGAAGGATCCGAGACGAAGAAACAGTGCAAAAAGTAAAAAAGTGGCCCGAAACTAATGAAAACATTCGAATTTGGGGTCCGAAAATAGGCGCAGCCGAGCAGGCTTGCTGCCCCCATTGTAGAGCTCTTGAAAAAGCATTCCAACGGTATGTTGTGTCGCGCATAACTTCTTACGGTTCAAAAGTTATGGGCACCGGAGAGATGGAGACCGGGTCACAGGCTCCACGCCATCAATTAGCCAGCCAAGCCTCCAAACGAAGCGAAGTTGTCTTGCCCAAGATGCTGTGTGAATCGATAATAGAAATGTGACTGATAAAGAATGTAGGAAAGCATGAATGGGGCAAAAAAACTAAACGAAAAGGGGGGTGCAACACGAGGACTTCCCAGGGGGTCACCCATCCTAGTACTACTTTCGCCAAAGCACGCTTAACTTTGGAGTTCAGATGGGATCCGGTGCATTAGTGCTGGTAGATGGCACCCGTCATATTGTGGGCACAAAACCCTTATGTGTCGTCCTTTACGCGGCTCACGACGAAGGATTCAGGTCGAAGAAATAGCGCAAAAAGCAGAAAAGTGGCCCAAAACTGATAAAAATATTGGAATTTGGGGTCCGAAAACAGGCGCAGCCGAGCAGGCTTGCTGCCCCCGTCGTAGAGCTCTTGAAAGAGCATTCCAACGGTATGCTGTGTGCCGCATAACTCCTTACAGATCAAAATTTATGGGCACCGGAGCAACGGAGACCTGGTAAGAGGCCGCTTAACCTCAGTTTGCAGGCACAGCCTCTACGCGAAGCAAAGTTTTCTTACCCAAGATGCCGTGGGACTCAATAATAGAAATGTGATAGAAAAAGCATCTTGGTAAGCCTGAACGGGGCAAAAAAACAAAACGTAAAGGGGGGTGCAACACGAGGACTTCCCAGGGGGTCACCCATCCTAGTACTACTCTCGCCCAAGCATGCTTAACTTCAGAGTTCTGATGGGATCCAGTGCATTAGTGTTGGTATGATTGCACCCGTCATATTGAGGGTGCAAAACCCTTATTTGTCATCCTTTACGCGGCTTACGATGAAGGATCCGGGATGAAAAAATAGCATAAAAAGTAGAAAAGTGGTCCGAAACTGATGAAAATGTTCGAATTTGGGGTCCAAAAATAGGCGCAGCCGAGTAGGCTTGCTGCCATCGTCATAGAGCTCTCGAAAGAGCAATCCAAATGTATGTTGTATGACGCAAAGCTCCTTACGGATCAAAAGTAATGGGCACCAGAGCAATGGAGACTTGATCACAGTCCCTATGCCATCGGTTTGCGAGCCTAGCCTCCACACGAAGTGAAGTTGTCTTGCCCAAGATGCCGTGAGACTCGATAATAGAAATGTGACGTATAAAGCATCTTGGAAAGCCTGAACGAGGCAAAAAAACTAAACGAAAAGGGGGGTGCAACACGAGGACTTCCCAGGGGGTCACCCATCCTAGTACTACTCTCGCCCAAGCACACTTAACTTAAGAGTTCTGATGGGATCTGGTGCATTAGTGTTGGCATGATCGCACCAGTCATGTTGAGGGCGTGAAGCCCCTTATGTGTTGTCTTTTACACGGCTCACAACGAACGATCCGAGACAAAGAAATAGCGCAAAAAGAAGAAAAGTTGCCCGAAACTGTTTAAAACGTTCGGGGTTCGAAAACAGGCGCAGCCAAGTAGGCTTGCTGCCCCCATCGTAGAGCTCTCGAAAGAGTATTCCAACGGTATGCTGTGCACCGTATAACTCCTTACGTATCAAAAGTTATGGGCACCGGAGCGACAAAGACTAGGTCACAAGCCTCACGGCCCCAGTTTGCGGGCCCAGCCTCTACGCTAAGCGAAGTTCTCTTGCCCAAGATGCTATGGGACTTGATAATAGAAATGTGACAGATAAAGCATCTTGGCAAGCCTGAACGGGGCAAAAAAACAAAATGAAAAGAGGGGTGCAACACGAGGACTTCCTAGGGGGTCACCCATCCTAATACTACTTTCGCCCAAGCATGCTTAACTTCGGTGTTCTGATGGGATCCTATGCATTAGTTATGATATGATGGCATCCGTCATGTTGAGGGCGCAAAGCTCTTATGTGTCGTCCTTTACGCGGCTCACGACGTATGATCTGGGACAAAAAAACCGCGCAGAAAGAAGAAAAGTTGCCCAAAATGCATGAAAACTTTTGATTTTTGGCTCTGAAAATAGGCGCAGCCGAGCGGGCTTGTTGCCCCCATTGTAGAGCTCTCGGAAAGCTTTCCAACAGTATGTTGTGCACCGCATAACTCCTTATGGATCAAAAGTTATGGGCACCGAAGCGATAGAGACCTGATAACAGGCCCCACGGCCCCGGTTTGCAGGCCCAGTCTCTACGCGAAGCGAAGTTCTCTTGCCTAAGATGCCGTGGGACTCGATAATAGAAATGGGATGGATAAAGCAACTTAGCAAGCCTGAACAGGGCAAAAAACCAAAACGTAAAGGGGGGTGCAACCCGAGGACTTCCCCGGGCGTTACCTATCCTAGTACTATTCTCGCCCAAGCACGCTTAACTTCGGAGTTCTAATGGGATCCCATGTATTAGTGCTAGTATGATCGCACACGTCATATTAAGGGCACAAAACCGTTATGTGTCGTTCTTTACGCAGCTCACGACGAAAGATCTGGGACTAAGAAACAGCGCAAAAATCAGAAAAGTGGCCCAAAACTGATAAAAATGTTCAAATTTGGGGCCCAAAAACTGGCACAGCCGAATAGGCTTGCTGCCCCCATCGTAGAGCGCTCGAAAGAGCATTCCAACGGTATGTTGTGTTCTGCATAACTCCTTACGGATCAAAATTTATGGGCACTAGAGCAACGGAGACCTGGTAAGGGCCCTTCGACCTCAGTTTGCGGGCGCAGCCACTACGCGAATCAAACTTTTCTTGCCCTAGATGCCGTAGAACTCGATAATAGAAATGTTACAGAAAAAGCATATTGGCAAGCCTAAACGGGGCAAAAAAACAAAATGTAAAGGGGGGTGCAACACGAGGACTTCCCAGGGGGTCACCCATCCTAGTACTACTCTCGCCCAAGCACGCTTAACTTTGGAGTTCTGATGGGATCCGGTGCATTAGTGCTGGTATGATCGTACGCATCATATTGAGGGCGGGAAACCCTTTTGTGTCGTCCTTTACGCAATTCACGACGAAGGATCTGGGATGAAAAAACAGCGTAAAAAGTAGAAAAGTGGTCCAAAACTGAAAAAAACATTCGAATTTGGGGTTCGAAAACAGGCACAGCTGAACAGGCTTGCAGCCACCGTCGTAGAGCTCTCGAAATAGTATTCCAATTGTATGCCGTGTGCCGCATAACTCCTTACGGATCAAAAGTTATGGGCACTAGAGCGATGGAGACCTGGTCATAAGCCCCATGCCATTAGTTTGCGAGCCTAGCCTCCACACGAAGCGAAGTTGTCTTGCCCAAGATGCCATGAGACTCGATAATAGAAATGTAATGGATAAAGCATCTTGGAAAGCCTGAATGGGGCAAAAATTCTAAACGAAAAGGGGGGGTGCAACACGAGGACTTCTCAGGGGGTCACCCATCCTAGTACTACTCTCGCCCAAGCACACTAAGCTTTAGAGTTCTGATGGGATCTGGTGCATTAATGCTGGTATGATCGCACCCGTCATGTTGAGGGCACGAATCCATTATGCGTCGTCCTTTACGCGGGTCATGACGAACGATCCGAGACGAAGAAATAGCGCAAAAAGAAGAAAAGTTGCCCGAAACTATTTAAAACGTTCAATTTTGGGGGCCGAAAACAAGCGTAGCCAAGCAGGCTTGCTGCCCCCGTCGTAGAGCTCTCGAAAAAGCATTCCAACGGTATGCTGCACATCGCATAACTCCTTACGGTGAAAAAGTTATGGGCACCGGAGCGACAGAGACATGGTCACAGACCCCACGCCCCCAATTTGCGGGCCCAGCCTCTACGCGAAGCGAAGTTCTCTTGCCCAAGATTCCATGGGACTCAATAATAGAAATGTGACGGATAAAGCATCTTGGCAAGCCTGCACAAGGCAAAAAAACAAAACAAAAAGGGGGGTGCTGTCACGCCCCGACCCAACCCCCAAGCTAAAGGTTAAGTCCGGACCCGACACACGGACAGAGTCTCCCCTGTACCGTGGACATTCTAAAAACCTGTAAACACTGAAACAAGGTCCCAACAATACAATACAAGCTTTTCTTAATTAAACAACCAAGCTATAAGGCCATCCGAGCCTTATGGTACACAATATCTCCAAAACACACAAGCATGCGAGAACTTGTTGACAGCATAGTTTTATAATCCTGACATTCTAGGAAATCAATAAAACAACTTAAAGGATAAAGCATTCTACATTAACCATCCACTCCCAAGCATGCAAGGAAATAAGGCAAGAATAAAAGTTATTACAAGACATAGCTTCCAATTCTACACCACAATCTACTATCCTTCCACTTGCGCAACAACTTATACATAGCCCTTAGGCCACAAAATAGAACATAAAACAATTAATTGAACTTTCCACATAGCAGCAAATTCATTAACCACCTCAAGCTATCAGACACAGCAACTAAGGTAAGGGCTCGATCTGAACTTCTTCTTCCTCAACTAAATCAACAAGCTGGGGATCACCCTCAGCGACTCCTGAAACAGATATCGAGGTATGAGCAACCACTGTTGCCCAGTGAGGGATATAGTCCCGGGGCGTGCAATGCAACAGATAATACAATTACTCAACAATAACATTTAAACAATTAAAGAAACAATGATAACTTAAATAACCACACAATTAAAAGGATACATTTCAACAATCCCCTATACACCAATCTTCACTGGTCTTCAATCACGATCCACGAACCACGAGCACGATCACGATAAGCCGGCATAATCCCCAAACACTCCAGTGGGTGTACTCCGGATGTACCCCGAATCCTACGACCCAACATCCCCTGGCAATCTCCGGACCAGGCGAATGAGGGAATAGGGCACGGAGTTTGAATATCCACCGGCAAGCCCTCTGCCGCCCAACCGATATTCAACACATCCGCCCCTGACACTATGGTTGCGCAACCACTATGCAATGCACTTAACGATGGCAAGTTAATAGCAATATTATAATCATTAACACACATGAGGATCAACAAAGTAGGTTGACCTCGATGCAATTAGGATAGAAGCAAATATGGAAGCTAATAAGCAGTTTACAAATGAACATATACAAAATAAGCATAGGATCATACCAAAAGTTCCAAATCAACTTAATATCACATATAAACACTCAAGAAGTCATGCCGTGAGTTTAGAAGTGTGAGACAACCGAAATTGCACTTAAACCCCTTTATTTTACAAACTATTTCTCTTCCAAACCAAAGTTAATGATTTCATTTTCAAAGGAAACTCTCCCAACTTTCTAACTAACCCTCAAGGTACCCTCTCAACCCTCTAATTCAATCAAATGCCCGCGTTTACCCCGAAAGCCCCAATTTCCCTCTTTTGGCTTTAAACTACACCTACATTGTCCGAGCTTCAAACAAGGGATATCAAGGCATCTATAGCACCTAGGTAGCCTAAGGATACTAGAATTGAAGCCCGAATCCACCCGGATTCGCATTAACCCCGAAAGCCCCAAATTAAAGTCGGCTATTTTCCATTTTTAGGCAATTTAAGGGCAATGCAAGTGCACGGGGCTATTAGGCTATCTTCACTAACACCTAAGGCATCTATTAGAAGAATTAAATCGAGCTAATTCGAGCAATTACACAAAACCCTAGAAAAAACGTCACTATTCACCCTAAAAATCAAACTAACGATTCTAACCGTTTAAAAAGCGAAACAACGGTTCAAATGTGTTCTCTAGCATTCATATAGATGGTATATTAGCATAGATAACAATTACAATGGCATATAATCATATTTTCAACAAATCAAGAAATGAGCAACTATTTAAAAATGTAAAAACAAGTCGTGAAATCCCTCACCAATACGCGTAGGAGCACCTAGGAACCTTGCAAACACCCTACACTAGTTGCTCAAGGCTTGGCTTGGCTTGAATTGAAGAGTTGAAGATGAAAAATTTCTCCCAAGTGCAAAGAGGGGCTGTCGGGTTTGGCTCCTGATTTCAGCTTTTTATTTTTTTTTTCTTTTGCCTTTTATGAGCTTAAGTGATATAATAAAGGGGTTAAGTTGAGGTGGGGTCTTTTGGGTGCTTAAGTGATCTAATAAAATGCGCGTTGCTAGCTCCAAAACGAGGCTAATGTATAAAACTTAGGCTAGCTAATTAAATCTATAAAGTTATTACGTAACACTATTCACTCAACTACAAAAACCATTTTCTAAACGAGCTCTCCTAACGCCGTTAGCTCAAATGCACATTTTTCCCACTACTTTTACAATTAATATGATTTAATAAAAATGTTAATTAACTAATAGAAGGCAGTTTAAAAACGGAGTGAATAGTAGTCACAAAAGTCAGTTAATAAGGCATAGAAGTAAATGCACAAAAGGGATGCAACAGTAATTAAATGCATGGCTAAAACCCGGGCATCACATGTGCAACCCAAGGACTTCCCCGGGCATCACCTATCCTAGTACTATTCTTGCCCAAGCATGTTTAACTTCATAGTTCTAATGGGATCCGGTGCATTAGTGCTAGTATGATCGCACACGTCATATTAAGGGCGCAAAACCCTTATGTGTTGTCACGCCCCAACCAGGCCTATAAGGTTAGACTAGGGTGTGATCTAAACATTCAAGTCATATCACATACTTAACCGTTTATGAAGATTACACACTTAATGTTTTTGGCCTAAACTCCAAAATTTTCTGAAAATTCGGCAGCATAACGGCTGTAATTGGACTCTTTGGTTTGGCCTAATTCTCTAAACGCCTCAAATTTTTCTAAGCTCAAGTTTCATTTCCAACTAGGATTACTATTTAACATCAATTGAAATGCCTATTGGTTATCTCGATGTCTCGTTTGATTTATGACCCAGCATGAAACTATGTCTCGTTTGTTTGTTTATCCTTGTTACAAAGTACCTGTTGATCTTAGCTTAATAGCGAGTACCTGTTTAAGATTGGATAAGTTCATTTACTTAGTCCTTAACTAATACGTCATAACCTATGATAGATACTAGCGGTAATAATAGCAAACGATCGTAGTAGTGTCTAGTGTCTGTCTAGCAATATCAGTACAAACCAAAATTAGACCCCAAATTACAACGGGGGTCTTTTACATTACAAATAGCAAGCAACATAAAAGAAATAGTCTTCAGGTAGCATAGAGTTCACAAGTAGCCACAATCACGCAAAGCACACAAGACAGGCAATCACTCCAAGGATTCATCGTTAGGCACACCGTCCTCGGGTACCTGTTCTGGATCTTCTTCACCTGAGATGATAAAAGAGGGTGAGTCCTTATGAACTCAGCGAGGGGGAACGAGAAATAGGTTTTGAAACTCGTTTTCCGGTTCAACTTATGAAAATCCTTTTACAAGTATGAATATAACAATAATATAAGGTAAAGGAACATAAATACCAGTCTTTCCTCTCCGAGGTTCTCTAGGAACCAAGCGAGAGTACTTATACACATAGTAAAAAGGATACAGTGAGCTTTTGCTCTCAGATCAGTTCCAGAATCAGTTGTTGCAGCCGACTTCAAATCATTCCCCAAAACACGCGAGGTAGGTGTACTCCGGATGTACCCCGAAATCCTACGACCCAACTCTCCGAGGAAGTCTAGCCCCCAAGCGAGAGAGGGAATGGGACAATAGTAGTCACGGGTGCACCGGCAAGCCCGATGCCGCTCGGTGTGCGTGATCGCTACCATGCCGACAGGAAAGGTTGCAACCTTGTATGCAATGCACATTTATGACATTAACATATCACATTAGGAGGACAACAAAGTAGGTTGCCTCCGGACAGTCATAAGATTGCACATTGACAAGTAAACAGGCGAGGCACGAATGGACAAGTAGTTTCATTTGAAAAGCATACGGAGTTATATGAACATTAAACGGGCAGCCATGTAACACATGTAAATCATGCCATATAACTTATTTCAAAGTCCACGTAATCAAGTGATAGGATTATTCAACATGCAATAACATCTACGTGGGTTCGGGTGCAGGAAAAGACTTTTTGTCAACATGCAATGATCAAAATCACATTTAGGACTATAAGGGCATCTACGGCAGCCTACTAAGCACATCATTCCACACAATATCCAAATGATCAACACTTAGCAAGACTACCTAGTCATCAGGGTTTCCATTTCGTGCGTATCAGTGCAATTTAAGCCCCAAACCAATTCAAAATCAATCTCAAGCCATGCATTATTTAATTCAACATTCTCAAACATTCAAAACAGTCCACACAACATCCCAAAGCTACAATCCCAGGCATTTATTTCAACAAGAGAAGTTACAACAATTTTTCTAAGCATAACACTAAGTGAAACCCTTATTGCAATAGGTTGTTTTCTCACAATCATTAAGATAAGAAAACAATCTCCAATTCCAGTGAATAAGATGTCAAATTAAATCTTAAGAAGTGAAATCAGAAACAAACCTTGCATCATTTGGAGTTCGGGATCATTAGTTATAGCCGAAACAGTAGGATAGCACAAAACTGTCCTGATTTGCACACATTTTGATAATTGACGTTTTTGAAGTCATTAGGGTCAGATTTAGCCTTAGCCATTTCTGACAAAAATGTCCAGAACTGAAAACTCTAGCAGCACACCAATGTTCATGCATTTTGGACATAATTTACTAAGTCAAATCTGGTTCGTTCTACAAGGTCAGTGCATATGCCAAAACCTGCTTCATTTTTCCAGATTTCTAGATTTGGACACATTTTAAAGATCTGCCATTTTGAGGACCTTAGAGTCAAAATTATATTTGGCCTATTTCTACGAAAAATGATCAAAACTGGCAAAAATAGTCACATACAAATTTTATTGCATTTTCAACATCATTTGCCTAGCAAAACTTACCTCGAAACAAACTGGTCAGAGAGCTGTCAACAATCCGACTTCACCTATCATCACTTTCAAGCCAAAATCTTGCCATGCATGGTTGTTTAAGCTTATGAACGAACATATAACTCAAGTACAGAAGCAAAGACATACATTTATGAGCATGCATGTGAATTTTTGAAGGATTTTCAAAAGGTTTTAGCCCTCACCTTAGCAATCAACCAAGAGGATGCACAAAAACTTGTTGAAGCAAACTTTTCTTCTTCTCCTTTGCCTAGCCGAGGTTCCAACTAGATTTTCTCTATTTTTCCTAGCTTAGTGACCAAGATCTTAGTACATGTTTGAGGTTAGAACAAGAAGAAAAGAATTGGAAGCCAAGAAACTTACCTAGGGCCAAATAGAAGACTTCAAAGAACATGCATGTATGATTCTTGCATCCTAGCTAGCTTGCTCGACTTTCCTTGCTTGTTGCTTGTCTTGATTGACCAAAGTGTGAAGAAGATGAGCTATGGGAGGTGAGAACTCAGCCAAGGCGGAGAGAGAGAGAGAAGAATGAGAGGGAGAGAGAGAAGGTTGAGAAAGAAAGAAGAAATGGCAAAAAAAATGATGGCTTTGCAAATTTTGAAGCAAGTGGTCAGCCTTGGGCATAAAAATTCAGCCTTTTGTGTCTTCAAGATGAAATTTAAAATTGCTAGCATGGGCATGGGTTGTTTTGGTCGAGCAAGGTGGAATTTTGAGGAAGTTTGAGCAATTTTTTTTATGCATTGATAAGTGTTTTTGTCATAACTTGTCTAGAAGTGAATTGAATTGAGCAAGCATGTATAAAATTTGATGTGGTGGTCGGCCAAGGCTATTAAAGATCTGAATTTTTTTGTCAACTATTGGAATATTATTAAATTGTGTGTTGGAAGTGCAAAAAGAATAAGGAATAAAGAATGTTTAGTGTTTAGTGAATTTTTGTCTTCTAGTGAGTTGAATTAGGATTATAATATTGATAGTGGAGTTTGTAGGATTATTTAATAGTCTAGTGCTTTGTGTAAGATGCTTTCTTGATTAGCATGAGGGCACGCATTCCTAGGTCTAGGGCACGCACTACGAGATAGGACACGAACTACGAGACGAACATACGTTTTTCAAGTAAATGCACACAACCCTAAATGGATGCACGTAATTCAATGCAAAGCACAAAAAACGAACACAATTCTCAAACCTAGGTCAAGGCATGCAAATCTAGGTTAGGACACACGAAACGAGGTATCGCACGCTAAACGAGGTCGGGGCACGTAAGTCGAGGATTAGGGCACATAATTCTAGGTCAAGGCACGTATGGCGAGGTATGCACGAAAACCAAGATAGGACACGTAATCCAAGGTCAGTCATATCATTCTTGGTCTATGGCATGCAAATCAAGGTAACACACGTTATTCGGGGTCGGGCCTCACATCCTCCCCTCCTTAAAAGAATTTCGTCCCGAAATTCATTCTTGCCTATTGAGGTCATTTAGACGGATTCCGACCATTGTTATTTTCCAACTCCGGGTCGTCCTTTGCTCTGTGATCTCTCTTACCACAACCAATTCACTTCCTATGTTTCTCCAATCATTTAGTTCGGTGTGACCTCTACATTTACAGTTCTTTCCTTGAACGACTCTATTCTCCATTTGGTCTCAAGGTCAAGTTCATTAACTAAGGTTAGAGTCTTCAAACATAGTCATCAAAGTTGCATCGGTATTCTAACAATAGAACTATAACTCCAAAATCATGACTCATGTTGTATCAATCTCGCATTCATACCTCAAAAGGAATATCACAATAATTCCATAATCCTAGGGTGACATACGGTAATTTCAAGATGATAGGTCTATATCCGATTTACATATCCTATCTACTAGCTTCAAAATTGTTAGCACGTAGGACATACATATGTTATGGATTACTCCCACGATACGACCCTATTTTCAGGTTGAACTCACCAAACAAACTAATTCATCTCAAGTCGTCATCTATCGGTAGTATCATAGTTCTTATCTTGAAGGTACGTTGGATTAGTAAATCTTCTAATGACTAGTCCTCCGGTTATAAGCTCCTATTCACTAACATCCCTTCCCAGCTTCATTAACCTTCACGCTCGAAATCAAGGAGAAAGACCGTCGAGATTCATTCAACTCAAACTCTAAGGTTTATTAGGTACCACCGACAAATTGCCATTGAAATTGCATGGGTAAACTGATCATGTCGCACTAGTTCAACTCTTACAAGTAAATTTATCAACTCGTAATCCACAATTTATTTCCTTATTCAAATCCCTATCTTCAAGTCACGAGGCTTCAGAATTTCTTTAATCTTAACCAAGACTCCTAAGGCGAATAGTTTCAATCTCAAATAAATTTCACTCACCTCAATCCAAGGTTACGTCATACTTAAGAAGATAATGGTCCTAGTCACTTAGCGACCTAGTTATTCCTTCGAACACTTAATGCCCGCTAATATATCTTCAACATTAATGCTACTAAGCTAGGGCCATAGCCATGTAAGTGATATCAATGTTCCACTAGGTTATCGGCCAAGCAACAACAATCCTAGGACTATAAATGGGTACCAAAATGACCGGGCTCATAAAATACTTACGCGAGATAACTTCAGGGTTGTATCAACATAAGAATTATGATCACAAGGCATCCTTCAACATAACCTAATAGAACTTCAAAAGTAATCAACCACTTATTTAACTATCACTACAAGATTCACCCTCTATTCAACGACCACGATTCGAAGTCTACCAACCGCTAGTTTCTAGACGTGAAATGGTACACTTAAATACGGTTGTCTAACAATAGTCTCTTGGGTCATTATGACTCTAATTCATCTCTATCTTAACTATATGAAATCTTACTCTTCGCATTTACATGTTCAACTAGCTAAGAGCATCAAGACTCATTGACCTTAAGTCCAAGGGTTTACTATAAATCATCATGTCCGTGTTTTACTTCTGTTATATAAAGCTACCTCTTTACTTGCATGACAATACGTTGTTTCCAAAGAAGTGCACATAAAGGATGGATGATACTGAGGTCAAGTAATATTTTTCCTATAGGTTTAATAGGTAAGTTTACCTTCAACCGTGGTTACTGCTTGTAACCTGGACACGATTCTTTTGCCACTTTGGACAGTTCTTGACGCGATGTTGATCACTCCCACATCTTTTGCATCTACCAGACCTCTTCCAACATTGGGCTTCCGTGTGCCCCCTCTTGTTGCAATAGTTACATGTATCAGGATGGGGTTTAACCGAGCCTCTCGATGTGACATGACTAAATTGGTTGACTATGGTACCCGACTGTAATCTGTTAGTAGCTGCCTTCCCTGAATTCTGGCCTTGACCTTGGGTACTCCCTCTCGTAGACTGTCCTTGCACCCTCTGTCGTTTTGGGCATTCCTTGTGAGGCCCGACCCCGAATAACGTGTCCGACCTCGATTTGCGTGCCTTAGACCTAAAATTATATAACCGACCTAGGATTATGTGCCCTATCTTGGTTTTCGTGCATGCCTTGTTATACGTGCCTTAACCTAAAATTGTGTGCCTTAATCCTCGATATACATGCAATACCTAGATAAATATACTATTACCTTAATTTACGTGTGAGACCTTGATTTGCGTGTGTCTCTTCATTTCGTGTGCATTAACCTTGAACTGCGTGCCTTAACCTAGGTTTAAGAGTCATGTCTTGAATTACGTGCATTGCATTGAATTACGTGCCATATTTTGATCTACGTTCATTCACCTAGGGTTGCGTGTGTTAGCATTAAAATCCGTGCACTTATCTTGAAGTATGTGCCTTAGTCTTGAAAAATGTACGTTCGTCTCGTAGTTCGTGCCCTACCTCGTAGTGCGTGTCCTAGACCTAGAAAAGCGTGCTTTCACGCTAATCAAGAGAGCATCTTACACGGAGTACTAGACTATTAAACAATCCTACAAAATCCACTATCAATATTATAATCCTAATTTAACTCACTAGAAGACAAAATAACACAAAAAGCTAGACATTCTTTATTCCTTATTCTTTATTCTTTTTGCACTTTCAATACACAATTAAATAACATCCAAAACATGACAAAAATTCAGATTTGGCACATGCTTTGGCCGACCATACTATGGTTTTTGCACAAGGTTTGAACAATTATACAATTAACTGTGCATGCTTAGATAAACTATGACACAAATGCATAAAAAATTGCTCAAACCACCTCAATTCTCACACCATTTTCGACCAAACCACCTATGCCCATGCTAACATTTCAAAATTCCATCTTGAAGACAAAAAAAGTCTGAATTTGTATGCCCAAGGCTGACCACATGCTCAAAAAATTGCAAAAGCCTCATTTTTCTCTCATTTCTCTCACTTTCCTCACATTTTCTCTCTCTCCCTCTCACTCTCTCTCTCCATTTCGGTTTTGGCTGAGTTCTCTCCACCTCTTAGCTCATCTTCATCATCCTATGGTGCATCAAGACAAACCTCAAGCAAAGAAACTCACCCAAGCAAGCTAGGATGCAAGAAACACACATGCAAGCATTTTGAGTCACCATTTTCGGCCTTGGTGAGTTTTTAAGCTTCCATTTCTTTTCTTCTTGTTCTAACCTCATGCATGTGCTAAGAGATTGATCACTAAGCTAGGAAAAATAGAGAAAAGCTAGTTGGAATCTCGGCTAAGCAAGAAGAAGAAGAGATTTGAGCTTCAACAAGGTTTTGAGCATTTTTTGGGTTGATTGCAAATGTGAGGGTTAAAACCTTTTGAAAACTCTTCAAAATTTCACATGCATGCTCATAAATGTGTGTATTTGCTTCTGTACTTGAGCTATATGGTCGTTCATAAGCTTAAACAACCATGCATGGCAAGATCTTGGCTTGAAAATGATGCTAGGTGAAGTCGAAATGGATGACAGCTCTCTGACCAGTCTGTTCGAGGTAAGTTTAGCTAAGAAAATGATGTTGAAAATGCTTGAAAATTGGTAGGAGACTAGTTTGGACAGTTTTGGACATTGTTCCCAGAAATAGGCCGAAGCGAATTTTGACTCTAAGGTCCTCAAAATGGCAAAGTTTTAAAATGTGACTAAATCTGGAAATCTGGAGAAATGAAGCAGGTTTTGGCAGATGCACTGACCTTGTGGAACGAACCATATTTGACTTAGTAAATGTTGTCCAAAATGCATTAAATTTGGTGTACTGATATATTTTTCAGTTCTGGACAATTTTGTCAGAAATGGACCAAAGCTAAAACTGACCCTAAGGACCTCAAAAACGTCAATTTCTGAAAAGTGTGCAAATCTGGACAGTTTTGTGCTACCTCACTGTTTCGGCCATAACTAATGGTTCTGGTGTCCAATTGATGCAAGGGTTGTTTCTGATTTTATTTAACTTCTTAATATTTAATTTGACATCTTATTCACTAAATTTGGAGATTGTTTTATTATCCTATTGATTGTGGGAAAACAGCCTATTGCAGTAAAGGTTTCATTTAGCTACATGCTTGGAAAATTGTTGTAACCCCTTTTGTGGTTCTAATTGTGTGGAAATGTGGTGTTGGGATGTTATGTGGACTGTTTTGAGTACTTGAGGATGCTTGAATGGAATGATGCATGACTTGAGAATGATTTTGAGTTGACTTAGGGTTTTAATCACACGATTAAGCATGAAATGGAAACCCTAATGACTAGGTAGTTTTGCTAAGTGTTGATTCTTGGTTATTGTGTGGAAATTATATGCTTAGTGGGCTGCCCGTAAATGTTTTATAACTTCAAATGTGATTTTGACCATTGCATGTTGTCATATAAGCTTTTCTTGCAACCAAACCCACGTAAATATTGTTGCATGTTGAATATTCGTATCACTTGATTACGTGAACTTTGAAATGAGTTATATGGCTTGACTTGCATGTGTTACATGGCTGCCCGTTTAATGTTCATATGACTCTATGTGTTCTACAAAGTAAAATTTCATGTCAAGCATGCCTCGTTCGTTTACTTGGCAATATGTGATCTTGAAATTGCTCGGAGGCAACCTACTTTGTTGTCCTCCTAATGTGATATGTTAAATGTTATAAATGTGCATTGCATTCGAGGTTGCAACCTTCAGTGTGGCATAGTAGTGTTTCACGCACGCCGGGCGGCATCGGGCTTGCCGGTGTTACCGTGACTACTATGGTCCAATTCCCTCTCTCGCTTGGCATTTCACCCTTGGAGAGTTGGGTCGTAGGTTTCGGGGTACATCCGGAGTACACCCAATTGGGAGCGATAAGTGGATTATTGAAGTCTGCCGCACCAAATGAATCGAAATTGATATTGAGAGCAAATGCTCACCGTATCCTTTTTACTATGTGTATAAGTACTCTCGCTTAGTTCCTAGAGAACCTCGGGGAGGAAAGGCTAGCATTTCTGTTCCCTTACTTTGTATCTGTTACTCGATTTGTTTCTTTTAATTGTGTACCTTATTATTTGTAATACGTGACATGTTCTCAAAAAGAGTTTTCATAAATTGAACCGGAAAATGAGTTTCAAAACGTATTTCTTGTTCCCCCTCGCTGAGTTCATAAGGACTCACCCTCTTTTATCATCTCAGGTGAAGAAGATCAAGAACAGGTACCCAAGGACGATGTGCCTAACGATGATTCCTTGGAGTGATTGCCTGTCTTGTGTGCTTTGCATGATTATGGCTATTTGTGAACTATGCCACTTGAAGACTATTTCTTTTATGTTGCTCGTTGTTTATTGATGTAAATGACCCCGTTGTAATTTGGGTCTAATTCTAGGATTGTACTATCTATAACCGGACAAACTTTTATTTGGTTGTTTGCTTTCGTTTTCTTAATTAGTAGTTATCGTAGGCAGTCAAACCACTAGATGAACAATCAACTAAGTTAATTCTATCTAATTTCACTTAGGTACTCATTTGCAAACTAAAGGATAATAGGTACTTGCATGGTAGGAAATTGACAAATAAATGGGACATAATTATCATGTTAGGCTTATTAACCAAATGAGACTTTCAAGATAAACTAGTAGGCAAATCGGTTGGTGACAAATAGGAGTCCTTAATGGAATTGGATTAATGATTGGAATAATTAAGGCGTTTAGAGAATTAGGCCAAACCAAAGAGCCCAATTACAGCCGTTATACTGCCGGTTTACCGAAAAATTTTGGAGTTTAGGCCAAACGTTAAGTGTTAAATCTTCATGAACGGTTAAGTACGAGACGTGACTTGAATGTTTAGATCACACCCTAGTCTAACCTTTATAGGCCGAGTTGGGGCGTGACATTCCTTGACCTTATGTTGATTACTACCGCAACTGTTACACCTTCCTGTTTTCCTCCAACAGTTAATCTCCAGATGACCTCTACGTGCACAGTGAGTACAACATGGGATTAGAGTAGTAACACCTCCATAAAGGCCTCGAGCTACAGGAATATCTAAACCACCTTGGCAAACTTTCTCAATAGGTAGCTGCTCCAGGCTCTGTACTTGACTCGGTTGACTCGACCCTGCCACTTCCTGACTCTTTCCTCTCTCAGCTTTTATTGCCTTTAAAAGAACTTCCCCATAGGTGAGAAACTGAAAAGAAGCCAAGCTATTTTGAATCTCGGATCTCAGCCCTTGAATAAATCTTTGGATCTTTTTCTCAGTAGTCTGTACCATTTCAGGAGCATACTGGGATAGTTGATTCAATCGGGTTTCGTACTGTGCAACCGTCAAATCACCTTGTTTGAAGGTCACGAACGCATTCCTTCGAAGTCTCCCTCTACTTCCAAGAACTCTTCCCACCATTCTAAAAGAGGTAGCCCCAAATATGACAGGTGTTTATATATACAATTATGCTACACGAGAAGCAAAGGTGTACTTATACAATCATACCACATAGGAACAATCATATCTTAATACATAGGATTGTATAATAAAACATTAACAACTAGTATACAGCCTAGCATACAAGAACCCACTATAATATACGGTGCACTTTAATCACATAGGCATGTTAAGCACCTAAAAGAAAATTATTGTTCACATTGGTTCACAAAAGTACATAATATTCAATGCTCAAAGCAATTAAAGCACCTTAGCACACAATAACACATATAAATAAGACATCATAATTACCTTAGGGCTTCTACCCATGGTCTGAGAGTTGAACCCGACTAATGCCTAGTTAGTAAACTAAGCTCTGATACCATTCTACTAAGGTGTCACGCCCCAACCCGGCCTATAAGGTTAGACTAGGGTGTGATCTAAACATTCAAGTCATATCACATACTTAACCGTTTATGAAGATTACACACTTAATGTTTTTGGCCTAAACTCCAAAATTTTCTGAAAATCCGGCAGCATAACGGCTGTAATTGGACTCTTTGGTTTGGCCTAATTCTCTAAACGCCTCAAATTTTTCTAAGCTCAAGTTTCATTTCCAACTAGGATTACTATTTAACATCAATTGAAATGCCTATTGGTTATCTCGATGTCTCGTTTGATTTATGACCCAGCATGAAACTATGTCTCGTTTGTTTGTTTATCCTTGTTACAAAGTACCTGTTGATCTTAGCTTAATAGCGAGTACCTGTTTAAGATTGGATAAGTTCATTTACTTAGTCCTTAACTAATACGTCATAACCTATGATAGATACTAGCGGTAATAATAGCAAACGATCGTAGTAGTGTCTAGTGTCTGTCTAGCAATATCAGTACAAACCAAAATTAGACCCCAAATTACAACGGGGGTCTTTTATATTATAAATAGCGAGCAACATAAAACAAATAGTCTTCAGGTAGCATAGAGTTCACAAGTAGCCACAATCACGAAAAGCACACAAGACAGGCAATCACTCCAAGGATTCATCGTTAGGCACACCGTCCTCGGGTACCTGTTCTGGATCTTCTTCACCTGAGATGATAGAAGAGTGTGAGTCCTTATGAACTCAGTGAGGAGGAATGAGAAATAGGTTTTGAAACTCGTTTTCCAGTTCAACTTATGAAAATACTTTTACAATCATGAATATAACAATAATATAAGGTAAAGGAATAGAAATACCAGTCTTTCCTCTCCAAGGTTCTCTAGGAACCAAGCGAGAGTACTTATACACATAGTAAAAAGGATACAGTGAGCTTTTGCTCTCAGATTAGTTCCAGAATCAGTTGTTGCGGTCGACTTCAAATCATTCCCCAAAACACGCCAGGTGGGTGTACTCCGGATGTACCCAGAAATCCTACGACCCAACTCTCCGAGGAAGTCTAGCCCCCAAGCGAGAGAAGGAACGGGACAATGGTAGTCACGGGTGCACCGGCAAGCCCGATGCCGCCCGGTGTGCGTGATCGCTACCATGCCGATAGGAAAGGTTGCAACCTTGTATGCAATGCACATTTATGACATTAACATATCACATTAGGAGGACAACAAAGTAGGTTGCCTCCGGACAGTCATAAGATTGCACATTGACAAGTAAACAGGCGAGGCACGAATGGACAAGTAGTTTCACTTGAAAAGCATACGGAGTTATATGAACATTAAACGGGCAGCCATGTAACACATGTAAATCATGCCATATAACTCATTTCGAAGTCCACGTAATCAAGTGATAGGATTATTCAACATGCAATAACATCTACGTGGGTTCGAGTGCAAGAAAAGCCTTTTTGTCAACATGCAATGATCAAAATCACATTTAGGACTATAAGGGCATCTACGGGCAGCCTACTAAGCACATCATTCCACACAATATCCAAATGATCAACACTTAGCAAGACTACCTAGTCATTAGGGTTTCCATTTCGTGCGTATCTGTGCAATTTAAGCCCCAAACCAATTCAAAATCAATCTCAAGCCATGCATCATTTAATTCAACATCCTCAATACTTCAAAACAGTCCACACAACATCCCAAAGCTGCAATCCCAAGCATTTATTTCAACAAGAGAAGTTACAACAATTTTTCTAAGCATAACACTAAGTGAAACCCTTACTGCAATAGGCTGTTTTCACACAATCATTAAGATAAGCAAACAATCTCAAATTCTAGTGAATAAGATGTAAAATTAAAGCTTAAGAAGTGAACTAAAATAAGAAACAAACCTTGCATCATTTGGAGTTCGAGATCTTTAGTTATAATCGAAACAGTAGGATAGCACAAAACTGTCCAGATTTGCACACATTTCGATAATTGACATTTTTGAGGTCTTTAGGGTCAGATTTAGCCTTAGTCCAGTTCTGACAAAAATGTCCAGAACTGAAAATTCTAGCAGCAAACCAATTTTCATGCATTTTTTACATCATTTACAAAGTCAAATCTGGTGCGTTCTACAAGGTCAGTGCATTTGCCAAAACCTGCTTCATTTTTCCAGATTTCCAGATTTGGACACATTTTAAAGATCTGCCATTTTTAGGACCTTAGATTCAAAATTAGCTTTGGCCTATTTCTGTGACAAATGTTCAAAACTGGAAAAACTAGTCACCCACAAATTTTAATGCATTTTCAACATCATTTGCCTAGCTAAACTTACCTCGAAACAAACTGGTCAGAGAGCTGTCAACAATCCGACTTCACCTATCATCACTTTCAAGCCAAAATCTTGCCATGCATGGTTGTTTAAGCTTATGAACGAACATATAACTCAAGTACAGAAGCAAAGACATACATTTATGAGCATGCATGTGAATTTTTGAAGGATTTTCAAAAGGTTTTAGCCCTCACCTTAGCAATCAACCAAGAGGATGCACAAAAACTTGTTGAAGCAAACTTTTCTTCTTCTCCTTTGCCTAGCCGAGGTTCCAACTAGATTTTCTCTATTTTTCCTAGCTTAGTGACCAAGCTCTTAGTACATGCATGAGGTTAGAACAAGAAGAAAAGAAATGGAAGCCAAGAAACTTACCTAGGGCCGAATAGAAGACTTCAAAGAACATGCATGTATGATTCTTGCATCCTAGCTAGCTTGCTCGACTTTCCTTGCTTGTTGCTTGTCTTGATTGACCAAAGTGTGAAAAAAGATGAGCTATGAGAGGTGAGAACTCAGCCAAGGCCGAGAGAGAGAGAGAAGGTTGATAAAGAAGAATAAATGACAAAAAAAAATGATGGCTTTGCAAATTTTGAAGCAAGTGGTCGGCCATGGGCATAAAAATTCAGCCTTTTGTGTCTTCAAGATGAAATTTAAAATTGCTAGCATGGGCATGGGTTGTTTTGGTCGAGTAAGGTGGAATTTTAAGGAAGTTTGAGCAATTGTTTTTATGCATTGATAAGTGTTTTTGTCATAACTTGTCTAGAAGTGAATTGAATTGAGCAAGCATGTATAAAATTTGATGTGGTGGTCGGCCAAGGCTATTAAAGATCTGAATTTTTTTGTCAACTATTGGAATATTATTAAATTGTGTGTTGGAAGTGCAAAACGAATAAGGAATAAAGAATGAAGAATGTTTTGTGTTTAGTGAATTTTTGTCTTCTAGTGAGTTGAATTAGGATTATAATATTGATAGTGGAGTTTGTAGGATTATTTAATAGTCTATTGCTTTGTGTAAGATGCTTTCTTGATTAGCGTGAGGGCACGCTTTCCTAGGTCTAGGGCACACACTACAAGGTAGGACACAAACTACGAGACGAACGTACGTTTTTCAAGTAAATGCATGCAACCCTAAATGGATGCACGTAATTCAATGCAAGGCACACAAAATGAACCCAATTCTCAAACCTAGGTCAAGGCACACAAATCTTGGTTAGGACACATGACACGAGGCATTGCATGCTAAACGAGGTCGGGGCACGTAAGTCGAGGATTAGGACACATAATTCTAGGTCAAGGCATGTATAGCGAGGTATGCACGAAAACCAAGACAGGACACGTAATCCAAGGTCAGTCATATCATTCTTGGTCTATGGCACGTAAATCAAGGTAACACACGTTATTCGGGGTCGGGCCTCACATGTGTCGTCCTTTGCGCGGCTCGCGACGAAGGATCCAGGATGAAAAAATAGCACAAAAGGCAGAAAAGTGGCCCGAAATTGATGAAAATGTTCGAATTTGGGGTCCGAAAACTGACGCAGCCGAGCAGGCTTGCTGCCCCCGTCGTAGAGCTCTCGAATGGGGCATTTCAACGGTATGCTGTGTGACGTATAATTCCTTACGGATCAAAATTTATGGGCACCGGAGCAACGAAGACCTGGTAAGAGGCCCCTTGACCTCAATTTGCAGGCGCAGCCTCTACGCGAAGGAAAGTTTTCTAACCCAAGATACCGTGGGACTCGATAATAGAAATGTGATAGAAAAAGTATCTTGGCATGCCTGAACGGGGCAAAAAAACAAAACGTAAAGGGGGGTGCAACACGGGGACTTCCCTAGGGGTCACCCATCCTAGTACTACTTTCGCCCAAGCACGTTTAACTTCAGAGTTCTGATGGGATCTGGTGCATTAATGCTGGTATAATCGCACCCGTCATATTGAGGGCACGAAGCCATTATGTGTCGTCCTTTACGCGGCTCACGACGAACGATCCGAGACGTAAAAAATAGCGCAAAAAGAAGAAAATTGGCCCAAAACTGTTTAAAACGTTCGATTTAGGGTCCGAAAACAGGCGCAGCCAAGCAGGCTTGATGCCCCCGTCGTAGAGCTCTCGAAAGAGCATTCCAACAATATGCTGCGCATCACATAACTCCTTACGGCGAAAAAATTATGGGCACTGGAGTGACGGAGACCAGGTCACAGGCCCCACGCCCCTAGTTTGCTGGCCCAACCTCTACACGAAGCGAAATTCTATTGCCCAAGATGCCGTAGGACTCGATAATAGAAATGTGACGGATAAAGCATATTGGCAAGCCTGAACAGGTTAAAAAAAGAAAACATAAAGGGGGGTGTAACCCAAGGACTTCCCTGGGCGTTACCTATCCTAGTACTATTCTCGCCCAAGCATGCTTAACTTCGGAGTTCTAATAGGATCCAGTGCATTAGTGCTAGTATGATCGTACACGTCACATTGAGGGCGTAAAACCCTTATGTGTCGTCCTTTACGCGGCTCACGACAAAGGATCCGGGATGGAAAAATAGCGCAAAAAGTAGAAAAATAGACAAAAACTGATGAATATGTTCTAATTTGGGGTTCGAAAACTGGCGCAGCCGAGCAGGCTTACTGCCCCCGTCGTAGAGCTCTCGAAAAGGCATTCCAACGGCATGCTGTATGCCGTATAACTCCTTACGGATCAAAATTTATGGGCACCGAAGCAATTGAGACCTTGTAAGAGGCCCATCGACCTCGGTTTATAGGTGCAGCCTCTACGCGAAGCAAAGTTTTCTTACCGAAGATGCCGAGGGACTCTATAACAAAAATGTGACAGAAAAAACATCTTGACAAGCCTTAACGGGGCAAAAAAAAAACGTAAAGGGGGGTGCAACACGAGGACTTCCTAGGGGGTCACCCATCCTAGTACTACTCTCGCCCAAGCACGCTTAACTTTAGAGTTCTGATGGGATCTGGTGCATTAGAACTGGTATGATCATGCCCATCATATTGAGGGCATAAAACCCTTGTTTGTCGTCCTTTACGCGGCTCACGACGAAGGATCCGGGACGAAGAAACGTCGTAAAAAGTAGAAAAGTAGTCTGAAACTGATGAAAATGTTCAAATTTGGGGTTCGAAAACAGGCGCAGCCGAGCAGGCTTGCTGCCACTATCGTAGAGCTCTCGAAAGAGCATTCCAACTGTATGCTGTGTGTCGCATAACTCCTTGCGGATCAAAATTTATGGGCACCAGAGCGACAGAGACTTGGTCACAGGTGCCATGCCATCGGTTTGCGAGCCTAGCCTCCACACGAAGTGAAGTTGTCTTGCCCAAGATGCCATGAGACTCGATAATAAAAATGTGATGGATAAAGTATCTTGAAAAGCCTGAACGGGGCAAAAAAACTAAACGAAAAGGGGGGTGCAACACGAGGACTTCCCACGGGGTCACCCATCCTAGTACTACTCTCGCCCAAGCATACTTAGCTTCAGAGTTCTGATAGGCTCTGGTGCATTAGTGCTGGTATGATTGCACCTGTCATGTTGAGGGCGTGAAGCCCTTATGTGTCATCCTTTACGTGTCCCACGACGAACGATCCGAGACGAAGAACTAGTGCAAAAAGAAGAAAAGTGGCCCAAAACTGTTTAAACCATTTGGGGTCCGAAAACAGACGCAGCCAAGCAGGCTTGCTGCCCCCGTCGTAGAGCTCTCGAAAGAGCATTCCAATAGTATGTTGCATACTGCATAACTCCTACGGATCAAAAGTTACGGGCACCGGAGCGACGAAGACCAGGTCACAAGCCCCACGGCCTCAGTTTGCGGGCCCAGCCTATACGCGAAGTGAAGTTCTCTTGCCCAAGATGTCGTGGGACTCGATAATAGAAATGTGATGGATAAAGCATCTTGGCAAGCCTAAATGGGGTCAAAAAACAAAATGAAAAGAGGGGTGCAACGCGAGGACTTCCCCGGGCTTCACCTATCCTTGTACTATTCTCGCCCAAGCACGCTTATCTTCAGAGTTCTAATGGGATCCGGTGCATTCATGCTAGTGTGATCGCACACATCATATTGAGGGTGCAAAACCCTTATGTGTCGTCCTTTACGTGGCTCACGACGAAGGATCCGGGATGAAGAAACAGTGCAAAAAGTAGAAAAGTGGCCCGAAACTGATAAAAATATTCTAATTTGGGGACCGAAAACAGGCGCAGCCGAGCAGGCTTGCTACCCCCATCGTAGAGCTCTCAAAACAGCATTCCAACGATATGCTGTCTGCCACATAACTCCTTACGAATCAAAAGTTATGGGCACCGGAGCAACTGAGACCTGGTAAGAGGCCCCTCGACCTCAGTTTTCGGGCGCAGCCTCTACGCGAAGCAAATTTTTCTTGCCCAAGATGTCGTGAGACTCGATAATAGAAATGTGACAGAAAAAGCATCTTCGCAAGCCTGAACGGGGCAAAAAAATAAAATGTAAATGGGGGGTGCAACACGAGGACTTTCCAAGGCGTTACCCATCCTAGTATTACTCTGGCCCAAGCACGCTTAACTTCGGAGTTCTGATGGGATCCGGTGCATTAGTGCTGGTATGATCACACACGTCATATTGAGGGCGCAAAACCCTTATGTGTCTTCCTTTACACAGCTCACGACGAAGGTTTTGGGATGAAGAAACAGTGCAAAAAGTAGAAAAGTGGCCCAAAACTTATGAAAATGTTCGAATTTGGGGTCCGAAAACAGGCGAAGCCGAGCAAGCGTGCTGCCCCCATCGTAGAGCTCTCGAAAGAGCATTTCAACGGTATGCTGTGTGCCATATAACTCCTTACAGATCAAAATTTATGGGCACCAGAGCAACAGAGACCTGGTAAGAGGCCCATCGACCTCGATTTGCGGGTGCAGCCTCTACAAGAAGCAAAGTTTTCTTGCCTAAGATGTCGTGGGACTCGATAATAGAAATGTGACAAAAAAAGTATATTGGCAATCCTAAACAGGGCAAAAAAACACAACGTAAAGGGGGGGGGGAGGTGCAACACAAGGACTTTCCAGTGGGTCACCTATCCTAGTACTACTCTCGCCCAAGCACGCTTAACTTCGAAATTCTTATTGCACTTGTCATATTGGGGGCGCAAAACCCTTATGTGTCGTCCTTTACGCGGCTCACGACGAAGGATCCGGGACGAAGAAACAGCATAAAAAGTAGAAAAGTGGTCCGAAACTGATAAAAACGTTTGAATTTGGGGTCCGAAAACAGGCACAGCTGAGCAGGCTTGGTGCCATCGTCGTAGAGCTCTCGAAAGAGCATTCCAACTGTATGATGTGTGCCTCATAACCCCTTACGAATCAAAAGTTATGGGCACCAAAGCGACGGAGACCTGGTCACAGGCCCTATGCCATCGGTTTGCGAGCCTAGCCTTCACACGAAACGAAGTTGTCTTGCCCAAGATGCCGTGAGAGTCAATAATAGAAATGTGACTGTTAAAGCATCTTGAAAAGCCTGAACGGGGCAAAAAAAATAAACGAAAGGGGGGGTGCAACACGAGGACTTCCCCAGGGGTCACCCATCCTAGTACTACTCTCGCCTAAGCACACTTGGCTTCAGAGTTCTGATGGGATCTGGTGCTTTAGTGCTGGTATGATCACACCCATCATGTTGAGGGCGCGAAGCCCTTATGTGTCATCCTTTATGTGGCTCACGACGAACAATCAGAGACGAAGAAATAAAGCAAAAAGAAGAAAACTGGCCCGAAACTGTTTAAAACGTTCAATTTTGGGGTCCGAAAACAGGCGCAGCCAAGCAGGCTTACTCCCCCTATCGTGTAGCTCTCGAAAGATTATTCTAACAGTATGTTGCGTATCGTATAACTCCCTACGGATCAAAAGTTATGGGCGCCGGAGCGACGGAGACCAGGTCATAGGCCCCACGCCCCCGGTTTGCGGTCCCAGCCTCTTCGCGAAGCGAAGTTCTCTTGCCCAAGATGCCGTGGAACTTGATAATAGAAATGTGACGGATAAAGCATCTTGGCAAGCCTGAACGAGGCAAAAAAACAAAATGAAAAGAGTGGTGCAACACGAGGACTTCTGTAAGGACCCGTACTCGGATCCCGAATAATAATATATGAAATAAGTGTTCCTTATGTGCTTGACTTACTTCACTTATGTGCTTGGTGTTTTCGTGTTTAGAGATAAGTGTTTTATGCTTCGAGATATTTTAAATTAAGAGGAAATGTTGTAACTAGCATATCAAGCTAAGCATTTCTTTCAATCATCAAGTAAATTAAGATAATTTGTGCTTGGAAGTAATTGGAAATACTAAACTTATGGGATTCTATTAATTGACCTTTAATTATTTGGAGTGTCAGGATGATAAACTAAAATATTATCTGAGGAAAAGAAAGTAAGACGTTAGCTGAACTATTCTAATTTGAGAATGATACCTAGTTTTACCGTTCAAAGTTTATAAGTAACTTAGATAGACCTTGGAGTATGGTAGTTTGATATAAATTAAATAAAGTATTAATGTAACTTAGTTGAATAGTTTCATTGAGGGATTAACTTAGTTTAGCAAAAAGGAATTAGAATGTTAGTTAAACTTATTAAGATAAAGTTTTCTTTTAAAATATGTCATTAGGAATTCAGTTGTCTTCTATAAGATGGTATAATATACTAGTTATCTTGAGGAATGTTTGCAGACATTAGAATGGGTATTAGAGTAAAGATGGGTGAGTATCATCTTGGGTAGCTTCGGTTATAGAATTAAATTGTTACAAGAAAACGGTATAGTTATAAATGGACCTACTACTAAGTAATGTAAAATTTTGGGAATTAGAATTGATTAGTGTTGGCTAAATAGGGGAATCAACTTCTACTAAGGTGATGATATAACACCCCCTTGAATAAGTAGGGAATCCGATCAGTAAATGTGGGATAAGATGGACTTAGCTTAATTTATTAGTCTTCTTTATTTTACTTACGCAGCTATCATAACCAGTTTTGTTGAGTAAAGCAATAGAAATATAAACGTTGTGCAAGGTGTTAGCTAGGGATTAACATAGCCGACCGTTAATTTGGTGGTCAGGGTTAATTAATTAATTGTTTACTATAGGAATATACTTTGAAGTTGCTAACGCATGGGTTTAAATTAAGTAAAGGATATTAACAGGCATAAATGGATTAGAAGTTTTAATGCCAGGGGTTAAACAAATATTGTTATCCGCCTACATAGGCGTTATATTGAGTTGGACTTGGAGAGAAGTAGTATTAGTACAGTTAACAGGTTGCTAGTAAAAGTATTAGCTTGAGGATGGTAATCTGTAAAGTTAATTGATTTGATTGAAATTAAGGAATAAAAGATTAAATAATACTGGAGTGTTGAGTGCCTTTATTTGTGACAATTATGGATGTAACAAAGCATATGAAATTAAGACAAGGAGAGGCTACGATAATTGAGTATTTCCATTGCCTATTATCATTTAAAAGCTTTGAATTTTGATAAACATAAGATTTCTTAGAAACTGTTAATTTAACTATAGTTTATACCTACCACGAATTAATAGGTGTTCTTATAATATTAATTAACATAAAGCTTAGGGTCATTACAGGGATGTAAAACCTCATAGCGTGACCAAGTAAAACTTTTTAGCTGCATACAAGAGTATGGGTGATTTCCTTTAACTTTTTGAGTTATTTCGGTTGTTTTTCCGAATTTAGGGGTTTTTGGTCCGTAAAAGAGGTTTCACTTCGGGGTCAATTATAGGAAAATCGGGATTCCATCGCGAAAAACAGGTATACGCCATTGAGTTTCTTTTAACTTGTACTACTTAACGGTGAAGTTTGGCAAAATTGTATTTCGGCCCGAAAATACGAAAATCAGGACACCTACGTACGAAACGGGTAAATAATGGAACGTTGGTGTCACTCTCGGGGAGTGACACGTGTCTAAGGACACGTGTCACACATGCGTGGATGTGCCACGCATGTGAGACACGTGGAGGGACACGTGTCACACATGCGTGGACATGCCACGCATGCGTGACACGTAAGGGGACACATGTCACACATGCGTGGACGTGCCACGCATGTGAGACACATAGCGGGACACATGTTCTGCATGCATTAGTTTGGAAAAACTATATAAAGGGGTCACTTAACCCCCTGAAATCAAACAAGCAAACACTTTTTTCTGACCCGATTTTACTAAATTATATCGATTCAGTTAGTTAACGTTCCGAAAGTTTTAAAACCAATCCAAATCTTCTCCAATTTTCAGCATTTTAAGGTGAGGAGATTTTATTAAAGACAGCATCTTACATGTTTATATGATTATTATATGTCTATAACATGATTTGTTATTTTAATATTCTAGACTGAGATAAATATCATACTTATTAATATTCTTTATTTATTTGAATTAGAGTTGACTTAGATAATATTTACTGCTCGATTTATTTGATTGTTTTAGCATAAGATAAGTAGAGATGTTGCCCAAATATTTACATAAATGTTATACATGTTATTCGCATGCCGTCATAATGCCCTATTTATACTTGAAAATTGCTTTATCATAGCCGTTATTCTACTACCAAGAAAATGTTTATTACTTGCCCGGGACAACCACTTTAGTTGATCCCCATATCATTTGTTGTGTGTTCTATGACTACTTGTGCATGCTTGTGTGTACTTGGGGGTTGCAACCTCAGGCCCGATAGCTTGCACGAACGTTGGGCGACGTAGGGCTTGCCGGTGCTCCCATGTCTATCGTGGACCTATTCCCTCTCTCGCTTGGTACCACCCTTGGAGAGTTGGGTCGTAGATTTTGGATACAATCCGGAGTATCCTCTTGGGAGAGATAAGAAGTTGAAATTGTGATCAAAGGCTGGCCACCTCATGAAATACTTGACTTGTTCCTACTCTCACTTGGTACCACCCTCGGAGAGTAGTGTCCTACTCTCGTTTGGCATTCCACCCTCGGAGAGTAGGCTGATATCTATTGTGGATATATGCCACTATTATTTACCTAAATGCCATTTCTGTTATTATATATGACTCAAATATGATAATAATTTACTACTAGTTATCATATGCTATTATATCTTATATGGACAGTTTGTTATACTACCATATGTGAATTGCATCATGATTTACAAAAGAGACCGACCAGAAATGTTTTCAAAACTCTTCTATTCTATCCTCACTGAGCTTCCCCAGAGCTCACCGTTTTTTCTCCCCCCAGCGCAGGTAGAGCTTAGCTTGAAATGGAAATAGACTTTGAATGTTTACATGCTTGAAGCCTCTTGCTGTCATAGTTGGATCCAATTGTAAAAGTTAGAGTTTGTTGTATTAATTTCAGAAAAAGGGTAGCTGTGTTGAAACCTCAGTTTGTATGATAGCCGGGTAGTATCGATCTCAGATGTTGTAACACCCTTTTGTATTTAAATTATTATATAAAGGCTTGTTATTAAGTAATTCTTTATTTACTGTTCCTTTTAATAAAAAGTTATGAACTCGCAATGACGATAAACGCAGACTTTGACCTAGTCTTGAGAAGGGCCGGGTTGGGGTCGTTACAGTTGGTATCAGAGCTTAGATAGCTCATAAGCCGGGATAGGATCTTCGGACGGTGGGTAGTTATCTTTTAGGAATATGTGTTTAGCATGATGAAACGTGCCTAATATGCTTATCTTTTAAGTGTAAACCCATCTAATATGCCTTGTGAAGCTAATGTGTGTTGATTGTGGTATTAGCCTAGTGAAGAACTTCAACTTTCATCAGAATATGTTAACTTGAGGTACCAGATAAATAAGAGCTTGATAACATGGCACGACCGTACAAAGGTTAGCTTCCTTGATTTCCTAAATGATTGTTCACATGAAGTAAGGAGTACTTCGATGGCTTAACTAAAGTATAGATGGAAATATTCAAATAATGGATATGGAGGTGGTACTTAAGTGTGGACTATGAAAGTGAAAATAGGATTACAAGCTTAAACCATTAGAGAGTACCAGAGATAAAATAGATCATGAGGCAATAGCAATCTTGGACTACTTACTAGGTTTTGATAAGTAGATGAGGCTTATTAATAGAGAGGACACCTATATGCTGAACTTTTATTTGAAGAGTCTTATCGTTTCATTTGGCGGAACTCAACAAGGAGTATCTTAGCAAATAGGTAAGTAAATTGCGAGGATGCAATTTTTGTAAGGAGGGGAGGATGTAAGGACCCGTACTCGGATCCTGAATAATAATATATGAAATAAGTGTTCCTTATGTGTTTGGCTTACTTCACTTATGTGCTTGGTGTTTTCGTGTTTAGAGATAAGTGTTTTATGCTTCGAGATATTTTAAATTAAGAGGAAATGTTGTAACTAGCATATCAAGCTAAGCATTCCTTTCAATTATCAAGTAAATTAAGATAATTTGTGCTTGGAAGTAATTGGAAATACTAAACTTATGGGATTCTATTAATCGACCTTTAATTATTTGGAGTGTCAGGATAATAAACTAAAATATTATCTGAGGAAAAGAAAGTAAGGCGTTAGCTGAACTATTCTAATTTGAGAATGATACCTAGTTTTACCGTTCAAAGTTTATAAGTAATTTAGATAGACCTTGGAGTATGGTAGTTTGATATAAATTAAATAAAGTATTACTGTAACTTCGTTGAATAGTTTCATTGAGGGATTAACTTAGTTTAGCAAAAAGGAATTAGAATGCTAGTTAAACTTATTAAGATAAAGTTTTCTTTTAAAATATGTCATTAGGAATTCAGTTGTCTTCTATAAGATGGTATAGTATACTAGTTA
Organism: Ehretia macrophylla; assembly: GCA_037974665.1. Lineage (NCBI taxonomy): Eukaryota > Viridiplantae > Streptophyta > Magnoliopsida > Boraginales > Ehretiaceae > Ehretia > Ehretia macrophylla. The sequence continues at coordinate 50,563,191 of CM075777.1, read as the reverse complement.
TCTTGAGGAATGTTTGCAGACATTAGAATGGGTATTAGAGTAAAGATGGGTGAGTATCATCTTGGGTAGCTTCGGTTATAAAATTAAATTGTTACAAGAAAACGGTATAGTTATAAATGGACCTACTACTAAGTAATGTAACAATTTGGGAATTAGAATTGATTAGTGCTGGCTAAATAGGGGAATCAACTTCTACTAGGGTGATGATATAACACCCACTTGAATAAGTAGGAGATCCGATCAGTAAATGTGGGATAAGATGGACTTAGCTTAATTTATTAGTCTTCTTTATTTTACTTACGCAGCTATCATAACCAGTTTTGTTGAGTAAAGCAATAGAAATATAAACGTTAAGCAAGGTGTTAGCTAGGGATTAACATAGCCGACCGTTAATTTGGTGGTCAGGGTTAATTAATTAATTGTTTACTATAGGAATATACTTTGAAGTTGCTAACACATGGGTTTAAATTAAGTAAAGGATATTAACAGGCATAAATGGATTAGAAGTTTTAATGCCAGGGGTTAAACAAATATTGTTATCCGCCTACATAGGCGTTATATTGAGTTGGACTTGGAGAGAAGTAGTATTAATACACTTAACAGGTTGCTAGGAAAAGTATTAGCTTGATGATGGTAATATGTAAAGTTAATTGATTTGATTGAAATTAAGGAATAAAATATTAAATAATACTGGAGTGTTGAGTGCCTTTATTTGTGACAATTATGGATTTAACAAAGCATATGAAATTAAGACAATGAGAGGCTACGATAATTGAGTGTTTCCATTGCCTATTATCATTTAAAAGCTTTGAATTTTGATAAACATAAGATTTCTTAGAAACTGTTAATTTAACTATAGTTCATACCTACCACGAATTAATAGGTGTTCTTATAATATTAATTAACATAAAGCTTAGGGTCATTACAGGGATGTAAAACCTCATAGCGTGACCAAGTAAAACTTTTTAGCTGCTTACAAGAGTATGGATGATTTCCTTTAACTTTTTGAGCTATTTCGGCTGTTTTTCCGAATTTAGGGGTTTTTGGTCCGTAAAAGGGGTTTCACTTCAGGGTCAATTATAGGAAAATCGGGATTCCGTCACGAAAAACATATATATGCCATTGAGTTTCTTTTAACTTGTACTACTTAACGGTGAAGTTTGGCAAAATTACATTCCGGCCCGAAAATACGAAAATTAGGACACCTACGCACGAAACGGGTAAATAATGGAACGTTGGTGTCACTCTCGGGGAGTGACACGTGTCTAAGGACACGTGTTACACATGCGTGGACGTGCCACACACGTGAGACACGTGGAGGGACACATGTCACACATGCGTGGACATGCCATGCATGCGTGACACGTAGGGGGACACGTGTCACACATGCGTGGACGTGCCACGCATGTGAGACACGTAGCGGGACACGTGTTCCGCATGCATTGGTTTGGAAAAACTATATAAATGGGTCACTTAACCCCCTGAAATCAAACAAGAAAACACTTTTCTCTGACCCGATTTTACTAAATTATATCGATTCAGTTAGTTAACGTTCCGAAAGTTTTAAAACCAGTCCAAGTCTTCTCCAATTTCAGCATTTTAAGGTGAGGAGATTTTATTAAAAACAACATCTTATATGTTTATATGATTATTATATGTCTATAACATGATTTGTTAATTTAATATTCTAGCCTAAGATAAATATCATGCTTATTAATATTCTTTATTTATTTGAATTACAGTTGACTTAGATAATATTTATTGCTCGATTTATTTGATTGTTTTAGCATAAGATAAGTAGAGATGTTGCCCAAATATTTACATAAATGTTATACATGTTATTTGCATGCTGTCATAATGCCCTATTTATACTTGAAAATTGCTTTATTATAGCCGTTATTCTACTACCAAGAAAATGTTTATTACTTGCCCAGGACAACTACTTTAGTTGACCCCCATATCATTTGTTGTGCGTTCTATGACTACTTGTGCATGCTTGTGTGTACTTGGGGGTTGCAACCTCAGGCCCGATAGCTTGCACGAACGCTGGGCGGCGTAGGGCTTGCCGGTGCTCCCGTGTCTATCGTGGACCTATTCCCTCTCTCGCTTGGTACCACCCTTGGAGAGTTGGGTCATAGATTTCGGGTACAATCTGGAGTATCCTATTGGGAGAGATAAGAAGTTGAAATTCTGATCAAAGGCTGGCCACCTCATGGAATACTTGACTTGTTCCTACTCTTACTTGGTACCACCCACGGAGAGTAGTGTCCTACTCTCGCTTGGCATTCCACCCTCAGAGAGTAGGCTGATATCTGTTGTGGATATATGCCACTATTATTTACCTAAATGCCATTTATGTTATTATATATGACTCAAATATGATAATAATTTACTACTAGTTATCATATGCTATTATATCTTATATGGACAGTTTGTTATACTACCATATGTGAATTGCATCATGGTTTACAAAAGAGACTGACCAGAAATATTTTCAAAACTCTTCTATTCTATCATCACTGAGCTTCCCCAGAGCTCACCGTTTTTTCTCCCCCCAGCGCAGGTACAACTTAGCTTGAAATGGAAATAGACTTTGAATGTTTACATGCTCGAAGCCTCTGAAAATAGGCGCAGTTGAGCAGGTTTGTTGCCCCCATTATGGAGCTCTCGGAAAGCTTTCCAACAGTATGTTGTGCACCGCATAACTCCTTAGGGATCAAAACTTATGGGCACCGGAGCGACAGAGACCTGGTAACATGCCCCACGCCCCCGGTTTGCTGGCCTAGCCTTTGCGGGAAGCGAAGTTCTCTTGCCCAAGATGCTGTGGGACTCGATAATAGAAATGTGGCGGATAAAGCATATTGGCAAGCCTAAACAGGGCAAAAAAACAAAACGTAACGGGGGGTGCAACCTGAGGACTTCCTTGGGCATCATCTCTCCTAGTACTATTCTTGCCCAAGCATGCTGAATTTCGGAGTTCTAATGGGATACGGTGCATTAGTACTAGTATGATCGCACACGTCATTTTGAGGGAGCAAAACCCTTATGTGTCTTCCTTTATGCGGCTAACGATGAAGGATCCGGGATGAAGAAACAGCGCAAAAAGTAGAAAAATGGCCCGAAACTAATGAAAATTTTCAAATTTGGGGTCTGAAAACTGGCACAGCCGAGCAGGCTTGCTGCCCCCGTCGTCAAGCTCTCGAAAGAGCATTGCAACGGTTTGCTTTGTGCCATATAACTCCTTACGAATCAAAATTTATGGGCACCGGAGCAATGGAGACTTGGTAAGAGGCCCTTCGAGCTCGGTTTGCGGGCGTAGCCTCTACGCAAATCAAAGTTTTCTTGCCCAAGATGCCGTGAGACTCGATAATTGAAATATGACAGAAAAAGCACCTTGGAAAGCCTAAATGAGGCAAAAAAACAAAACGTAAAGGGGGGTGCAACACGAGAACTTCCTAGAGGATCACCCATCCTAATACTACTCTCGCCGAAGCACGCTTAACTTCAGAGTTCTGATGGGATCCGGTGCATTAGTGATGGTATGATCGTACTCGTCATATTGAGGGTGCAAAACCCTTATGTGTTGTCCTTTACGCGGCTCACGACAAAGGATCCGAGATGAAGAAACAACATAAAAAGTAGAAAAGTGGTCCGAAACTGATGAAAACATTCGAATTTGGGGTCCGAAAGTAGAGCTCACGAAAGAGCACTCTAACTGTATGTTGTGTGCCGTATAACTCCTTACAAATCAAAAGTTATGGGCACCAGAGTGACGAAAACCTGGTCACAGGCCCCACGCCATCGGTTTGTGAGCCTAGCCTCCACACGAAGCGAAGTTGTCTTGCCCAAGATGCCGTGAGGCTCGATAATAGAAATGTGACAGATAAAGCATCTTGGAAAGACTGAACGGGGTAAAAAAGCTAGACGAAAATGGGGGTGCAACACGAGGACTTCCCAGTGGGTCATCCATCCTAGTACTACTCTCGCCTAAGTACACTTAGCTTCAGAGTTCTGATGGGATCTGGTGCTTTAGTGCTGGTATGATCGCACCCGTCATGTTAAGGGCGCGAAGCCCTTATGTGTCGTCCTTTACGCGGCTCATGACGAACGATCCGAGATGAAGAAATAATGCAAAAAGAAGAAAAGTGGCCCGAAACTGTTTAAAACGTTCAATTTTGGGCTCCAAAAACAGTCGCAGCCAAGCAGGCTTGTTGCCCCTGTCGTAGAGCTCTCGAAAGATCATTCCCACGGTATACTGCGCATCGTATAACTCCTTACAGATTAAAAGTTATGGGCGCCGGAGAGACGGAGACCAGGTCATAGGCCCTACGCCCCCGGTTTGCGGGCCCAGCCTCTTCATGAAGCGAAGTTCTCTTGCCCAAGATGCCGTGGGACTCGATAATAGAAATGTGACAGATAAAGAATCTTGGCAAGCTTGAACGGGGCAAAAAAACAAAATGAAAAGAGGGGTGCAACACGAGGACTTCCCAGGGGGTCACCCATCCTAGTACTACTCTCGCCCAAGTAAGCTTAACTTCGATGTTCTGATGGGATCCTGTGCATTAGTGCTGATATGATAGCATCCATCATGTTGATGGTGCAAAGCCTTTATGTGTCAGCCTTTACGCAGCTCATGAAGGACGATCCGGGGTGAAAAGACCGCGCAAAAAGAAGAAAAGTTTCCCAAAATTGATGAAAACTTTTGATTTTAGGCTCTGAAAATAGGCGCAGCCGAGCGGGTTTGTTGCCCCCATTGTGGAGCTCTCGGAAGGCTTTTCAACAGTATGTTGTTCACCGCATAACTCCTTATGGATAAAAAGTTATGGCCACCGGAGCATCAGAGACCTGGGAACAGGTCCCACGCCCCCGGTTTGCTGACCTAGCCTCTGCACGAAGTGAAGTTCTCTTGCCCAAGATGCTGTGGGACTCGATAATAGAAATGTGCCGGATAAAGCATCTTGGCTAACCTGAACAGGGCAAAAAAACAAAATGTAAAGGGGGGTGCAACCTGAGGACTTCCCCGGGCGTCATCTATCCTAGTACTATTCTCGCCTAAGCACGCTTAACTTCAGAGTTCTAATGGGATACGGTGCATTAGTGCTAGTATGATCGCACACGACATTTTTAGGGCGCAAAAGCCTTATGTGTTGTCCTTTACGCGGCTAACGACGAAGGATCCAGGACGAAGAAACAGTGCAAAAAGTAGAGAAGTGGCCCGAAACTGATGAAATTGTTCAAATTTGGGGTCTAAAAACTGGCGCAGCCGAGCAGGCTTGCTGCCCCCGTCCTCAAGCTCTCGAAAGAGCATTCCAACGGTATGCTGTGTGCTGCATAACTCCTTACGAATCAAAATTTATGGGCATCGGAGCAACAGAGACTTGGTAAGAGGCCCTTCGACCTCGGTTTGCGGGCACAGCCTCTACGCGAATCAAAGTTTTCTTGCCCAAGATGCTGTGGGACTCGATAATTGAAATGTGATAGAAAAAGCACATTGGCAAGCCTAAACGAGGCAAAAAAACAAAACGTAAAGGGGGGTGCAACACGAGGACTTCCTAGAGGATCACCCATCCTAGTACTACTCTTGCCCAAGCATGCTTAACTTCGGAGTTCTGATGGGATCCGGTGCATTAGTGCTGGTATGATCGCACTCGTCATATTGAGGGCGCAAAACCCTTATGTGTCGTCCTTTACGCGGCTCACGACAAAGGATTCGGGATGAAGAAACAGCATAAAAAGTAGAAAAGTGGTCTGAAACTGATGAAAACATTGGAATTTAGGGTCCAAAAACAGGCGCAACTGAGCACGCTTGTTGCCAACGTTGTAGAGCTCACGAAAGAGCACTCTAACTGTATGCTGTGTGCCGTATAACTCCTTACGGATCAAAAGTTATGGGCACCAGAGCAACGAAAACCTGGTCATAGGCCCCACGCCATCGGTTTGTGAGCCTAGCCTCCACACGAAGCGAAGTTGTCTTGCCCAAGATGCGGTGAGGCTCGATAATAGAAATGTGACAGATAAAGCATCTTGCAAAGACTGAACAAGGCAAAAAAAACTAAACGAAAAGGGGGGTGCAATACGAGGACTTCCCAGGGGGTCACCCATCCTAGTACTACTCTCACCCAAGCACACTTAGCTTCAGAGTTCTGATGGGATCTGGTGAATTAGTGCTTGTATGATCGCACCAGTCATGTTGAGGGCGCGAAACCCTTATACGTCATCCTTTACGCGGCTCATGACGAACGATCCGAGACGAAGAAATAGTGCAAAAAGAAGAAAAGTTGCCCAAAACTGTTTAAAACGTTCGATTTTGGGGTACGAAAACAAGTGCTGCCAAGCAGGCTTGTTGCCCCGGTCATAGAGCTCTCGAAAGAGCTTTCCAACGGTATGCTGTGCGCCAAATAAATCCTTATGGATCAATAGTTATGGGTACCAGAGCGACGGAGACCTGGTCACAGGCCCCATTCCCCCGGTTAGTGGGCCCAGCCTCTACGTGAAATGAAGTACTCTTGCCCAAGATGCCGTGGTACTCGATAATAGAAATGTGATGGATAAAACATCTTGGCAAGCCTAAATGGGGCAAAAAAACAAAATGAAAAGAGGGGTGCAACGTGAGGACTTCCCCGGGCTTCACCTATCCTTGTACTATTCCCGCCTAAGCACGCTTAACTTTGGAGTTCTAATGGGATCTGGTATATTAGTGGTGGTATGATCGCACACATCATATTGAGTGTGCAAAACCCTTATGTGTCGTCCTTTAAGCGGCTCACGACGAAGGACCCGGGATGAAGAAACAGAGCAAAAAGTAGAAAAATGGCCCGAAATTGATGAAAATGTTCGAAGTTGGGGACCGAAAATAGGCGCAGCCGAGCAGGCTTGCTGCCCCCGTCGTAAAGCTCTCGAAAAAGCATTTCAACAGTATGTTGTGTGCCACATAACTCCTTACAGATCAAAAGTTATGGGCACCAAAGCAACTGAGACCCGGTAAGAGGCCCCTCAACCTCGGTTTACAGGCGCAGCCTCTACGCGAAGCAAAGTTTTCTTGCCCTAGATGTCGTGGGACTCGATAATAGAAATATGACAGAAAAAGCATCTTGGCAGGCATGAACAGGGCAAAAAAACAAAACGTAAAGGAGGGGTGCAACACGAGGACTTCCCTGGGGTCACCCATCCTAGTACTACTCTCGCCCAAGCACGCTTAATTTCGGAGTTTGGATGGGATTTGGTGCAAGTGCTGGTATGATCGCACCCGTCATATTGAGGGCGCAAAACCCTTATGTGTCACCCTTTATGCGGCTCACAACGAAGGATCCGGGACTAAGAAATAGCATAAAAAGTAGAAAAGTGGTCAAAAACTGATGAAAACGTTCGAATTTGGGGTCCGAAAATAGTCCCAGCTGAGAAGGCTTGCTGCCACCGTCGTAGAGCTCTCGAAAGAGCTTTCCAACGGTATGTTGTGCACTGCATAACTCTTTACAGATCAAAAGTTATGGGCACCGGAGCGACGGAGACCTGGTCACAAGCCCCACGCCCCTGGTTTGCGGGCCCAGCCTCTACGCGAAGCTAAATTGTCTTGCCAAAGATTTCGTGGGACTCGATAATAGAAATGTGACGGTTAAAGCATCTTTGCAAGCCTGAACGGGACACAAAAACAGAACGACAAGGGGGGTACAACACAAGGACTTCCCACGGGATCACCCATCCTAGTACCACCCTCGCCTAAGCATGCTTAACATTGGAGTTCTGATGGGATCTGGTGTATTAGTGCTGATATGATTGCACCCATCTTGTTGAGGGCTTAAATCCCTTATGTGTCATCCTTTACGCAGCTCACGACGAACGATCCAAGATGAAGAAATAGCGCAAAAAGAAGAAAAATATCCTAAAACTGTTTAAAACGTTCAATTTTAGGGTTCGAAAACAAGCACAGCCAAGCAGGCTTGCTGCCCCCATTGTAGAGCTCTCGAAAGAGCATTTTCCAACGGTATGCTACACACTGCATAACTCCTTACAAATCAAAAGTTATGGGCACCGGAGCGACAGAGACCAGGTCACAGGCCCTACACCCCTGGTTTGCAGGCCTAGCCTCTACGTGAAGCGAAGTTCTCTTGCCCAAGATACTGTGGGACTCAATAATTGAAATGTAACAGATAAAGAATCTTGGCAAGCCTTAACGGGGCAAAAAAACAAAAAGAAAAGAGGATGTAACACGAGGACTTCCCATGGGGTCACCCATCCTAGCACTACTCTCTCCCAAGCACGCTTAGCATCAGAGTTCTGATGGGATCTGGTGCTTTAGTACTGGTATGATGGCTCCCGTCATGTTGAGGTCACAAAGCCCTTATGTGTCGTCCTTTACGCGGCTCACGACGAACTATCCGGGATGAAGAAACATCACAAAAAGAAGAAAAGTAGCCGAAACTGATGAAAACAATTGATTTTGGGGTCCAAAAAAAGGCACAGCCAAGCAGGATTGCTGCCCCCGTCATAGAGCTCTCGAAAGAGCATTCCAACGGTATGCTGTACGCCGCATAACTCCTTTCGGATCAAAAGTTATGGGCACCGGAGTGACGGAGACCTAGTAACAGGCCCCACGCCCCCGGTTTGCAGGCCCAGCCTCTACGCGAAGCGAAGTTCTCTTACCCAAGTTGCCTTGGGGCTCGATAATAGAAATGTGACGGATAAAGCATCTTGGCAAGCCTGAACGGGAAAAAAAAACAAAAAATGAAAAGAGAGGTGCAACACGAGGACTTCCTCGGGCGTCACATATCCTAGTACTATTCATGCCCAAGCACGCTTAACTATGGAGTTCTAATGGGATCTGGTGCATTAGTGCTGGTATGATCGCACACGTCATATTGAGAGTACAAAACCCTTATGTATCGCCTTTTACGCAGCTCACGACGAAGGATCCGGGACGAAGAAACAGTGCAGAAAGTAGAAAAGTGGCCCAAAACTGATGAAAATGCTCGAATTTGGGGTCCGAAAACTGGCGCAGCCGAGCAGGCTTGCTGGCCCCATCGTAGAGCTCTCGAAAGAGCATTCCAACAGTATGCTATGTGCCGTATAACTCCTTACGGATCAAAAGTTATGGGCACCGGAGCACCAGAGGCCTGGTAAGAGGCCCCTCGACCTCGGTTTGCGGGCACAACTTCAACTCGATAATAGAAATGTGACTGAAAAAGCATCTTGGCAAGCCTGAACGGGGCAAAAAAACAAAACGTAAAAGGGGATGCAATACGAGGACTTCCTAGTGGGTCACCCATCCTAGTACTACTCTCGCCCAAGCACGCTTAACATCGGAGATCTGATAGGATCCGGTGCATTAATACTGGTATGAACGCACCTGTCATACTGAGGGCGCAAAACCCTTATGTGTCGTCCTTTACGAGGCTCACGACGAAGGATCCGGGATGAAAAACAGCACAAAAAGTAGAAAAGTGGTCTGAAACTGATAAAAATGTTTGAATTTGGGGTTCGAAAACAAGCGCAGCTAAGTAGGCTTGCTGCTACCATCACAGAATTCTCGAAAGAGCATTCCAACTATATGCTGCATAACTCCTTGCGGATCAGAAGTAATGGGCACCAGAGCAACAGAGACCTGGTCACAGGCCCCACACCATTGGTTTACGAGCCCATCCTCTACACGAAGTGAAGTAGTCTTGCCCAAGTTGCCGTGGGACTCGATAATAAAAATATGACGGATAAAGCATCTAGGAAAGCCTGAACTGTGTAAAAAAGCTAAACAAAAAGGGGGTGCAACACGAGGACTTCCTCGGGTGTCACCCATCCTAGCACTACTCTAGCCCAAGAACGCTTAACTTCGGAGTTCTGATGGGATCTAGTGCATTAGTGCTTATATGATATCACACGTCATGTTAATGGCGCAAAGCCCTTATATGTCGTCCTTTATGCGGCTCATGACGAATGATTCGGGACGAAGAAACAGCGCAAAAAGAAGAAAAGTGGGCCAAAACTAATGAAACCATTCATTTTTGGGCTCCAAAAACAGGTGCAGTCGAGCATGCTAGCTGCCCCCGTCGTAGAGTACTCATAGAGGTTTCCAACGGTATGCTCTGCGTCACATAATTCCTTACAGATCAAAAGTTATGGGCATTGGAGAGATGGAGACCTGGTCAAAGGCCCACGCCCTCGGTTTGCGGGCCCATCCTCTACATGAAGCGAATTTTTCTTGCCCAAGATGTTGTGGGACTCGATAATAGAAATATGACGAATAAAGCATCTTTGTAAGCCTGAACGGGGCAAAAAAACAAAACGTAAAGGGGGGTGCAACAAGAGGACTTCCTAGGGGGTCACCCATCCTAGTACTACTCTCCCCCAAGCATACTTAACTTTGGAGTTCTGATAGGATCTAGTGCATTAGTGCTGGTATGATCGCACCCGTCATGTTGAGGGTGCGAAGCCTTTATGTGTCGTCCTTTACGCGGCCCACGACGAACGATCCGAGACGAAGAAATAGCGCAAAAAGAAGAAAAGTGGCCCAAAACTATTGAAAATGCTTGATTTTGGGGTCCGAAAATAGACGCTGCAGAGCAGGCTTGCTACCCCCGTCGTAGAGCACTCGTAAAGTTGTCCAACGGTATGTTGCGTGCCGCATAACTCCTTACGTATCAATAGTTATGAGCACCGGAGCCACGCCTCCGGTTTGCAAGCCCAGCCTCTACACGAAGCGAATTTATCTTGCCCAAGATGCCTTAGGACTCAACAATAGAAATGTGATGGATAAAACATCATGGCAAGCCTGAACAAGTCAAAAAAACAAAACGAAAAGAGGGGTGCAACACGAGGACTTCCCAGGGGGTCATCTATCCTAGTACTACTCTCGCCCTAGCATGCTTAACTTTGGAGTTCTGATGGGATCCGGTGCATTAGTGCTGGTATGATCCCACCCGTCATGTTGAGGGCGCAAAGCCCTTATGTGTCGTCCTTTACGCAGCTGACAACGGACGATCCAGGACAAAAAAACCGCGCAAAAAGAAGAAAAGTTGACCAAAATTGATGAAAACTTTTGATTTTGAGCTCTGAAAATAGGCGCAGTCGAGCGGTCTTGTTGCCCACATTGTTGAGCTCTCAGAGAGCTTTCCAACGGTATGTTGTGCACTACATAACTCCTTATGGATCAAAAGTTATGGATACCGGAGTGACGGAGACCTGGTAATAGGCCCCACGCCCCCGGTTTGTGGGCCCAGCTTCTAAGCGAAGCGAAGTTCTCTTGCCTAAGATCCCGTGGGAGTCGATAATATAAATGTGATGGATAAAACATCTTGGCAAGCCCGAACGGGGCAAAAACATAAAATGAAAAGGGGGGTGCAACACGAGGACTTCTTAGGGGGTCACCCATCCTAGTACTACTCTCACCCAAGCACGCTTAACTTCGTGGTTTTGATAGGATCCAGTGAATTAGTGCTGATATGATATCACCCGTCATGTTGAGGGCGCAAAATCCTTTTGTGTCGTCCTTTACGCGTCTCACGACGAATGATCCGGGACTAAGAAACAGCGCAAAAGGAAGAAAAGTAGCCCAAAACTTATGAGAACATCCGATTTTAGGGTCTAAAAAAGGCACAGCAGAGCAAGCTTGTTGTCCCCGTCTTAGAGCTCTCATAGAGCTTTCCAACGATATGCTGTGCGCCGCATAATTCTTTACGGATCAAAAGTTATGGACACCGGAGAGACGGAGACCTAGTCAAAAGCCGCACGCCCCTGGTTTACGGGTCCAGCCTCCACGCGAAGCGAAGTTGTCTTGCCCAAGATGCCGTGGGACTCGATAATAGAAATGTGATGGACAAAGCAACTTTGAAAGCCTGAACGGGGCAAAAAAACTAAACGAAAAGGGGGGTGCAACACGAGGACTTCCCAGGGGGTCACCCATCCTAGTACTACTCTCGCCCAAGCACACTTAACTTTGGAGTTCTGATGGGATACGGTGAATTAGTGCTGATATGATCGTATTGGTCATGTTGAGGGCAAAAGCCCTTATGTGTCGTCCTTTACGCGGCTCCTGACGAACGATCCAGGATGAAAAAATAGCTTAGAAAGAAGAAAAGTGGCCCAAAACTGATGAAAAACTTTGATTTTGGGCTCCGAAAACAAGCACAGCCAAGCAGGCTTGCTGCCCCGTCGTAGAGCTCTCAGAGAGCTTTCCAATGGTATGCTGTGCGCTGCATTACTCCTTACGGATCAAAAGTTATGGGCACAAGAGCGATGAAGACTTGGTCATAAGCCCCACGCCCCCAGTTTGCAGGAGCAGCCTCTACGCGAAGCTAAGTTGTCTTGCCCAAGATGCCGTGGGACTTGATAATAGAAATGTGATGGATAAAGCATCTTGGCAAGCCTGAACGGGGCAAAAAAATAAAATGTAAAACGGGGTGCAACACGAGGACTTCCCAGGGTTCACCCACCCAAGTGCTATTCTTACCCAAGCACGCTTAACTTCGGAGTTCTGATAGGATCCGGTGCATTAGTGCTGGTATGATCACACCCGTCATGTTGCGGGCGCAAAGCCCTTATGTGTCTTCCTTTACGCGGCTCACGACGAACTATCCAGGACGATGAAACAAAGCAAAATGAAGAAAAGTGGCCCGTAACGGATGAAAACTTTCAATTTTAAGTCCAAAAACAGGCGCAGCCGAGCAAGCTTGCTACCCTCGTTGTAGAGCTCTCGAAAGAGCATTTCGACAGTATGCTGTGTGCCGTATTACTCCTTACAAATCAAAAGTTATGGGCACCAGAGCGACATAGACCTGGTCACAGGCCCCACGCCATCGGTTTGCGGTCCTAGCATCTACGCGAAGCGAAGTTGTCTTGCCCAAGATGCCGTTGGACTCGATAATAGAAATGTGACAAATAAAGCACCTTGGCAAGCCTGATCGGTGGCAAAAAAACAAAACGAAAAGACGGATACAACACGAGGACTTCCCAGAGGGTCACCTATCCTAGTACTACTCTCGCCCAAGCATGTTTAACTTCGAAGTTCTGATGGGATCCTGTGCATTAGTGCTGATATGATCGCATCCGTCATGTTGAGGGTGCAAAGCCCTTATGTTTCGTCCTTTACGCAGCTCACAACGGACGATCCAGGACAAAAAAATGGGGAAAAAGAAGAAAAGTTGACCAAAATCGATGAAAACATTTGATTTTGGGCTCTGAAAATAGGCGCAGCCAAGCGGGCTTGTTGCCCACATTGTAGAGCTCTCGGAGAGCTTTCAAACAGTATGCTGTGCACCGCATAACTCCTTATGGATAAAAAATTATGGGCACCGGAGCGACGGAGACCTGGTAACAAGCCTCACGCCCCCGGTTTGCGGGCCCAGCTTCTAAGCGAAGCGAAGTTCTCTTGTCCAAGATCCCGTAGGACTCGATAATATAAATGTGACAGATAAAGCATCTTGGCAAGCCTGAACGGGGCAAAAAAATAAAACGAAAAGAGGGGTGCAACACGAGGATTTCCTAGGGGGTTACCCATCCTAGTACTACTCTGACCCAAGTACGCTTAACTTTGTGGTTCTAATGGGATCCAGGGAATTAGTGCTGATATGATATCACCCGTCATGTTGAGGGGGCAAAATCCTTTTGTGTTGTCCTTTACACAGCTCACGACGAACGATTCGGGACAAAGAAACATCGCAAAAGGAAGAAAAGTAGCCCAAAACTTATGAGAACGTCGGATTTTAGGGTCCAAAAAAGGCACAGCCGAGCAGGCCTATTTTCCCCATCTTATAGCTCTCATAGAGCTTTCCAACGGTATGTTGTGCGCCATATAACTCTTTACAGATCAAAAGCTATGGACACCGGAGAGATGGAGACCTAGTCAAAAGCCCCATGCCCTTGGTTTGCGGGTCCAGCCTCTACGCGAAGCGAAGTTGTCTTGCCCAAGATGCTGTGGGACTCGATAATAGATATGTGACAGATAAAACATCTTGGCAAGCATGAACGGGGCAAAAAAACAAAATGAAAAGGAGGGTGCAACACGAGGGCTGCCTAGGGGGTCACCCATCCTGGTACAACTCTCGCCTAAGCACGCTTAACTTCGGAGTTCTAATGGGATCCGGTGCATTAGTACTAATATGATATCACCTGTCATGTTGAGGGCGCAAATCCCTTATATGTCGTTCTTTACGCGGCTCACGACGAACGATCCGGGACGAAGAAACATCGCAAAAAAAGAAAAATGGGCCAAAACTAATGAAAATGTTAGATTTTATGGTCCAAAAACAGGTACAGTCGAGCAGGCTTGTTGCCCTCGTCGTAGAGCTCTCAGAGAGCTTTCCAATGGTATGCTGTGACACATAACACCTTACGAATCAAAAGTTATAGGCACCGGAGCGACGGAGACTTGGTGAAAGTCCCCACGCCCTCGGTTTGCGGGCCCAGCCTCTACGCGAAGCGAAGTTGTCTTGCCCAAGATACCGTGGGACTCAATAATAGAAATGTGATGGATAAAGCATCTTGGCAAGCTTGAACGGGGCAAAAAATCGAAACGAATAGGGGGCTGCAACACGAGGATTTCCCAGGGGTCACCCATCCTAGTACTACTCTCGCCCAAGCACGATTAACTTCAGAGTTCTGATGGGATGCTGTGCATTAGTACTGATATGATATCACCTGTCATGTTGAGGGCGCAAATCCATTTTGTATTGTCCTTTACGTGGCTCACGACGAACGATCTGGGATGAAGAAACAGCGTAAAAAGAAGAAAAGTGACCCAAAACTTAAGAAAACGTTAGATTTTAGGGTCAAAAAATAGAGGTAGTCGAGCAGGCTTGATGCCATCATCGTAGAGCTCTCGGAGAGCTTTCCAATGGTATGCTGGTCACAGGCCCCACACCTCCGGTTTGCGGGAGCAGCCTCTACGCAAAGAAAAATTGTCTTCCCAAGATGCCGTGGGATTCGATAATAGAAATGTGTTTGATAAAGCATCTTGGCAACCCTGAACGGGGCAAACAAACAAAATGTAAAGGGGGCTGCAACACGAGGACTTCCTAGGGGGTCACCCATCCTAGTACTATTCTCGCGCAAGCACGCTTAACTTCGAAGTTCTGATGGGATCCGGTGCATTAGTGTTGGTATGATCATACCCGTAATGTTGACGGTGCAAAGCCCTAATGTGTCGTCCGTTACGCGGCTCACGATGAATAAACCAGGACGATGAAACAAAGCAAAAAAAAAACAAAAGTTGCCCAAAACTGATGAAAATGTTCGATTTTGGGGTCCGAAAACAAGCACTGCCGAGTAGGCTTGCTACCCCCATCGTAGAACTCTCGAAAGAGCATTCCAACGGTATGCTGTGTGCCGCATTACTCCTTACGGATCAAAAGTTATGGGCACTGGAGTGACGGAGACCTGGTCACAGGCCCCACGACCTTGGTTTGCGGGACCAGCCTCAACATGAAGCAAAGTTATCTTACCCAAGATGCCGTGGGACTCGATAATAGAAATGTGACGGATAAAGAACCTTGGCAAGCCTGAACGGGGGCAAAAAAACAAAACGAAATGGCGGGTGCAGTACGAGGACTTCCCAGGGGGTCACCCATCCTAGTACTATTCTCGCCCAAGCACGCTTAACTTCGGAGTTCTAATGGGATCCGGTGTATTAGTGCTGGTTTAATTGCACCCGTCATGTTGAGGGCGCAAAGACCATATGTATCATCCTTTACGCGGCTCACGACGAACCATCCAAAATGTTGAAACAACGCAAAAAGAAGAAAAATTGCCCGAAATTGATGAAAACGT
This sequence comes from Ehretia macrophylla, assembly GCA_037974665.1. Classification (NCBI taxonomy): domain Eukaryota; kingdom Viridiplantae; phylum Streptophyta; class Magnoliopsida; order Boraginales; family Ehretiaceae; genus Ehretia; species Ehretia macrophylla. The sequence continues at coordinate 50,547,441 of CM075777.1, read as the reverse complement.
TCAATTTTGGGATCTGAAAACAAGGGCAGCTTGGCTGGCTTGATGCCTACATCGTAGAGCTCTCGGAGTGCTTTCCAATGGTATGTTGTGCGCTTCATAACTCCTTACGGATCAAAATATATGGGCACTAGAGCGACGGAGACCTGGTCACAGGCCCCACGCCCCCGGTTTGCGGGCCCAGCCTATACGTTAAGTGAAGTTGTCTTGCCCAAGTTATCGTGGGACTCGATAATAGAAATGTGACGGATAAAGTATCTTGGCAAGCCTCAACGGGGCAAAAAAATGAAACGAAAAGGGGGGTACAACACGAGGATTTCCTAGGGGGTCACCCATCCTAGTACTACCCTTGCCCAAACACGCTTAACTTCAGAGTCTGATGGGATCCAGTGCATTAGTGCTGATATGATATCACCTGTCATGTTGAGGGAGCAACGTGCTTATGTGTTGTCCATTACGCGGCTCACGACGAATGATCTGGGATGAAGAAACATCATAAAAAGAAGAAAAGTGGCCCAAAACTGATGAAGACATTTGATTTTATGGTACAAAAATGGCTCAGCCGAGCTGGATTGCTTCCCCTGTCGTAGAGCTCTTGGAGAGCTTTCCAACGGTATGCTATATGCTGCATAACTCCTTACGGATCAAAAGTTATGGGCACCAGAGCGACGGAGACCTAGTCACAGTCCCCACGCCCTCGGTTTGCTGGCCCAGCCTCTACAGGAAGCAAAGTTGTCTTGCACAAGATACCGTGGAACTCGATGATAGAAATGTGACGGATAAAGCATCTTGGCAAGCCTGAACGGGTCAAAAAATCAAAACGAAAAGTGGGGTGCAACACGAGGATTTCCCAAGGGGTCACCCATCCTAGTACTACTCTCGCCCAAGCACGCTGAACTTCAGAGTCTGTTGGGATCTGGTGCATTAGTGTTGATATGATATTACCCGTCATGTTGAGGGAGCGAAGCCCTTATGTGTCGTCCTTTACGTGGCTCACGACGAACGATCCGAGATGAAGAAACATCACAAAAAGAAAAAAAGTAGCCCAAAACTGATGAAAACGTTCTATTTTATGGTCCAAAAACAGGCGCAACCGAGCAGGCTTGCTGCCCTCGTCGTAGAGGTCTCGAAATAGCATTCCAACGGTATGCTGTGTGCCGCATAACTCCTTACAGATCAAAAGTTATGGGCACCGGAGCAACGGAGACCTGGTAAGAGGCCCCTCGACCTCGGTTTGTTGGCACAGCCTCTCCGCAAAGCGAAGTTGTCTTGCCCAAGATGCCGTGGGACTCGATAATAGAAATGTGATAGATAAAGCATCTTGGCAAGCCTGAACAGGGCACAAAAACAAAACGAAAAGGGGGGTGCAACACGAGGACTTCCTAGGGGGTCACCCATCCTAGTACTACTCTCGCCCAAGCATGCTTAACTTCTGAGTTCTTATGGAATCTCGTGCATTAGTGTTGATATGATCGCACCCGTCATGTTGTGGGCACAAAGCCCTTATGTGTTGTCCGTTATGCGGCTCACGATGAATGATGCGAGATGAAGAAATAGTGCAAAAAGAAGAAAAGTGGCCCGACACTGATCAAAACGTGTTATTTTGGGCTCCAAAAATAGACACAACCTAGCAGGCTGGTTGCCCTTATCGTAGAGCTCTCGGAGAGCTTTCTAATGGTATGATGTGCACCGTATAACTCCATACGGATCAAAAGTTATGGGCACCGGAGCAATGGAGACCTAGTAAAAGGCCCATTAATCTCAGTTTGCAGGCACAGCCTCTACTCGAAGCGAAGTTTTCTTGCCCAAGATGCCGTGGGACTCGATAATAGAAATGTGACAGATAAAGCATCTTAGCAAGCCTGAACGGGGCAAAAAAATAAAACGTAAAGGGGGGTGCAAACACGAGGACTTCCCAAAGGGTCACCCATCCTAGTACTACTCTCGCCCAAGAATGCTTAACTTCGGAGTTCTTATGGGATTCGGTGTATTAGTGCTGGTAAGATCGCACCCGTCATATTGAGTGCGCCAAACCCTTATGTGTCTTCCTTTACGCAGCTCACGACGAAAGATCCGGGATGAAGAAACAGCGCAAAAATTAGAAAAGTTGCCTAAAACTAATGAAAACGTTTGAATTTGGGGTCTGAAAATAGGCGCAGCTAAGCAGGCTTACTGCCCCCGTCGTAGAGCTCTCGAAAAATCATTCCAATGGTATGCTGTGTACCGTATAACTCCTTACGAATCAAAAGTTATGGACACCGGAGTGATGGAAACCTGGTCACAGGCCCCATGCCATTGGCTTGTGAGCCCAACCTCTACACGAAGCGAAGTTGTCTGGCCAAGATGCTGTGGGACTCGATAATAGAAATGTGATGGATAAAGCATGTTGGAAAGCGTGAATAGGGCAAAAAAACTAAACGAAAAGGGGGGTATAATAAGAGGACTTCCTAAGGTGTCACCTATCCTAGTACTACTCTCGCCCAAGCATGCTTGACTTCGGAGTTCTGATGGGATCCGGTGCATTAGTACCAGTATGATCGCACCCGTCATATTGAGGGCGCAAAACCCTTATGTTTCGTCCTTTACACGGCTCATGACGAAGGATTCGGGACGAAGAAACAGCGCAAAAAGTTGAAAAGTGGCCGGAAACTAATGAAAACGTACGAATTTAGGGTCCCAAAACAGGCGTAGCCGAGCAGGCTTGCTGCCCCCGTCGTAGAGCTCTCAAAATAGCATTCCAACAGTATGCTGTGTGCCGCATAACTCCTTACAGATCAAAAGTTATGGGCACCGGAGCAACGGAGACCTGGTAAGAGGCCCCTCGACCTCGGGTTGCTGGCAAAGCCTCTACGCAAAGCGAAGTTGTCTTGCCCAAGATGTCGTGGGACTCGATAATAGAAATGTGATAGATAAAGAATCTTGGCAAGCCTGAACAGGGCAAAAAGAAATGTAAAGGGGGGTGCAACACGAGGACTTCCCAGGGGGTCACCCGTCCTAGTAGTACTCTCGCCCAAGCACGCTTAACTTCAGAGTTCTGATGGGATCCGGTGCATTAGTACTGGTATGATCGCACCCGTCATATTGAGGGCGCAAAACCCTTATGTGTCGTCCTTTACACGGCTCAGGATGAAGGATCCGGGATGAAGAAACAGTGCAAAAAGTAGAAAGGTGGCCCGAAACTGATGAAAATGTTTGAATTTGGGTCTGAAAACAAGCGCAGCCGAGCAGGCTTGTTGCCCCCGTCGTAGAGCTCTCAAAATAGAATTTCAACGGTATGATGTGTGCCACATAACTCTTTACGGATCAAAAGTTATGGGCACCGGAGCGACAGAGACTTGGTCATAGGACCCATGCCATTGGTTTGCGAGCCCAGCCTCCATACGAAGCGAAGTTCTATTGCTCAAGATGCCGTGGGAATCAATGATAGAAATGTGACGGGCAAAGCAACTTGGAAAGCCTGAACGGGGCAAAAAAACTAAACGAAAATGGGGGTGCAACACGAGGACTTCCCAGGGGGTCACCCATCCTAGTACTACTCTTGCCCAAGCACACTTCACTTCAGAGTTCTGATGGGATACGGTGAATTAGTACTGATATGATTGTATCGGTCATGTTGAGGGAAAAAGCCCTTATGTGTCGTCCTTTACGCGGCTCTTGACGAACGATCCGGGACGAAGAAACAGTTCAGAAAGAAGAAAAGTGACCCAAAACTGATGAAAAAGTTTGATTTTGGGCTCCAAAAACAAGCGCAGCCAAGCAGGCTTGCTGCCCCATCGTAGAGCTCTCGGAGAGCTTTCCAATGGTATGATGTACACCGTATTACTCCTTACGGATCAAAAGTTATGGGCACAAGAGTGATGGAGACCTGGTCATAAGCCCCATGCCCCAGTTTGCGGGCGCAGCCTCCACACGAAGCTAAGTTGTCTTGCCCAAGATGCCATGGGACTCGATAATAGAAATGTGATGGATAAAACATCTTGGCAAGCTTGAACGGGGCAAAAAAATAAAATGTAAAAGGGGGTGCAACACGAGGACTTCCTAGGGGATCACCCATCCAAGTACTATTCTGGCCCAAGCACGCTTAACTTCGGAGTTCTGATGGGATCCGGTGCATTAGTGCTGGTATGATCAAACCTGTCATGTTGCGGGCGCAAAGCCTTTATGTGTCATCCTTTACGCGGCTCACGACAAATCATCCGGGACGATAAAACAAAGCAAAAATAAGAAAAGTGGCCCAAAACTGATGAAAACGTTTGATTTTAGGTCCAAAAATAGGTGCAGCCGAGCAGGCTTGCTACCCTCGTCGTAAAGCTCTCAAAAGAGCATTTCGACGGTATGCTGTGTGCCGCATTACTCATTACAGATCAAAAGTTATGGGCACCAGAGCGACATAGACCTGGTCACAGGCCCCACGCCCTTAGTTTGCGGTCCCAGCCTCAACGCGAAGTGAAGTTGTCTTGCCCAAGATGCCGTGGGACTCGATAATAGAAATGTGACGGATAAAGCACCATGGCAAGCCTGAACAGTGGCAAAAAAAAAAGGAAAAAGCGGGTACAACACGAGGACTTCCTAGAGGGTCACCCATCCTAGTACTACTCTCGCCCAAGCACGTTTAACTTCGGAGTTCTGTTGGGATCCAGAGCATTAGTGCTGACATGATCGCACTTTTCATATTGAGGGCGCAAAGCCCTTATGTGTCATCCTTTAAGCGGCTCACGACGAACGATCTGGGGCTAAGAAACAGAGCAATAAGAAGGAAAGTGGCCGAAAATTGATGAAAAAGTTTGATTTTGGACTCCAAAAACATGCGCAACCGAGCAGGCTTGATGCCTGGATCGTAGAGTTCTTGGAGAGCTTTTCAACGGTATGTTGTGCGCCGCATAACTCCTTCTGGATCAAAAGTTATGGGCACCAGAGCAATAGAGACTTGGCAAGAGGCCCCACGCCCTCGGTTTGCTGGCGCAGCCTCTACGCGAAGTGAAGTTTTATTGCCCAAGATACTGTGGGACTCGATAATAGAAATGTGACGGATAAAGCATATTGGCAAGCTAGAACGGGGAAAAACAACAAAACGTAAAAGGGGGTGCAACACGAGGACTTCCCACGGGGTCACCCAACCTAGTACTACTCTCGCCCAAGCACGCTTAACTTCAGAGTTCTAATGGGATCCGATGCATTAGTGCTGGTATGATCGCACCCGTCATATTGAGGGTGCAAAGCCCTTATGTGTTGTCCTTTACGCGGCTCACGACGAACGATCCGGGACAAAGAAACACCGTAAAAAGTAGAAAAATAGCCTGAAACTGATGAAAATGTTCGATTTTAGGATCCGAAAATAGGTTCATCCGAGTAGGCTTGCTGTCCCAGTCGTACAGCTCTCGAAATAGAATTCCAACGGTATGTTGTGCGCCACATAACTCGTTACGGATCAAAAGTTATGGGCAACAGAGTGACGGAGACCTTGTTGCAGGCCCGAGGCCATTGGTTTGCGGGCCCAGCTTCTACGCAAAGCGAAGTTGTCTTGCCCAAGATGCCCTAGGACTCGATAATAGAAATGTGATAGATAAAGCATCTTGGCAAGCCTGAACATGGCAAAAAATAAAAACGAAAAGGGGGGTGCAACACGAGGATATCCCAAGGGGTCACCCGTCCTAGTAGTACTCTCGCCCAAGCACGCTTAACTTCAGAGTTCTGATGGGATCCGGTGCATTAGTACTGGTATGATCGCACCCGTCATATTGAGGGCGCAAAACCCTTATGTGTCATCTTTTACACGGCTCACGATGAAGGATCCAGGACGAAGAAACAGCGCAAAAAGTAGAAAGGTGGCCCGAAACTGATGAAAATGTTTGAATTTGGGTCCGAAAAAAGGCACAGCCAAGCAGGCTTGTTGCTCCTGTCGTAGAGCTCTCGAAATAGCATTCCAACGGTATGCTGTGTGCCTCATAACTCCTTACAAATCAAAAGTTATGGGCACCGGAGCGACGCAGATTTTGTCACAGGACCCATGCCATCGGTTTGCGAGCCCAGCCTCCACACGAAGCGAAGTTGTCTTGCTCAAGATGCCGTGGGACTCAATAATATAAATGTAACTTGGAAATCCTGAACGGGGCAAAAAAACTAAACTAAAAGGGGGGTGCAACACGAGGACTTCCCAGGGGGTCACCCATCCTAGTACTACTCTCGCCCAAGCACACTTCACTTCGGAGTTCTAATGGGATACGGTGAATTAGTGCTGATATGATCGTATCGGTCATGTTGAGGGCAAAATCCCTTATGTGTCGTCCTTTACGCGACTCTTGACGAACGATCTGGGACGAAGAAACAGTTCAGAAACTGATGAAAAAGTTTGATTTTGGGCTCCAAAAATAAGAGCAGCCAAGCAGGCTTGCTGCCCCGTTGTAGAGCTCTCGGAGAGCTTTCCAATGGTATGTTGTACACCGCATTACTCTTTACGGATCAAAAGTTATGGGCACAAGAGTGATGGAGACCTGGTCATAGGCCCCACTCCCCCAGTTTGCGGGCGCAGCCTCCACGCGAAGCTAAGTTGTCTTGCCCAAGATGCCGTAGGACTCGATAATAAAAATGTGATGGATAAAGCATCTTGGCAAGCTTGAACGGGGCAAAAAAATAAAATGTAAAAGGGGGCGCAACACGAGGACTTCCTAGGGGATCACCCATCCAAGTACTATTCTCGCCCAAGCACGCTTAACTTCAGAGTTCTGATGGGATCCGATGCATAAGTGCTGGTATGATCACACCCGTCATGTTGCGGGCGCAAAGCCCTTATGTGTCGTCCTTTACGCGGCTCACGACGAATTATCCGGGATGATGAAGCAAAGCAAAAAGAAGAAAAGTGGCCCAAAACTGATGAAAATGTTCGATTTTAGGTCCAAAAACAGGCGCAGCCGAGCAGGCTTGCTACCCCCGTCGTAGAGCTCTCGAAAGAGCATTTCAACGGTATGCTGTGTGCCGCATTACTCCTTACAGATCAAAAGTTATGGGCACCAGAGCGACATAGACCAGGTCACAGGCCCCACGCCCTCAGTTTGCGGTCTCAACCTCAATGCGAAGTGAAGTTGTCTTGCCCAAGATGCCGTGGGACTCGATAATAGAAATGTGACAAATAAAGCACCTTGGCAAGCCTGAACAGTGGCAAAAACAAAAAAAACAAAAAGGCGGGTACAACACGAGGACTTCCTAGGGGGTCACCCATCCTAGTACTACTCTCACCCAAGTACGTTTAACTTCGGAGTTCTGTTGGGATCCAGAGCATTAGTGCTGACATGATCGCACTTGTCATATTGAGGGCACAAAGCCCTTATGTGTCATCCTTTACGCGGCTCATGACGAACGATCCGGGATGAAAAAATAGAGCAATAAGAATGAAAAGTGGCCCAAAATTGATGAAAAAGTTTGATTTTGGACTCCAAAAACATATGCAACCGAGCAGGCTTGATGCCCCGATCGTAGAGCTCTTTGAGAGCTTTTCAACGGTATGCTGTGCGCCACATAACTCCTTCTGGATCAAAAGTTATGGGCACCAGAGCGATAGAGACTTGGTAAGAGGTCCCACGCCCTCGGTTTGCTGGTGTAGCCTCTACGCGAAGTGAAGTTTTATTGCCCAAGATACTGTGGGACTCGATAATAGAAATGTGACGGATAAAGCATATTGGCAAGCTAGTGCTGGTATGCTTTATCCAACCTAGTACTACTCTCACCCAAGCACGCTTAACTTCAGAGTTTTGATGGGATCTGGTGCATTAGTGCTGGTATGATCGCACCCATCATATTGAGGGCGCAAAGCCCTTATGTGTTGTCCTTTACGCAGCTCACGACGAACGATCTGGGACGAAGAAACATCGTAAAAAGTAGAAAAATAGCCCGAAGCTGATGAAAATGTTTGATTTTAGGATCCAAAAATAGGTTCATCCAAGTAGGCTTGCTGCCCCAATCGTACAGCTCTCGAAATAGCATTCCAACGGTATGCTGTGCGCCGCATAACTCGTTACGGATCAAAAGTTATGGGCAACAGAGTGACGGATTCCTTGTCGCAGGCCCCACGCCCTTGGTTTGCGGGCCCAGCTTCTACTCGAAGCGAAGTTGTCTTGCCCAAGATACCCTAGGACTCGATAATAGAAATGTGACGGATAAAGCATCTTGGCAAGCCTGAACAGGGCAAAAAATAAAAACGAAAAGAGGGTTGCAACACGAGGATATCCCAAGGGGTCACCCATCCTAGTACTACTCTCGCCCAAGCACGCTTAACTTTGGAGTGCTTATGGGATCCAGTGCATTAATGTTGATATGATATCACCCGTCATGTTGAGGGCAAAAGCCGTTATGTGTCGTCCTTTACGCAGCTCACGACGAACGATCCGGGTCAAAGAAACAACAGAAAAAGAAGAACAGTGGCTCAAAACTGATGAAAATGTTTGATTTTGGTCTCCAAAAACAAGCGCAGCCTACCAAGCTTGCTGCCCTCATCGTAGAGCTCTTAGAGAGCTTTCCAACGATATACTGTGCGCTGCATAACTCCTTACGGATCAAAAGTTATGGGCATCGAAGCGACGGAGACTTGGTCACAGTCCCCACATCCTCGGTTTGCGGGCCCAGCCTCTACGCGAAGTGAAGTTGTCTTGCCCAAGATACCGTGGGACTCGATAATAGAAATGTGACAGATAAAGCATCTTGCCAAGCCTGAGCGGGGCAAAAAATAAAAACAAGAAAGGGGGTGCAACACGAGAATTTCTCAGTGGGTCACCCATCCTAGTACTACTCTCGCCCAAACACGCTTAACTACAGAGTTCTAATGGGATCCGGTGCATTAGTACTGATATGATATCACCCTTCATGTTGAGGGCGCAAAGCCCTTTTGTGTCGTCCTTTACGTGGCTCACGACGAACGATCTGGGACGAAGAAACCGTGCAAAAAGAAGAAAAGTGGCCCAAACCTATGAAAATGTTAGATTTTAGGGTCCAAAAATAGGGCCAGCCGAGCAGGCTTGTTGCCCCAGTCATAGAGCTCTTGGAGTGCTTTCTAACGGTATGCTGTACGCTGCATAACTCCTTACGGATCAAAAGTTATGGGCACCGGGGTGACGGAGACCTGGTTACAGTCCCCACGCCCTCGGTTTGTAGACCCAGCCTCTACGCAAAGCGAAGTTGTCTTGCCCAAGATGCCGTGGGACTCGATAATAGAAATGTGACGGATAAAGCATCTATGCAAGCCTGAACGGGGCAAAAAATCAAAACGAAAAAGGGGGTGCAACACGAGGATTTCCCAGTAGGTCACCCATCCAAGTACTACTCTCGTCTAAACACGCTTAACTTAAGAGTTCTGATGGGATCCGGTGCATTCGTGTTGATATGATAGCACCCGTCATGTTGAGGGCGCAAAGCCCTTAGTTGTCGTCTTTTACGCGGCTCATGATGAACGATCCGGGATGAAGAAACAACGCAAAAAGAAGGAAAGTGGCCAAAAAATAATTAAAATGTTCAATTTTATGGTCCAAAAATATGCGCAGCAGAGAAGGCATGTTGCCGCCATCGTAGAGCTCTCGGAGAGCTTTCCAACGGTATGCTGTGGGCCGTATAACTCATAACGGATCAAAAGTTATGGGCACCGAAGCGACGGAGACTTGGTAAGAGGCACCCCGCCCTCGGTTTGCGGGCGCAGCCTCTAAGCGAAGCAAAGTTTTCTTGCCCAAGATGCCGTGGGACTCGATAATAGAAATGTGACGGATAAAGCATTTTGGCAAGCCTGAATGGGGCACAAAAACGAAACGTAAAGGGGGTGCAACACGAGGACTTCCCAGGGGTCACCTATCCTAGTACTACTCTCGCCCAAGCACGCTTAACTTCGGAGTTCTGATGGGATCCGGTGCATTAGTGCTGGTATGATCACACCCGTCATGTTGAAGGCACAAAGCCCTTATGTGTCGTCCTTTACACGGCTCAAGACAAACGATCCGGGATTAAGTAACAGTGCAAAAAGAAGAGAAGTTGCCCAAAATTGATGAAAACGTTCGATTTTAGGGTCCGAAAACAGGCGCAGCCAGTAGGCTTGCTGCCCCCATCGTAGAGCTCTCGAAAGAGCATTCCAACGGTATGTTGTACGCCGCATAACTCCTTACGAATCAAAAGTTTTGGGCACTAGAGCGACGGAGACCTGGTCACAGTCCCCACGCCCTCAGTTTGCAGTCCCAACCTCTACACGAAGCGAATTTGTCTTGCCCAAGATGCCATGGGACTCGATAGTAGAAATGTGACGAATAAAGCATCTTGGAAATCCTGAACGGGGCGAAAAAACAAAATGAAAAGGGCGGTGCAAGACAAGGACTTTCTAGGGGGTCACCCATCCTAGTACTACTCTCGCCCAATATATGTTTAACTTCGGAGTTCTGATGGGATCCGGTGAATTAGTGCTGATATGATTGTACTCGTCATGTTGAGGGAAAATGTCACGCCCCAACCCGACCTAAATAGGTTAGACTAGGGTGTGATCTAATTATTTGCTTTTTATTTTGTTTTCAAGTCCGCAACATTGTATAAGTAGGCGGCATTTTCTCATTTTTAGGCAAATGTCACGCCCCAACCCGACCTAAATAGGTTAGACTAGGGTGTGATCTAATTATTTACACAATTTCACATACTTAACCACTTTTTAAGGTTTAACACTTAACGTTAGCCTAAAACTCTGAAAGATTTCCCGAAAAATCGGCAGCATAATGGCTGTATTTAAGACTTTTTGGTTTGACCTAAATTACTAAATGCCTCAATATACCAATCATTAATTCAATTCTACTAAGAACTTCTATTTGATCAACCGATCTACCTACTAATTTATCTTGAAAGTCTTGTTTGATTAATAAGCTTAGCATGATGACTATATCCCGTTTACTTGTCGATTCCTATGGCGCAAGTACCTGTTGATCTTTAGCTTACTATTGAATACCTAGGTGAAATTAGATAGAGTTACATCATTTGATTTCTTCACCTAGTGATTAAGTTGCCTATGGTAGTTACTAAATCAAAACAGTAATAGCAACCCATAAGATAGCGTGTCGTCTAGTTATAGTCAATACAAGCCAAAATTAGACCCCAAATTACAACAGGGGTCATTTACAACAACAACAAACAACATAAGAAATAGTCTTCAAAACAACATAGCGTTCACAAAATAGCCACATTCAAGCAAGGCACGTAAGACAAGCAATCACTCCAAGGAGTCATCTACAGGCACGTCCTCCTTGGGTACATGTTCCTAATCTTCTTCACCTGTGATGATAAAAGAGGGTGAGCCCTTATGAACTCAGCAAGGAGGAAACGAGAGATAATGTTTTGAAACTCTTTTCTGGATAATCTTATAAAAATCTCTTTTTGAAAACATGTCACGTATTACAAATAATAAAGTACGTAAAGAATAAGAATCAAATTGAACAACAGATACAATTACCAATCATTTCAAGGATACGGTAAGCTTTTCCTCTCAAGTTCAATCGGTGAGCATTTGTTCTCAATATCATTTTCGATAACAATTGTTGCGGCCGGCTTCAATCATCCACTTATCGCTCCCAATTGGGTGTACGCCAGATGTACCCCAAATCCTACGACCCAACTCTCAGTGGGTGGAATGTGACACCCCGATCCCTCTCGAGACCGAGAGTTCTAACAATCAATCTATTCACAACCCAAATCCAAACCCGGCAAGATTTTAGGGAATGACGGACAGAGTCTCCCCTGTTTCTAGGCAAATTGCAAAACCTGTAATAACATATAAATGGACCAACACCGTGTCCAACCATTCAACCACCTCAAAGCCATCCGAGCCTCGGTTCACAACAAGCAATTCACAAGTAAATATAAATTCAAGGTTAGCAATTAAACAACACCAACCTATTGCATAAAGTAGACTATCATGCCTTTGTATCTTTTTCCCTTTTTGTCATTACAAATATATATTGAAGTTAAGCTATATCAACTAAATACATAATCTAATGAACTTAAATTACATCCCGTTTAACATTAAATACATATAATACATAAAAGCATACAACTTTACAACTTTGACAACTCAAGTCACATAGGCACGCAGGACAACCCTTCAAGCACGGACTTTCACGAAATCACGAACTTTCCAGCCAACATGGCATTTCCTGAAATGTGGTGGTGAGAAGTGAGTATACACAACACGTATACTCAGTGAGGGCGAGACAGATATCGAGATGGAGAGAAAGAAAATCGTGCAATGCAAATAGGTACAGTTAAGCAATACTGTCACGCCCCAACCCGACCCCGCAAAAGGCCAAGCCTGGACCCGACACACGGACGGAGTCTCCTCTGTACCGCGGACGATCCGAAAACCCTAAAATCAATATAATACTTGTGAGAGCCATAAAATAATCAAAACAAGCCAACTTTCTTTAAAATATACATCCTCTTATTAACCAACTTTCCTAACCAAAATGCTATGCATACTACACATGTATTTATGCCACTAAACAGTTAGCTATTAGCATGCATTTCCTTACTAGTCACAAGGGTATAAGTTTACAACTTTTACATTCTTTCAACTTATACAACATAAGACCGTAGAGGCCTCAAACTAGAAAATACATACAAGGCTACAAGCCTCAAAATTAAGCGACCTCCACGCAATATACACAAGCAAGGTTCGCACAAAATCTGGTAACCAACCACCAGCAAAGCAGAGAAGTGCTATCACGGAAACACCTCCACCTGCTCCTCTTCCTCTATTACCTCGATAGGTTCTGCTTCGACTACTCCTGTAAAAATATAGTATAGAGAGGAATGAGCAAAAACTATTGCTCAGTGAGGGCAATTGGTCTCAAGGACGGAGATGAGAGGAGTATGCAATGCAATTAGCCAAGCAATGCATACAATTATCATTTAAAGATACAAACAAGTCAATATTATAACAAGGCAAGCATTAAAGACTATAAACATTCATTCAAAGGATACGGTACTCTTTTCACGAGCAACTTTCATTCAAGGATTCGATGACGACGCGCCGGCCCAAACCATCTTATAACACCAGTTTGGAATACCCCGGAAGTATCCATCAACCTACGACCCAAATCTCCCTGGGAGGCAACCCAAGCGAGAAAGGGAATAGCAGCGGAGCTAGAGCAACCAACACTGGCAACCCAAGGCTACCCAGAGAGGCCCATCACTCACGCGCGAGACACTATGCAATGCAAGACTCGATACAAGGCGATAAACAAGCGATAAAGCCACACGTGGGAGAATAACAAAGTAGGTTACTCTCGCACGCAATAGCAACAATTGATAAGCATTTCAAACCAAATCAACTCAAACAAGTATTTCAAGCAACCCTAAGCATTCTATAGGCATAAAGTCAAGAAAACACACAAAAACACAAATCGGCCCCAACTATCAAAACACTACCATTTCCAAACGAGCCATGAGTTCTGGAAACCGACTTCGCCAACCCTCCTAGGTCACCATAAGGCATCTCTAAAGACCCCGAAACCTTACTTTACCCTAGAACTCGCGCAAAGCCCCGATTTTTCCCTTTCTCGTTTGAACTATAACTATACCAACCAAACACCCAACCAACGCCATATTCGCACCAAAAGTGCTTCCGTGGCCTCCCGATACAATGCCAACACGCAAAACAAGAAAATGCTAAAGTCGACCTATACGACCCCGACTTTCCCAAAAGCATAATTCTCGTTTTTTCCACTACGCAACCCAAACAAACCATGCATTTAGGCATTCTAGCACACCGAGCACAATTCTACATCAACGAACAGCATAACGGAACAACTTCATCGTTCCAAGGGTTTACTATTCATAAAATACTATTTAACATCCAAATTTAATTGCAATCTCAACATTTAACCGCAGAAAATGTTACAAAGCTATAAATACACGTTCTACAATAGCCAAGGAACATTCTAGAAGCATCAAAATGATTTAAACAACAATCTACGGATAAAATCTAAAAATTGCAAAGTTGATACACTTAACATTTAAATGCGCAAATAACATGATTCCCTCACCTCATGTACTCCTAGTCGCTAGGAAAACAACGCTAGTTGCCTCAGAAATCACCCTGCACGAGCTTACGCGAAAATTGAACGATTGAAAGGTTGAAAGGTTTTTTTTCCCTAAGGAACTCACGGCCTGCTGCTGGCTGTTTGCTGCTGTCTTTTATTTTATTTTGCTTAGTTTTTAGCTTATATAAGGGTCAAATGGTCAAAGTTGGTCAAGGCTTAGGTCAACAACTTAAAACTTGGTCAAAATGACTTATTTTGTGCATTTTAAAGCTCAATAACTAACACCAATTAAATTTTCAGCTAGAAACAATTAAAATATAAAATTTAAGTAATCTAAATACTAGTTTCACTATTTGCTGAGGACTAGAAATCGTTCTCTAGCTATCACTCCTTAATGCAATGCACGTTGCGATAGCGAGAAAGTAACAATTAATTCATAAAGAATTTAAGGAAATATAATTTTCAAAATAATAAACAAGAAATTTCACATTCCGGGCTCGGGTATTACACCCTCTCCCCCTTAAAACAATTGCGCCCACACAATTCCTACTTGGTCAACAAACAACTCCGGATACTGATCCCGAACTTGGTCATCTCTTTCCCAAGTCGCATCTTCAAACCCATGATGATTCCACAGAACCTTTACTAACGGAATACTCTTCCCGCAAAGCTCTTGAATCTTCCGATCCACAATTCTAATTGGTTTCTCTTCGTAGGACAACTTTTCTTCAATCTGCAAAGGCTCTGGTTCAAGTACATGTGAAGGGTCTGGATGATACTTCTTCAACATAGACACGTGGAACACATCGTGCAGTCTCGACAAGCTCGGAGGCAAAGCTAATTGATAAGCCAAAGGACCTACCTTTTCGGTGATCTCATACGGACCCACATACCTGGGACTAAGCTTCCCGCTCTTACCGTGCCGAATCAATCCCTTCCGTGGAGAAATCTTAAGAAACACCCAATCTCCCAAATCAAACTCAAGATCCCGACGGTGCTTATCTACATAACTCTTCTGACGACTCTGAGCTGTAAGCATACGCTGGCGAATAAGGTGAACATTATCTACCATCTTAATCATCTCAGGTAACACAGTCAGATCAACTGTTCTCATCTCTCCAACCTCTTCCCAATATAACAGGGATCTGTATTTCCGACCATACAACGCCTCGTAGGGAGCCATACCTATAGTAGATTGATAACTATTGTTGTAGGCGAACTCCGCTAAAGGAAAAAACTTCTCCCAATTCTTCCCAAAGTCTAGCACACATGCTCGAAGCATGTCCTCCAAGATCCTGATGGTTCTCTCAGACTGGCCATCAGTTTGCGGATGATATGCAGTACTAAAGCTCAACTTAGTTCCCATGGCCTCTTGCAACTTCTGCCAAAAACGAGATCTGAATCTGGGATCCCTATCTGACACTATACTTTGTGGCACACCATGCAATTTCACAATATTAGCAACATAAAGTTCAGCTAGCTTATCAAGGCTATCCTGTTTATTCATGGGAATAAAATGTGTAACTTTAGTCAAGCGGTCCACAACAACCCAAACAGAATCACATCCTCTCGGAGATCTAGGAAGATCGGTCACAAGGTCCATTGTTATATGTACCCACTTCCATTGCGGAATCGACAACGGCTGTAGAAGTCCGGCTGGCCTCTGATGCTCAACTTTAACCCTCTGACAAGTCAAACATCTGGATACATACCCAGCAATCTCCCTCTTCATATTGTTCCACCAGAAGTGTTGCTTCAAATCTCTATACATTTTTGTACTACCCGGGTGAATCGTATACCTCAAATTATGTGCCTCGGACAGGATCTCATTCTTCAAAGTCGGATCATCAGGAACACATACTCTATCCCTGAATCTAAAGATGCCATCTGCATGTAATTTAAACTCTGACTCTCCCCCTTTTGATTTTTCTTGGATCTTCAAGATGTGAGGATCAGTCTTCTGAGCCTCTCTGATCTGTGCTAGCAACCCTGACTGAATCTGCAAACTAGCAAATCGAATCCCTACCTCAGTAGCTTCTGGCTTCCATGAACAAATTTCTTCCAAAGTTTCCCAATCCTTGATAATCAAGCTTGCAACAGTAGCCTTTCGGCTCAAAGCATCAGCAACAACATTTGCCTTACCTGGCACGTAGTTAATAGAACAGTTGTAACCACCCAAAAGCTCTAGCCATCTCCGCTGCCTCATATTTAGATCATTCTGTGAAAATAAATACTTGAGACTCTTGTGGTCAGTAAATATTTCAAATCTGCAACCCCACAAGTAATGATGCCACTTCTTCAATGCAAACACAACTGCAGCTAACTCAAGATCATGTGTAGGGTAATTGACTTCATAAGGTTTCAATTTCCTAGAAGCATAGGCAATCACCTTACCATTCTGCATTAAAACACAGCCGAATCCATCTTTAGATGCATCACTGTAGACAACAAAGTTCTCTGTTCCCTCAGGTAAAGCTAGTATAGGAGCTGTAGTTAGTCTCTTCTTCAATTCTTGGAAACTGGATTCACATTTAGCATCCCAGTTGTAAGCAACTTTCTTCCGAGTCAACTGGCTCAAAGGTCCAGAAATTTTAGAAAAGTCTTTAACAAATCTCCGGTAGTAACCTGCCAATCCAAGAAAACTCCGAATCTCTGGCACCGTCTCAGGTCTCTTCCAAGCTGAAACAACTTCAATCTTAGCTGGGTCCACTGAAATTCCTCGATATGAAATGATATGGCCTAGAAAAGATATCTGCTTCAACCACACCTCACACCTGCAGAATTTAGCAAAAAGCTTGTTTTCCTGCAAAGTCTGAAGCACAATCTTCAAGTGTTGCTCATGTTCAGCCTCGTTCTTCGAATACACTAAAATGTCGTCAATAAAGATCACGACAAACTGATCAAGGTAAGGCCGAAAAACCCTCTGCATCAAGTCCATGAATGCGGCTGGTGCATTCATCAATCCAAACGGCAACACAACAAACTCATAGTGGCCATATCTAGTCCTGAATGCCGTCTTTGGTATATCGTCACTCCGAATTCTAAGTTGATAGTAGCCCTGCCTCAAGTCAAATTTGGAGTAAACACTCGCACCCTGCAACTGGTCAAACAATTCTTCAATCAACGGCAAGGGGTATTTATTCTTAATCGTGACTTGATTAAGTCCCCTGTAATCAATGCATAACCGTAGTGTGCCGTCTTTCTTTCTCACAAACAACACAGGTGCGCCCCACGGTGAAGAACTAGGTTGTATAAACCCTTTCTCAAGCAAGTTCTGAAGCTGAATTTTTAACTCCTGAAGTTCAGCCGATGCCATCCTATAAGGACTCCTTGAAATTGGCGCAGTGCCTGGCACAAGGTCAATCACGAACTCAATCTCCCTATCCGGTGGTAAACCCGATAATTCCTCAGGAAATACACCAGGGAAGTCTCTAACAATCGGAACCTCATTCAAATTCAACTTATCAGCAGGCTGATTGATCAAATAAGCTAAGTAAGCTTCACAACCCCTATTCAACAACTTAGAAGTCTTGATCGCTGATAAAAGTGGAATGCGGGCAGCCCTGCAGTTCCCAACAATCTCTAGTACCGGTAGGTCAGGAACCTTAAGATAAACGATCTTTGTTCTACAATCCAACTGAGCATAATACTTTCCCAACCAGTCCATTCCCAAAATGATTTCAAAGTCACAGAATGGTAATATAATTAAATCAGCAGGAAATTTACGGTTCTCTATACATATATCACAAGATTTGCAAATAGACTCAGCAACAAATTTTGCACCCAAAGGAGTACTAACTTCAACTTCATGAGGCAAATTATCAATGCAAACATTCACAGATCGTGCACATGCAGGAGTTATAAACGAATGTGTAGCTCCAGGATCAATCAAAACTTTAACTGGCTGAGTATTGAGAAGAAATGTACCTTCCACTATAGCTGTATTATCGGGCAGCTCCTCTGCATCCAGTGCAAAGACCCTAGCCTGTACTCTCTGTGCTGGTCGTGCACATACAGCCCTATTCTGAACACCTCGGCCTCCACCACGGCCCTGAACATTATTATACTTAGGGCAATCTCTCACCCTGTGATCATCACTGCCATAACCCGTACATTAACCACTCTTCCTCCAGCAGTTAGCCTCAATATGCCCTGATTGATTACAATAATTACATTGCTGATTTTGCCTAACTGCAGTGTTTCCTGTAGGTGTTGGGGCTCTGGCAGGGGTAGGAACTATACCTCCCTGCTGGGGTCTAGTCACAGCTGGCCTAGCCTGAATCTGCTGCTATGGCTGATACGGACGCTGCTGAGGAACCTGTGTAGAAGCCTGATACTGCCTCGGCTGACTCTGGCTACTCTGGCCCAAATACTGCTTCTTACTCGGCTGACTGCTCTCAGCTAACATCTTAGCCTTCCGTTTCTCAAACTTCGAGGCTGCCTGAAATGCCTCGGGAAAAGTAGTGTAGGTCTGTCCAGTCAAATGCAACTGTATGTCCATTCTCAACCCACGGACAAACCTATGTATCATCCTCCTAGCCGGCCGTACCAACTCGGGCATATACCTCGACAGGCTAACAAACCTAGCCTCGTACTGTGCAACAGTCATATTTCCCTGTTTCAGGGCCACAAACTCATCTTCCCTCCTTTCCATAGCCATCTCGGGAATATATTTGTCCCGAAACTCACTCACAAAATCATCCCATAAATGTGGAACATCCTCACAATCCCACCTCAATCTGACAGTATTCCACCACTACTCTGCATCACACTCAAATAAGAATGACGCATAGTCTATTCTTGCCTCATCAGTATACCTCAACACGGTGAAAATTTTCTCAACACGGTTAATCCATCTCTCGGCCACCTCATCATCCGGCTTTCCGAAGAACTTTCCCGGCTCGTGCCTCAGAAATTTCTCTAACTGATTATTCTCAACTTTGTACCCCTGTCCACCAGGATTAGCTTGATTTCACTGGGGATTAATCCGGTCCTGCCTTTGCTCATGTAGTACCTGTGTGATTCGGTCTACTGCAGTAGTCATGGTAGCCATAAACTGCTCAGGCAACGGCTGTGGACCCTGTTCTGCTGCCTCTTCATCTGATCCTATACCTTGAGTACCACGACGTGGCGGCATAGTAGCAACTCACAATAGCTGGCAACATTTAAAAGCAGTTTATAGACAGAAATATAACACATAAGATTAGATAACACTCAAATCAATAACAATCCAACATTCTATCACACAATTCACATAAGACAAGTTTAACTTGCCAAACTATTTCACTTAAACACATAAACATTCCAAGTTCACAAAGTCATGCTAAAACATTTTCTTTTCACTTAGCAATCATTCATAAACACTTTAGCATTTTAGACCTTTACCCCACAGACCGACAATCATATCTGCGCTCATGCAAGACTATCATGCTCTGATACCACCTAAAGATGTCACGCCCCAACCCGACCCCGCAAAAGGCCAAGCCCGGACCTGACACACGGACAGAGTCTCCTCTGTACCGCGGACGATCCGAAAACCCTAAAATCAATATAATACTTGCGAAAGCCATAAAATAATCAAAAGAAGCCAACTTTCTTTAAAATATACATTCTCTTATTAACCAACTTTCCAAACCAAAATGCCGTGCATACTACACAGGTATTTATGCCACTAAACAGTAAGCTATTAGCATGCATTTCCTTACTAGTCTCAGGGGTATAACTTTCCAACTTTCCATTCTTTCAGCTTATACAACATAAGCCCGTAGAGGCCTCAAACAAGAAAATACATACAAGGCTACAAGCCTCAAAATTAAGCGACCTCCACGCAATATACATAACAAGCAAGGTTCGCACAAGGCGATAAACAAGCGATAAAGCCATACGTGGGAGAATAACAAAGTAGGTTACTCTCGCACGCAATAGCAACAATTGATAAGCATTTCAAACCAAATCAACTCAAACAAGTATTTCAAGCAACCCTAAGCATTCTATAGGCATAAAGTCAAGAAAACACACAAAAACACAAATCGGCCCCAACTATCAAAACACTACCATTTCTAAACGAGCCATGAGTTTTGGAAACCGACTTCGCCAACCATCCTAGGTCACCATAAGGCACGTCTAAAGACCCCGAAACCTTACTTTACCCTAGAACTCGCGCAAAGCCCCGATTTTCCCCTTTCTCGTTTGAACTACAACTATACCAACCAAACACCCAACTAATGCCATAATCGCACCAAAAGCGCTTCCATGGCCTCCCGATACAATGCCAACACGCAAAATGAGAAAATGCTAAAGTCAACCTAAACGACCCTGACTTTCCCAAAGGCATAATTCTCATTTTTTCCACTACGCAACCCAAACAAACCATGCATTTAGGCATTCTAGCACACCTAGCACAATTCTACATCAACGGACAGCATAACGGAACAACTTTATCGTTCCAAGGGTTTACTATTCATAAAACACTATTCAACATCCAAATTTAAGTGCAATCTCAACATTTAACCGCATAAAATGTTACAAAGCTATAAATACACGTTATACACTAGCCAAGGAGCATTCTAGAAGCATCAAAACGATTTAAACGACAATCTACGGATAAAATCTAAAAATTGCAAAGTTGATACACTTAACATTTAAATGCGCAAATAACATGATTCCCTTACCTCAGGTACTCTTAATCGCTAGGAAAACAACGCTAGTTTCCTCGGAAATCACCCTGCACGAGCTTACGCGAAAATTGAACGATTGAAAGGTTGAAAGGTTGAAAGGTTTTTTTTTCCCTAAGGAACTCACGGCCTGCTGCTGGCTGTTTGCTGCTGTCTTTTATTTTATTTTGCTTAGTTTTTAGCTTATATAAGGGTCAAATGGTCAAAGTTGATCAAGGCTTAGGTCAACAACTTAAAACTTGGTCAAAATGACTTATTTTGTGCATTTTAAAGCTCAATAACTAACACCAATTAAATTTTCAGCTAGAAACAATTAAAATATAAAATTTAAGTAATCTAAATACTAGTTTCACTATTTGCTGAGGACTAGAAATCGTTCTCTAGCTATCGCTCCTTAATGCAATGCACGTTGCGACAGCGAGAAAGTAACAATTAATTCATAAAGAATTTAAAGAAATATAATTTTCAAAATAATAAACAAGAAATTTCACATTCCGGGCTCGGGTATTACAAATACAATCAATAAAAGGCATTCAATATATATAACAATACAATAAACAATTAAGAAAAGCATTAACACAACCAATCAAAGATATACCACACTTTGAAGGCTATGGATCACTCGAGCGAGTAATGTACCGATCACGATTCCGATGACATTAACGATGATGCGCCGGCCAAACCACCTTATAACACCAGTTTGGAATACCCCGAGAGTAACCATCAATTCTACGACCCAAATCTCCCTGGGAGGCAACCCAAGCAAGAAAGGGAATAGTAGCGGAGCTAGAGCAACCAACACTGGCAACCCGAGGCTACCCAGAGATGCCCATCACTCAAGTGCGAGACACTATGCAATGCAAGACTCGATACAAGGCGATGAGCGAGCGATATCAAGCATTCTCAACAATTGATAAACATTTCAATCAATAATCAACTCTAACAAGCGTAATAAGCATTAACAAGCATTTACAATCAAACAAGTGATAAAAACAACACCAACTAACATTATCAAGCATTAGCAAGTATTCTATAGGCATTATAAGCATTCTATAGGCAACATAAGCATTCTATAATCAATATAAACATACTATAAGCAATATTCTATGAAAAAACACAAAATCACAAAAAATGACCCCAACTTTCAAAATGCTACTACTTTCAAACGAGCCACGAGCTTTGGAAACCGACTTCACCAATCCTTCTAGGACACCATAAGGCACGTCTAAAGACCCCAAAAACCTACTTTACCCTAGAATTCATGCAAAGTCCCGATTTCCCCCTTTGCTCGTTTGAACTACAACTATACCAACCAAACACCCAACCAATGCCATAATCGCACCAAAAGTGCTTCCATGGCCTCTCGAAACAATGCCAACACACAAAATGGGAAAACGCCAAACTCGACCTAAACGACCCCGACTTTCACAAAGCCGTTTTTCTCCGTTTTCCATTACACATTCCAATTAAACCACACATTTAGGCATTCTAGCATATCTAGCATCTTCCTACATCAACAGAACGCCTAACGGAGCAACTTCATCGAAACTCGGGTTTACTATTCATAATTTACTATTCATCCCACAATTTATATTTCAATTCCAATATTTAACCGCAGAAAATGTTAAAAAGCTATAAATACATGTTCTACAATCAACAAGGAACATTCTTTAAGCAACAAAACGATTAAAACAACAATCTACGCATAAAATCCAAAAATTAAAGTTTAGATACAAATATTTCAAATGCGCAAATAACGATGAAACCCTCACCTTAGACGCTCCTAGACGCTAGGAAAACCTCGTAGAATGCATCGTAAAACACCCCACACAAACCCACGTGAAGAATCGAAGATTTGAAGTTGAGATTTTCTTTTTTTTTTCTCCTTCTTTTCCTCATGGTTTCAAGCCTTTTTTTCTATGTTTTTTTCGTGTGCATTCTGTTATTTAGAAAAAAAATGACAAGAAGTCAAAGGTCAAAGATTCGGTCAACCCGCTAAACCAAAACAGCTATGCGCGACCTTACGAAAACGGCCATAACTTCTTCTAGAAAACTCCAATTCACGAACGGTTTGAAGCCTCAGAAACTAGACTCATAGAGCTTTCCAACCATATATAATTTGCTACCTAACTCTTCCCCAATTGGTTCATATTTAATTCCAAAGTTGACCCAAAATTTGACTAACTTAACATTGCATTTTTTTATTTCTAATCCCAAGTTTGCTCTTTATTAAACATTTCAAAAATTCTCACCTTGTCCTAGTTGGTCAATGTAGATGAAAAGTCAACTAGTTTGGTCAAAGAAGGTGAAAGGTCAATAAAATGCAATTTAAATGAACTTTAAATGCTATTGAATACATGCCAGGTTCGGGGTATCACATCCTTCCCCCCTTAAAACAATTGCGTCCCCGTAATTCTTCTTCCAATAGAACTCAGCATCATCTGAAATCTAATTCTGACTAATCTTCATAAGTTGAAGAATCTCGTTGACACGAATACCGAAGAAGAATAAAATTCCAACCAAAAGCGCCGAGATAATACCAATAAAGACCTAAGCAAAGATACTGTAGATAAAATCACATCACATATTAATGATAAGAAGAATACCGACTGAATACCCCATACACGAATCTTGAGTAGAAGTTCAACTATTACTGCCCGAGAATTCCCAAACAAAAAGCCAAATAAAGGCTCAAACAAAGGTTCCATCCAGAGGTCCAAATAAGTACCCCACTGGTCATGAATTTCATAGAAGAATACCCAGTTAAGAGTGCTGAAGAAAATACTAAGAACCCAATCAAATATATTTCCAAAGTTCCAAAGAAGCCTTCCAAATAATAACCCCATGGAACAACCAATTAGATTCTGAGTTTTGCTATCAAATGCTGAGAGGAATGTCAAAGGAAATAGCAGATAAAATATAATGTGCCCAATAAGACAACCAAGTTGAATAACAAACATAGTTTCCCAGATAGATGAAAACTCCAAGGATAAACACCAAACTGGTGAACAATATACCGAAACCAAACTCTGAGGCCTCTTCACTGTTTGCCAAGTGAAAACTTCATGCAACGTTGCCAATAAGGAAAATACCAATAGAACGCCCAATAAGAATTTCAAAGAATACCCTAAGTAGTATTATACAATAAGTCTGATAGGAACTCCAAATACCAAACCTACTGAGGAACACTGAAGAAGATATCCGAAACAATGCTCCAATAAGAAAGTAGCCAAGTTTGCCTAATAAGTAAATATTAAATAATTGGCCACTGAGAATTCCAGAAAATACCATTGAAGAATTTTCAATCAGGGATGCCAGTATCACACCAATAAAGACCGAGACACATATACCATAGATATTACTGTGCAGTAAGGCCGATTAAAATCCCAATAGCCAAATCCACTGAGAAATGCCAACAAAAGTCTCCAAAGAATACCCATTAAGAAAACCAAAGAATGCTCCAAAGAATAACCAAATAAAACCCCAAGAGAAAGCTACCCTTTCACAATTGTTAAGCACAGAGGAGGACCATAGAGATTTGCCAATAACCGAGCTCCAAAAGCAAACACCAATTCCCAAATAAAGGCTAGTCAAATGCCATTCATTTCCTGCCAATCCATACACCTTGAAAAGCCAGCGGTGAACCACTTTCTTCAGGGGAGGAAGATGACTTACTTACCATTTCCATAGGACATGTATAAATGCCAATATATCACAGTTATACACATGCCTCAAACTATTATACAAGCAAGTTTGTAAAAAAGTTTATCCACCAAAGTCACTCAAGCACGGCAATCAAGTCAAGCACAACATAATCAATTCAAACCACGGCATAGCTAATTCAAGACATTCTATACACACATTACAAGTAATACTTCAAGCAACTAACAATTCACGAGGTCGATTCGATTCACGAGGTCAATTCAATAGACAACAAGACATTTCACCTTTCTTGAGAAATATTTAACACATAACACATAACTATATCACATAAGTGCTTACATTCAAGTCAAGACAACACACAATCTCACATACAAGCATACACTTTCAAGACACACTTATCAAGCACACATTCAAGGACCACTACCCACCAGGCCGAGGACCCTATCCCGGCTTATGAGCTAGACAAGCCCTGATACCACCTATGACACCCCACTCCCTCTCGAGACCGGGAGTTCTAAAAATCAATCTATTCACAACCCAAATCCAAACCCGGGCAAGATTTTAGGGAAAGACGGACAGAGACTCCCCTGTTTCTAGGCAAATTGCAAAACCAGTAATAGAATATAAATGGACCAACACTGTGTCCAACCATTCAACCACCTCAAGGCCATCCGAGCCTCGGTTCACAACAAGCAATTCACAAGTAAATATAAATTCAAGCTTAGCAATTAAACTACACCAACCTATTGCATAAAGTAGACTATCATGACTTTCTATCTTTTTCCCTTTTTGTCATTACAAATATATATTGAAGTTAAGCTATATTAACTAAATACATAATCTAATGAACTTAAATTACATCCCCTTTAACATTAAATACATATAATACATAAAAGCATACAACTTTACAACTTTGACAACTCAAGTCACATAGGCACGCAGGACAACCCTTCAAGCACGGACTTTCACGAAATCACGAACTTTCCAGCCAACATGGCATTTCCTGAAATGTGGTGGTGAGGAGTGAGTATACACAACACGTATACTCAGTGAGGGCGAGACAGATATCGAGATGGAGAGAAAGAAAATCGTGCAATGCAAATACGTACAGTTAAGCAATACAATCAATAAAAGGCATTCAATATATATAACAATACAATAAACAATTAAGAAAATCATTAACACAACCAATCAAAGCTATACCACACTTTGAAGGCTATGGATCACTCGAGCGAGTAATGTACCGATCACGATTCCGATGACATTAACGATGACGCGCCGGCCCAAACCACCTTATAACACCAGTTTGGAATACCCCAGGAGTAACCATCAATTCTACGACCCAAATCTCCCTGGGAGGCAACCCAAGCGAGAAAGGGAATAGCAGCGGAGCTAGAGCAACCAACACTGGCAACCCGAGGCTACCCAGAGAGGCCCATCACTCACGCGCGAGACACTATGCAATGCAAGACTCGATACAAGGCGATGAGTGAGCGATATCAAGCATTCTCAACAATTGATAAACATTTCAATCAATAATCAACTCTAACAAGCGTAATAAGCATTAACAAGCATTTACAATCAAACAAGTGACAAAAACAACACCAACTAACATTATCAAGCATTAGCAAGTATTCTATAGGCATTATAAGCATTCTATAGGCAACATAAGCATTCTATAATCAATATAAACATACTATAAGCAATATTCTATGAAAAAACACAAAATCACAAAAAATGACCCCAACTTCAAAACACTACTACTTTCAAACGAGCCACGAGCTTTGGAAACCGACTTCACCAGTCCTCCTAGGTCACCATAAGGCACGTCTAAAGACTCCGAAACCCTACTTTACCCTAGAAATCACGCAAAGTCCAGATTTCTCCCTTTGCTCGTTTGAACTACAACTATATCAACCAAACACCCAACCAACGCCATAATCGCACCAAAAGTGCTTCTATGGCCTCCTGAAACAATGCCAACACGCAATACGAGAAAATGCCAAACTCGGCCTAAACGACCCCGACTTTCACTAAGCCATTTTTCTCCATTTTTCCATTACACATTCCAATTAAACCACACATTTAGGCATTCTAGCATATCTAGCATCTTCCTACATCAACAGAATGTGTAACGGAGCAACTTCATCGAAACGGGGGTTTACTATTCATCACACAATTTATATTTCAATTCCAATATTTAACCGCAGAAAATGTTAAAAAGCTATAAATACATGTTCTACAATCAACAAGGAACATTCTTTAAGCAACAAAACGATTAAAACAACAATCTACGCATAAAATCCAAAAATCAAAGTTTAGATACAAATATTTCAAATGCGCAAATAACGATGAAACCCTCACCTTAGACGCTCCTAGACGCTAGGAAAACCTCGTAGAGTGCCTCGGAAACCACCCCGCACAAGCCCACGCGAAGAATCGAAGATTTGAAGTTGAGATTTTCTTTTTTTTTCTCCTTCTTTTCCTCATGGTTTCAAGCCTTTTTTCTCTGTTTTTTTCGTGTGCATTCTGCTATTTAGAAAAAAAATGACAAGAAGTCAAAGGTCAAAGATTCGGTCAACCCGCTAAATCAAAACAGCTATGCGCGACCTTACGAAAATGGCCATAACTTCTTCTAGAAAACTCTAATTCACGAACGGTTTGAAGCCTCAGAAACTAGACTCATAGAGCTTTCCAACCATATATAATTTGCTACCTAAATCTTCCCCAATTGGTTCAGATTTAATTCCAAAGTTGATCCAAAATTTGACTAACTTAACATTGCATTTTTTTATTTCTAATCCCAAGTTTGCCCTTTATTAAACATTTCAAAAATTCTCACCTTGTCCTAGTTGGTCAATGTAGATGAAAAGTCAACTAGTTTGGTCAAAGAAGGTGAAAGGTCAATAAAATGCAATTTAAATAAAGTTAAAATACTAATGAATACATGCCACGTTCGGGGTATCACACAACTCTTCGACGGTGGAATGCCAAGCGAGAGAGGGAATTGGACCACAGTAGTCACGGGAGCACCGGCAAGCCCTATGCCGCCCGGCGTTCGTGAAACGCTACCATGCCACAATGAAAGGTTTAAACCTTGTATACAATGTACATTTATACCATTTAACAATTCACATTAGGAGGACAACAAAGTAGGTTGCCTCCGACCAATTTCAAGATCACATATTGCCAAGTAAATGAACGAGGCATGCTTGACATGAAGTTTCACTTTGTAGAACACGTAGAGTTATATGAACATTAAACGGGCAGCCAAGTAACACATATAAATCAAGTCATATAACTCATTTCAGGGTTCACGTATCAAGTATTAACATTATACAAGCATGCAACGACATTTATACGAGACTGGATGCAAGAATAGCTCACTTAGCAACATGCAATCATCGGAAATCATATTTAGAGCTATAAGGACAACTACGGGCAGCCTATTAACCACACAATTTAACACATTTAACCAATAGATCATCTCTTAGCAAACAGTCATAAGCGTTAGGGCCTCAATTCCGTGCTTAAACATGCGATTAAGCAAACCATTCATCAATTAATGATCCCAAGCCATACATCAATCAAATTAAGCAACCTCAACCAACCACAACAGTCCATACAACATTTAAGTGCCACAATTCCAAGCATTCAATACCTCAAGCAAGGTCTCAACATGATTCTAAGCATATCACTAAGCAAAAACCTCACTACAATAGTCTGTTTTCCCACAATCTATTAGACAAGCAAATAATCTCCAATTTCAGTGAACCAAATTTCAAATTGAAGCTTGATGAGTGATTTAAATCTAGGAACAAACCCCGTTGCATTTGGAGTTCGGATTTAGGAGTTATGGCCAAAACCGTGAGACTATGTAAAACTGTCAAGTTTTAGACACATTACGATTTTTGAAATTTTTGAGGGTCTTAGATTCAGATTTCACTTTAGCCTATTTCTGACAAAACTGTCCAGAACTGCAAACTCTAGCAACCTACCAATGTTCATGAATTTTTATCAACGTTTACTAGGTCAAAAACACTTTGTTCCACAAAGTCAGTAATCCGCCAGAAAAACGAGTTTGCACATCTCTAAGTTTCTAGCCAAAATCAAGCCATGCATGAGAAGATAAGCTCATATACACACCTATACATCAACTACAGAGGTAAATATAGCCATATGAGAGCATGCATGTAAGCTTTGAAAGCATTTAAAAGAGTTTAACCCTCACCTTAGCCTATTGATGGTTAAAGATGCCCAAAAGCTCTTGAAAATGCACAAAATGGGCTTCTTCCTTGCTTTGGCCGAGAGATAGCTTGTTTTCCCTTAATTTCTAACTTAGTTAGCATGTGAGGAAGGTGTGCATGTGTGTGAAACCAAAAGAAATGGAAGAAAAACTATCAAGAGTTACCTTAGGCCGAAAATGAAGAGTTTCATGAGCTTGTGTGAAGGTTTGCATTGTTTCTTGCTTATTACTTGATTTGGTTGAAGCTTGAGTGATATGGAGAGCAATTTTTCAGCCTTGTATGTTCAAGAGAAAGTCATAGCCGAGAGGGAAAGAGAGAATGGGAGAGAATGAAGCTTGAAGATGCTCTTGAATGTGCAATTGTGTGTGTTGGCCTTGAGCTTTGAAAAATCTGATTTTGTGTCATCTTTTTGAGCATCATTTGAATTTTTTGGCATGTGCATTGCAAGGGCCAAGAATGTGGAGCATTGGATAGAATGTTAGGGAATTTTTTTAAAGCCTTGTGTCTTGTGTTGTGTCATAGTTGTCGAGGAGTATTTTTTGAATTGCAAAGCTTGTCCAAAAGCCTTCACATGGTCGGCCAAGGCATGGTGAAATTATGAATTTTTGTCTTGTGTTAAGATTTATTTTATTGTGGTTTGATTGTGGTATTTGAGGTGCATGGATTTTGCAAAAAAGAATAAAGAATGTTTAGTGTTTAGTGTTTTGTCTTTTAGTGCATTGACTTAGGATTAAAATAATAGTTAGTGGAATTTGTAGGACTATTTAATAGTCTAGTGTTTTGTGTAGGATTCTTTATTGATTAGCATGTGGGCACGCTTTCCTAAGTCTAGGGCACATACTATGAGGTAAGGCACAAATTACGAGACAAAGGCACGTATTCCAAGTAAATGCACGCAACCCTAAATGAATGCATGTAATTCAAGACACAACTCTTAAACCTAGGTTAAGGCACGCAGTTCAAGGTTAGGGCACACGAAATGAGGTAACGCACGCAATTCGAGGTCAGGCCTCTCATCTTCCCCTCCTTAAAATAATTTCATCCCAAAATTTGGTATTACCTTTGGAATAATGCCGGATACTGTTGCTCTATCTGGTCTCGCCTTTCCCACGTTGCTTCTTCAATTCCATGGTGATTTCACAACACTTTCACCATCGGTATTGACTTGTTGCACAACTCTCGATCTTGTTCGTCTAGGATCCGAATAGGCCTTTCTTCATAAGACAAGTTCTCCCGAAGCTACAACGGCTCTAGTTCCAAGATGTGCGATGGATCAGGGTGATACTTCCGTAGCATTGAGACATGGAAGACATCATGAATATTGGAGAGGTTTTGGGGAAGTTCCAGGCGATACGCCAATTTGCCAACCTTCTCAACTATCTCAAATGGTCCTACAAACCTCAGGCTCAACTTTCCATCCTTACCATGTTTAATCAATCCCCTCTGAGGTGATAACTTCAAAAACACCTTGTTGCCGACCTCAAATTCCAAATTCTGTCTCCGTCGGTCTGCATAACTTTTCTACCTGCTTTGGGCGCTAAGCATCTGTTTTCGGATAAGGTGGACATTTTCAACGGTCTTCATAAGTTTTGGTAGAAGGGTCGGGTCAAAAGTCTTCGTCTCACCTACTTTATCCCAGTATATTGGGGATCGACACTTGCGTCCATACAATGCCTCAAATGGGGCCATCCCGATAATGTCCTGAAAACTATTATTATAAGCGAACTCCACTAGAGACAGATACTTCTCCCAACCTTTTCTGAAGTCTAGAACACACTCCCTCAACATATCCTCCAAATTTTGAATAGTTCTCTCAGATTGTCCATCAGTCTGAGGGTGATAAGCTGTGCTAAAACTCAACCTCATCCCCAAAGCTTCTTGTAATCTCTTCCAAAATCGGGAGGTAAAATGGGGATCCCTATCTGATACAATACTTACAGGCATCCCATGTAACCTTACAATATCCGCCACCTACATATCTCCCAGTTTCTCAGGACTATCCTCGTTGTTCATTGGTAAGAAATGTGCTGACTTAGTCAATCTATCCACAATGACCCAAACGACATCATGACCCTTTTGTGACCTGGACAGGTCCCTGACAAAGTCCATAGTTATATGTTCCCATTTCCATCGGGGAATTTCCAACGGTTGTAGTAAACCTGCCAGTCGTTGATGTTTTGCTTTGACCCTCTGACAAGTTAAACACCGTGCCACAAACTCTGCAATCTCTCTCTTCATGTTATTCCACCAATAGTATTACTTCAAGTCCCGGTACATCTTTGTTCTACCGGGGTGAATGGTGTATCTTGAGTTATGGGCTTCTTCAAGAATCTTATTTTTCAACTCTGGGTCATTTGGGACACAAATTCGACTTCTGAACCTCTAAATACTATCATCATGAAACTTGAAATCTGCATTGTTTTCCTTAATCTTCTGAAATTATTGGTTCTTCCATTGGGCCTCTCGAATCTCAGACAATTTGGTCGATTGAACTTGTGTAGTGGCTAATAGTAATCATTTTTGAGTCAATTGCGGCTTCCACAAAAATGCTTCTTCTAACATCTCCCACACCTTAACCTCCAATTTTGCCATGCACGCCTTCCGACTTAAGGCATTTGCTACCACATTTGCTTTACCGGGAACATAATTGATTGTGCAGTTATAATCATCCAAGAGCTCCATCCACCGTCTTTGCCTTATGTTCAACTCTTTTTGTGAGAACAAGTACTTCAAGCTCTTGTGATCCGTAAACACCTCAAACTTGTTACCCCACAGATAGTGCCTCCATTTCTCTAGTGCAAACACAATAGCCGCTAGCTCCAAATCATGCGTCGAGTAATTCAAATCATATGGCTTTGGCTTCCTAGAGGCATATGCAATCACTCTACCATTCTGCATCAAAACACAACCTAGTCCTTCCTTAGAAGCATCGCTATAGATCACAAAGCCTTGACTTCCTTCAGGTAATGCAAGAACAGGTGTCGTCAATCTTGTCTTCAGCTCCTGAAAGCTGTTCTCACACTTGTCATCCTACACGAACTTTGTTTTCTTCTGAGTGAGCTTTGTAAGCGGTCCTGCAATCTTTCAGAAATCCTTCACGAACCTCCGATAATAGCCGGCTAAACCAAGAAAACTCCGAACCTCTGTGACATTTTCTGACTTCCTCCAAGACATCACTGCTTCTATCTTTGCTGGGTCCACCGCTATCCTTTCCTGGGATATGATGTGTCCTAAGAATGCAATCTGCTGCAATCAAAATTCACATTTGCTAAATGTTGCATACAATTGATGCTCCCAAAGTTTCTGCAATACCAATCGCAGATGTTGTTCATGCTTAGCCTCAGATTTTGAGTATACCAAAATATCATCAATAAAGATCACCACAAATTGGTCCAAGTAGGGTTGAAACACCCTATGCATTAAGTCCATAAAAGCTGCAGGGGCATTAGTTAGCCCAAATGGCATTACTACAAACTCATAGTGCCCATATCTCGTCTTGAAAGCCGATTTAGGGATATCCTCCTTCTTGATTCACAGCTGATAATACCCTTGTCTCAAGTCGAGTTTCGAATACACTTTAGCTCCTTGAAGTTGGTCAAAAAACTCATCGATCAATGGAAGTGGGTATTTATTCTTGATAGTCACTTGGTTCAATCCTCGGTAATCGATGCATAGCCTCAATGTTCCGTCTTTCTTCTTTACAAATAGGACTGGTGCCCCCCACGGAGAAGAAATTGATTGAACAAACCCCTTCTTTAGCAATCCTTGCAATTGGTCCTTCAATTCTTTTAGCTCGGCTGGTGCCATACGATAGGGAGCTTTAGATATCGGCTGGGTGCCAGGCAGTAATTCTATTACAAACTCGATCTCTTGATCCGGAGGTAAACCGGGCAATTCTTCTAGAAACACATTGGCATATTCTTTAATCACTGGCATCTCCTCCAACTTAGCTTTGTCCGATGACTTATTGATGAGGTAATCTAAGTATCCTCTACACCCTTTTCTCAGGGATTTCACTGCTTTCGTGGATGAAGTGATGGAACTCCCGGTGAAGTCTCTTCGACCCATTACCTCAAATGTTGGTTGACCAGGTATCTAGAATGTTACAATCTTCGTCCGACAATCTAGTTGGGCATGATGCTTTGCCAACCAGTCCATCCTTAAGATGACTTCATAGTCTCAAAAAGGTAACACTATAAGATTGGCTAAGAATTCCCTATCCTTAATTTGAATTTTACATGCTTTACAAGCTGAGCTAGTAACGAGTTTAGAACCTATCGAAGTACTGACTTCTACTTCGCAAGGCAAACATTCATCTCGTAATTTCACACGTTGCACACATAAGGGAGTAATAAATGAATGAGTAGCACCTGGGTCAATTAGTACCCTAACAGGTCGATTCAGTATCAAGAATGTACTTTCAACAACAGTAGTCTCCTCAGGAAGCTCATCGCATTCAATAGTATAAGCTCGGGCCAGAACTCTTGGAACTAGAGTCTTGCCTCTATCAACTAGTTTATTCTGATTTTGTCCCCCTTGCCATTTAGGGCAATCTTTAACCTGATGTTGATCGCTGCCACACCCCACGCATCGTCCCGATTTCCTCCAGAATTGGGTCTCAGTGTGACCCTTCTTGTTACAGTAAGAACAGGTGACAACCTGAGTAGCAGGTGAACTACCTGTGGATCCACGGGTGGAAGAGGCTAATGGTGCTTTAGACGGGCCATGGTTATTGACTGGTCATTTTGGCTCTGGCCCGGACTGCGACTCTGAGTCTGGAAGTTCCTCTATTGTCCTTGAGGCTGGTAAGGTTTCTTATTCAGCTGACTTGAACCGGCTCTATCAAGTTTTCTCTTCTTAACTTGAGAAGCAGCAGCAAAGAGAGCAGAATATGTAGTAAAGTCATGTGAAGCCAAGTGATCCTGAATTTCCGGCCTCAACCCATTCATAAATTTCCACATCTTCGCCTCAGGGGTACTGACCATGTATTGTGCATAGCGGGACGGTCTGTCGTAACGGGCCTCATACTGAGCCACTGTCATGTTTCCTTGAGTCAAGGTCATAAACTCTTCGATCCGCCTCTACCTCGAAACTGCAGGTATGTATTTCTCCTTGAAGACCTTGATGAAGTTACTCCACAAGCGAGGTGTATGATCAGTTTCCCAAAGTGCCTCCACAATGTGTCACCAATGCTCAGCATCCCCGTGTAACAGGTACACAGCAAACTCAATCTTCTCTTCATCAGTGTAGTCAAGTGGCCTGTAAATCCTTTCAATCTCAGACAGCCAAGCCTCTACCTTTTCATCGTTAGTTTCCCCGAAGAATTTGGACGGGTGAAAATCAAGGAACTCTCGCATCCTGCTGTTTCTCATATTGTTACCACCGTTCCTGTTGTTGTTACCACCAGCTCCATAATTGTTGCTGTTATGTGCTGCTTCACGTGCTTCTTGACATTCCATCACTCGCGAGACGCGATCCATAGAACTTGCCATCATGTTAAACATAGCCATGCCGGGATTAGCTTGGTGAGCATCTATGGCTTCTTGAGGCTCATCGCCCCTATTGGTATTGTGGGTACTAGGGCCAGCCATCTATAGGCACAGATTATTATGCAAATTTTATTGGAATACGACAAGACAAGAAATTAATGTATAGTGTATGCAACATACAATTTCACATAGACATATAATTCTCAAAATAGTTAAGACACGTTAATCACATAAGCACGTAGAAACAAGGAAGGCATATTTAACATTGGCACATATTAATACACATAAATAAGTCATCATAACTATCTTAGGGCTTCTACCCATAGTCCGAGAGTTAAACCCAGCTTAAGCAATCTAAGCTCTGATACCATTAATAAAAGGTGTCATGCCCTAACCCAACCTAAAGCGATTAGACAAGGGTGTGATCTAATTATTTACACCGTTTCACATACTTAACCATTTGTTAAGGTTTAACACTTAACGTTAGCCTAAAACTCCGAAAGATTTTCTGAAAAATCGGCAGCATAATGGCTGTATTTAAGACCTTTTGATTTGACCTAAATTTCTAAATGCCTCAATATACCAATCATTAATTCAATTCCACTAAGAACTTCTATTTGGTCATCAATCGATCTACCTACTAATTTATCTTGAAAGTCTTGTTTGATTAATAAGCTTAGCATGATGACTATATCTCATTTACTTGTCGATTCCTATGGCGCAAGTACCTGTTGATCTTTAGCTTACTATTGAATACCTAGGTGAAATTAGATAGAGTTACATCATTTGATTTCTTCACCTAGTGATTGAGTTGCCAATGGTAGTTACTAAATCAAAATAGTAATAGCAACCCACAAGATAGCGTATCGTCTAGTCATAGTCAGTACAAGCCAAAATTAGACCCCAAATTACAACGGGAGTCATTTACAACAACAACAAGCAACATATGAAATAGTCTTCAAAACAACATAGCGTTCACAAAATAGCCACATTCAAGCAAGGCACGTAAGACAAACAATCACTCCAAGGAGTCATCCACAGGTACGTCCTCCTCGGGTACTTGTTCCTGATCTTCTTCACCTGTGATAATAGAAAAGGGTAAGTCCTTATGAACTCAGCAAGGGGGAAACGAGAGATAATGTTTTGAAACTTTTTTCCGATTAATCTCATAAAAATCTCTTTTTTGAAAACATGTCATGTATTACAAATAATAAAGTACGCAAAGAATAAAAATCAAATTGAACAGCAGATAAAATTACCAATCATTTCAAGGATACGGTGAGCTTTTGCTCTCAAGTTCAATCGGTGAGCATTTGCTCTCAATATCATTTTCGATAACAATTGTTGCGGCCGGCTTCAATCATCCACTTATTGTTCCCAATTGGGTGTACTCCGGATGTACCCCGAAATCCTATGACCCAACTTTTCGAGGGTGGAATGCCAAGCGAGAGAGGGAATTGGACCATGGTAGTCATGGAAGCACCAGCAAGCCCTATGCTGCCCGGCGTTTGTGAAATGCTACCATGCCACAATGAAAGGTTGCAACCTTGTATACAATATACATTTATACCATTTAACAATTCACATTAGGAGGACAACAAAGTAGGTTGCCTCCGAGCAATTTCAAGATCACATATTGCCAAGTAAACGAACGAGGCATGCTTGACATGAAGTTTCACTTTGTAGAACACGTAGAGTTATATGAACATTAAACGGGCAGCCAAGTAACACATATAAATCAAGTCATATAACTCATTTTAGGGTTCACATATCAAGTATTAACATTATACAAGCATGCAACGACATTTATACGAGACCGGATGCAAGAATAGCTCACTTAGCAACATGCAATCATCGGAAATCATATTTAGAGCTATAAGGACAACTACGGGCAGCCTATTAACCACACAATTTAACACATTTAACCAATAGATCATCTTTTAGCAAATAGTCATAAGCGTTAGAGCCTCAATTCCGTGCTTAAACATGCGGTTAAGCAAACCATTTATCAATTAATGATCCCAAGCCATACATTAATCAAATTAGGCAACCTCAACCAACCACAACAGTCCATACAACATCTAAGTGCCACAATTCCAAGCATTCAATACCTCAAGCAAGGTCTCAACATGATTCTAAGCATATCACTAAGCAAAAACCTCACTGCAGTGGTCTGTTTTCCCACATTCGATTAGACAAGCAAATAATCTCCAATTTCAGTGAACCAAATGTCAAATTGAATCTTGATGAGTGATTTAAATGTAGGAACAAACGTCTTTGCATTTGGAGTTCGGATTTAGGTGTTATGGCCAAAACCGTGAGACTACGTAAAACTGTCCAGTTTTAGACACATTACGATTTTTGCCATTTTTTAGGGTCTTAGAGTCAGATTTAGCTTAAGCCTATTTCTGACAAAACTATCCAGAACTGAAACATCTAGCAACCTACTAATTTTCATGCATTTTTATCAACATTTACTAGGTCAAAAACACTTTGTTCCACAGAGTCAGTAATCTGCCAGAAAAATGAGTTTGCACATCTCTAAGTTTCTAGCCAAAATCAAGCCATGCATGAGAAGATTAGCTCATATACACATATATACATCAACTATAGAGGTAAATATAGCCATATGAGAGCATGCATGTAAGCTTTGAAAGCATTTAAAAGAGTTGAACCCTTACCTTAGCCTATTGATGGTTAAAGATGCACAAAAGCTCTTGAAAATGCACAAAGGGGGCTTCTTCCTTGATTTGGCTGAGAGATAGCTTGTTTTCCCTAAATTTCTAACTTAGTTAGCATGTGAGGAAGGTGTGCATGTGTGTGAAACCAAAAGAAATGGAAGAAAACTATCAAGACTTACCTTAGGCCGAAAATGAAGAGTTTCGTGAGCTTGTGTGAAGTTTTGCTTTGTTGCTTGCTTATTACTTGCTTTGGTCGAAGCTTGAGTGATATGGAGAGCAATTTTTCAGGCTTGGATGTTCAAGAGAAAGTCATAGCCGAGAGGGAGAGAGAGAATGAAGCTTGAAGATGCTCTTGAATGTGCAATTGTGTGTGTCGGACTTGAGCTTTGAAAAATCTGATTTTTTGTCATCTTTTTGAGCATCATTTGAATTTTTTGGCATGTGCATTGCAAGGGCCAAGAATGTGGAATATTGGGTAGAATGTTAGGGAATTTTTTTAAAGCCTTGTGTCTTGTGTTGTGTCATAGTTGTCTAGGAGTATTTTTTGAATTGCAAAGCTTGTCCAAAAGCCTTCACATGGTCGGCCAAGGCATGGTGAAATTCTGAATTTTTGTCTTGTGTTAAGATTTATTTTATTGTGGTTTGATTGTGGTATTTGAAGTGCATGGATTTTGCAAAAGGAATAAAGAATGATTAGTGTTTAGTGTTTTGTCTTTTAGTGCATTGACTTAGGATTAAAATAATAGTTAGTGTAGGATTCTTTATTGATTAGCGTGCGGGTACGCTTTTCTAGGTCTAGGGCATGCACTACGAGGTAAGGCACGAACTACGAGACAAAGGCACGTATTCCAAATAAATGCACGCAACCCTAAATGAATGCACGTAATTCAAGACACGACTCTTAAACCTAGGTTAAGGCACGTAGTTCAAGATTAAGGCACGCAAAATGAGGTAACGCACGCAATTCAAGGTCAGGCCTCACAGCAAAAGCCCTTATGTGTCGTCATTTACGCGGCTCACGACGAACGATCCGGGTCAAAAAATAGCGCAAAAAGAATAAAAGTGGCCCAAAACCAATGAAAATGTTTGATTTTGGGCTCCAAAAACAAGCACAGCCGAGAAGGCTTACTGCCCCCATTGTAGAGCTCTCAGGGAGCTTTTCAACGGTATTCTGTACTCCGCTTAACTCCTTACGGATCAAAAATTATAGGCACAGGAGCGACGGAGACCTGGTCACAGGCCCCACGCCCCCGGTTAGCGGGCCCAGCCTCTACGCGAAGTGAAGTTGTCTTGCCCAAGATGCTGTGGGGATCGATAATAGAAGTGTGACAGATAAAGCATTTTGGTAAGCCTGAACGAGGTACAAAAACAAAATGAAAAGGGGGGTGCAACACGAGGACTTCCTAGGGGGTTATCCATCCTAGTACTACTCTCGCCCAAGCAACCTTAACTTCGGAGTTCTAATGGGATCCGGTGCATTAGTCCTAATATGATTGGACCCGTCATGTTGAGGGCGCAAAGCCCTTATTTGTCTTCCTTTACGCGGCTCACGACGAACGATCCGGGATGAAAAAATAGCGCAAACAGAAGAAAAGTAGCCCGAAATTGCTGAAAACATTCGATTTTAGGGTTCAAAAATAGGCATAGCTAAGCAGGCTTGCTGCCCCAGTCGTAAAGCTCTCAGAGAACTTTCCAATGGTATGCTGTGCACCGCATAACTCCTTACGGATCAAAAGTTATGGGCACAGGGGCGACAGAGACCTGGTCACAGGCCCCACGCCCCCGGTTTGCAGGCCCATCCTAGTACTACTCTCACCCAAGCACGCTTAACTTCGGAGTTCTAATGGGATCCAGTGTACTATTGCTGATATGATTGTACCCGTTATGTTGAGGGCGCAAAGCCCTTATTTGTCGTCCTTTACGAGAATCACGACGAACGATCCAAGATGAAGAAACAGCGCAAAAAGAAGAAAAGTGGCCCGAAATTGATGAAAACGTTCAATTTTGGGTTTTGAAAACAGGCGCAGCCGAACAGGCTTGCTGCCCCCGTCATAGAGCTCTCGAAAGAGCATTCCAACGTATGATGTGCACCGCATAACTCCTTACGGATCAAAAGTTATGGGCATCGGAGCGACGGAGACCTGGTCAGAGGCCCCACTCCGTTGGTTTGCGAGCCCAGCCTCTACGTAAAATGAAGTTGTCTTGCCCAAGATGCTGTGGGACTGAATAACAGAAATGTGATGGATAAAGTATCTTGGCAAGCCTGAATGGGGCAAAAACACAAAATGTAAAGGGGGGTGCAAGACGAGGACTTCTTAGGGGGTTACCCATCCTAGTACTATTCTCGCCCAAGCACGCTTAACCACAGAGTTCTGATGGGATCCGGTGCATTAGTGCTGGTATGATCGCACCTGTCATGTTGAGGGCGTGAAGCCCTTATGTGTCGTCCTTTGCGCAGCTCACGATGAATAATTCGGGACGATGAAACAAGGAAAAAGGAAGAAAAGTGGCCTAGAACTGATGAAAACGTTTGATTTTGGGGTTTGAAAACAAGCACAGCCGAGCAGGCTTGCAGCCCCCGTCGTAGAAATCTCGAAAGAGCATTCCAACGGTATACTGTGCGCCGCATAACTCCTTACGGATCAAAAGTTATGGGCAACGGAGTGACGGAGACCTGGTCACAGGCCCCACGCCCTCGGTTTGCGGGCCTAGCCTCAATGCGAAGTGAAGTTGTCTTGCCCAATATGTCGTGGGACTCGATAATAGAAATTTGATGAATAAAGCATCTTGGCAAGCCTGAACAGGGGCAAAAAAACAAAATGAAAAGGGTAGTGCAACACGAGGACTTCCCAGGGGGTCATCTATCCTAGTACTACTCTTGCCCAAGCACACTTAACTTCGGAGTTTTGATGGGATCTGGTGCATTAGTGCTGATATGATCGCACTTTTCATGTTGAGGGTGCAAATCCCTTATGTGTCGTCCTTTACGCGGCTTATGACGAACGATCCGGGATGAATAAACAGCATAAAATGAAGAAAAGTGGCCCGAAACTGATGAAAATGTTTAATTTTGGGCCCCCAAAACAAGCGCAGCCGAGCAGGCTTGCTGCCCCCAATGTAGAGCTGTTGACCTCCAAATGTGAAATGTTAAATGGCATAAATGTGCATTGCATACAAGGTTGTAACCTTTCATTTAGGCATGGTAGCGTTTCACGCACGCCGGGCGGCATCGGGCTTGCCAGTGCTACCGTGACTACCTTGGTCCAATTCCCTGTCTCGCTTAGGGGCCACACTTCCTCGGAGAGTAGGGTCGTAGGATTTGGGGTACATCTGGAGTACACCCATTGGAGTGATAAGTGGATAATGGATGCCAACTACAACAATGGTTATTGGAAATAAACTTGAACGGTAGGAACTAAGTGCTATGCGGGGCCAAGTGCTACACCCAAAAGTGGTGGAAGCTACCTCTTGAGCCTATAGGAACCACCTCTAAGGCCCTATACGTATCAAAACGTATCCTTTTTACTATGTGTATAAGTCATCTCGCTTGGTTCCTAGCGTACCTCGGGGAGAAAAGACGGCTAAATGTGTTCATTTATATTTATATTTATATTATGTACTTACTTATTCTATATGACATGTTTTCAAAAGGGTTTTCATAAGATTAACAAGAAAAAAGTTTCAAAACGTTATCTCTCGTTCCCCCTTGCTGAGTTCATAAGGACTCACCCTCTTTTATCATCACAAGTAAAGAACATTTGAAACAGGGAAGTGAATTTATTAAGGAAGAACGAAAAGGGGCTCGGTTAGAGATTTCTCGCATCTTCACAGGTACTCGATGGATCATATGTATTATTGGATATGCATATATAAAATGCGTAGCACAGGTATAATTGTTGATGTAAAGTTATCTCCTTATCGTTGGAATGCCCATACCTGTAATTAAGTTATCAATTTTATAGCTATGAAGTTCTTGATTCTGTTAAAATGTTCTTCTAATTGTGGTTCAAGTATAAAGGCTAATGACATACAACTTTTCTTAAGATATAAGAGGATACTATTGGACATGTGGAGTATAATATATATATTCATATGCTTATAATGGAAGTTTGACTTAGGAGTTGCTTTTGAATCCTATTCTTATATCTTAAATTGGTGTAATAGACTATTTATATGATTGAATCCTAACTTGATTGGAATTAAGCATTGATGATTCTTTAGTATAACAAGATATACGGATGTTGGAATCGAGGAATCCACATAGCTAGAACTTCTATTTTGAAGACTACACCTAAAATGTTAGGTCGAATAAAAGCGTAAGGTATTGAATTATGCATTATATGACTAACGTTGCTAAAGGTCCTAAGTTGGATATTGGTGATATTAAGAATCATGGTATTAGCTTGGTGCCCCTCGGATTTAGTTGTGATTATGCAAAGTAAGTCATTCTACACACTCGTTATTTGGATACTATAGAGGATGTTAGGAAGCATATATTCCTAAGTAATACCGATGAACCTAGTATATAAACCATGGAAATGCGATTAAAGCATCTGGCTGCAAATTAGAGTCGTCTAGGTATGATTAGTAATCCTAAATAGCTAATAGTGAGTATGCATGATGATTCATGGTAAACCCTAGGACCTAAGGTCGATAAGTCTTGATGTTCTTAGCTAGTTGAACATGTAAATGAGGAGAGTAAGATTTCATATAGTTAAGATAGAGATGAATTAGAGTTATGATGACCCAAGAGACAATTGTTAGACAACCGTATTTATGTGCACCGTTTCATGTCTAGAAACTAGCGGTTGGTAGACTTCGAATCGTGGTCGATCAATAGAGGGTGGATCTTGTAGTGATAGTTAAATGAGCGGTTGATTACTTTTGAAGTTCTATTAGATTATATTGAAGGATACCTTGTGGTCATAATTCTTTGATATAGCCTTGAAGTTATTTCTTGTAACAAGCTACTTGGATTAGTATGGTAAGTATCTTATGAGCTGGATCATTTTGGTACCCATTTATAGTCAAAGGATTATTGCTGTATAGCTGGTAACCTAGTGGAGCCTTGATATCACTTACATGGCTACAGCCCTAACTTAGTAATACTAATGTTGAAGATATATTGGCAGGCATTAAGTGTTCGAAGGAATGACTAGGTCGCTAAGTGAGTAGGACCATTGTCTTCTTAAGTATGACGTATCCTTGAATTGAGGTGGGTGGAATTTATTTGAGGATGAAACTATTCGCCATAGGAGTCTTGGTTAAAATTAAAAGAAATTCTGAAGCCTCATGACTTGAAAGATAGAGATTTGAATAAGGAAATAAATTGTGTATTACAAGCTGATGAAATTTACTTGTAAGAATCGAACTAGTATAACATGATTAGTTTACCTATGCAATTTTGATGACAGTTTGTTGTTGGTACCTAATAAACCTTAGAGTTTGAGTTTAACGAATCTCAACGGTCTTTCTCCTTGATTACGAGCATGAGGGTTAACGAAGTTGGAAAAGAATGTTAGTGAATAGGAGCCTGTAACTGGGAGACTAGTCATTAGAAGATTTGTTAATCTAATGTACCTACGAGATAAGGACTATGATACTATCAATAGATGACGACTTCAGATGGATTAGTTTGTTTGGTGAGTTCTTCCTGAAAATAGGGTCGTATTGTGGAAATGATCTATAACATGCGTATGTCCTACGTGTTAACAATTTTGAAGCTAGTTGATATGATATGTAAATCGGATATAGACCTATCATCTTGAAATTAGTGTATGTCACCATAGGATCGTGGTATTATTGTGATATTCCTTTTGAAGTATGAATGCAAGATTGACACGACATAAGTCATGATTTTGGAGTTATAGCTATATTGTTAGAATACCAACGCAGATTTGATTACTATGTTTGGAGATTCTAACCTTAGTTAATGAATTTGACCTTAACATCAAATGGAGAGAATAGAGTTGTTCAAAGAAACGAACTGTAAATGTAGGGGTCACACCGAAATAAAAGATTGGAGAAACGTAGGAAGGGAATTGGTTGTGGTAAGAGAGATCACAGAACACGGGACGAACCAAAGTGAGAAAAATAACAAATGTCAGAATCCGTCTAAATGACCTCAATAGGTAAAAATGAATTTTGGGACGAAATTCTTTTAAGGAGGGCAGGATGCGAGGCTGGGGCCTGAATAACGTGTCATACCTCGATATGCGTGCCTTAGACCAAGAATTATATGACCGACCTTGGATTACGTGCCCTGTCTTAGTTTTTGTGCATGTGTCATCATACATGCCTTGACCTAGAATTGTGTGCCCTAATCCTCGACTTACGTGCGATGCCTAAATATACGCGCCATGACCCCGATTTACGTGCAATACCTCGATATTCATGCATTAACCTTGAATTTCGTGTCTTAACCTAGATTTAAGTGCCATACTTTGATTTACGTGCATTGCATTGAATTACGTGCCTTGCATTGGTTTACGTGCATTTACTTGGAATCAGTGCATTAGTCTTGAATTATGTGCCTTACCTCGTAGTTCGTCTCTACCTCGTAGTGCGTGCCTTAGAACCTAGGATTCCGTGCCACCATGTTAATCTAGGAAGAATCCTACACAAAGCACTAGACTATAAAATAATTCTACAAACACCACTAACTATTATTTTAATCCTAAGTCAATTGACTAAAAGACAAAAGCACTAAACACTATACATTCTTTATTCTTTATTCTATTTGCATAATCCATGCACCTCAAATACTACAATCAACCCACAATAAATTAAGCTTAACACAAAACAAAAATTTAGATTTTGACATGCCTTGGCCTACCATGTGTAGGCAATTAGATAAGCTTTGCAATTTCAAAATTATTCTAGACAAACTATGACACAAATACAAGACACAATGCATAAAAAATTCCTATGCACTCTACCCCAAGTCCCCTTTCTCGACCAAATCACCCTAGCATGCTCACAATTCAAAATAATGCTCAAAAGATGACACAAAAATTAGTTTTTACAAGCTCAAGGCCAACACACACACAGACAAGCATCATTTCTCTCTTAAACTCTCTCTTTCCTCTCAAACTCTCCTATTCTCTCTCCATTTTCGACCATGGCTGCCCTTTGAGCTTCCAAAACTTCTAACAAGCTCTCAAGAGCACTCAAGCTCAGCCATAGCAAGCCATAGCAAGCAAACACGCAAGAAAGTCTCACACAAGCTCAAAAGCTCATCATTTTCGGCCATAGGAGAACAAGCTACCTCTCGACCAAAGCAAGGAAAAAGACCCTTTGTGCATTTTAAAGTGCATTCTAGCATTTTTTTCTAACAAGTTGCTAAGTTGAGGGTTAAACTCTTTTAAAAGCTTTCAAAACCCACATCCATACTCTCATATGGCTATATTTACCTCTATAGTTATTGTATATGTGTGTATATGAGCCTATCTACTCATGCATGGCTTGATAATGGCTAGAAACTTGAAGATATTCTATGGCTTGTTTTATAACATGATTACTTGGCAGCCCATGAAAGTTTAATTGCTCTCAATTGATATATAAAATGATTATATGTTCTTGCAATGCCTTATGTGCCAATATGTCAAAATATGATCATATACTTGCTCGGAGGCAACCTACTTTGTTGACCTCCAAATGTGAAATGTTAAATAGCATAAATGTGTATTGCATACAAGGTTGCAACCTTTCATTTTGACATGGT
The DNA here is from genome assembly GCA_037974665.1 of Ehretia macrophylla. Classification (NCBI taxonomy): domain Eukaryota; kingdom Viridiplantae; phylum Streptophyta; class Magnoliopsida; order Boraginales; family Ehretiaceae; genus Ehretia; species Ehretia macrophylla. Next base: position 50,502,922 of record CM075777.1, on the reverse strand, counting down.
AGCGTTTCACGCACGCCGGGCGACATCGGGCTTGCCAGTGCTACCGTGACTACTATGGTCCAATTCTCTCTCTCGTTTGGGGGCTAGACTTCCTCAGAGAGTTGGGTCATAGGATTTGGGGTACATCCGGAGTACACCCGTTGGAGTGATAAGTGGATGATGGATGCCGGCTACAACAATGGTTATTGGAAATAAACTTGAACGACAGGAACTAAGTGCAATGCGGGGCAAAGTGCTACACCCAAAAGTGGTGGGAGCTACCTCTTGAGCCCGTAGGAACCACCTCTAGAGCCTTGTATGTATCAAAACATATCCTTTTTACTATGTGTTTAAGTACTCTCGCTTGGTTCCTAGAGGACCTCAGGGAGGAAAGACGGGTAAATGTGTTCATTTATATTTATATTTATGTTATGTACTTACTTATTCTATATGACATGTTTTCAAAAGGGTTTTCATAAGATTAACCAAAAAAGAGTTTCAAAATGTTATCTCTCGTTCCCCATCACTGAGTTCATAAGGACTCACCCTCTTTTATCATCACAAGTGAAGAAGATTTGGAACATGTACCCGAGGAGAATGTGCCTGTTGATGATTCCTTGGAGTGATTACGTGTTTATGTGCCTTGCTAGTCAGTGGCTATTTTGTGAATGTTGTGTTTTCTTTGAAGACTATTTATTTTGTTGATGTAAATGACCCCGTTGTAATTTGGGTCTAATTTTGACTTGTACTGATTATAGCTAGACGAACACTCTATTTGGTCATTTTGCTATCACTATTTTAATTTAGTAACTATCATAGGCAACTGAAGCATTAGGTGAAGGATCAAATAAAATGAATCTATCTAATCTTACCCAGGTACTTACTCATAGGCTAAAGGATAACAGGTACTCGCATAAAAGGGATTGACAAATAAACGGAACATAGTTATCTTGTTAATCAAATGAGACTTTCGAGTTAGATCAATAGGCATATCGGTTGATGATAAATAGGGGTCTTAGTTGAAATCGAATAAATGATTGAAAGTTTTGAGACATTTTAGAAAATAGGTCAAACCAAAGGTCTTAAATATAGCTGTCATGCTGTCGGTTTTCCGAAAAAACTTTTGGAGTTCTAGGCCAACGTTAAGCATTAAATCATAACGAAAGGCTAAGAATGTGAAATAGTATAAATGAATTGGGTCATACCCTAGTCTAGCCTCCTTAGGTCGGGTTGCGGTATGACACCAATATTAGAATGGTATTAGAGTTTAGTTTACTAACTAGGCATTAGTCAGGTTTAACTCTCGGACCACGGTAAGAAGCCCCTAAGGTAATTATGATGTCTTGTTTATATGTGTTAATGTGTGCTAATGTGCTTTAATTGCTTGAGCATCGAATATCATGTGCCTTTGTGGACCGCATGTATTATGTGTCATGCACACCAACACGTTAGTGCCCTCAATAATGCATGCATGCTTTTATACACCTTTCTTGATACATGTGCATGTTATATAACCATGAATGACTGTTTATGCACATAGATAGTTAGGATTACAACTTTCACGGAAGTGAATTTATGCAGGAAAAATGAAAAGGGGCTCAGTTAAAGATTTCTCGCATCTTCACAAGTACTCGATGGATCGTATGTATTATTGGATACGCATATATAAAATGCATAGCATATGTATAATTGTCGAGGTAAAGTTGTCTCCTTATCATTGGAATGCCCATACTTGTAATTAAGTTATCAATTTTATAGCTATGAAGTTCTTGATTCCGTTAAACTGTTCTTCTAATTGGGGTTCAAGTATAAAGGCTAATGACATACAACTTTCCTTAAGATATAAGAGGATACTATTGGACATGCAGAGTATAATATATATATTCATATGCTTATAATGGAAGTTTCACTTAGGAGTTGCTTTAGAATCCTATTCTTATATCTTAAATTGGTGTAATAGACTATTTATATGATTGAATCCTTACTTGATTGAAATTAAGCATTGATCATTCTTTAGTATAACAAGATATAAAGATGTTGGAATTGAGGAATCCACGTAGCTAGAACTTGTGTTTGGAAGACTATTGTCACGCCCCAACCCGGCCTATAAAGGTTGGACTAGGGTGTGATCTAAACATTCAAGTCACGTCTCGTACTTAACTGTTCATGAAGATTTAACACTTAACTTTTGGCCTAAACTCCAAAATTTTTCGGTAAACCGGCAGTATAACGGCTGTAATTGGGCTCTTTGGTTTGGCCTAATTCTCTAAACGCCTTAATTATTCCAATCATTAATCCAATTCCATTAAGGACTCCTATTTGTCACCAACCGATTTGCCTACTAGTTTATCTTGAAAGTCTCGTATGGTTAATAAGCCTAACATGGTAACTAGGTCCTGTTTATTTGTCAATTTCCTACCATGCAAGTACCTATTATCCTTTAGTTTGCAAATGAATACCTAAGTGAAATTAGATAGAATTAACTTAGTTGATTGTTCATCTAGTGGTTTGACTGCCTACGATAACTACTAATTAAGAAAACGAAAGCAAACAACCAAATAAAAGTTTGTCCGGTTATAGATAGTACAATCCCAGAATTAGACCCAAATTACAATAGGGTCATTTACATCAATAAACAATGAGCAACATCAAAGAAATAGTCTTCAAGTGGCATAGTTCACAAATAGCCATAATCATGCAAAGCACACAAGACAGGCAATCACTCCAAGGAATCATCGTTAGGCACATCGTCCTTGGGTACCTATTCTTGATCTTCTTCACCTGAGATGATAAAAGAGGGTGAGTCCTTATGAACTCAGCGAGGGGAATGAGAAATACGTTTTGAAACTCATTTTTCGGTTCAATTTATGAAAACTCTTTTTGAGAACATGTCACGTATTACAAATAATAAGGTACGCAATTATAAGAAACAAATCGAGTAACGGATACAAAGTAAGGGAACAGAAATGCCAGTCTTTCCTCCCCGAGGTTCTTTAGAAACCAAGCGAGAGTACTTATACACATAGTAAAAAGGATACGGTGAGCATTTGCTCTCAATATCAATTTCGATTCATTTGGTGCGGCCGACTTCAATAATCCACTTATCGCTCCCAATTGGGTGTACTCCGGATGTACCCCGAAACCTACGACCCAACTCTCCGAGGGTGAAATGCCAAGCGAGAGAGGGAATTGGACCATAGTAGTCACGGTAACACCGGCAAGCCCGATGCCGCCCGGCGTGCGTGAAACACTACTATGCCACACTGAAGGTTGCAACCTCGAATGCAATGCACATTTATAACATTTAACATATCACATTAGGAGGACAACAAAGTAGGTTGCCTCCGAGCAATTTCAAGATCACATATTGCCAAGTAAACGAACGAGGCATGCTTGACATGAAATTTTACTTTGTAGAACACATAGAGTCATATGAACATTAAACGGGCAGCCATGTAACACATGCAAGTCAAGCCATATAACTCATTTCAAAGTTCACGTAATCAAGTGATACGAATATTCAACATGCAACAACATTTACGTGGGTTCGGTTGCAAGAAAAGCTTATTTGACAACATGCAATGGTCAAAATCACATTTGAAGTTATAAGAAATTTACGGGCAGCCCACTAAGCATATAATTTCCACACAATAACCAAGAATCAACACTTAGCAAAACTACCTAGTCATTAGGGTTTCCATTTCATGCTTAATCGTGTGATTAAAACCCTAAGTCAACTCAAAATCATTCTCAAGTCATGCATCATTCCATTCAAGCATCCTCAAGTACTCAAAACAGTCCACATAACATCCCAACACCACATTTCCACACAATTAGAACCACAAAAGGGGTTACAACAATTTTCCAAGCATGTAGCTAAATGAAACCTTTACTGCAATAGGCTGTTTTCCCACAATCAATAGGATAATCAAACAATCTCCAAATTCAGTGAATAAGATGTCAAATTAAATATTAAGAAGTTAAATAAAATTAGAAACAACCCTTGCATCAATTGGAGGTCAGAATCATTAGTTATGGCCGAAACAGTGAGGTAGCACAAAACTGTCCAGATTTGCACACTTTTCAGAAATTGACGTTTTTGAGGTCCTTAGGGTCAGTTTTAGCTTTGGTCCATTTCTGACAAAATTGTCCAGAACTGAAAAATATAGCAGTACACCAAATTTCATGCATTTTGGACAAAATTTACTAAGTCAAATATTGTTCGTTCCACAAGGTCAGTGCATCTGCCAAATCCTGCTTCAGTTCTCCAGAGTTCCGGATTTGGTCACAGTTTAAAGATTTGCCATTTTGAGGACTTTAGAGTCAACATTAGCTAAGGACTATTTCTGGGAAAAATGTCCAAAACTGTCCAAACTAGTCACCTACCAATTTTCAAGCATTTTAAACATCATTTTCTTAGCTAAACTTACCTCGAACAGACTGGTCAGAGAGCTGTCATCCATTTCGACTTCACCTAGCATCATTTTCAAGCCAAGATCTTGCCATGCATGGTTGTTTAAGCTTATGAACGACCATATAGCTCAAGTACAGAAGCAAATACACACATTTATGAGCATGCATGTGAAATTTTGAAGAGTTTTCAAAAGGTTTTAACCCTCACCTTTGCAATCAACCCAAAAAATGCTCAAAACCTTGTTGAAGCTCAAATATCTTCTTCTTCTTGCTTAGCCGAGATTCCAACTAGCTTTTCTCTATTTTTCCCAGCTTAGTGATCAATCTCTTAGCACATTCATGAGGTTAGAACAAGAAGAAAAGAAATGGAAGCTTAAAAACTCACCAAGGCCGAAAATGGTGACTCAAAATGCTTGCATGTGTGTTTCTTGCATCCTAGCTTGCTTGGGTGAGTTTCTTTGCTTGAGGTTTGTCTTGATGCACCATAGGATGATGAAGATGAGCTAAGAGGTGGAGAGAACTCAGCCAAAACCGAAATGGAGAGAGAGAGTGAGAGGGAGAGAGAGAATGTGAGGAAAGTGAGAGAAATGAGAGAAAAATGAGGCTTTTGCAATTTTGAGCATGTGGTCAGCCTTGGGCATACAAATTCTGACTTTTTTGTCTTCAAGATGGAATTTTGAAATGTTAGCATGGGCATAGGTGGTTTGGACGAAAATGGTGTGAGAATTGAGGTGGTTTGAGCAATTTTTTATGCATTTGTGTCATAGTTTGTCTAAGCATGCATAGTTAATTGTATAATTGTTCAAACCTTGTGCAAAAACCATGGTATGGTTGGCCAAAGCATGTGCAAAATCTGAATTTTTGTCATGTTTTGGATGTTATTTAATTGTGTATTGAAAGTGCAAAAAGAATAAAGAATAAGGAATAAAGAATGTCTAGCTTTTTGTGTTATTTTGTCTTCTAGTGAGTTAAATTAGGATTATAATATTGATAGTGGATTTTGTAGGATTGTTTAATAGTCTAGTGCTGCGTGTAAGATGATCTTTTGATTAGCGTGAAAGCACGCTTTCCTAGGTCTAGGGCACGCACTACGAGGTAGGGCACGCACTACGAGATGAACGCACATTTTTCAAGACTAAGGCATATACTTCAAGATAAGTGCACGGATTCTAATGCTAACACACGCAACCCTATATGAATGAACGTAGACAAAAATAAGGCACGTAATTCAATGCAATGCACGTAATTCAAGACATGACTCTTAAACCTTGGTTAAGGCATGCAGTTCAAGGTTAATGCACACGAAACGAAGAGACACATGCAAATCAAGCTCTCGCACGTAAATTAAGGTCATGGCATGTTTATCTAGGTATCGCACGTATATCGAGGATTAAGGCACACAATTCTAGGTTAAGGCACGTATAACGAGACATGCATGAAAACCAAGACAGGGCACGTAATCTTAGGTCGGTCATATAATTTTAGGTCCAAGGTGCGCAAGTCGAGGTAGAACACGTTATTCGGGGTCGGGCCTCACAACTATACCTAAAATGTTAGGTCGAATAGAAGCGTAAGGTATTGAATTATGCATTAGATGACTAACGTTGCTAAAGGTCCTAAGTTGGATATTGGTGATATTAAGAATCATGGTATTAGCTTCGTGCCCCTCGGATTTAGTTGTGATTATGCAAAGTAAGTCATTCTACACACTCATTATTTGGATACTATAGAGGATGTTAGGAAGCATATATCCCTAAGTAATACTGATGAACCTAGTATATAAACCATGGAAATGAGATTAAAGCATCTGGCTGCAAAGTGGAGTCGCATAGGTATGATTAGTAATCCTAAACGGCTAATAGTGAGTATGCATGATGATTCATTGTAAATCCTAGGACCTAAGGTTGATGAGTCTTGATGTTCTTAGCTAGTTGAACATGTAAATGAGGAGAGTAAGATTTCATATAGTTAAGATAAAGATGAATTCGAGTTATGATGACCCAAGAGACTACTGTTAGACAACCGTATTTATGTGCACCGTTTCGCATCTAGAAACTAACTGTTGGTAGACTTTGAATCGTGGTCGATGAATAGAGGGTGGATCTTGTAGTGATAGTTAAATGAGCGGTTGATTACTTTTGAAGTTCTATTAGATTATATTGAAGGATACCTTGTGGTCATAATTCTTTGATACAGCCATGATGTTATTTCGTATAACAAGCTACTTGGATTAGTATGGTAAGTATCTTATGAGCTAGATCATTTCGGTACCCATTTATAGTCAAAGGATTATTGCTGTACAGCTAGTAACCTAGTGGAGCATTGATATCACTTACATGGCTATAGCCCTAACTTAGGAACACTAATGTTGAAGATATATTGGCAGGCATTAAGTGTTCGAAGGAATGACTAGGTCGCTAACTGAGTAGGACCATTGTCTTCTTAAGTATGACGTAACATTGAATTGAGGTGGGTGGAATTTATTTGAGGATGAAACTATTCACCATAGGAGTCTTGGTTAAAATTAAAAGAAATTCGGAAGCCTCGTGGCTTGAAAGATAGAGATTTGAATAAGGAAATAAATTGTGGATTACAAGCTGATGAAATTTACTTGTAAGAATCGAATTAGTGCAACTTGATTAGTTTATCCATGCAATTTCGATGGCAATTTGTTGGTAGTACCTAATAAAACTTAGAGTTTGAGTTTAACGAATCTCAACGGTCTTTCTCCTTGATTATGAGCGTGAAGGTCAACGAAGTTGGGATAGAATGTTAGTGAATAGGAGCTTATAACCGGGAGACTAGTCATTAGAAGATTTGTTAATCTAATGTATCTACGAGATAAGGACTATGATACTATCAATAGATGACGACTTGAGATGGATTAGTTTGTTTTGTAGTTTTTTCCTGAAAATAGGGTCGTATAGTGGAAATGATCTATAGCAAGCATATGTCCGACGTGTTAACAATTTTGAAGCTAATTGATATGATATGTAAATCGGATATTGACCTATCATCTTGAAATTAGTGTATGTCACCATAGGATCGTGGTATTATTGCGATATTCCTTTCGAAGTATGAATGCAAGATTGACACGACCTAAGTCATGATTTTAGAGTTATAGCTATATTGTTTGAATACTAATGCAGATTTGATGACTATGTTTGGAGATTCTAATTTTAGTTAATGAACTTGACCTTAAGATCAAATGGAGAGAATTGAGTCGTTCAAAGAAACGAACTGTAAATATAGGGATCACACTGAAACAAAAGATTGGAGAAATGTAGGAAGTGTATTGGTTGTGGTAAGAAAGATCACAGAACACGGGACGAACCAAAGTAGAAAAAATAACAAAGGTCAGAATCCGTCTAAATGACCTCAATAGGTAATAATGAATTTCGGGACGAAATTCTTTTAAGGGAGGAAGGATGCGAGGCCCAACCCCGAATAATGTGTCATACCTCGATTTGTGTGCCTTAGACCCAGAATTATATGACCGACCTTGGATTACGTGCTCTGTCTTGATTTTCGTGCATGCCTCATCATATATGCCTTGACCTAGAATTATGTGCCCTAATCCTCGACTTACGTGCGATGCCTAGATATACGTGCCCTGACCCCGATTTATATGCAACACCTCGATATTCATGCATTAACCATGAATTGCGTGTCTTAACTGAGATTTAAGTGCCATACCTTGATTTACGTGCATTGCATTGAATTACGTGACTTGCATTGGCTTACGTGCAATATTTAGGATTGCGTGCATTTACTTGGAATCCGTGCATTAGTCTTGAATTATGTGCCTTACCTCGTAGTTCGTGTCTACCTCGTAGTGCGTGCCCTAGAACCTAAGAATTCGTGCCACCACGTTAATCTAGGAAGAATCCTACACAAAGCACTAGACTATAAAATAATCCTACAAATACCACTAACTATTATTTTAATCCTAAGTCAATTCACTAAAAGACAAAAGCACTAAACACTAAACATTCTTTATTCTTTATTCTATTTGCAAAATCCATGCACGTCAAATACTACAATCAACCCACAAGAAATTAAGCTTAACACAAAACAAAAATTCAGATTTTGACATGCCTTGGCCGACCATGTGTAGGCAATTAGATAAGCTTTGCAATTTCAAAATTATTCTAGACAAACTATGACACAAACACAAGACACAATGCATAAAAACTTCCTATGCACCCTACCCCAAGTCCCCTTTCTCGACCAAATCACCCTTACATGCTAACAATTCAAAATAATGCTCAAAAGATGACACAAAAATCAGTTTTTACAAGCTCAAGGCCGACACACACACACAAGCATCATTTCTCTCTCAAACTTTCTCTTTCCTCTCAAACTCTCCCATTTTCTCTCCATTTTTGACTATGGCTGCCCTTTGAGCTCCCAAAACTTCTAACAAACTCTCAAGAACACTCAAGCTCGGCCATAGCAAGCAAACACGCAAGAAAGTCTCACACAAGCTCAAAAGCTCATCATTTTCAGCCATAGGAAAACAAGCTACCTCTCGACCAAAGCAAGGAAAGAAGACCCTTTGTGCATTTTAAAGTGCATTCTAGCATTTTCATCCAACAAGTTGCTAAGTTGAGGGTTAAACTCTTTTAAAAGCTTTCAAAACTCACATGCATGCTCTCATATGGCTATATTTACCTCTGTAGTTATTGTATATGTGTGTATATGAGCCTATCTACTCGTGCATGGCTTGATAATGGCTAGAAACTTGAAGATATTCTATGGCTTGTTTTATAACATGATTACTTGGCTGCCCGTGAAAGTTTAATTGCTCTCAAATTGATATATAAAATGATTATATGTTCTTGCAATGTCTTATGTGCCAATATGTCAAAATGTGATCATATACTTGCTCGGAGGCAACCTACTTTGTTGACCTCCAAATGTGAAATGTTAAATGGCATAAATGTGCATTGCATACAAGGTTGCAACCTTTTATTTTGGCATGGTAGCGTTTCATGCACACCGGGCGGCATCGGGCTTGCCGGTGCTACCGTGACTACCATTGTCCAATTCTCTCTCTCGCTTGGGGGCTAGACATCCTCAGAGAGTTGGGTCGTAGAATTTGGGGAACATCTAGAGTACACCCATTGGAATGATATGTGGATGATGGAAGCCGGCTACAACAATGGTTATTGGAAATAAAATTGAACGATAAGAACTAAGTACTATGCGGGGTAAAGTGCTACACCCAAAAGTGGTGGGAGCTACCTCTTGAGCCCGTATGAGCTACCTCTAGAGCCCTGTACGTATCAAAACATATCTTTTTTACTATGTGTTTAAGTACTCTCTCTTGATTCCTAGAGGACCTCGGGGAGGAAAGACGGGTAAATGTGTTCATTTATATTTATATCTATATTTATGTTATGTACTTACTTATTCTATATGACATGTTTTCAAAAGGGTATTCATAATATTAACCGAAAAAGAGTTTCAAAACGTCATCTCTTGTTCCCCCTCGCTAAGTTCATAAGGACTCACCCTCTTTTATCATCACAGGTGAAGAAGATTTGGAACAAGTACCCGGGGAGAATGTGACTATTGATGATTCCTTGGTGTGATTACGTTCTTTATGTGCCTTGCTTGTCAGTGGCTATTCTGTGAACGTTTTGTTTCCTTTGAAGACTACTTATTTTGTTGATGTAAATGACGTCATTGTAATTTGGGTATAATTTTGACTTGTACTGATTATACCTAGATGAACACTCTATTTGGCCATTTTGCTATCACTATTTTAATTTAGTAACTATCATAGGCAACTGAAGCATTAGGTGAAGGATCAAATAAAATGAATCTATCTAATCTTACGTAGGTATTGACTCATAGGCTAAAGGATAACAGTTACTCGCGAGAAAAGGGATTGACAAATAAATGACAAATAGTTATCTTGTTAGGCTTGTTAATCAAATAAGACTTATGTGTTAGATCAATAGGCATATCGATTGATGATCAATAGAGGTCTTTGTTGAAATTGAATCAATGATTGAAAGTTTTTGAGGTGTTTTAGAAAATAGGTCAAACCAAAGGTCTTAAATATAGCCGTCATGACCCGATCAACTTTCCCACGAAGGGGCGCACGAGTCACAACTACCAGGATATTGTCCTCTTTGAGCAAGGCCACGAGGGCACCAATACTCTCACGGTTTTGTTTCTGATGCGTCTCCACGTCAAAAGGCCTCCTGGCTGTTACAAGGAGTCGCCCCCTTATAACCAGCTCTCTCACTTCCTAGACAGTCGATGTGGGATATTTCACCCGCCCCCCCATAGGGACCCAGCGTCCTCGCTGGCCAACGACCGTAGGCTCTGATACCATTTGTCATCTGCAAACTGATGGCCAGTCTGAGAGAACCATCAGGATCTTGGAGGACATGCTTCGACCATGTGTGCTAGACTTTGGGAAGAATTGGGAGAAGTTTTTGCCTTTAGCGGAGTTCGCCTACAACAATAGTTATCAATCTACTATAGGTATGACTCCCTACGAGGCATTGTATGGTCGTAAATGCAGATCCCCATTATATTGGGAAGAGGTTGGAGAGATGAGAACAGTTGATCCAACTGTGTTACATGAGATGATTAAGATGGTAGATAATGTTCACCTTATTCGCCAGCGTATGCTTACAGCTCAGAGTCGTCAAAAGAGTTATGCAGATAAGCACCGTCGGGATCTTGAGTTTGATTTGGGAGATTGGGTGTTTCTTAAGATTTCTCCACGGAAGGGATTGATTCAGCACGGTAAGAGCGGGAAGCTTAGTCCCAGGTATGTGGGTCCGTATGAGATCACCGAAAAGGTAGGTCCTTTGGCTTATCGGTTAGCTTTGCCTCCGAGCTTGTTGAGACTGTACGATGTGTTCCACGTGTCTATGTTGAAGAAGTACCATCCAGACCCTTCACATGTACTTGAACCAGAGCCTTTGCAAATTGAAGAGAAGTTGTCCTATGAAGAGAAACCGATTCAAATTATGGATCGGAAAGTCCAGGAGCTTCGCAGAAAGAGTATTCCGTTAGTAAAGGTTCTGTGGAATCATCATGGGTTTGAGGAAGCGACTTGGGAAAGAGAGGACCAAGTTCGGGATCAGTATCCGGAGTTGTTTGTTGACCAGGTAAGAATTGCGTGGGCGCAATTGTTTTAAGGGGGAGAGGGTGTAATACCCGAGCCCGGAATGTGAAAATGCCTTGTTTATTATTTTGAAAATTATATTTCCTTAAATTCTTTGTGAATTAATTGTTACTTTCTCGCTGTCGCAACGTGCATTGCATTTAGGGAGCGATAGCTAGAGAACGGTTTCTAGTCCTCAGTAAATATTGAAACTAGTATTTAGATGACTTAAATTTTATATTTTAATTGTTGCTAGCTGAAAATTTAATTGGTGTTAGTTATTGAGCTTAAAAATGCACAAAAATAGGGCCTTTGACCAAGTTTTAAGTTGTTTGACCTAGACCTTTGGCCCTTTGACCACTTAGCACTTAAATAAGCTTATAACTTAGCAAAAAAAAAAAAAAAAACAGCAGCTGAAATAGAGAGAGAGGGCCGTGAGTTCCAAGAGAGAAAAAAAAAAGATTTCAACCTTTCAATCATTCAATCTTCGCGTGGGCTCGTGCAGGGTGGTTTTCGAGGTGACTAGCGTTGTTTTCCTAGCGACTAGGAGTGCCTAAGGTGAGGGAAGCATGTTATTTGCGCATTTAAACGATATGTATGTTAACTTTGCAATTTTTTAGATTTTATCCGTAGATTGTTGTTTAAAGCATTTTGATGCTTCTAGAATGTTCGTTGGCTATTGTAGAATGTGTATTTATAGCTTTTTAACATTTTCTACGATTAAATGTTGTGATTGCAAATTAAATTGTCAATTGAATAGTGTTTTATGAATAGTAAAACCTTGAAACGTTGAAGTTGCGCTGTTATGCTTTTCGTTGATGTAGAAATGTGCTAGGTATGCTAGAATGCCTAATTGCATGGTTTTTTTGGGGTGCATAGTGGAAAAAACGAGAATTATGCCTTTGGGAAAGTCAGGGTCGTTTAGGTCAACTTTAGCATTTTCTCGTTTTGCGTGTTGGCATTATATCGGGAGGCCATGGAAGCACTTTTGGTGTGATTAAGGCATTGGTTGGGTGTTTGGTTGATATAGTTGTAGTTCAAACGAGAAAGGGGGAAATCGGGGCTTTGTGCGAGTTCTAGGGTAAAGTAAGGTTTCGGGGTCTTTAGACGTGCCTTATGGTGACCTAGGAGGTTTGGTGAAGTCGGTTTCCAAAACTCGTGGCTCGTTTGGAAATGGTAGGGTTTTGATAGTTGGGGCCGGTTTGTGTTTTTGTGTGTTTTCTTGACTTTATGCCTATAGAATGCTTAGGGTTTCTTGAAATACTTGTTTGAATTGATTTGGATTGAAATGCCTACCAATTGCTGCTATTGCGTGCGAGAGTAACCTACTTTGTTATTCTCCCACGTGTGGCTTTATCACTCGTTTATCGCTTTGTATCGAGTCTTGCATTGCATAGTGTCTCGCGCATGAGTGATGGGCCTCTCTGGGTAGCCTTGGGTTTCCAGTGTTGGTTGCTCTAGCTCCGCTGCTATTCCCTTTCTCGCTTGGGTTGCCTCCCAGGGAGATTTGGGTCGTAGGTTGACGGATACTTCCGGGGTATTCCAAACTGGTGTTATAAGGTGGTTTGGGCCGGCGCGTCGTCATCGAATTTGTGTATGAAAGTTGCTCGTGAAAAGATTACCGTATCCTTTGAATGAATGTTATAGTCTTTAATGCTTGCCTTATTATAATATTGACTTGTTTGTATCTTTAAAGGTTAATTGTATGCATTGCTTGGCTAATTGCATTGCATACTCCTCTCATCTCCGTCCTTGAGACCAATTGCCCTCGCTGAGCAATAGTTTTTGCTCATTCCTCTCTATACTATATTTTTACAGGAGTAGTTGAAGCAGACCCTCTTGAGGTAATTGAGGAGGAGGAACAGGTGGAGGTGTTCCCGTGATTGCACTTCTTTGCTTTGCTGGTGGTTGGTTGCCAGATTTTGTGCGAGCCTTGCTTGATATGTATATTGCTTGGATGTCGCTTAATTTTGAGGCTTGTAGCCTTGTATGTATTTTCTGGTTTGAGGCCTCTATGGTCTTATGTTGTATAAGTTGGAAGAATGTAAAGTTGTAACTTATACTCTTGTGACTAGTAAGAAAATGCACGCTAATGGAATTTATTAGTGGCATAAATACTTGTGTAGTATGCATATCATTTTTGGTTTGGAAAGTTGGATAATAAGAAATGTATGTTTTGTAAACAAAGTTGGCTTGTTTTGATTATTATATGGTTTTCGCAAGTATTATATTGATTTTAAGATTTTCGGATCGTCCGCGGTAAAAAGGAGACTCCGTCCGTGTGTCGGGTCCGGGCTTGGCCTTTTGTAGGGTCGGGTCGGGGCGTGACAATAGCCGTCATGCTGCCGATTTTCCGAAAAAACTTTTGGAGTTCTAGGCCAACGTTAAGATTTAAATCATAACAAAAGGCTAAGATTGTGAAATAGTATAAATGAATTAGGTCATACCCTAGTCTAGCCTCCTTAGGTCGGGTTGGGGCGTGACACCTATATTAGAATGGTATCAGAGCTTAGTTTACTAACTAGGCATTAGTCGGGTTCAACCCTCGGACCATGGGTAGAAGCCATAAGGTAATTATGATGTTTTGTTTATATGTGTTAATGTGTGCTAATGTGCTTTAATTGATTGAGCATTGAATATCATGTGCCTTTGTGGACTGTATGTATTATGTGTCATGCACACCAACAGATTAGTGCCCTTAATAATGCATGCATGCTTTTATACACCTTCCTTGATAGATGTGCATGTTATATAAACATGAATGATTGTTTATACACATAGATAGTTAGGATTAGGACTTTTAGGGAAGTGAATTTATGCAGGAAGAACGAAAAGGGGCTCGGTTAGAGATTTCTCGCATCTTCACAGGTACTCGATGGATCGTATATATTATTAGATATGAAATTATAAAATATGTAGCACATGTATAATTGTTGAGGTAAAGTTATCTCCTTATCGTTGGAAAGCGCATACTTGTAATTAAGTTATCAATTTTATAATTATGAAGTTCTTGATTCCGTTAAACTGTTCTTCTAATTGTGGTTCAAGTAAAAAGGCTAATGACATACAACTTTCCTGAAGATATAAGAGGATACTATTGGACATGTGGAGTATAATTAATATATTCATATGCTTATAATAGAAGTTTGACTTAGGAGTTGCTTTTGAATCCTATTCTTATATCTTAAATTGGTGTAATAGACTATTTATATGACTGAATCCTTACTTGATTGGAATTAAGCATTGATGATTCTTTAGTATAACAAGATATAGGGATGTTGGAATCGAGGAATCCACGTAGCTAGAACTTGTGTTCGGAAGACTACACCTAAAATGTTAGGTCGAATAGAAGCGTAAGGTATTGAATTATGCATTAGATGACTAACGTTGCTAAAGGTCCTAAGTTGGATATTGGTGATATTAAGAATCATGGTATTAGCTTGGTGCCTCTTGGATTTAGTTGTGATTATTCAAAGTAAGTCATTCTACACACTCGTTATTTGGATACTATAGAGGATGTTAGAAAGCATATATCCCTAAGTAATACCGATGAACCTAGTATATAAACCGTGGAAATGATATTAAAGCATCTGGCTGCAAAGTGGAGTCGCCTAGGTATGATTAGTAATCCTAAATAGCTAATAGTGAGTATGCATGATGATTCATGGTAAACCCTAGGACCTAAGGTCAATGAGTCATGATGTTCTTAGCTAGTTGAACATGTAAATGAGGAGAGTAAGATTTCATATAGTTAAGATAGAGAGGAATTCGAGTTATGATGACCCAAGAGACTGCTGTTAGACAACCGTATTTATGTGCACCGTTTCACGTCTAGAAACTAGAGGTTATTAGACTTCGAATCGTGGTCGATGAATAGAGGGTGGATCTTGTAGTGATAGATAAATGACCGGTTGATTACTTTTGAAGTTCTATTAGATTATATTGAAGGATACCTTGTGGTCATAACTCTTTGATACAGCTTTGAAGTTATTTCGTGTAACAAGCTACTTGGATTAGTATGGTAAGTATCTTATGAGCTAGCTCATTTCGATACCCATTTAAAGTCATAGGATTGTTGTTGTATGGCTGGTAACCTAGTGGAGTATTGATATCACTTACATGGCTATAGCCCTAACTTAGGAACACTAATGTTGGAGATATATTGGCAGGCATTAAGTGTTCAAAGGAATGACTAGGTCGCTAAGTGAGTAGGACCATTGTCTTCTTAAGTATGACGTAACCTTGAATTGAGGTGGGTGGAATTTATTTGAGGATAAAACTATTCTCCATAGGAGTCTTGGTTAAAATTAAAAGAAATTCTGAAGCCTCATGGCTTGAAAGATAGAGATTTGAATAAGGAAATAAATTGTGGATTACAAGCTGATGAAATTTACTTGTAAGAATCGAACTAGTGCAACATGATTAGTTTACCCATGCAATTTCGATGGCAATTTGTTGGTGGTACCTAATAAACCTTAGAGTTTGAGTTTAACGAATCTCAACGGTCTTTCTCCTTGATTACGAGCGTGAAGGTTAACGAAGTTGGGAAAGAATGTTAGTGAATAGGACCCTATAACCGGGAGACTAGTCATTAGAAGATTTGTTAATCTAATGTACCTACGAGATAAGGACTATGATACTATCAATAGATGACGACTTGAGACATATTAGTTTGTTTGGTGAGTTCTTCTTGAAAATAGGGTCGTATTGTGGAAATGATCTATAACATGCGTATGTCCTACGTGTTAACAATTTTGAAGCTAGTTGATATGATATGTAAAACGGATATAGACCTATCATCTTCAAATTAGTGTATGTCACCAAAGGATCGTGGTAGTATTGTGATATTCCTTTAGAAGTATGAATGCAATATTGACACGACATAAGTCATGATTTTGGAGTTATAGCTATATTGTTAGAATACCAATGCAGATTTGATGACTATGTTTGGAGAATGTAACCTTAGTTAATTAACTTGACCTTAAGATCAAATGGAGAGTATAGAGTCGTATAAAGAAAGGAACTGTAAATGTAGCGGTCACATCGAAATAAAAGATTGGAGAAACGTAGGAAATGAATTGGTTGTGGTAAGAGAGATCACATAACACAGGACGAACCAGAGTGGGAAAAATAACAAAGGTCAGAATCCGTCTAAATAACCGCAACAGGTAAGAATGAATTTCAGGCCAAAATTCTTTTAAGGAGGGGAGAATGTGAGGCCCGACCCTGAATAACATGTATTATCTCGATTTGCGTACTTTAGACCCAGAATTATATGACTGACCTTGGATTACATGCCCTGTCTTGGTTTTCGTGCATGCCTCGTCATATGTGCCTTGACCTAGAATTGTGTGCCCTAATCCACAACTTACGTGCGATGCCTAGATATTCGTGCACTAACCTTGAATTGTGTGTCTTAACCTAGATTTAAGTGTCATACCTTGATTTATGTGCATTGCATTGAATTACGTGCCTTGCATTTATTTACGTGCATTATTTAGGGTTGCGTGCATTTACTTGGAATCCGTGCATTAGTCTTGAATTATGTGCCTTACCTCGTACTTCGTGTCTACCTCGTAGTGCGTGCTCTATAACCTAGGAATCGATGCCACCACTTAATTTAGGAAGAATCTTACACAAAGCACTAGACTATAAAATTATCCTACAAATACCACTAACTATTATTTTAATCCTAATTCAATTCACTAAAAGATAAAAGCACTAAACACTAAACAATCTTTATTCTTTATTCGATTTGCAAAATCCATGCACCTCAAATAATACAATCAACCCACAATAAATTAAGCTTAACACAACACAAAAATTCAGATTTTGACATGCCTCGGCCGACCATGTGTAGGCAATTAGATAAGCTTTGCAATTTCAAAATTATTCTAGAGAAACTATGACACAAACACAAGACACAATGCATAAAAAATTCCTATGCACCCTACCCCAAGTCCCCTTTCTCGACCAAATCACCCTAGCATGCTAACAATTCAAAATAATGCTCAAAAGATGACACAAAAATCAGTTTTTACAACCTCAAGGCCGACACACATACACACACAAGCATCATTTCTCCCTCAAACTATCTCTTTCCTCTCAAAATCTCCGATTCTCTCTCCATTTTTGACCATGGCTACCCTTTGAACTCCCAAGACTTCTAACAAGCTCTCAAGAACACTCAAGCTCAGCGATAGCAAGCCCTAGCAAGCAAACACGCAAGAAAGTCTCACACAAGCTCAAAAGCTCATCATTTTCAACCATAGGAAAACAATCTACCTCTCGGCCAAAGCAAGGAAATAAGACCCTTTGTGCATTTTCAAGTGCATTCTAGCATTTTCATCTAACAAGTTGCTAAGGCGAGGGTTAAACTCTTTTAAAAGCTTTCAAAACTCACATGCATGCTCTCATATGGCTATATTTACCTATGTAGTTATTGTATATGTGTGTATATAAGCCTATCTACGCATGCATGGCTTGATAATGGCTAGAAACTTGAAGATATTCTATGGCTTGTTTTATAACATGATTACTTGGCTGCCCGTGAAAGTTTAATTGCTCTCAAATTGATATATAAAATGATTATATGTTCTTGCAATGCCTTATGTGCCAATATGTCAAAATGTGATCATATACTTGCTCGGAGGCAACCTACTTTGTTGACCTTCAACTGTGAAATGTTAAATGGCATAAATGTGAATTGCATACAAGGTTGCAACCTTTCATTTTGGCATGGTAGCGTTTCACACACGCCGGACGGCATTGGGCTTGCCGGTGCTACCGTGACTACCATGGTCCAATTCCCTCTCTCGCTTGGGGGCTAGACTTCCTTGGAGAGTTGGGTCATAGAATTTGGGGTACATCCGGAGTACACCCATTGGAGTGATAAGTGGATGACGGATACTAGTTACAACAATGGTTATTGGAAATAAACTTGAATGACAGGAACTAAGTGCTATGTGGGGCAAAGTGCTACACCCAAAAGTGGTGGGAGCTACCTCTTGAGCCCGTAAGAGCCACCGCTAGAGCCTTGTACGTATCAAAATGTATCCTTTCACTATGTGTTTAAGTACTCTCGCTTGGTTCCTAGAGGACCTCGGGGAAGAAAGACGGGTAAATGTGTTCATTTATATTTATATTTATGTTATGTACTTACTTATTCTATATGACATGTTTTCAAAAGGGTTTTCATAAGATTAACCGAAAAAGAGTTTTAAAACGTTATCTCTCGTTTCCCCTCGCTGAGTTCATAAGGACTCACCCTCTTTTATCATCACAGGTGAAAAAGATTTGGAACAGGTACCTGAGGAAAATGTGCCTGTTCATATTTCATTGGAGGGATTACGTGCTTTATGTGCCTTGCTTGTCAGTGGATGTTCTGTGAACGTTGTGTCTGCTTTGAAGACTACTTATTTTGTTAATGTAAATGACCCCATTGTAATTTGTGTCTAATTTTGACTTGTACTGATTATAGCTAGACGAACACTCTATTTGGTCATTTTGCTATCACTATTTTAATTTAGTAACTATCATAGGCAACTGAAGCATTAGGTGAAGGATCAAATAAAATGAATCTATCTAATCTTACCCAGGTACTTACTCATAGGCTAAAGGATAACAGGTACTCGCGTAAAAGGGATTGACAAATAAACGGAACATAGTTATCATGTTAGGCTTGTTAATCAAATGAGACTTCTGAGTTAGATCAATAGGCATATCGGTTGATAATAAATAGGGGTCTTAGTGGAAATCGAATCAATGATTGAAAGTTTTTTAGGCGTTTTAGAAAATAAGTCAAACCAAAGGTCTTAAATATAACCGTCTTGCTGCCGGTCTTTCGAAAAAACTTTTGGAGTTCTAGGCCAACGTTAAGCATTAAATCATAACAAAAGGCTAAGACTATGAAATAGTATCAATGAATTAGGTCATACCCTAGTCTAGCCTCCTTAGTTCGGGTTGGGGCGTGACACCAATTTTAGAATGGTATCAGAGCTTAGTTTATTAACTAGGCATTAGTCGGGTTCAACTCTCGGACCATGGGTAGAATCCCTAAGGTAATTATGATGTCTTGTTTATATGTGTTAATGTGTGCTAATCTGCTTTAATTGCATGAGCATTGAATATCATGTGCCTTTGTGGACTGTATGTATTATGTGTCAGGCACACAAACACGTTAGTGCCCTCAATAATGCATGCATGCTTTTATACACCTTCCTTGATAGATGTGTATGTTATATAACCGTGAATGATTGTTTATACACATAGATAGTTAGGATTAGGACTTTCAGGGAAGTGAATTTATGCAGAAAGAACGAAAAGGGGCTCGGTTAGAGATTTCTCGCATCTTCACAAGTACTCGATGGATCGTATGTATTATTGGATATGCATATATAAAATGCGTAGCATATGTATAATTGTTGAGGTAAAGTTATCTCCTTATCGTTGGAATGACCATACCTGTAATTAAGTTATCAATTTTATAGCTATGATGTTCTTGATTCCGTTAAACTGTTCTTCTAATTGTGGTTCAAGTAAAAAGGCTAATGACATACAACTTTCCTTAAGATATAAGAGGATACTATTGGACATGTGGAGTATAATATATATATTCATATGTTTATAATGGAAGTTTGACTTAGGAGTTGCTTTTGAATCCTATTCTTATATCTTAAATTCGTGTAGTAGACTATTTATATGATTGAATCCTTACTTGATTGGAATTAAACATTGATGATTCTTTAGTATAACAAGATATACGGATGTTGGAATCGAGGAATCCACGTAGCTAAACCTTGTGTTCGGAAGACTACACCTAAAATGTTAGGTCGAATAGAAGCGTAAGGTATTGAATTATGTATTAGATGACTAACGTTGCTAAAGGTCCTAAGTTGGATATTGGTGATATTAAGAATCATGGTATTAGCTTGGTGCCCCTCAGATTTAGTTGTGATTATGCAAAGTAAGTCATTCTACAAACTCGTTATTTGGATACTATAGAGGATGTTAGGAAGCATATATCCCTAAGTAATACTGATGAACCTAGTATATAAACCATGGAAATGAGATTAAAGCATCTGGCTCCAAAGTAGAGTCACCTAGGTATGATTAGTAATCCTAAATAGCTAATAGTGAGTATGCATGTTGATTCAAGGTAAACCCTAGGACCTAAGGTCGATGAGTCTTGATGTTCTTAGCTAGTTGAACATGTAAATGAGGAGAGTAAGATTTCATATAGTTAAGATAGAGATGAATTCGAGTTATGATAACCCAAGAGATTGCTGTTAGACAACCGTATTTATGTGCACCAATTCACGTCTAAAAGTAGCGGTTGGTAGATTTCGAATCGTGGTCGATGAATAGAGGGTGGATCTTGTAGTGATAGTTAAATGAGTGGTTGATTACTTTTGAAGTTCTATTAGATTATATTGAAGGACACCTTGTGGTCATAATTCTTTGATACAACCTTGAAGTTATTTCGTGTAACAAGCTACTTGGATTAGTATGGTAAGTATCTTATGAGCTAGATCATTTCGGTACCGATTCATAGTCATAGGATTGTTGTTGTTCGGCTGGTAACCTAGTGGAGTATTGATATCACTTACATGGCTATAGCCCTAACTTAGTAACACTAATGTTGAAGATATATTGGTAGGTATTAAGTGTTCGAAGGAATGACTAGGTCGCTAAGTGAGTAGGACCATTGTCTTCTTAAGTATGACGTAACCTTGACTTGAGGTGGGTGGAATTTATTTGAGGATGAAACTATTCGCCATAGGAGTCTTGGTTAAACTTTAAAGAAATTCTGAAGCCTCGTGACTTCAAAGATAGATTTGAATAAAGAAATAAATTGTGGATTACAAGCTGATGAAATTTACTTGTAAGAATCGAACTAGTGCAACATGATTAGTTTACCCATGCAATTTCGATGGAAATTTGTTGGTGGTACCTAATAAACCTTAGAGTTTGAGTTTAACGAATCTCAACGGTCTTTCTCCTTGATTAGGAGGGTGAAGGTTAACGAAGTTGGGAAAGAATGTTAGTGAATAGGGGCCTGTAACCGGGAGACTAGTCATTAGAAGATTTGTTAATCTAATGTACCTACGAGATAGGGACTATGATACTATCAGTAGATGACAACTTGAGATGGATTAGTTTGTTTGGTGAGTTCTTCCTAAAAATAGGGTCGTATTGTGGAAATGATCTATAACATGCGTATGTCCTACGTGTTAACAATTTTGAAGCTAGTTGATATGATATGTAAATTGGATATAGACCTATCATCTTGAAATTAGTGTATGTCACCAAAGGATCGTGGTAGTATTGTGATATTCCTTTAGAAGTATGAATGCAAGATTGACACGACATAAGTCATGATTTTGGAGTTTTAGCAATATTGTTAGAAAACCAATGCAGATTTAATGACTATGTTTGGAGATTCTAACCTTCGTTAATGAACTTGACCTTAAGATCAAATGGAGATAATAGAGTTGTTCAAAGAAACGAACTGTAAATGTAGGGGTCATACTGAAATAAAAGATTGGAGAAATGTAGGAAGTGAAATGGTTGTAGTAAGAGTGATCACAGAACACGGGACGAACCAGAGTTGGAAAAATAACAAAGGTCAGAATCCGTCTAAATGACCTCAATATGTAAGAATGACTTTCGTAATAAAATTCTTTTAAGGAGGGGAGGATGTGAGGCCCGACTCCAAATAACATGTCATACCTCGATTTGCGTGCCTTAAACCCATAATTATATGACTAACCTTGGATTACATGCCCTGTCTTGGTTTTTGTGCATGCCTCGTCATACGTGCCTTAACCTAGAATTATGTGTCCTAATCCTCGACATACGTGCGATGCCTAGATATACGTGCCCTAACCCTGATTTACGAGCAACACCTTGATATTCGTGCACTAACCATGAATTGTGTGTCTTAACCTAGATTTAAGTGTCATACCTTGATTTATGTGCATTGCATTGAATTACGTGCCTTGCATTTATTTACGTGCATTATTTAGGGTTGCGTGCATTTACTTGGAATCCGTGCATTAGTCTTGAATTATGTGTCTTACCTCGTACTTCGTGTCTACCTCGTAGTGCGTGCCTTAGAACCTAGGAATCTTTGCCACTACGTTAATCTAGGAAGAATCCTACACAAAGCACTAGACTATAAAATAATCCTACAAACACCATTAACTATTATTTTAATCCTAAGTCAATTCACTAAAAGACAAAAGCACTAAACACTAAACATTCTTTATTCTTTATTCTATTTGCAAAATCCATGCACCTCAAATACTACAATCAACCCACAATAAATTAAGCTTAACACAAAACAAAAATTCAGATTTTGACATGCCTTGGCCGACCATGTGTAGGCAATTAGATAAGCTTTGCTATTTCAAATTATTCTAGAGAAACTATGACACAAACACAAGACACAATGCATAAAAAACTCCTATGCACCCTACCCCAAGTCCCCTTTCTCGACCAAATCACCCTAGCATGCTAACAATTCAAAATAATGCTCAAAAGATGACACAAAAATCAGTTTTTACAAGCTTAAGGCCGACACACACACACACAAGCATCATTTCTCTCTCAAACTTTCTCTTTCCTCTCAAACTCTCCCATTCTCTCTTTATTTTCGACCATGGCTGCCCTTTGAGCTCCCAAGACTTCTAACAAGCTCTCAAGAACACTCAAGCTCGGCCATAGCAAGCAAACACGCAAGAAAGTCTCACACAAGCTCAAAAGCTCATCATTTTCAACCATAGGAAAACAAGCTACCTCTCGGCCAAAGTAAGGAAAGAAAACCCTTTGTGCATTTTCAAGTGCATTCTAGCTTTTTCATCTAACAAGTTGTTAAGGTGAGGGTTAAACTCTTTTAAAAGCTTTCAAAACTCACATGCATGCTATCATATGGCTATATTTACCTCTGTAGTTATTGTATATGTGGGTATATGAGCCTATCTACTCATGCATTGCTTGATAATGGCTAGAAACTTGAAGATATTCTATGGCTTGTTTTATAACATGATTACTTGGCTGCCCGTGAAAGTTTAATTGCTCTCAAATTGATATATAAAATGATTATATGTTCTTACAATGTCTTATGTGCCATTATGTCAAAATGTGATCATATACTTGCTCGGAGGCAACCTACTTTGTTGACCTCCAAATGTGAAATGTTAAATGGCATAAATGTGCATTGCATACAAGGTTGCAACCTTTCATTTTGGCATCGTAGCGTTTCACGGACGCCGGGCGACATCGGGCTTGTCGTTGCTATCGTGATGACCATGGTCCAATTCCCTCTCTCGCTTGGGGGCTAGACTTCCTCGGAGAGTTGGGTCGTAGGATTTGGGGTACATCCGAAGTTCACCCATTGGAGTGATAAGTGGATGATGGATGCCGGCTACAACAATGGTTATTGGAAATAAACTTGAATGACAAGAACTAAGTACTATGTGGGGCAAAGTACTACACCCAAAAGTGGTGGGAGCTACCTCTTGAGCCCGTAGGAGCCACCTTTAGTGGCCTGTACGTATCAAAACGTATCCTTTTTACTATGTTATTAAGTACTCTTTCTTGGTTCCTAGAGAACCTCAAGGAGGAAAGGCGGGTAAATATGTTCATTTATATTTATATTCATGTTATTTACTTACTTATTCTATATGACATGTTTTCAAAAGGGTTTTCATAAGATTAACCAGAAAAGAGTTTCAAAACGTTATCTCTCGTTCCTCCTCGCTGAGTTCATAAGGAATCACGCTCTTTTATCATCACAGGTGAAGAAGATTTGGAACAGGTATTCGAGGAGAATGCGTCTATTGATGATTCCTTAGAGTGATTACGTGTTTTATGTGCCTTGCTTGTCAGTGGCTGTTCTGTGAACGTTGTATTTACTTTGAAGACTACTTATTTTGTTGATGTAAATGACCCTGTTGAAATGTGGGTCAAATTTTGACTTGTACTAATTATAGCTAGACGAACACTCTATTTGGTCATTTTGTTATCACTATTTTAATTTAGTAACTATCATAGGCAACTGAAGTATTAGGTGAAGGATCAAATAAAATGAATCTATCTAATCTTACCCAAGTACTTACTCATAGGCTAAAGGATAACAGGTACTCGTGTAAAATGGATTGACAAATAAATGGAACATAGTTATCTTGTTAGGCTTGTTAATCAAATGAGATTTCCGAGTTAGATCAATAGGCATATCGGTTGATGATAAATAGGGGCCTTAGTTGAAATCGAATCAATAATTGAAAGTTTTTGAGGCATTTTAGAAAATAGGTCAAACCAAGGGTCTTAAATATAGCCATCATGTTGCTGGTTTTTTGGAAAAACTTTTGGAGTTCTAGGCCAAAGTTAAGCATTAAATCATAACAAAGGGCGAAGACTGTGAAATAGTATAAATGAATTAGGTCATACCATAGTCTAGCCTCCTTAGGTCAGGTTGGGGCGTGACACAAAGCCCTTATGTGTCTTCCTTTACGAGGCTTATGAAGAACAATTCGGGATGAAGAAACTGTGCAAAAAGAATAAAAGTTGTCCAAAACTGATGAAAACATTAAATTTTAAGGTCCAAAAATTTGTACAGTCGAGCAAGATTGATGCCCTCATCGTAGAGCTCTCGGAGAGCGTTCCAACAGTATGATTTGCGCCGCATAACTCCTTACGGATCAAAAGCTATGGGTACCGGAGCGACGGAGAACTGGTCACAGTCCCCACGCCTTCGGTTTGCGGGCCCAGCCTCTACGCGAAGCAAAGTTGTCTTGCCCAAGATGCCGTGGGACTCGATAATAGAAATGTGACGTTTAAAGCATCTTGGCAAGCCTGAACAGGGCACAAACACAAAACAAAAAAGGGGGTACAACACGTGGACTTCCCTGGGGGTCACCCATCCTAGTACTACTCTCGTATAAGCACGCTTCACTTTGGAGTTCTAATGGGATCCGGTGTATTAGTGCTGATATGATTGCACCCGTCATGTTGGGGGCCCAAATCCCTTATGTGTTCTTCTTTAAGCAGCTCACGATGAACTATCCGGGATGAAGAAACAGCGTAAAAATAAGAAAAGTGGCCGAAAAGTAATGAAAACGTTTGATTTTGGGCTCCAAAAAAAGGCGCAGCCAGCAGGCTTGTAGCCCTCATCGAAGAGCTCTATGAGAGCTTTCCAACGTTATGCTGTGCATCATATACTCCTTACTTATCAAAAGTTATGGGCACCGGAGCGATGGAGACCTGGTCACAGGTCGCACACCCCGGTTTGCGGGCCCAGCCTCTATACAAAGCGAAGTTGTCTTGCCCAAGATGCCGTAGGACTCGCTAATTGGATTGTTTTTAATAAAGCATCTTGGCAAGCCTGAACGGGGCAAAAAAAGAAAAAGAAAAGGGGGGTGCAACATGAGGACTTCCAAGAGGGTAACCAATCCTAGTACTACTCTTGCCCAAGCACGCTTAACTTTGGAGTTTTGATAGGATTCGGTGCATTAGTGCTGATATGATAGGACCCGTCATGTTGAAAGTGCAAAGCCCTTATGTGTCATCCTAAACGCGGCTCGCGACGACCAATCAGGGATGAAGAAACAGCGCCAAAAGAAGAAAAGGGGCCCAGAAGTGATTAAAACGTTCAATTTTAGTGTCCAAAAATAGGCGCAGTCGAATAGGCTTGTTGCCCCAATCGTAGTGCTCTCGGAGAGCTTTTCAACGGTATGCTGTGCGCCGTATAACTCCTTACGGATCAAAAGTTATGGGGCATCAAAGCGACGGAGAACTGGTCACAGTCCTCACGCCCTCGATTTGTTAGCCCAACCTCTACGCGAATCGAAGTTTTCTGGTCCAAGATGCCGTGGGACTCAATAATAGAAATGTGACGGATAAAGCATCTTGGCAAGCCTGAACAGGAAAAAAAAACAAAACGTAAATAGGGGTGCAACACGAGGACTTACCACAGGGTCACCCATCCTAGTACTACTCTTGCTCAAGCACACTTAACTTCAGAGTTCTGATGGGATCCGGGGCATTAGTGCTGGTATGATCATACCCGTCATGTTGAAGGCACAAAACCCTTATGTGTCGTCTTTTACACAGCTCACGACGAACGATCCGGGATAAAGAACTGGCGCAAAAAGAAGAATAGTGGCCCGAAACTGATAAATACGTTCGATTTTGGGGTTCGAAAATAGGCACAGCCCAGCAGGCTTGCTATCCCCGTCATAGAGCTCTCGAAAGTGCATTCCAACGGTATACTGTATGCCGCATAACTCTTTACGGATCAAAAGTTATGGGAACCAGGGCGACAAATACCTGGTCAAAGGACCCACGCACTCAGTTTGCAGGCCCAGCCTCTATACGAAATGAAGTTGTCTTGCCAAAGATGCCGTGGGACTCAATAATAGAAATGTGACGGATAAAGTATCCTGGCAAGCCTGAACGGGGCAAAAAAACAAAATGTAAAAGGGGGTGCAACACGACTTCCCAAGGGGTCACCTATCCTAGAACTATTCTCATCCAAGCACGCTTAATTTTGGAGTTCTGATAGGATCCGGTACATTAGTGCTGTTATGATCGCACCCGTCATGTTGAGGGCACAAAACCCTAATGTTTCGTCCTTTACACGGCTCATGACGAACGATTCGGGACGATGAACCACCGCAAAAAGAAGAAAAGTGGCTCGAAACTGATAAAAACGCTCAATTTTGGGGTCCAAAAACAGGCGCAGTCGAGCAGGCTTGCTGCTCCCGTCGTAGAGCTCTCGATAGAGCATTCCAATGGTATGTTGTGCGCCGTATAACTCCTTACGAATCAAAAGTTATGGGCACCGGAGCGACAGAGACCTTATCACAGGCCCTACGCCCTCGGTTTGCCACCCTAGCCTCAACGCAAAATAAAGTTTTCTTGCCCAAGATGCCGTGGGATTCGATAATAGAAATATGACGGATAAAGCATCTTGGCAAGCCTGAACAGGGGAAAAAAAACAAAACAAAAAAGGGGTACAACACGCAGACTTCCCATGGGGTCACCCATCCTAATACTACTCTTGCCCAAGCACGCTTTACTTCATAGTTTTGATGGGATCCGGTGCATTAGAGCTGATATGATCGCATTTGTCATGTTGAGGGTGCAAAGCCCTAATGTGTCGTCCTTTACGTGGCTCACGACGAACGATCCGGGATGAAGAGACAGCGCAAAAAGAAGAAAAGTGGCTAAAACTGAAGAAAATGTTTCATTTTATTCTCCAAAAACAAGTGCTGCCAAGCAGGCTTGCTACCCCCATCGTAGAGCTCTTGGAGAGCGTTCTAACGGTATGATGTGCGCCGCATAACTCCTTACGGATCAAAAGTTATGGGCACCTGAGCATCGGAGAGCTAGTCACAGTCCCCACGCCCTCAGTTTACGGGCCCAACCTCTACGCGAAGCAAAGTTGTCTTGCTCAAGATGGCGTGGGACTCAATAATAGAAATGTGATGGTTAAAGAATCTTGGCAAGCCTGAACGTGGCACAAAAGTAAAATGAAAAAGTGGGTGTAACACGAGGACTTCCCAGGGGGTCACCCATCCTTGTACTACTCTCGCCCAAGCATACTTCACTTTAGAGTTCTAATGGGATCCAGTGTATTAGTGCTGATATGATCGCACCCATCATGTTGAAGGCGCGAAGCCCTTATGTGTTCTCCTTTACGCGGCTCACGACGAGCGATCTAGGATGAAGAAACAACACAAAAATAAGAAAAGTGGCCTAAAAGTGATGAAAACGTTTGATTTTGGGCTCCGAAAATTGGTGCAGCCAAGCAAGATGGCTGCCCTCATCATAGAGCTCTCAGAGAGCTTTTCAACGGTATGATGTGCGCAGCATAACTCTTTACAGATCAAAAGTTATGGGCACCGGAGCGACGGAGACCTAGTCACAGGCCCCACGCCTCCGGTTTACGGGCCTAGCCTCTACGCGAAGCAAAGTTGTCTTGCCCAAGATGCCGTGGGCCTCGATAATAGAAATGTGATGGATAAACCATCTTGGCAAGCCTGAACGGGGCAAAAAAACAAAAACAAAACGGGGGGTGCAACACGAGGACTTCCTAGGGGGTCACCCATCCTAATACTACTCTTGCCCAAGCACACTTAACTTTGGAGTTCTGATGGGATCCGGTGCTTTAGTGCTGATATGATAGCACCCGTCATGTTGAGGGCGCAAAACCCTTATGTGTCGTCCTTTACGCGGCTCACGACGAACGATCTGCGATGAAGAAACAGCGAAAAAAGAAGAAAAGTTGCCCTAAACTGATTAAAATATTCAATTTTAGTGTCCAAATAGGTACAGCCGAACATGCTTGCTACCCCTATCGTAGTGCTCTCGGAGAGCTTTCCAGCGGTATGCTGTGCGCCGTATAACTCCTTATAGATCAAAAGTTATGGTCACCGGAGCGACGGGGACCTGGTCACAGGCCCCATGCCCTCGGTTTGCGGGCCCAACCTCTATGCGAAGCGAAGTTGTCTTGCCCAAGATGCCATGGGACTCGATAATAGAAATGTGACGGATAAAGCATCTTGGCAAGCCTGAACGGGGCAAAAAAACAAAACGTAAAGAGGGGTGCAATACAAGGACTTACCAGGGGGTCACCCATCCTAGTACTACTCTTGCTCAAGCACGCTTAACTTCAAAGTTCTGATGGGATCCGGTGCATTAGTGCTGGTATGATCGCACCCGTCATGTTGAAGGTGCAAAGTCCTTATGTGTTGTCTTTTACGCAGCTCATGATGAACGATCCGGGATGAAGAACCACCCCAAAAAGAAGAAAAGTGGCCCAAAACTGATGAAAACGTTCT
Source organism: Ehretia macrophylla (assembly GCA_037974665.1). Classification (NCBI taxonomy): domain Eukaryota; kingdom Viridiplantae; phylum Streptophyta; class Magnoliopsida; order Boraginales; family Ehretiaceae; genus Ehretia; species Ehretia macrophylla. Next base: position 50,473,552 of record CM075777.1, on the reverse strand, counting down.
ATTTTGGGGTCCGAAAATAGGCACAGCCGAGTAGGCTTGCTGCCCCCGTCGTAGAACTCTCAAAAGAGCATTCCAACGGTATGCTGTGAGCCTCATAACTCCTTACAGATCAAAAGTTATAGGCACCAGGTCGACAGATACCTAGTCAGAGGACCCATACACTTGCTTTGCAGGCCCAGCCTAGCCAATGATGCTGTGGGACTTGATAATAGAAATATGACAGATAAAGTATCCTAGCAAGCCTAAACAGGGCAAAACAACAAAACGTAAAGGGGGGTGCAACACTAGGACTTCCCAAGGGGTCACCCATCCTAGTACTATTCTCGCCCAAGCACACTTAATTTGGGAGTTCTGATGGGATCCGGTACATTAGTGTTGGTATGATCGCACCCGTCATGTTGAGGGCATAAAACCCTAATGTGTCGTCCTTTACGCGGCTCACGACGAACGATTTGGGATAATGAAACACCTCAAAAAGAAGAAAAGTGGCCCGAAACTGATGAAAAAGTTTAATTTTGGGGTTCAAAAACAGGTACCGCCAAGCAGGCTTGCTACCCCCGACGTAGAGCTCTCGATAGAGCATTCCAATGGTATCCTATGCGCTGCATAACTCCTTACGGATCAAAAGTTATGGGCACCGGAGCGACGAAGACCTTGTCACAGGCCCTACGCCCTCAGTTTGCCAGCCCAGCCTCAACGCAAAACGAAGTTTTCTTGCCCAAGATGCCGTGGGACTCGATAATAGAAATGCGGCGGATAAAGCATCTTGGCAAGTCTAAACGGGGGCCAAAAAACAAAACGAAAAGGGGGTACAACATGAGAACTTCCTAAGGGGCTACCCATCCTTGTAATACTCTCGCCCAAGCACGCTTTACTTCGGAGTTCTGATGGGATCTGGTGCATTAGTGCTGATATGATCGCACTTGTCATGTTGAGGGCGCAAAACCCTAATGTGTCGTCCTTTACGCTGCTCACGACAAATGATCCGGGACGAAGAAACAGCGCAAAAAGAAGAAAAGTGGCCAAAACTGATGAAAATGTTTGATTTTAGGATCCAAAAACAAACGCAGTAGAGTAGGTTTGCTGCCCCCATCGTAGAGCTCTCGGAGAGCTTTCCAACGGTATGTTGTGTGCCGCATAACTCCTTACGAATCAAAAGTTATGGGCACCGGAGCGATGGAGACCTGGTCACAGGCCCTACGCCCTCGGTTTGCGGGCCCAGCCTCTACGCGTAGCGAAGTTGTCTTGCCCAAGATGCCGTGGGACTCGGTAACAGAAACGTGATGGATAAAGCATCTTGGCAAGTTTGAACGGGGCCAAAAAAATAAAATGAAAAGGGGGGTACAACACGCGAACTTCCCAAGGGGTCACCCATCCAAGTACTACTCTCGTCCAAGCACGCTTAACTTTGGAGTTCAGATGGGATCCGGTGGATTAGTGCTGAAATGATATCACCGTCATGTTGAGGGCGCAAAGCCCTTCACGACGAACGATTCGGGATGAAGAAACAACGCAAAAAGAATAAAAGTGGCCTAAAACTGACGAAAATGTTTTATTTTGGGCTTTGAAAACAGGCTTTGCCAAGCAAGATGGCTGCCCACATCGTAGAGCTGTCGGAGAGCTTTCCAACGGTATGCTGTGCGCCGTATAACTCCTTACGGATCAAAAGTTATGGGCACCGGACCGACGGATACCTAGTCACAAGCCCCACGCCCTCAGTTTGCGAGACCAGCCTTTACACGAAGCGAAGTTGTCTTGCCCAAGAAGTCGTGGTAATCGACAATAGAAATGTGATGGTTAAAGCATCTTGGCAAGCCTAAACGGGGCACAAAAACGAAACAAAAAGGGGGTACAATACTTGGACTTCCCTAGGGGTCACCCATCCTAGTAATATTCTCGCCCAAGCACGCTTCACTTCGGAGTTCTGATGGGATCCGGTGCATTGGTGCTGATTTGATCGCACCCGTCATGTTGAGGGCGCAAAAACCTTATGTGTTCTCCTTTACGCGGCTCACGACGAACGATCCGGGATGAAGAAACAGCGCAAAAAGAAGAAAAGTGGCTCAAAACGGATGAAAACATTTGATTTTGGGCTCGAAAAATAGGGGTCGCCGAGCAAGATGGCTGCCCCAATGTAGAGCTCTTGGAGAGCTTTCCAACGGTATGCTGTGCGCCTCATAACTCCTTATACTTATATTGTTAGAAAATCGATGCAGCTTTGATTACTACGTTTAAAGACTCTAACCTTAGTTAACGAACTTGACCTTAAGATCAAATGGAGAGAATAGAGTTGTTCAAAGGAACGAAATGTAAATGTAGAGGTCACACCGAATTAAATGATTGGAGAAACGTAGGAAGGGAATTGGTTGTGGTAAGAGAGATCACAAAACACAGGACGAACCGGAGTGGCAAAAATAACGAAGGACAGAATCCGTCAAAATGACCCCAACAAGTAAGAATGAATTTCAGGACAAAATTCTTTTAAGGAGGGGAAGATGTAAGGCCTGACCCCGAATAACGTGTCTTACCTCGATTTGCGTGCCTTAGACCCAGAATTATATGACCGATCTTGGATTATATGCCTTGTCTTGGTTTTTGCGCATGTCTCGTCATACGTGCCTTGACCTAGAATTGTGTGCCCTGACCTCGATTTACGTGCGATACCTCAATTCGTGTGCATTAACCTTGAACTGCGTGCCTTAACCTAGGTTTAAGAGTCGTACCTTGAAATTACGTGCATTGCATTGAACTACGTGCCTTGCATTCATTTACGTGCATTCACCTAGGGTTGCGTGCATTTACCTTAGAATTTGTGCATTTTCTTTGAAGTGCGTGCCTTACCTTGTAGTACGTGTACTAGAACCTAGGAATGCGTGCCTGCACGCTAATCAATAAAGAATCCTACACAAAGCACTAGACAATAAAGAAATCCTACAAAATCTACTAACACTAAAATAATATTAAACTATCTCAACATTCTTATATTCTATTCTACCTAGGTTCCCTAAATTCCCAACATTCTCTTACAACATAAACTCCTAAACATAAAATACTTTTAGCCTACAATATATTAAGCATAAATAGTACTCAAATGCCCAGAAATCTAACATGCCATGGCCGGCCATACCTAGCATTGGTCAAGCTTCGCATAATTTCAAATATTCCTAGACAATTTATGACATACACAAAGAACAATGCATAAAATAATGCCTTGACACCCTACCCAAGCTTCAACACCTCGGCCCTCTCAATGCACATACCTCAAACAATTCAAATTATGCTTTAGATGACATAAAAATCTGATTTTTCTAAGCCCCAAGGCCGACACATACATGTAACCATTTTCTAACAAACTTAACATTTCTTTTTCCTCTCAAGACTCTCTCAACTCTCTCATCTCCTCTCACTCTCGGCCATTGCTCCCTTAAGCACCCAAGACAGAAAGTTTTCTCTCTAAGGCTCTCAAGAACTTCGGCCATAGCAAGGAACTCGAGCTAGGTAACTCAAGGTAACACACAAGCTCACAAATCTCTCTATCTCGGCCATAGGTAAGTTTTGATAGTTTTCTTCCTTGTCTTTTGGTTTCACACACATGCACACTCCCTACACAAGCTAACTAAGCTAGGATTTAAGGGAAAACAAGCTACCTCTCAGCCAAAGCAAGGAAAATGGGGCTATTTGTGCGATTCAAAGAGCAATCTTGCATTTTTATCCATCAATAGGCTAAGGTGAGGGTTAAACTCTTTTAAAAGCTGTCAAAACTCACATGCATGCTCTCATTTGGCTATATTTACCTCTATAGTTGATGTATATGTGTGTATATGAGCCTATCTTCCCATGCATGGCTTGATTTTGGCTAGAAATTTAGAGATATGCAAACTCGTTTCTGGTAGATTACTGACCTTGTAGAACGAGGTATGTTTGACCTAGTAAACGTTAATAAAAATACATGAAAATTGGTAGGATACTATATTTTGCAGTTATGAACATTGTTGGCTGAAATAGGCTAAGGCCAATTCTGACTCTAAGATCCTCAAAAATGGAAAAAATCCTAATATGTCTAAAACTGGACAGTTTTGCGTAGTCTCACGGTTTTGACCATAACTCCAAAGTCCGAAGTCCAAATGCAGTGAGGTTTGTTCCTAGATTTAAATAACTGAGTAAGCTTAATTTTACATTTGGTATACGGAAATTGGAGATTAATTGCTAGGCTAATTGAATGTGGAAAACCAGACCATTGCAGTAAGGTTTTTGCTTAGTAAAATGCTTTGAATCATGTTGTGACCTTACTTGAGGTATTGAATGCTTGAAATTGTGAAACTCAGAAGTTGTGTAGGCTGTTGTGGTTGGTTGAGGTTGCTTAATTTGGTTGATGCATGGCTTGGGTTTATTAATTGATGAATGGTTTCTTAATCGCATGTGTAAGCACGGAATTGAGACCCTATCGCTTATGACCACTTGCTAAGAGATGATTCTATGGTTAATTGTCTTCAATTGATGTTGAGGAATATTAATAGGCTGCCTGAAATTGTCTTTATAACTCTAAATATGATTCTCAGTGATTGCATGTTGATAAGTGAACTATTCTTGCACCCGGTCTCGTATAAGCGTTGTTGCATGCTTGTATAATCTTAATACTTGATACGTGAACCCCGAAATGAGTTATATGACTTGATTTATATGTGTTACTTGGCTGCCCGTTTAATGTTCATATAACTCTATGTGTTCTACAAAGTGAAATTTCATGTCAAGCATGCCTCGTTCGTTTACTTGGCAATATGTGATCTTGAAATTGCTCGGAGGCAACCTACTTTGTTGTCCTCCTAATGTGAATTGTTAAATGGTATAAATGTACATTGTATACAAGGTTGCAACCTTTCATTGTGGCATGGTAGCGTTTCACGGATGCCGAGCGGCATAGGGCTTGCCGGTGCTCCCGTGACTACCATGGTCAAATTCCCTCTCTCGCTTGGCATTTTACCCTCGGAGAGTTGGGTTGTAGGATTTTGGGGTACATCCAGAGTGCACCCAATTAGGAGTGATAAGTGAATAATTGAAACCGGCCGCAACAATTGTTATCGAAAATGATATTGAGAGCAAATGTTCACCGATTGAATTTGAGAGCAAAAGCTCACCGTATCCTTGAAATGATTGGTAATTGTACCTGTTGTTCAATTTGATTCTTATACTTTGCGTACTTTATTATTTGTAATACGTGACATGTTTTCGAAAAGGGATTTTCAAGAGATTAATCGGAAAAGAGTTTCAAAAGATTATCTTTTGTTTCCCCTCGCTGAGTTCATAAGGACTCACCCTCTTTTATCATCACAGGTGACGAAGATTGGGAACAAGTACCTGAGGAGAACGTGCCTGTTGATGACTCCTTGGAGTGATTGCATGCCTTATGTGCCTTGCTTGACTGTGGCTATTTTGTGAACGTTATGTTTGTTTTGAAGACTATTTCTTATGTTGTTGTTGTTGATGTAAATGACCCCATTGTAATTTAGGTCTAATTTTGACTTGTACTGATTATAACTAGACGAACACTCTAATTGGTCGTTTTGCTATCACTATTTTAATTTAGTAACTATCATAGGCAACTAAAACATTAGATGAAGTATCAAATAAATGAATCTATCTAATCTTACCCAGGTACTTATTCATAGGCTAAAAGATAACAGGTACTCGTGTAAAGGAATTGACAAATAAACGGAACATAGTTATCTCATTAGGCTTGTTAATCAAATGAGACTTTCGAGTTAGATCAATAGGCATATTGGTTGATGATCAATAGAGATCTTAGTTGGAATTGAAACAATGATTGAAAGTTTTGAGGTATTTAGAAAATTAGGTCAAACCAAAGGTCTTAAATATAGGCGTCATGTTGCCGATTTTTCGAAAAAACTTTTGAAGTTCTAGGCCAACGTTAAGCATTAAATCACAACAATAGGCTAAGACTATGAAATAGTATAAATGAATTAGGTCATACCGTAGTCTAGCCTCCTTAGGTCAGGTTGGGGCGTGACACCTATATATGAATGGTATCAGAGCTTAGTTTACTAACTAGGAATTAGTCGGGTTCAACTCTCGGACCATGGGTAGAAGCCCTAAGGTAATTATGATGTCTTGTTTATATGTGTCAATGTGTGCTAATATGCTTTAATTGCTTTGAGCATTGAATATCATGTGCCTTTGTGGACCATATGTATTATGTGTCATGCACACCAACTGATGCATGCATGCTTTTATACTCCTTCCTTGATACATGTGCATGTTATATAACCATGATTGACAGTTTATACACATAGATAGTTATGATTAGGACTTTCAGGGAAGTGAATTTATGCAAGAAGAACGAAAAGGCTCGGTTAGAGATTTCTCGCACCTTCATAGGTACTCGATGGATCGTATGTATTATTGGATATGCATATATTAAAATGCGTAGCACATGTATAATTGTTGAGGTAAAGTTATCTCCTTATCTTTGGAATACCTATTCCTGTGATTAAGTTATCAATTTTATAGCTATAAAGTTCTTGATTTCGTTAAACATGAATATAACAGTAAAATCAAGTAGAGGAACAGAAATACCAGTCTTTCCTCCCCGAGGTTCTCTAGGAACCAAGCGAGAGTACTTATACACATAGTAAAAGGATACGGTGAGTTTTAGCTCTTAGATCAGTTTCAGAATCAGATGTTGCGGCTGACTTCAAATCATCACCCAAACAGGCCAGGTGGGTGTACTCCGAATGTATCCCGAAATCCTACGACCCAACTCTCCGAGGGTGGAATGCCAAGCAAGAGAGGGAATTGGACTATGGTAGTCACAGGAGCACCGCCAAGCCCTATGCCGCCCGGCGTTCGTGAAACGCTACCATGCCACAATGAAAGGTTGTAACCTTGTATACAATGCCCGTTTTTGTCATTTAACATTTCACATTAGGAGGTCAACAAAGTAGGTTGCCTCCGAGTAAGTATATGATCACATTTTGACATATTGGCATATAAGGCATTGTAAGAACATATAATCATTTCATATATCCATTTGGAAGCAATTAAACTTTCACGGGCAGCCAAGTAATCATGTTCAAATAGACCATTGAATATCTTTTAACAATTCACATTAGGAGGACAACAAAGTTGGTTGCCTCCGAGCAATTTTAAGATCACATATTGCCAAGTAAACGAACAAGGCATGCTTGACGTGAATTTCACTTGTAGAACACATAGAGTCATATGAACATTAAACGGGCAGCCATGTAACACATGCAAGTTAAGCCATATAACTCATTTCAAAGTCCACGTAATCAAGTGATACGATTATTCAACATGCAACAACATCTACGTCGGTTCAGATGCAAGAAAAGCCTATTTGTCAACATGCAATGATCAAAATTACATTTAAGCTTATAAGACATTTACGGGCAGCCCACTAAGCATATAATTTCCACACAATATCCAAATGATCAACACTTAGCAAGACCACCTAGTCATTAGGGTTTCCGTTTCATGCTTAACCATGTGATTAAAACCTAAGTCAACTCAAGTTCATTCTCCAGTCATGCATCATTCAATTCAAACATCTTCAACTACTCAAAACAGTCCACACAACATCCCAACACCACAATTCCAAACAATTAGCACCACAAGAGAGGTTACAACAATTTTTCAAGCATATAGCTAAGTGAAACCTTTACTGCAATAGGCTGTTTTCTCACAATCAATAGGATAAACAAAAAATCTCCAAATCTAGTGAATAATATGTAAAATTAAAGCTTAAGAAGTTAAATAAAATTAAAAACAAACCTTGCATCAATTTAAGCTTGGGATCATTAGATATAGCCGAAACAGTGGAATAGCACAAAACTGTTCAGATTTGCACACTTTTCGATAATTGGCGTTTTTGAGGTCCTTAGGGTCAGATTTAGGCTTAGTCCATTTCTGACAAAATTGTCCAGAACTGAACAATATAGTAGTACACCAAATTTTATGCATTTTGGACATCATTTACTAAGTCAAATATGGTTCGTTCCACAACGTCAGTGCATCTGCCAAAACCTGCTTCATTTTTCCAGATTTCCACAATTGGTCACATATTAAAGATTTGCCATCTTGAGGACCTTAGAGTCAACATTAACTTCGGCCTATTTCTGGGAAAAATGTTCCAAACTGTCCAAACTAGTACATACCAATTTTCAAGCATTTTCCACATCATTTGCCTAGCTAAACTTACCTCAAAACTGACTGGTCAGAGAGCTGTCAACAATTTCGACTTCACCTAGCATCATTTTCAAGCCAAGATCTTGCCATGCATGGTTGTTTAAGCTTATGAACGACCATATAGCTAAAGTACAGAAGAAAATACACACATTTATGAGCATGCATGTGAATTTTTGAAGAGTTTTCAAAAGGTTTTAACCCTCACCTTAGCAATCAACCACAAAGATGCACAAAAACTTGTTGAAGCTTCAAATCTCTTCTTCTTCTTGCTTAGCCGAGATTCCAACTTGGTTTCTCTATTTTTCCTAGCCTAGAGATCAATCTCTTAGCACATGCATGAGGTTAGAACAAGAAGAAAAGAAATGGAAGCCAAGAAAACTTACCTAGGCCGAAAATGGTGACTCAAAATGCTTGCATGTGTGTTTCATGCATCCTAGCTTGCTTGGGCAAGTTTCTTTGCTTGTGGTTTGTCTTGATGCACCTTAGGATGATGAAGATGAGCTAAGAGGTGGAGAGAACTCAGGAAAAACCGAAATGGAGAGAGAAAATGAGAGGGAAGTGAGAGAAAAGAAAGAGAAATGAAAGAATATGACAAAGAGTGATATTTTGCATTGATTCAAGCATATGGTCAGCCTTGGGCAGCCCATTTTCAGTCTTTTTGTGTCTTCAAGGAGTATTTTGAAATGGCTAGCATGGGCATGAAGTGTTTGGTCGAAAATTGTGTGCATTGGGTAGGATTTTGGGGCTATTTTATGCCTAGTGTCTTGTGTGTGTGTCATAGTTTGTCTAGGACTAATTTTTTTTTATGCATTTGTGTCATTAGAATTGTCATAGGAATGTTGGGAAATTAGGGAATCTAGGTAGAATAAAATATAGGAATGTTTGTTGATGACTTGAATTATAAATAGAATAATAGATAGTGGGAAATGTAGGAATAGTTTAGTATTATTTTATTGTTAGTGGAGTTTGTAGAGAATTTGAATTAGGAATATAATATTGGTTAGTGGATTTTGTAGAATTATTTTAGAGTCTAGTGCTTTGTGTAGGATTCTTTATTGATTAACGTGGTGGTACGGATTTCTAGATCTAGGGCACGAATTACGAGGTAGACACGAACTACGAGGTACAGCACGTATTTCAAGACTAAAGCACATACTTCAAGATAAGTGCACGGATTCTAATGCTAACGCACGCAACCCTATGTGAATGAATGTAGACCAAAATAAGGCACGTAATTCAAGACACGACTCTTAAACCTAGGTTAAGGCACGCAGTTCAAAGTTAATGCGCACGAAACGAAGAGACACACGCAATCAAGGTCTCGCACGTAAATTAAGGTCATGGCATGTTTATCTAGGTATCGTACGTATATCGAGGATTAGGGCACACAATTCTAGGTTAAGGCACGTATAACGAGGCATGCACAAAAATCAAGATAGGGCACGTAATCCAAGGTCACTCATTTCATTCTTGGTCTATGGCATGCAAATCAAGGTACCACACGTTATTCGGGGTCGGGCCTCACAATAGTACTAAGATGGGGGACCCCTTGGGAAGTCCTCGTGTTGCACCTTCCTTTTTATTATTTTTTTCCCCGTTTAGCTCTGGCAAGATGCTTTCTTATCACATTTTTCTCCTCTAGTCCCATGACATCTTGGGCCGCCCAGCTTCGCTTCCCGGAGAGGATGGGCCTGCAAACTGAAGGCTTGGGACCGACCAGGTCCCCGTCGCTCCAATGCCCATAACTTTTGATCTGTAAGGAGTGATGCGGTGCACAACATGCCGTTGGAAAGCTCTCCGGGAGCTCTACGACAGAGGCAACGAGCTTTCTCAGTAGCGCCTATTTTCAGCGCTCAAAATCAAACATTTTCATCAATCTCTGGCAACTTTTCTTCTTTTTGTGCACTTTCTTCATCCTGGGTCGGTCGTCGTAAGCTGCAAAGAGGACGACACCCTACAATGTGTTGATATCACGTCTTGCGAGAATTCTGCACGGTTGAAGCCGATGGGCTATCGATAAACCTTCTGGGCTGTTTGAATAAGCCATCTCTCTGGGCTGGGACTGTGAACCGTCAACACATAATGGCTTTGTACCCACAACATGACGGGTGTGACCATACCAGCACTAATGCACCGAATCCCATCAGAACTCCAAAGTTAAGCGTGCTTGGGCGAGAGTAGTAGTAGGATGGGTGACCCCGTGGGAAGTCCTCGTGTTGCACCATCATTTTTGCTTTTTTTTTGCCTCATTTAGCTTTGGCAAAATGCTTTCTAGTCACATTTATTTCATCGAGTCCCACGACATCTTGGGCTGCCCGACTTCGCTTCCTGGAGGGGCTGGGGCCGTAAACCGAGGGCCTAGAGCCGATTACCAGGTCCCCGCCACTCCAATGCCCACAATGTTTAATTCGTTGGGAGTTATACGGCGCAAAATATGTCGTTCGAAAGTTCTCCAGGAGCTCTGCGATGGGGGCAGCGAGCTTGCTCAACAGAGCTTGGTTTTGGTGCCCAAAATCAAACATTTTCATTAGTTTTTGGCCACTTTACATCTTTTTGCACAGTTTTTTCATCCCGAGTAGGTTGTTGTGAGTTACGAAAAGGATGACAACCTAACTCGGGGCATAGTAGACCGCCCTACAATGCGCCGTTATCACATCTTGCGAGGATGTTGCACGGTTGAAGCCAATGGGCTGTCGATAAGCCCATTGGGCCATTTGAATGGGCCATCTCTCTGGGCTAGGACTGTGAATCGTCAACAAATAATGGCTTTGCACCCACAACATGACGGGTACAATCATACCGGCACAAATGCACCGGATCCCATCAGAACTCAGAAGTTAAGCGTGATTGGGCAAGAGTAGTACTAGGATGGGTGACCTCGTGGGAAGTCCTCGTGTTGCACTACCCTTTTTGTTTTTTTTGCCTCGTTTAGCTTTGGCAAAATGCTTTCTCATCACATTTCTTTTGTCGAGTCCCACGAAATCTTGGGTTGCCCAACTTCGCTTCCCGGAGGGGCTGGGCCCGCAAACCGATGGCCTGGAGCCGATTCCCCGGTACCCGTCGCTCCAATGCCCATAACTTTTGATCCTTTGGGAGTTATGCGGCCCATAACATACCATTGGAAAGCTCTCCGGGAGCTCTGCGATAGGGGTAGCGAGCCTGCTCAATAGAGCCTTTTTTCGAGCCTAAAATCGAACGTTTTCATCAGTTTTTGGCCACTTTTCTTCTTTTTGCACTGTTTTTTCATCCCGAGTAAGTCGTTGTGAGTTGCAAAAAGGACAACTACCTAACTCGTGGGAAAGTAGACCGCCTTACAATGCGTCGATATCACGTCTTGCGAGGATGCTGCACTGTTGAAGCCAATGGGCTGTCGATAAGCCCATTGGGCCATTTGAATAGGCCATCTCTTTGGGTTAGGACTGTGAATCGTCAACACATAGTGGCTTTGTACCCACAACATGACGGGTGCGATCATACCAACAATAATGCACTGGATCCCATCAGAACTCTGAAGGTAAGCGTGCTTGGGCAAAAGCAGTACTAGGATGGGTGACCCCTTGGGAAGTCCTCGTGTTGCACCCTTTTTTTTGTTTTTTTTCCCTCATTTAGCTTTGTCAAGATTCTTTCTCGTCACATTTCTTTCCTCGAGTCCCATGACATCTTGGGCCACACAACTTCGCTTCCCGGAGGGCCTGGGGCCGATTATCAGGTCCCCGCTGCTCCAATGCCTATAACTTTTGATCTGTAGGGAGTTATGTAGCGCACAACATACCGTTGGAAAGCTCTTCGGGAGCTATACGATGGGGGCAGTGAACTTGCTCGGCTGCGCCTATTTTCGGTGCTCCAAATCGAATGTGTTCATCAGTTACTGGCCACTTTTCTTCTTTTTGTGCTATTTTTCATCCCAGGTCGGTCATTGTGAACCGCGAAAAGGACGACAACCTAACTCGCGGGATAGTAGACTGGCTGACAATGCACCGATATCAAGTCTTGCAAGGATGCTACATGGTTGAAGACGATAGGCTGTCGATAAACCCATTGGGCCGTTTGAATGGGCCATCTTTCTGGTTTGGGACTGTGAACTGTCAACACATAATGGCTTTGCACCCACAACATGATGGGTATGATCATACCAGCACTAATGCACCGGATCCAATCAGAACTCCGAAGTTAAGCGTGCTTGGACGAGAGTCGTACTAGGATGGGTGACCCCCTGGGAAGTCCTCGTGTTGCACCCCCCTTTTTGTTTTTTTTTTTTGCCTCGTTTGGCTTTGGCAAAATGCTTTCTCGTCACATTTCTTTCCTCGCATCCCACGACAACTTGGGCCGCCCAACTTCGCTTCTCAGAGGGGCTGGGCCCGCAAAACGAGGGCCTAGAGCCGATTACCAAGTCCCTGCCGCACCAATGCCCATAACTTTTGATCCGTAGGGAGTTATGCGGCGCATAGAATGCCGTTGGAAAGCTCTCTGGGAGCTCTACGATGTGGACAGCAAGCCTCCTCAACAAAAATTGTTTTTGGCATCCAAAAACGAACGTTTTCATCAGTTTTTGGCCATTTTTCTTCTTTTGGCACGATTTTTTCGTCCAGGGTCGGTCGTCGTAAGTTGCGTAAAGGACGACAACCTAACTCGCGACATAGTAGACTACCCTACAATGCGCCGATATCACATCTTGCGAGGATGCTACACGGTTGAACCCAATGGGCTATCGATAAGCCCATTGGGCCATTTGAATGGGCCATCTCTCTAGGCTAGGACTATGAACTGCCAACACATAATGGCTTTGTACCCACAACATGACAGGTGCAATCATACTAGCACTAATGCACCAAATCCCATCAGAACTCTGAAGGTAAGCGTGCTTGGGCGAGAGCAGTACTAGGATAGGTAACCCCTTGGGAAGTCCTCATGTTGCACCCCCTTTTTTGTTTTGTTTGCCTTGTTTAGCATTGGTAAGATTATTTCTCGTCACATTTCTTTCCTCAAGTCCCACGATATCTTGGGCCACCCTGCTTTGCATCCCGAAGGAGCTGGGCCCTCAAATTGGGGGCCTGGGGCTTATTACCCGGTGCCCGCCGCTCCAATGCCCATAAGTTTTGATCCGTAGGGAGTTATGCAGCGTACAGCATGCTGTTGGAAAGCTCTCCAGGAGATCTACGGCGGGCCAGCAAACTTGCTCTGCTGTGCCTATTTTCGGTGCTCAAAATCGAACGTCTTCATTAGTTTCTGGCCACTTTTCATCTTTTTGTGTTGTTTTCTCATCCCGGGTCGGTCGTCGTTAACCGCGAAAAGGATGATAACATAACTCACGGGATAGTAGATAGCCTTACAACGTGCCGATATCACGTCTTGCGAGGATGCTGCATGGTTAAAGCCGATAGGCTATCGATAAGCCCATTGGGCCGTTTGAATGGGCTATCTCTCTGGGCTGGGACTATGAACCGTCAACACATAATGGCTTTGCACCCACAACGTGACGGTTGCGATCATACCAGTACTAATGCACCAGATCCCATCAGAACTCCGAAGTTAAGCGTGCTTGGGGGAGAGTTGTACTAGGATGGGTGACCCCCTCGGAAGTCCTCGTGTTGCACCCTCTTTTTTGTTTTTTTTCCCCCGTTTATCTTTGGCAAGATGTTTTCTCATCACATTTCTTTCCTCGAGTAACAAAACATCTTTGGCCGCCTAGCTTTGCTTCCAAGAGGGGCTGGGCCTGCAAACCGAGGGCGTGGAGCAGATTACCAGGTCCCCGGCGCTCGAATACCCATAACTTTTGATCTGTAGTTAGTTATGCGGCGCACAGTATGCCGTTGAAAAGCTCTTCGGGAGCTCTATGACGGGGGCAACGAGGTTACTCTGCTGCGCCTATTCTTGGTGCACAAATTTGAACGTTTCATTATTTTCTAGCCACTTTTCTTCTTTTTGTGCAGTATTTTTATCCTGGGTCAGTCGTCGTGAGCCGCGAAATGGACGACAACCTAACTCGCTGAATAATAGACCGCCCTACAAAGTGTCGATATCACGTCTTGCGACGATGCTGCACGGTTGAAGTCGATAGGCTTTCGATAAGCTCATTGGCCCATTTGAATAGGCCATCTGTTTGGGCTGGGACTGTGAGCTGTCAACATATAATGGCTTTTTACCCACAACATGATGGGTGTGATCATACCAGCACTAATGGACCGAATCCCATCAGAACTCTGAAGTTAAGCGTGCTTGTACGAGAGTAGTACTAGGACGGGTGCCCCCTTGGAAATCCTTGTGTTGCACCCCCATTTATGTTTTTTTTTTGCCCCGTTTAGCTATGGAAAGATGCTTTCTTTTCACATTTCTTTCCTCGAGTCCCACAACATCTTGGGCTACCCAACTTTGCTTCCCGGAGGAGCTGGGCCCACAAAACGAGGGCATGGGGCCGATTAGCAGGTCCCCACCGTTCCAATGCCCATAACTTTTGATCCATAGGGAGTTATGCGGCTCACATCATGCCATAGAAAAGCTCTACGAGAGCTCTACGATGTGGGTAGCAAGCCTGCTCGGCTGTACCTATTTTCGGTGATCAAAATTGAACGTTTTCATCAGTTTCTAGCCACTTTTCTTATTTTTTGGCTGTTTTTTCATCCTGGGTCAGTGAGCCGCGAAAGGACGACAACCTAACTCACGGGATAGTAAACTGCCCTACAACGTGCTGATATCATGTCTTTGCAAGGATGCGGCACGGTTGAAGCCGATGGGCTGTCGATAAACTCATTAGGCCGTTTGAATAGGCCATCTCTCTGGGCTGAATAGTGAACCGTCAACACATAATGGCTTTGTACCCTTAGCATGATGGGTGCCATCATTCCACCACTAATGCACAAGATCCCATCAGAACTCCGAAGTTAAGCGTGCTTGGGCAAGAGTAGTACTTGGATGGGTAACCCCCTGGGAAGTCCTCATGTTGCACCCCCTTTTTGTTTTTTTTGACCCGTTTAGCTTGGGCAAGATGCTTTCTCCTCACATTTCTTTTCTCTAGTCCCACGACATCTTGGGCCACCCAGCTTCCCCTTTTGGAGGGACTAGACCCGCAAACCGAGGGTGTGGGGCTGATTACCAGGTCCCCTCCACTCTAATGCCCATAACTTTTAATTCAGAAGGAGTTATGCGACGTACAGCATGCCATTGGAAAGCTCTTCGAGAGCTCTATGATGGAGGTAGCGAGGTTGCTGGGCTGCTCCTATTTTCGGTGCCTAAAATTGAACATTTTTATCACTTTCTAGCCTATTTTCTTCTTTTTTTGCTATTTTTTTTCCCGGATCGGTCGTCATGAGTCGCAAAAAGGACGACAACCTAACTTGTGGGATAGTAGACTACCCTACAATGCACCGATATCACATCTTGCGAGGTTGCTGCACGGTTGAAGCCAATGTGCTGTCGATATGCCCATTAGGCCGCTTGAATGGGCCATCTCTCTGGGCTGGGACTTTGAACCGTCAACACATAATGGCTTTGCACCCACAACATGACGGGTGCGATCATACCATCACTAATAGACCGTGCTTGGATCCCATTAGAACTCCAAAGTTAAACGTGCTTGGGCGAGAGTAGTACTAGGATGGGTGACCCCTTGGGAAGTCCTCGTGTTGCACCCTCCTTTTTGTTTTTCTTTGCCACGTTTAGCTTTGGCAATATGCTTTCTCGTCACATTTCTTTCCTCGAGTCCCACGACATCTTGGGCCTCCCAGCTTTGTCTCCCGGAGGGGCTGGGCCTGTAAACCGAAGGCGTAAGGCTGATTACCAGGTCCCCGCCACTCCATTACCCATAACTTTTGATCCGTACGGAGTTATGCGGTGCATAACATGCCGTTGGAAAGCTCTTCGAGAGCCTTACGACGGGGGAATCGAGCATCCTCTGTTGTGCCTATTTTCGGTGCCCAATATCGACTATTTTCATCCATTTCTGGCCATTTTTCTTTTTTTGGCATTGTTTTTACTTCCTGGGTCAGTTGTCATGAGCAGCGAAAAGAACGACAACCTAACTTGCGCGATAGTAGACCGCCCTACAATGCGCCGACATCACGTCTTGCGAGGAAGCTGCATGGTTGAAGCCGATGGGTTGTCGATAAGCCCATTGGGACATTTGAATGGGCCATCTCTCTAGGCTGGGACAGAGAATCGTCAACACATAATGGCTTTGCACCCACAAAATGACGGGTGCGATCATACCAGCACTATTGCACCGGATGCCATCAGAACTCTGAAGTTAAGCGTGCTTGGGCGAGAGTAGTACAAGGATGTGTGACCCCCTGGGAAGTCCTCGTGTTGCACATTCCTTTTTGTTTTTTTTTTTTGCCCCGTTTAGCTTTGGCAAGATGCGTTCTCTTCACATTTCTTTTGTCGAGTCCTACTACATCTTGGGCCGCCCATCTTCGCTTCCCATAGGGGGTAGGCCCGCAAACCAAAGGCGTGGGACCGATTACTAGGTCCCCGGTACTCGAATGTCCATAACTTTTGATCCGTAGTTAGTTATACGGTACACAGCGTGCCATTAAAAAGCTCCTCGGGAGCTCTACAACGGGGGCAGCGAGGCTACCCTGCTGCGCCTATTTTTGGTGCCCAAATTTGAATGTTTCATCCATTTCTGGCTATTTTTCTTCTTTTTGCGTAGTATTTTCGTCACGGGTCAGTCGTCGTGAGCCGCGAAATGGACAACAACCTAACTCGCTGAATAGTAGACCACCCTACAACGCACCGATATCACGTCTTGCGACGATGCTGCACGGTTGAAGTCGATGGGCTGTCGATAAGCCCATTGGGCCGTTTGAATGGGCCATCTCTTTAGGCTGGGACTGCGAACCGTCAACATAAAATGGCTTTTCACCCACAACATGACGGGTGCGATCATACCAGCACTAATGCACCGGATCCCATCAGAACTTCAAAGTCAAGCGTGCTTATGCGAGAGTAGTACTAGGACGGGTGACCCCCTTGGAAATCCTCGTATTGCACCCCCATTTTTGTTTTTTTTTTTCCCTATTTAGCTTTGGTAAAATGTTTCTCATAACATTTCTTTCCTCGAGTCCCACGACATCTTGGGCCGCCCAGCTTAGCTTCTCGGAGGGGCTGAGCCCACAAACCGAGGGCATGGGGCCGAATACCAACTCCCCGCCGCTCCAATGCCCATAACTTTTGATCTATAGAGAGTTATGCGGCGCACATCATGCCGTAGGAAAGCTCTTCGAGAGCTCTACGATAGGGGTAGCAAGCCTGCTCGGTTGTACCTATTTTCAGTTATCAAAATTGAACGTTTTCATTAGTTTCTTACCACTTCTTTGCTTTTTGTACTATTTTTTCATCCCGAGTCGGTCGTCGTGACTTGCGAAAAGGATGACAACCTAACTCGCGGGATAGTACACTGCCCTACAACGCGCCGATATCACATCTTGCGAGGATGTTACACAGTTGAAGCCGATGGGCTATCAATAAGCTTATTGGGACGATTGAATGGGCCATCTCTTTGCGCTGGGACTGTGAACCGTCAACACATAATGGCTTTGTACCCTTAGCATGATGGGTGCCATCATTCTAGTACTAATGCACAAGATCCCATCAGACCTCCGAAGTTAAGCGTGCTTGGGCAAGAGTAGTACTTGGATGGGTAACCCCCTGGGAAGTCCTCATGTTGCACCCCCTTTTTGTTTTTTTTTCCCCTGTTTAGCTTGGGCAAGATACTTTCTCCTAACATTTCTTTTCTCTAGTCCCACGACATCTGTGGCCGCCCAGCTTCGCCTTCTAGAGGGACTAGGCCCACCAACCGAGGGCGTGGGGCTGATTACCAGGTCGTCTCCGCTCCAATGCCCATAACTTTTAATTCGTAAGGAGTTATGCGACGCACAGCATGCTGTTGGAAAGCTCTCCGGGAGCTTTACGACAGGGGCAGCGTGGTTGCTTGGCTGCTCCTATTTTTGGTGCCCAAAATTGAACATTTTTATCAGTTTCTGGCCTCTTTTCTTCTTTTTGTGCTATTTTTTTGTCCTGGATCGGTCGTCGTGAGTCGCAAGAAGGACGACAACCTAACTCGCGGGATAGTAGACCACCTTACAATGCACCGATATCACATCTTGCGAGGTTGCTGCACGGTTGAAGCCAATGTGCTGTCGATATGCCCATTAGGCCGCTTGAATGGGCCATCTCTCTGGGCTGGGACTTTGAACCGTCAACACATAATGGCTTTGCACCCACAACATGACGGGTGCGATCGTACCATCACTAATGTATCGGATCCCATCATAACTCCAAAGTTAAGCGTACTTGGGCGAGAGTAGTACTAGGATGGGTGACCCCGTGGGAAGTCCTCGTGTTGCACCGCCTTTTTGTTTTTTTTTGCCCCGTTTAGCTTTGGCAAGATGCTTTCTCGTCACATTTCTTTCCTCGAGTCCCATGACATCTTGGGCCTCCTAGCTTTGTCTCCCGGAGGGGCTGGGCCTGTAAACCGAAGGCGTAAGGCTGATTACCAGGTCCCCGCCACTCCATTACCCATAACTTTTGATCCGTACGGAGTTATGCGACGCACAGCATGCTGTTAGAAAGCTCTTCGGGAGCCCTATGACGGGGGAAACGAGCATCCTCTGTTGCACCTATTTTCGGTGCCTAAAATTGACTATTTTCATCAGTTTTTGTCCACTTTTCTTTTTTTTTTTGCCTTATTTTTTCATCCCGGGTCGGCCGTCGTGAGACGCGAAAAGGACGGCAACCTAACTCGAGGGATAGTAGACCGCCCTACAACACGCCGATATCACTTCTTGTTCGAATGCTGCACGTTTGAAGCCAATGGATTGTTGATAAGCCCATTGGGATGTTTGAATGGGCCATCTCTCGGGGCTGGGATTGTGAACTGTCAACACATAATGGCTTTGCACACACAGCATGACGAGTGCGATCATACCAGCACTAATGCACTGGATCCCATCAAAACTCCGAAGTTAAACGTGCTTAGGCGAGAGTAGTACTAGGATGGGGGGACCCCTTGGGAAGTTCTCGTCTTCCACCCTCCTTTTTGTTTTTTTTTGCCCCGTTTACCTTTGGCAAGATGCGTCCTCGCCATCTTTCTTTCCTCGAGTCCTACAACATCTTGTTCACCCATCTTCGCTTCCCAGAGGGGGTGGGCCCGCACACTGAAGGCGTGGGACCGATTACTAGGTCCTCAGTTCTCGAATGCCTATAACTTTTGATCCGTAGTTAGTTATGCGGCGCACAGAATGCCGTTGAAAAGCTCTTCGGGAGCTCTACGATGGGGGCAGTGAGGCTACTCTGCTGCGCCTATTTTTGGTGCCCAAATTTGAACGTTTCATCAATATCTGGCCATTTTTCTTCTTTTTACGCATTATTTTAGTCCCGGGTCAGTCGTCGTGGGCCGCGAAATAGATAACAACCTAACTCGCTGAAAAGTAGACCACCTTACAACGCACCGATATCACGTCTTGCGACGATGCTGCACGGTTGAAGTCGATGGGCTGTCGATAAGCCCATTGGGCCGTTTGAATGGGCCATCTCTTTAGGCTGGGACTGCGAACCGTCAACATAAAATGGCTTTTCACCCACAACATGACGGGTGCGATCATACCAGCATTAATGCACCGAATCCCATCAGAACTCCGAAGTTAAGCGTGCTTGTGCAAGAGTAGTACTAGGACGGGTGACCCCCTTGGAAATCCTCGTGTTGCACCCATTTTTTTGTTTTTTTTTTGCCCCGTTTTGCTTTGGCAAGATGCTTTCTCGTCACATTTCTTTCCTCGAGTCCCAAGACATCTTGGGCTGCCCAGCTTCGCCTCCTGGAGGGGCTAGGCCCACAAACCGAGGGCATGGGGTCGATTACCAACTCCCCGTCGCTCCAATGCCCATAACTTTTGATTTGTAGAGAGTTATGCGGCGCACATCATGCCGTAGGAAAGCTCTTCGAGAGCTCTACGATGGGGGTAGCAAGCCTGCTCGGCTGTACCTATTTTCAGTGATAAAAATTGAACGTTTTCATTAGTTTTTTTACCACTTCTTTGCTTTTTGGACTGTTTTTTCATCCTGAGTCGGTCGTCGTGACTTGCGAAAAGGAAAACAACCTAACTCGCGGGATAGTACACTGCCCTACAACGCGCCGATATCACATCTTGCGAGGATGTTACACAGTTGAAGCCGATGGGCTATCAATAAGCTTATTGGGACGATTGAATGGGCCATCTCTCTGCGCTGGGACTGTGAACCGTCAACACATAATGGCTTTGTACCCTTAGCATGATGGGTGCCATCATTCCACCACTAATGCACAAGATCCCATCAGAACTCCGAAGTTAAGCGTGCTTGGGCAAGAGTAGTACTTGGATGGGTAACCCCCTGGGAAGTCCTCATGTTGCACCCCCTTTTTGTTTTTTTTTCCCCTGTTTAGCTTGGGCAAGATACTTTCTCCTAACATTTCTTTTCTCTAGTCCCACGACAACTTGGGCCGCCCAGCTTCGCCTTCTGGAGGGTCTAGGCTTGCAAACCGAGGGCGTGGGGCTGATTACCAGGTCCTCTCCGCTCCAATGCCCATAACTTTTAATTCGTAAGGAGTTATGCAACGCACAGCATGCTGTTGGAAAGCTCTCCGGGAGCTCTACGACAGGGGCAGCGAGGTTGCTTGGCTGCTCCTATTTTTGGTGCCCAAAATTGAACATTTTTATCAGTTTCTGGCCTCTTTTCTTCTTATTTTGCTACTGTTTTGTCCCGGATCGGTCATCTTGAGTCGCAAAAAGGATGACAACCTAACTTGCGGGCTAGTAGACTACCCTACAATGCATCGATATCACATTTTGCGAGGTTGCTGCACGGTTGAAGCCGATGTGCTGTCGATATGCCCATTAGGCCGCTTGAATGGGCCATCTCTCTGGGCTGGGACTTTGAACCGTCAACACATAATGGCTTTGCACCCACAACATGACGGGTGCGATCATACCATCACTAATGTATCGGATCCCATCATAACTCCAAAGTTAAGCGTACTTGGGCGAGAGTAGTACTAGGATGGGTGACCCCGTGGGAAGTCCTCGTGTTGCACCGCCTTTTTGTTTTTTTTTGCCCCGTTTAGCTTTGGCAAGATGCTTTCTCGTCACATTGCTTTCCTCGAGTACCACGACATCTAGGGCTGCCCAACTTTGTCTCCCGGAGGGGCTGGGCCTGTAAACCGAAGGCGTAAGGCTGATTACCAGGTCCCCGCCACTCCATTACCCATAACTTTTGATCCGTACGGAGTTATGCGGTGCATAACATGCCGTTGGAAAGCTCTTCGAGAGCCCTACGACGGGGGAAACAAGCATCCTCTATTGCGCCTATTTTCGGTGCCCAATATCGAGTATTTTCATCCATTTCTGGCTATTTTTCTTTTTTTGGCAATGTTTTTTCTTCCCGGGTCAGTTGACGTGAGCTGCGAAAAGGACGACTACCTAACTCGCGGGATAGTAGACCACCCTACAATGTGCTTATATAACGTCTTTCGAGGATTATGCATGGTTGAGGCCAATGGGTTGTCGATAAGCCCATTGGGCCGTTTGAATTGGCCATTTCTCTAGGCTGGGACTGTGAATGGTCAACACATATTGGCTTTGCACCCACAACATGACGGGTGCTATCATACCAGCACTAATGCACCGGATCCCATCAGAACTCCTAAGTTAAGTGCGCTTGGGCGAGAGTAGTACTAGGATGGGTGACCCCCTGGGATGTCCTTGTGTTGCACCCCCTTTTTAATTTTTTTTTGCCCCGTTTAGCTTTGGCAAGATGCTTTCTCATCACATTTCTTTCCTCGAGTCCTACAACATCTTGGGCCACCCATCTTCACTTCCCAGAGGGGGTGGGCCTACAAACCGAAGGCGTGGGACCGATTACCAGGTCCCCAGTTCTCGAATGCCCATATCTTTTGATCCGTAGTTAGTTATGTGGCGCACAGCATGCCATTGAAAATCTCTTCGGGAGCTCTACGATAGGGGCAGTGAGGCTACTCTGCTGCGCCTATTTTTGGTGCCCAAATTTGAACGTTTCATCAATTTTTGGCCATTTTTCTTCTTTTTGCGCAGTATTTTAGTCCCAGGTCAGTCGTTGTGAGCCGCGAAATGGACAACAACCTAACTCGCTGAATGGTAGACCACCTTCGAATTCGCAGATATCACGTCTTGCGACGATGCTGCACGGTTAAAGTCGATGGGTTATCTATAAGTCCATTGGGCCATTTGAATGGGTCATCTCTTTGGGCTGGGACTGCGAACCGTCAACATATAATGGCTTTTTACCCACAACATGATGGGTGTGATCATACCAGCACTAATGGACCGAATCCCATCAGAACTCTGAAGTTAAGCGTGCTTGTACGAGAGTAGTACTAGGACGGGTGCCCCCTTGGAAATCCTTGTGTTGCACCCCCATTTATGTTTTTTTTTTTTTGACCCGTTTAGCTTTGGCAAGATGCTTTCTCATCACATTTCTTTCCTCGAGTCCCACGACATCTTGGGCCACCCAGCTTAGCTTCCCGGAGGGACTGGGCCCGCAAAACGAGGGCATGGGCCGATTAGCAACTCGCCGCCACTCCAATGCCCATAACTTTTGATCCGTAGGGAGTTATGCGGCTCACATCATGCCATAGAAAAGCTCTACGAGAGCTCTACGATGTGGGTAGCAAGCCTGCTCGGCTGTACCTATTTTCGGTGATCAAAATTGAACGTTTTCATTAGTTTCTTACCACTTTTTTTGCTTTTTGCACTGTTTTTTCATCCCGAGTCGATCGTCGTGAGCCGCGAAAAGGATGACAACCTAACTCGCGGGATAGTAGGCCACCCTACAACGTGCTGATATCACGTCTTGCGAGGATGCTACACGGTTGAAGCCGATGGGCTATCGATAAGCCCATTGGGCCATTTGAATGGGCCATCTCTCTGGGCTGGGACTGTGAACCGTCAACACATAATGGCTTTGCACCCATATCATGATGGGTGCCATCATTCCAACACTAATACACAAGATCCCATCAGAACTCCGAAGTTAAGTGTGCTTGGGCGAGAGTAGTACTTGGATGGGTAACCCTTTGGGAAGTCCTCATGTTGCACCCCGTTTTTGTTTTTTTTCCCCCGTTTAGCTTGGGCAAGATGCTTTCTCCTTACATTTCCTTTCTCTAGTCCCACGACATCTTGGGCCGCCCAGCTTCGGCTTATGGAGGGACTAGGCCTGCAAACCGAGGGCGTGGGGCTGATTACCAGGTGCCCTCCGCTCCAATGCCCATAATTTTTGATTCGTAAGGAGTTATGCGACGCACAGCATGCTGTTGGAAAGCTCTCCGGGAGCTCTACGACGGGGGCAGCGAGGTTTCTTGGCTGTTCCTCTTTTCGGTGACCAAAATCGAACATTTTTATTAGTTTCTGGACTCTTTTCTACTTTTTGTGCTATTTTTTTAATCCCGAATCGGTCGTCGTGAGTCACAAAAAGGACGACAACCTAACTCGCGGGATAGTAGACCACCTTACAATGCACCGATATCACATCTTGCGAGGTTACTACATGGTTTAAGCCGATGTGCTGTCGATATGCCCATTAGGCCGCTTGAATGGGCCATCTCTCTGGGCTGGGACTTTGAACCGTCAATACATAATGGCTTTGCACCCACAACATGACGGGTGCGATCATACCATCACTAATGTATTGGATCCCATCAGAACTCCAAAGTTAAGCGTGTTTGGGCGAGAGTAGTACTAGGATGGGTGACCCCGTGGGAAGTCTTCGTGTTGCACCACCTTTTTGTTTTTTTTGCCCCGTTTAGCTTTAGCGAGATGCTTTCTCGTCACATTTCTTTCCTCGAGTCCCACGACATCTTGGGCCTCCCAGCTTTGCCTCCCGGAGGGGCTGGGCCTGTAAACCGAAGGCGTAAGGCTGATTACCAGGTCCCCGCGCGCTCCATTGCCCATAACTTTTCATCCGTACGGAGTTATGCGACGCACAGCATGCTGTTGGAAAGCTCTTCAGGAGCCCTACGACGGGGGAAACAAGCATCCTCTATTGCGCCTATTTTCGGTGCCCAATATCGATTATTTTCATCCATTTCTGGCTATTTTTCTTTTTTTGGCACTGTTTTTTCTTCCCGGGTCAGTTGACGTGAGCTGCGAAAAGGACGATAACCTAACTTGCGGGATAGTAGACCGCACAACAACGCACCGATATGACTTCTTGCGAGGATGCTACATGGTTGAAGCCGTTGGGCTATCGATAAGCCCATTGGGCTGTTTGAATGGGCCATCTCTCTCGGCTTGTACTGTGAACTGTCAACACATAATGGCTTTGCACCCACAACATGACGGGTGCGATCATACTACCACTAATGCAACGGATCCCACCAGAACTCCGAAGTTAAGTGTGCTTGGGCGAGAGTAGTACTAGGATAGGGGGACCCCTTGGGAAATCCTCGTGTTGCACCTTCCATTTTGTTTTTTTTTTCCCCGTTTAGCTTTGGCAAGATGTGTTCTCTTCACATTTCTTTCCTCGAGTCCTACAACATCTTGCGCCAGCCATCTTCGCTTCCCAGAGGTGGTGGGTGCGCAAACCTGTCACGCTCCAACCCGGCCTATAAAGGTTAGACTAGGGTGTGATCTAACATTCAAGTCCTTTCAAGTATTTAATCGTTCAAGGAGGTTTAGCACTTAACGTTTTATCCTAGACTCCAAAATTTTTTTGAAAAACCGGCAGCATAGCGGCTGTAATTGGGCTCTTTGGTTTGACCTAATTCTCTAAACGCCTCAATTATTCCAATCATTAATCCAATTCCATTAAGGACTCCTATTTGTCACCAACCGATTTGTCTACTAGTTTATCTTGAAAGTCTCATTTGGTTAATAAGCCGAACATGATAACTATGTCCCGTTTATTTGTCAATTTCCTATCAGGCGAGTACCTATTATCCTTTAGTTTGCAAATGAGCACCTAAGTGAAATTAGATAGAATTAACTTAGTCGATTATTCATCTAGTGGTTTGAATGCCAATGATAACTACTAATTAAGAAAACGAAAGCAAACAACCAAATAAAAGTTCGTCCGGTTATAGATAGTACAATCCTAGAATTAGACCCAAATTACAACGGGGTCATTTACATCAATGAAATGAGTAGTTTGCAATCAAACACAACATTCATATAGCAACCACTTTCAGGCAAAGCACAAAAGCACGTAGGGACAAAAAATCACTCCAAGGAATCATCGATAGGCACGTTGTCCTCAAGTACCTGTACCTATTCTTCTTCACCTGTGATAAAAAAGAGGATGAGTCCTTATAAACTCAGCGAGGGGGAACGAGAAATACGTTTTGAAACTCATTTTCCGGTTCAATTTATGAAAATTCCTTTTTCAAACATGAATATAACAGTAAAATCAAGTAAAGGAACAGAAATATCAGTCTTTCATCCCCGAGGTTCTCTAAGAACCAAGCGAGAGTACTTATACACACAGTAAAAGGATACGGTGAGCTTTAGCTCTCAGATTAGTTCTAGAATCAGAAGTTGCGGCCGACTTCAAATAACCCCAAAACACGCCCAGGTGGGTGTACTCCAGATGTACCCCGAAATCCTACGACCCAACTCTCCAAGGGTGGAATGCCAAGCGAGAGAGGAAATTGGACCATGGTAGTCACAGGAGCACCGGCAAGCCCTATGCCGCCTGGCGTTCGTGAAATGCTACCATGCTACAATGAAAGGTTGCAACCTTGTATACAATGCCCATTTATGTCGTTTAACATTTCACATTAGGAGGTCAATAAAGAAGGTTGCCTCCGAGCAAGTATATGATCACATTTTGACATATTGGCATATAAGGCATTGTAAGAACATATAATCATTTCATATATCCATTTGAAAGCAATTAAACTTTAACGAGCAGCCAAGTAATCATGTTCAAATAAGCCATTGAATATCTTTTAACAATTCACCTTAGGAGGACAACAAAGTTGGTTGCCTCCGAGCAATTTCAAGATCACATATTGCCAAGTAAATGAACGAGGCATGCTTGACATGAAATTTCACTTGTAGAACACATAGAGACATAAGAACATTAAACGCGCAACCATGAAACACATGCAACTTAACCCATATAACTCATTTCGAAGTCCACGTAATCAAATGATAAGAGTATTCAAGATGCACCAACATCTACGTCAGTTCGGATGCAAGAAAAGCCTATTTGTCAACATGCAATGATCAAAATTACATTTAAGCTTATAAGACATTTACGGGCAGCCCACTAAGCACAAAATTTCCACACAATATTCAAATGATCAACACTTAGCAAGACTACCTAGTCATTAGGGTTTCCGTTTCATGCTTAACCATGTGATTAAAACCTAAGTCAACTCAAGTTCATTCTCAAGTCATGCATCATTCAATTCAAACATCTTCAAGTACTCAAAACAGTCCACACAACATCCCAACACCACAATTCCAAGCAATTAGCACCACAAGAGAGGTTACAACAATTTTCCAAACATATAGTTAACTGAAACCTTTACTGCAATAGGCTGTTTTCTCACAATCAATAGGATAAACAAAAAATATCCAAATCTAGTGAATAAGATGTCAAATTAAATATTAAGACGTTAACTAAAATCAGAAACAAACATTGCATCAATTGAAGTTCGGGATCATTAGATATAGCAAAAACAGTGGAATAGCACAAAACTGTCCAGATTTGCACACTTTTCGATAATTGGCATTTTGGAGGTCCTTAATGTCAGATTTAGGCTTAGTCCATTTCTGACAAAATTGTCCAGCACTGACAAATATAGTAGTACACAAAATTTCATGCATTTTGGACATCATTTACTAAGTCAAATATGGTTCGTTCCACAATGTCAGTGCATCTGCCAAAACCTGCTTCATTTTTCCAGATTTCCAGATTTGGTCACATTTTAAAGATTTGCCATTTTGAGGACCTTAGAGTCAAAATTAGCTTCGGCTTATTTCTAGGAAAAATGTTCCAAACTGTCCAAAATAGTCACTTACCAATTTTCAAACATTTTAAACATCATTTGCCTAGATAAACTTACCTCGAACAGACTGGTCAGAGAGTTGTCAACAATTTCGACTTCACCTAGCATCATTTTCAAGCCAAGATCTTGCCATGCATGGTTGTTTAAGCTTATGAACGACCATATAGCTCAAGTACAGAAGCAAATACACACATTTATGAGCATGCATGTGAATTTTTGAAGAGTTTTCAAAAGGTTTTAACCCTCACCTTAGCAATCAACCACAAAGATGCACAAAAACTTGTTGAAGCTTCAAATCTCTTCTTCTTCTTGCTTAGCCGAGATTCAACTTGGTTTCTCTATTTTTCCTAGCCTAGTGATCAATCTCTTAGCACATGCATGAGGTTAGAACAAGAAGAAAAGAAATGGAAGCCAAGAAAACTTACCTAGGCCGAAAATGGTGACTCAAAATGCTTGCATGTGTGTTTCTTGCATCCTAGCTTGCTTGGGTGAGTTTCTTTGCTTGTGGTTTGTCTTGATGCACCTTAGGATGATGAAGATGAGCTAAGAGGTGGAGAGAACTCAGCCAAAACCGAAATGGAGAGATAAAATGAGAGGGAAGTAAGAGAAATTGAGAGGAAATGAGAGAATATGACAAAAGTAATGGCTTTGCAATTTTTTTGAGCATATGGTCAGCCTTGGGCATACAAATTCAGACTTTTTGTGTCTTCAAGGAGTATTTTGAAATGGCTAGCATGGGCATGGAGCACTTGGTCGAAAATGGTGGAGATTTGAGGAGAATTTGAGCAATTTTTTATGCATTGTGTTAAGTGTTTTGTCATAGTTTGTCTAGGATTAATTTTTTATGCATTTGTGTCATTAGAATTGTCATAGGAATGTTGGGGAATGAGGGAATCTAGGTAGAATAAAATATAGGAATGTTTGTTGATGAGTTGAATTATGAATAGAATAATAGTTAGTGGGAAATGTAGGAATAGTTTAGTATTATTTTATTGTTAGTGGAGTTTGTCGAGAATTTGAATTAGGAATATAATATTGGTTAGTAGATTGTGTAGGATTATTTTAGTGTCTAGTGCTTTGTGTAGGATTCTTTTTTGATTAACGTGGTGGCACGGATTCTTAGATCTAGGGCACGAATTACGAGGTAGACACGAACTATGAGGTACAGCACGTATTTCAAGACTAAGGCACATACTTCAAGTTAAGTGCACGGATTCTAATGCTAACACACACAACCCTATGTGAATGAACGTAGACCAAAATAAGGCACGTAATTCAATGCAATGCACGTAATTCAAGACACGACTCTTAAACCTAGGTTAAGGCACGCATAACGAGACATGCACGAAAACACGGATTCTGACCATTGTTATTTTCCAACTCTGGGTCGTCCTTTGCTGTGTGATCTCTCTTACCACAACGAATTCACTTCCTAGCTTTCTTCAATCATTTAATTTGGTGTGACCTCTACATTTACAGTTTGTTCCTTTGAACGACTTTATTCTCCATTTGATCTTAAGGTCAAGTTCATTAACTAAGGTTAGAATCTCCAAACATAGTCATCAAAGTTGCATCGGTATTCTAACAATATAACAATAACTCCAAAATCATGACTCGTGTTGTGTCAATCTCGCATTCCTACCTCAAAAGGAATATCGCAATAATTCTATGATCCTAGGGTGACATACGCTAATTTCAAGATGATAGATCTATATCCGATTTATATATCTGATCGCGTCGTTTTGCATTCAAAAATAGTAAGGTTAACTGATTGAAAATATTGCTTACCTTGAATTACCTCTAGCTGTGGCGAGTAGAGGGTCGATCCACGGAGATTGGGTTATCAAGTTAAGTTAAGTCCTTAATTTAGAATTGTTTGACTATCTCCCGTCACGGATAAGTTTGGTCAAGTCCAAAAGTACGGAAGCACGGAAAATTAAAACCAAGAGATGTCTACAAAATGTCCAAAGATACGGTAGTAACACGGTCCAAAAGTGAATTAATCAAAAGTAATAAATTAAAGAATCACAACATTCAACACTAAAAATCCAAAGGGTTAATGATTCAGGGTGGTTATAGCTCGGTATATGGAAGTACAAAGTTATTGATTCAGATTTAAAGTTAAGTCCTTCAGAAATAGGGCTACAAGCTCCCACTACTGAAATGAGTCTTTAATTACATAAGTGAGAAGATTAATTAATTAGTAAGACTGGAGGTGTTGGTACAACCTAACGATATCCAATCTCTCAATTAATCTTTCACTTATGTAACCTGGAGGTGTCGGTACAACCAGACTATAATCCATCCTAGGTAGTCTCGTATTGCCACTTGTTTACAAAATCGGGCATATATGTACTTTCAATTAAATATAACATAACTACAAGTATACGTATAATTAATCAAAGAATACTTTAAAACAAAAATACGATACTTTAATAAATCTGAATCAAAACATATGTACAAGAATAACCTCACACATACCACCCCGAATCTCGGGTCTAGTGTGTCTTGATAAACATTAAAGTACAAGAAATCGTAACGTAAACCGAAATAAAAGAATACTTATCGTGTTGTACGGATTTCGGTAGACTATTATGATGTCGGTATGTTGATAGCTCACTAGACCCTCCCCTCGGGATTAAAACTTTGCACAAAACTAAGAATAATAATTAAAACACTCAAAACTCAATCACAAATACTAGAGTAGCACAATCTATGCTAATAAGAGAAAAATGGTACCAGAAAAATGAAATGAAGAATGGAGCATTTATAGAGAAATTTTGGCACTATTCACGGGCACTATTCACACCATGATGTCATCATTGTGTCAGCATGATGTCAGCGCCTAGGTCATCATTGTGTCAGCATGACGTCATCGTCTAGGTCATCATTGTGTCAGCGTGATGTCATCAAAATTTACTATTCACGCGCTAATTTTACTATTCATCCATTGACCGTTGACTTTACTATTCATGCATTGACTTTTACTATTCATGCTCAATCGATCTCTGTTCACACGTTGACTTTTACTATTTATTTGTTGACCGTTGACTTTACTATTCATGCATTGATCGAAGTTGACCAAAGCTTCTTCAAGGTTTTTCAGCGTCCTGAATTCGTTTTCGCACTCCGGTTAGCCAAATTCAATCTCGATTTGCTCATGTCAAAGTCGCTCGACCTTCCTCCTTTAGTATTGTGCTGAACTTCTCATTCAAGTGTTGGCTTTTGTGGCCATTTTTGTTATTTCTTCTTCAGAACCTATATTGCACTAAATTTGTGTAAAATATACAATTAAGCTTGAAA
Organism: Ehretia macrophylla; assembly: GCA_037974665.1. NCBI lineage: Eukaryota > Viridiplantae > Streptophyta > Magnoliopsida > Boraginales > Ehretiaceae > Ehretia > Ehretia macrophylla. The sequence goes on along the minus strand of CM075777.1, from coordinate 50,443,017 downwards.
TGATAATGCAATATACATGATTCAATGGGTGAAGATTACGAAAAATATGAATTTATCAACCTCCTCAAACCCATTCTTTGCTTGCCCTCAAGCAAAAGCATTAAGTACTTCATAGATTCAAAAATAATAAATCCAAGCAGTCAATGTATTTATACAATTAGATTTTATAAAACACCAGCTTAACTGTGAATTTGTCTTCCAAATAATTTTACCCCAAGAAATCATTTTGTATCTAGAAGAATAGAAACCAACTTAACTACAAAAATCCTTTGAGCCTTTTTAAGCACTTGTAACTCAATTAAGAGGTAAGAAAATTAATCACGCAAAATTTGTAGAATCGAAAATATCTTCTACGGATAGTCATAAAATATTAAAACTCAACTACCTCCCAAATCATGTAATACTCCCTTAGATTTTTTTATATATATATATATATATTTTTTTTTTGTTTTTGTTTTTGTTTTTTTTTGTTTTTTATATGAATAGATGACTCGAGTGGTAGATGTTGGTTGATTCAAAGACTTTCTTGAAGTATTGCCTTTCTTTGGTTGAATTGTGTTTGGTGAAAGAAAGCTTGTCTTGCTGGATTTATATTGATAGCTTTTTCATAACAAAAATGCTCAAAAATGGTTAGAAGAAAGCATTTGTTATGGACTTCTTTTCTGCCTCTTTTTGCTGAATCAACACTTTTGATATTTAATTGATATTGAGCGAGTCATCTAAACATTTTTTTTCTTTTTTTTTTCTGAGTATACCGATCTAGAAAAATAAGTCAAATTTTAATAAAACATAACATCTCACATTGAAAACGCCTCAATCTACTCCTTTTTTGATAATTAATCAAAAACCTCTAATTAAATCATGTGACGCTGTTGGGATGTAATAATAGTTAACAAGGTTTCAAAAAAATCTAGATACAAACTCAACTCTAGTGGTTAATCATTTTTCCATTCCAAACTTTACAGTTAATTCAAATATTTTATCAAAATCCAACCATATTTCAACACTTGACTACATAACTTTAATTATCTTGAATAAATGAAGCACGAAAAAATGGAAATTGAAAATTTTAAAATTTTGGAAAAATTTTTTTAGCAGGTGGTATCAACTATTTGTTCCTCCTCAAACCCGAACCTTACATTGCCCTCAATGTAAGAAAGTGATGCAATGCATTGCAAATTAAAAAGATAGATACAACCTGATAAAAATTCCAAGCATTGTTCCTCAAATGGTTCTGAAAAAAGATTTGTCATTAAAAGCTCCAAACACCAACGTTAGCTATGAGGATAAAAACAAAAGTGATCCAAAATGAAATTTAAACTGAATGATATATACAATGTGATTTCGCAAGGACGAAATTTTTTTTTTTTTATGGTTTTTTTTTTTTTTTTAAAAGAAATTTAACAAACCAAATTAAAATATACACAATAAATCTCCTTTAACGGTTTGCTAACAAATGCATTGGAGGAGACTAAGAATATATACACTAATGAATGTATAGCCATAACAGTTGCTGAAAATTATGCAGAGAGGGTTGAAGCCACACCAGATTACCAAAATCGTTAGAAGACCTTAGTGACAAGATTAACTAAAGACATTCTCGAGACATATCAAAAATTCAACCCCTAGATCCAATATTCAGAAGAACTATATCCAAATAGGTTTTTTTTTTTTTTAACCCGGCAGGTGAGGGAGTTCGGCCATTGGCTAGATCTACATCCCCAGTTTCAACAAATCATTATCAAACATCCACACTCCATTTTTTTTTGTCCCTTCGGCTTGTTTTTTTTTTTTATATATATATACCAGACTCAACATCAAAACAAAATTAGTGTATATACTAGGTAAATAACCACAATAAAAATCAGATTACCATACAAAAAACCATAAAAATAAAACTCACAAATTTTATTCATGGAAATGGAAACAGTACATTAACTTAACAAATACAACAACAAAACAACTACTTATATTATAAGCCTACTTCTTTCTCTTCTCCCATGAACTGGGCAGTTCATGATGAACTACCCAAGCCAAATAAAGAAGAATCACAATAATAACACCAAGAACCACAAGCAACGACTCATCTGCCGTGAGACTTTTAAACAACACCATCTTCGTGGAAATTTTAACAAAAAAAACTGAAGACGGAGAAGTTTTGTGGGGAGAAAGGTAGGAGATGGCGGCGGCAAGGAGGAGATAAAAAAAATGATTGGGTTAGGGTTTTTAAAACCGTTCGGCCGCCCCTTTTTTTTGTTTTTTTTTTCAACAAAACAACAACAAAAAAAACAACACAACTTATTACATAAGCCTAAAAACTAAAAATCTTTTCTTCCTTCATGGATTCGTCCCATCCTAATCACAAGATAGATGAGGAAGATGTACAAGAAGAAGAATAAGGCAAAAATGGCCACAATAAGAAACAAAACTTGGTCGGTCATTTTGAGTTGATGAAACAATTTTGGCAGATTGAGAGAAAATTGTGGTTGTAATGTGAGAGAGATTGAGGTGCCGGAGGTGAAGAGAAAAAAGAATGAGGGAAAGAAAGATTAGGGTAAAAACCCTTTTTACCGACCCCTTACTTTTTTTTTATATATTTTTTAAACACATTTATTTTTATTTATTTTTATTTTTTTAATTAATTTTTTTGATTTTTTTTTTGATTTTTTTTAAATAGAGGTAAATTAAAACAAGCACACATAATGACAATAAAATGCAAACATATTAGAATTCACCCTTAAGATGGTCTCACACAAAAAAGACGCTCGGGAAATGCAAAAATAGGATCTCAACCCTATTTCAGTTTCATACCTATGTAGCAAAGTAAACCACATTCGAACACCAAATAAATGGCATTAAAATCTGGACAGTAATTCTCCCCGCCATAGCGTAAGAACTGGCCGAAGCAGAGGTGATGAATCACGTATCACTTGCCCCTCAGAATGGTATTATTTATCTTTCTCTCAAATACCATGAGAGCCACTATTTCCATAATGGTGGAAAAAGACCTCCTAACATTGAAGTTAACGCCAATTTAAAGCTAATTGGTAACCAAGCGACAACATCTAGGACGAACGTTGGAATGTTACTGCCACGAGATCCTAGATAACCCAAAGATCACTTGGGTTCATGTGAGGCACACACCCTAGTACAAACAAAACCCTGTTTTATCCTCAGACAGTCACTACCGAATGTTGCCACTGTGTACCCATCCTCCCACCCATTTAGGATAAGCGCGTCACACAAATTGTCAGAGTTTTTCCTTCTAACCGGGAATGGGCACTGGAACCATTTAATGCCAGCCAGCAAGACATGCACACACAATTAAGTGCCGTAGTTTAATGCCTTCGGGCAAATTTTTTTAAAAAAAAAAAAAAAAAAAACTAACAGACTAGTTCTTCCAGAGGTTTCTGTATTCACGCCATCCAGTACTTTCCTTCGGCACTCACATGGGGCCATAGCCAGTTCCACAGGGTCAAGAGCAAGACAGTGGGGTTTTACGTTACAGACAATACCGTTTGGTGAATGCTCTCACTCCTAACTACCTTATCAAGTAATGCCCAAATAGACCCTAAACTACATTAAGCTGGTAGAGTGGCAAGTACTGTTAGACAGAGTTGCACTGATCAGTCAACCGCACACAGAAACGTACAGTGACCACTAGTATCATGGCAATCATACCTGAATGAGTGCTTCTCAGGGTTTAGACCCAAACTACATTAAGCTGGAGAAAGACTCATTTGGTATGAAAAAAAAATCATAGGTTACCTCCTAGGAGCGCTAAGTTTAACGTCTTCAGCCAAACAAAATTACTTTGAAATTGCTACTCTACAGGGATTGGATTCTTAAGTTCAATTGACTCTTCACCCCAATTCTTTAACCGGATTGCTGGTTTTAACCTTTCTCCATTTACAAACATAGTTTTTCCATTTGTTTTATCTTTTATCCTTACAACCCCATACGGAAAAACTTGTTCAACCTTAAATGGTCCATCCCACCTAGACCTCAATTTTCCTGGAAACAATCGTAACTTACAATTAAATAACCACACATCTGCTCCAGGAATAAATGACTTCCGAATAATCATTTTATCATGCGTTCTCTTCATTTTCTCATTGTAAATCTTGGCATTCTGGTATGCTTCTAAACGCATCTCTTCAAGTTCATTTAGATGGAACAACCTGTTTTCACCAGCTTTCTGCAAGTCAAAATTCACAGTTCTAATTGCCCAGTAAGCCTTATGTTGTAACTCAACAGGTAAATGACATGCTTTTCCAAAAACTAAACAAAAAGGTGACATTCCTATGGGAGTTTTATATGCAGTTCTATATGCCCAGAGTGCATCATTCAATTGAGTGGACCAATCCTTCCTATCAGGTCTAACTGTCTTTTCAAGGATTGATTTAATTTCCCTATTAAAAACCTCAACCTGTCCACTAGTTTGTGGGTGATATGGAGTTGCAACCTTATGAATAACTGAGTATTTCTTCAACAATTTTTCAAAAGTTCGGTGAATGAAATGACTTCCACCGTCACTAATGATGGCTCGTGGAATTCCAACCGACAGAAAATATTTTTTTTTATGAATTTCATCACGACAGTGTGAACATTAGTCCGAGATGCAATTGCTTCAATTCATTTAGACACATAATCAACACCAACCAAAATGTATTGAAAAACAAAGGAGAAGGGGAAAGGAACAATGAAAAGAATAACGCAAACAAAAAAAAGTTCACAAACCACGATGGGATTTAAAGGCATCATATCCCTTTTTCCCATGTTACCTGCTTTTTGGCATCTTTCACATACTTTGCAAAACTCATGAGCATCTTTGATTAATGTGGGCCAGAAAACCCGCTTTGTAGCACTTTGTTAGCTGTCCGTCGTCCTCCAAAGTGTCCTCCACATTCCTGCGAATGACAAAATGACATGATGCTTAGCTGTTCAGACTCGGGTACACATCTACGAATAATTTGATCAGAACAAATACGGAACAAATGAGGATCCTCCCAGAAATAATGCTTTGCAATGGAGAAAAATCGGTCTCTCTCAGCCTTGTTCCACTCCTTGGGTATTTTACCAACTGCAAGATAATTCACAATATGAGCATACCAAGGAAGTTTAGGAGCATAAATTAACAGCAACTGTTCATCAGGAAATGTATCTCTCAAAGGTAATTCATTTAATGTTTACTGAGTTACAATCCTTGACAAGTGATCAGCAACAATATTTTCTCGACCTTTCTTATCCTTGATTGTTAAATCAAATTCTTGAATTAATAACAACCATTGAATAAGCATAGGTTTAGCATCTTTCTTTTCCAACAGGTATCTTAATGCCGAGTGGTCAGAATAAATGATTATTTTTTACACTAACACATATGGCAGAAACTTTTCTAATGCAAAAACTACAACAAGCAATTCTTTCTCTGTGGTGGTATAGTTTTTATGGGCATCATCCAAAGTTCGACTGGCGTAATAGATCACACAATGAACTCGATCCTTGCGTTGACCTAATACAGCTCCTATGGCATAATCTGAAGCATCAAACATAATTTCAAAAGGAAGAGAGTAGTCCGGTGGTTGAATCACTGGAGCAGTAGAAAGTGCATTTTTCAGTGTTTCAAAAGCAGTAACACATTTTTCATCAAACTAGAATGGAGTATCCTGTGCCAACAAATTTGATAAAGGTCTAGCAATTTTACTAAAATCCTTTATAAATCGTCGGTAGAAACCAGCATGTCCAAGGAACGATCTCACCTGTTTAACAGTTGTTGGAGGGGGCAAATAAGAAATAATATCAACCTTAGCTTTATCAGCCCGAACTCCTTCCTTAGATATAATGTGTCTGAGAACAATTCCCTCTTGAACCATGAAATGACTTTTCTCCCAACTAAGTATGAGATTAGATTCCTGACATCTTTTCAGCACCAAAGAAAGATTATTCAAACAAGTGTCAAATGAAGAGCCAAAGATAGAAAAATCATCCATAAAGACCTCAACAAATTCATCCATCATATCAGTGAAAATAGACATCATGCAGTGTTGAAAAGTGGTTGGTGCATTACAAAGGCCAAAAGACATTATTCTATAAGCAAACGTGCCAAAAGGACATGTAAAAGTTGTCTTTTCCTGATCTTCAGGATCCACAGGGATCTGGTTATATCCCGAGTACCCGTCAAGAAAACAGTAATAACCTTGTCCTGCCAACTTGTCCAAAATTTGATCAATGAATGGTAAAGGAAAATGATCCTTTCTTGTTGCAGCATTGAGTTTCCTATAATCAATACACACACGCCATCCAGTTGTGGTGCGGGTAGGTACCAATTCACCTTTATCATTTGTCACCACAGTGATTCCTGATTTCTTAGGTATAACCTGTATAGGACTAACCCATTTACTATCCGAAATAGGATAAATGATACCTGCATCTAACAACTTCACTATTTCTTTCTTTACAACTTCCCTCATGTTCGGGTTCAGCTTACGTTGCATCTCTCTAGATGTCTTGGCTCCATCTTCTAAATTAATCTTATGCATGCAAAAAGAGGGATCTATTCCTTTAAGGTCTGCAACAGTGTAGCCTAATGCTTCCTTATTCTTAGACAACACATCTACAAGTTTAGCTTCATTCTCTAAAGAAAGGTTAGAAGCAATAATAACTGGAAGTGTTTGATCTGCCCCTAGAAAAACATACTTGAGATGATTAGGAAGTTGCTTAAGTTCCAACTCAGGAGGAGATTGTATAGAAGGAAGCATGGGTTCTTTAGAAAGAGTCAAGGATGGTTCTATTGCACAAATCTGAAATTTTTCATTAAATCTTAAATTGCTTTCTAAAGATTCATCGGATTCCTCCTCAAACCTATTCAACACTACTTCATCATTCAAAGCATTCTCCAAAAAATCTTTTTGCATAAGACTAAGGAAAGACTCTTCAATTAATGGATCAATCTTATCAAGAATAAAACATTCAAGACCATCATCTCCATCTACAAACCTAGCAGCATTAGCAACATTCAACTTTACCTTAATATCTCCAAATGTAAACTCCAATTCTCCAGTTGCACAGTGAATTTTTGCATTAGCTGTTGCTAAAAATGGTCTCCCTAGTATAACTGGAGTTTGGAACTTTTGAATTTCTCCTGGTTCCATATCTAGCACAACAAAATCCACAGGAAAATAAAATTCATCAACCTTTATCAACACATCTTCAATCATACCCCTAGGAATTCTAAGTGATCTATCAGCCAGTTGAAGGGTGATAGGAGTAGGTTTCAATTCTCCTATATCTAACTGCTCAAAAAGATTAAAGGGAAGAAGATTCACACTAGCTCCTAAATCAAGAAGGGCACGATCTACACAATGATTACCAATATAACAAGGAATGGTAAATGTACCTGGATCTTTCAATTTTGGTAGAACATGAGAAGTAAGAATGCTGCTTACCTTTTCGGTCAACCTTACTTTGTTTGATATCAAAGCTGAATTCCTCCTTTTCTGAGTGCACAAATCCTTAAGAAACTTTGCATAAGCAGGAATTTGCTTGATGATTTCTAACAGAGGTAAATTGATTTTCACTTGCTTAAAGGTCTCAAGCATTTCTTCCCTATTTGAATCTTTATTAGGTGGATTACATAATGCCTGTGGAAAGGGTGCCTTGGGACTCAGTGTCAATGGAATATTTTTCATGTGAAATTAAAGGTTCATTTGCAGTTTCTTTTGATGAATCAACAGTAACTTGAGACTTGAATTTTTGCTTTGCAAGTCTTATATTTTCATAAGCTTCGACACTTACCTTGTTATCAACTTTCTTACCACTTCGCAATGTAGTGATAGCTTGAAGATCCTCCACTATTTGACTTGTAGATGCTGCATGGGCCTTACCTTTTGGGTTTCCATCTGGTTGGGCAGGGAGTGTTCCTTCTTCCCATTTCTGAATTGTGTTAGCTAATTGCCCAATTTGTCTTCCCAAGTTGGCAACTGCCTTTGTATGTGTACTTACCAGTTGCATAGTTGGTTTTCAGCTATTAAGCTTTTTCAAAACATGTTCTTCAAAAAAGTAGTCCCATAAGAATTGGAACCTGAATTAGAGCTCGTAGGTACCTGTCCTTGTGGAACTGAATAAAATCCTGGAGGATAACCTCTTGGTCTTTGTTGTTGAACATCTTCCCGATTCTGATCCCACCGGAAATTTTGATGATCTCGTGTACCTGGATTATAAGTGTCAGAGAACGGATCATAATTACGGGGATATCTATAAGCAGCACAAGCTTGCTCTGAAATTGAATTGGGATTTGATGCAAGAATACCTTCACCTGAATCAACTACATGCAATGATTCTTTCCTTTTTACCATTTATTCCAATGCAAGAGTTAGGTTTTCAATCTTTGATGTCAAAGAATTGTAATCATTTGAACCTACACTTTCTCTCATTTCTCTAGATGAAGATGCACGCTTTCGTGAATTATTGCTCAGTTTTATGAACAATTCTGTGGCTTCTTCTGGAGATTTTTCAAGAAGTGAACCATTACAAGCTGAATCGAGCAAACTTTGATTATGCTCATTTAACCCTTGATAGAAATTATGAGCTAATTGCCAATCTGAAATACTATGGTGTGGACATTCATAAATTAAGGCTTTAAATATGTCCCAACTCTCATGAAGTGCCTCTCCAGGTAATTGAGAAAAATTATTTAATTGATTCCTACATTCATTGGTTTTTGAAGAAGAGTAAAATCTTTCAAGAAATTCTCTTTGCAATTGTCCCCAAGAAGTGATAGAACCAGAACGTAATCTGTAAAGCCAATTTTGTGCTTGACCCATTAAAGAGTAAGGAAACAATCTCAACTTAACAACCTCTTCCGAGGCAGTTCTAGTATTGATCGATCTGCATGTATGAACAAAAGTATTAATGTGATCATACGGGTTTTCATTAGAAAGACCGTGGAACAAGGGAAGCATTGAAATCATGTGAGACTTTATTTTAAAACCATCATCAGTTTCAGGTAAGGCGATAGCTCGTGGAGGAACATAATCTTGTGGTGTGGAAAAATCTTTTATGCTCCTCCTCACATTTCCTACTTCTCTACCTTCCACTTGATCTTGATTTTGGTTTTGATTCAGATTTTGATCAGCCATGATTAGAAATTTATGTGCTTTGTTTCTAAATTTAAAAGTTTTCTCAATTTCTGTATAAAAAACAAAGATGGGTGGCTTTAAAGATCTCCGACCATGCATACAAAATTAAAACATGAAAAAGAAACAAAAAAAAAATGAAATAAAGTCTATACAAAGTAGCAAAATTGACTTAAATAAAAATAAAAACTAAAATCTAAAATATATACATATTAACACTTATATACATAAATCAAAGACTTACCTTATTTGATGAACACAGATCCCCGGCAATGGCGCCAAATTTTGATCGCGTCGTTTTGCGCTCAAAAATAATAAGGTTAACTGATTGAAAATATTGCTTACCTTAAATTACCTCTAGCTGTGCCGAGTAGAGGATCGATCCACGGAGATTGGGTTATCAAGTTAAGTTAAGTCCTTAATTTAGAATTGTTTGACTATCTCCTGTCACGGATAAGTTTGATTAAGTCCAAAAGTCCAAAAGTCCAAAAGTACGGAAGTACGGAAAATTAAATCCAAGAGATGTTCACAAAATGTCCAAAGATACGGTAGTAACAAGGTCCAAAAGTGAATTAATCAAAAGTAATAAATTAAAGAATCACAACACTCAACACTAAAAATCCAAAGGGTTAATGATTTAGGGTAGTTATAGCTCGGTATATGCAAGTACAAAGTTATTGATTCAGATTTAAAGTTAAGTCCTTCAGAAATAGAGCTACAACCTCCCACTACTGAAATAAGCCTTTAATTACATAAGTGAGAAGATTAATTAATTAGCAAGACTGGAGGTGTTGGTACAACCTAACGATATCCAATCTCTCAATTAATCTTTCACTTATGTAACCTGGAAGTGTCGGTACAACCAGACTATAATCCATCCGAGATAGTCTTGTATTGCCACTGGTTTACAAAACCGGGCGTATATGTACTTTCAATTAAATATAACATAACTACAAATATACGTATAATTAATCAAATAATACTTAAAAACAAAAATACGAGACTTTAATAAATCTGAATCAAAACATATGTACAAAAATAACCTCACACATACCACCCCGAATCTCGGGTCTAGTGTGTCATGATAAACATTAAAGTACAAGAAATCGTAACCTAAATCAAAATAAAAGCATACTTTTCGTGTTGTACGGATTTTGGTAGCCCGTTATGATGTCGGTATGTTGATAGCTCACTAGACCTCCCCTTAGGGATTAAAACTTTGCACAAAACTAAGAATAATAATTAAAACACTCAAAACTCACTTCACAAATGCTAGAATAGCACAATATATGCTAATAAGAGAAAAATGGTACAAGCAAAATGAAATGAAGAATGGAACATTTATAGAGAAATTTCGGCACTATTTACGGGTACTATTCACAGTACTATTCAAACCATGATGTCATCATTGTGTCAACATGACGTCAGTGCCTAGGTCATCATTGTGTCAGCCTGACGTCATCGCCTAGGTCATCATTGTGTTAGTATGATGTCATCAAAATTTACTATTCACGCACTAATTTTACTATTCATGAGTTGACTTTTACTATTCATGCTCAATCGATCTTTGTTCACACGTTGAATTTTACTATTCATGCATTGATCGTTGACTTTACTATTCATGCATTGACCGAAAGTTGACCAAAGCTTCTTCAAGGTTTTTTAGCGTCCTGAATTCGTTTCCGCACTCCGTTTGGCCAAATTCAATCTCGATTTGCTCATGTCAAAGTCACTCGACCTTCCTCCTTTAGTATTGTGTTGAACTTCTCATTCAAGTGTTGGCTTTTGTGGCCATTTTTGTTATTTCTTCTTCAGAACCTATATTGCACTAAATTTGTGTAAAATATACAATTAAGCTTGAAATGATAATGCAATATACATGATTCAATGGGTTAAAATTACTAAAAATATGGATTTATCAATATCCTATCTACTAGCTTCAGAACTGTTATCACATAGGTCATACACAAGTTACGGATCATTTCCATGATATGACCCTATTTCCAGGTTGAACTCACCAAACAAACTAATCCATCTCAAGTCGTCATCTATCGGTAGTATTATAGTTCTTATCTTGAAGGTACATTGGATTAGTAAATCTTCTAATTACTAGTCTCCCAATTACAGGCTCTTATTCACTAATCTCCTTTTCCGGCTTTGTTAACCTTCACGCTCGTAATCAACGAGAAAGACCGTTGAGATTCGTTAAACTCAAACTCTAAGATTTATTAGGTACCGCCAACAACTGCCATCGAAATTGCATGGGTAAACTGATCATGTCGCACTAGTTCAACTCTTACAAGTAAATTCATCAACTCGTAATCCATAATTTATTTCCTAATTCAAATCCTTATCTTCAAGTCACGAGGCTTTAGAATTTATTTAATCTTAACCAAGACTCCTAAGGCGAATAGTTTCAATCTCAAATAAATTTCATTCACCTCAATCCAAGGTTACGTCATACTTAAGAAGATAATGCTTCTATTCACTTAGCGACCTAGTCATCCCTTCGAACACTTAATGCCCGCCAATATATCTCCAACATTAATGTTACTAAGCTGGGTTCATAGCCATGTAAGTGATATCAATTCTCTACTAGGTTATCGGCCGTACAACAACAATCCTAAGACTATAAATGGGTACCGAAATGACCGAGCTCATAAAATACTTACACGAGATAACTTCAAGGTTGTATCAATATAAGAATTATGACCACGAGGCATCCTTCAACATAACCTAATAGAACTTCAAAAGTAATCAATTACTTATTTAACTATCACTACAAAATTCACCCCTCTTATTCAACGACCACAATTCGAAGTCTCCAACTGCTAGTTTCTAGAAGTGAAACGGTGCACATAGATACGGTGGTCAAACAATAGTCTCTTGGGTCATCATGTCTCTGATTCATCTCTATCTTACTCTCTTCGTTTACATGTTCAACTAGCTAAGAGCATCAAGACTCATTGGCCTTAGGTCCTAGGGTTCACCATGAATCATCATGCATACTTACTATTAGCTATTTAGGATTACTAATCATATCCTAACGACTCTACTTTACAACCAGATGCTTTAATCTCATTTCCATGGTTTATATAATAAGTCCATCAGTCTTACTTAAGGATATATGCTTTCCCACATCCTCTAGGATATCTAAACAACGAGTGTATAGAATGACTTACTTGCATAATCACAACTAAACCCGAGAGGCACCAAATTAATACCATGATTCTAAATATCACCGATATCCAACTTAGGACCTTTAGCAATGTTGGTCATCTAATGCACAATTCCATTTCTTACACTTCTATCCGACCTAACATTTTAGGTACAGTTTTCCAGACACGAGTTCTAGCTACGTGAATTCCTTGATTCCAACATTCCTATACCTTGTTATACTAAAGAATCATCAACCTTGTTAAACTCAGTCTCCAGAGTTACCTACATGTCTTGAGGTTATCCATTGTTAAGTTACTTAAACACATTATTCACGCCTTAATAATCTAACCCCTATCGTCCATTTCCACGAGTTCATCTCTTAATTTCTAGGTCACAATCTTACCATTGAGTGAACTTGAAACTCATTAATATACACCTTATTAGGTTCAACGATGCTTAATTCCAATCAAGTAAGGATTCAATCATATAATTAGTCTATTATACCATTTTAAGATATAAGAATTTGATTCAAAAGCAACTCCTAAGTCAAACTTCCATTATAAGCATATGAACATATATATACTACTCCACATCTCCAATAGTATATTCTTATATCTAAGGAAAGTTGTATGTCCTTAACATTTATTCTTGAACCACAATTAGAAGAACGGTTTGACGAAATTAAGAACTTTATAGCTATAAAATTGATAACTTAATCACAGGCATATGTATTCAAAAGATAAGGGGATAATTTTACCTCAACAATTATACCTGTGCTACGCATTTTATATATATGCATATCCAATAATACATATGATCCATTGAGCACCTGTGAAGATGCGAGAAATCTCTAACTGAGCCTTTCGTTTGTCCTGCACAAATTCACTTCCCTGAAAGTCCTAATCCTAACTATCTATGTGTATAAACAGTCATTCATGGTTATATAACATGCACATGTATCAAGGAATGAGTATAAAAGCATGCATGCATTATTGAGGGCATTAACGTCTTGATGTGCATGACACATAGTACATAAGGTCCACAAAAGCACATAATATTCAATGCTCAAGCAATTAAAGCACATTAGCACACATTAACACATATAAACAAGACATCATAATTACATTAGGGCTTCTACCCATGGTCCGAGAGTTGAACCCGACTAACACCTAGTTACCAAACTAAGCTCTGATACCATTCTAATATAGGTGTCACGCCCTAACCCGGCCTATAAAGGTTAGATTAGGGTGTGATCTAATATTCAAGTCCTTTCAAGTACTTAATCATTCAAGGAGGTTTAGCACTTAACGTTTTATCCTAAACTCCAAATTTTTTTTCAGAAAACCGGCAGCATAACGGCTGTAATTGGGCTCTTTGGTTTGACCTAATTCTCTACACGCCTCAATTATTCCTATCATTAATCCAATTCCATTAAGGACTCCTATTTGTCACCAACCGATTTGCCTACTAGTTTATCTTGAAAGTCTCGTTTGGTTAATAAGCCTAACATGATAACTATGTCCCATTTATTTGTCAATTTTCTATCAGGCGAGTACCTATTATCCTTTAGTTTGCAAATGAGCACCTAGGTGAAATTAGATAGAATTAACTTAGTTGATTGTTCATCTAGTGGTTTGAATGCCTATGATAACTACTAATTAAGAAAACGAAAGCAAACAACCAAATAAAAGTTCGTCCGGTTATAGATGGTACAATCCAAGAATTAGACCCAAATTACAACAGGGTCATTTACATCAATGAAATGAGTAGTTTGCAATCAGACACAACATCCATATAGCAACCACTTTTAGGCAAAGCACAAAAGCACGTAGGGACAGACAATCATTCCAAGGAATCATCGATAGGCACGTTGTCCTCGGGTACCTGTACTTGTTCTTCTTCACCTGTGATAAAAAAGAGGGTCAGTCCTTATGAACTCAGCGAGGGGGAACGAGAAATACGTTTTGAAACTCATTTTCCGGTTCAATATATAAAAATCGCTTTTTCAAACATGAATATAACAGTAAAATCAAGTAAAGGAATAGAAATACCAATCTTTCCTCCCCGAGGTTCTCTAGGAACCAAGCGAGAGTACTTATACATACAGTAAAAGGATACGGTGAGCTTTAGCTCTCAGAACAGTTTCAGAATCAAATGTTGCGGTCGACTTCAAATAACCCCAAAACAGGCCTGGTGGGTGTACTCCGGATGTACCCCGAAATCCTACGACCCAACTCTTCAAGGGTGGAATGCCAAGCGAGAGAGGGAATTGGACCATGGTAGTCACGGGAGTACCAGCAAGCCCTATGCCGCCAAGCGTTCGTGAAACGTTACCATGCCACAATGAAAGGTTGAAACCTTGTATACAATGCCCATTTATGTCATTTAACATTTCACATTAGGAGGTCAACAAAGTAGGTTGCCTCCGAGCAAGTATATGATCACATTTTGACATATTGGCATATAAGGCATTGTAAGAACATATAATCATTTCATATATCCATTTGAAAGCAATTAAACTTTAACGGGCAGCCAAGTAATCATGTTCAAATAAACCATTGAATATCTTTTAACAATTCACATTAGGAGGACAACAAAGTAGGTTGCCTCCGAGCAATTTCAAGATCACATATTGCCAAGTAAACGAACGAGTCATGCTTGACATGAAATTTCACTTGTAGAACACATAGAGTCATATGAACATTAAATGGGCAGCCATGTAACACATGCAAGTTAAGCCATATAACTCATTTTGAAGTCCACATAATCAAGTGATACGATTATTCAACATGCAACAACATCTACGTCGGTTCGGATGCAAGAAAAGCCTATTTGTCAACATGCAATGATCAAAATTACATTTAAGCTTATAAAGCATTTACCGGCATGCCAATAAGCATATAATTTCTACAGAATATCCAAATGATCAACACTTAACAAGACTACCTAGTCATTAGGGTTTCCGTTTCATACTTAACCATGTGATTACACCCTAAGTCAACTCAAGTTCATTCTCAAGTCATGCATCATTCAATTCAAACATCTTCAAGTACTCAAAACAGTCCACACAACATCCCAACACCACAATTCCAAGCAATTAGCACCACAAGAGAGGTTACAACAATTTTCCAAGCATATAGCTAAGTGAAACCTTTACTGCAATAGGCTGTTTTCTCACAATCAATAAGATAAACCAAACAATCTCCAAATCTAGTGAATAAGATGTCAAATTAAAGCTTAAGAAGTTAACTAAAATCAGAAACAAACCTTCCATCAATTGGAGTTCGGGATCATTAGATATAGCCGAAACAGTGGAATAGCACAAAACTGTCCAGATTTGCACACTTTTCGATAATTGGCGTTTTTGAGGTCCTTATGGTCAGATTTAGGCTTAGTACATTTCTGACAAAATTGTCCAGAACTGAAAAATCTAGAAGTATACAAAATTTCATCCATTTTGGACATCATTTACTAAGTCAAATATGGTTCGTTCCACAAGGTCAGTGCATCTGCCAAAACCTGCTTCATTTTTCCAGATTTCCAGATTTGGTCACATTTTAAAGATTTGCTATTTTGAGGACCTTAGAGTTAAAATTAGCTTCGGCCTATTTCTGGGAAAAATGTTCAAACTGTCCAAACTAGTCACCGACCAATTTTCAAGCATTTGCAACATCATTTGTCTAGCCAAACTTACCTCGAACAGACTAGTCAGAGAGCTGTCAACAATTTCGACTTCACCTAGCGTCATTTTCAAGCCAAGATCTTGCCATGCATGGTTGTTTAAGCTTATGAACGACCATATAGCTCAAGTACAGAAGCAAATACACACATTTATGAGCATGCATGTGAATTTTTGAAGAGTTTTCAAAAGGTTTTAACCCCTCACCTTAGCAATCAACCACAAAGATGCACAAAAACTTGTTGAAGCTTCAAATCTCTTCTTCTTGTTGCTTAGCTGAGATTCCAACTTGGTTTCTCTATTTTTCCTAGCCTAGTGATCAATCTCTTAGCACATGCATGAGGTTAGAACAATAAGAAAAGAAATGGAAGCCAAGAAAACTTACCTAGGCCGAAAATGGTGACTCAAAATGCTTGCACGTGTGTTTCTTGCATCCTAGCTTGCTTGGGTGAGTTTCTTTGCTTGTGGTTTGTCTTGATGCACCTTAGGATGATGAAGATGAGCTAAGAGATGGAAAGAACTCAGCCAAAACCGAAATGGAGAGAGAAAATGAGAGGGAAGTGAGAGAAATTGAGAGGAAATGAGAGAATATGACAAAAGTGATGGCTTTGCAATTTTTTTGAGCATATGGTCAGCCTTGGGCATACAAATTCAGACTTTTTGTGTCTTCAAGGAGTATTTTGAAATGGCTAGCATGGGAATAGAGCACTTGGTCGAAAATGGTGGAGATTTGAGGAGAATTTGAGCAATTTTTTATGCATTGTGTTAAGTGTTTTGTCATAGTTTGTCTAGGACTAATTTTTTATGCATTTGTGTGATTAGAATTGTCATAGGAATGTTGGGTAATGAGAGAATCTAGGTAGAATAAAATATAGGAATGTTTGTTGATGAGTTGAATTATGAATAGAATAATAGTTAGTGGGAAAAGTAGGAATAGTTTAATATTATTTTATTGTTAGTGGAGTTTGTCGAGAATTTGAATTAGGAATATAATATTGGTTAGTGGATTGTGTAGGATTATTTTAGTGTCTAGTGCTTTGTGTAGGCTTCTTTCTTGATTAACGTGGTGGCACGGATTCCTATATCTAGGGCACGAATTACAAGGTAGACACGAACTATGAGGTACAACACGTATTTCAAGACTAAGGCACATACTTCAAGATAAGTACACGGATTATAATGCTAACGCACACAACCCTATGTGAATGAACGTAGACCAATATAAGGCACGTAATTCAATGCAATGCACGTAATTCAAGACACGACTCTTAAACCTAGGTTAAGGCATGCATAACGAGGCATGCACGAAAACCAAGATAGGGCACATAATCCAAGGTCGGTCATATAATTTTAGGTCTAAGGTACACAAATCGAGGTAGGACACATTATTTGGGGTCAGGCCTCAAAAAACCGAGGGCGTGGGGCCGATTACTAGGTCCCCGGTACTCGAATGTCCATAACTTTTGATCCGTAGTTAGTTATACGGTACACAGCGTGCCATTAAAAAGCTCCTCGGGAGCTCTACAACGGGGGCAGCGAGGCTACCCTGCTGCGCCTATTTTTGGTGCCCAAATTTGAATGTTTCATCCATTTCTGGCCATTTTTCTTCTTTTTGTGCAGTATTTTCGTCACGGGTCAGTCGTCATGAGTCACGAAATGGACAACAACTTAACTCGTTGAATAGTAGACCACTCTACAATGCGCCGATATCACGTCTTTCGAGGATGCTG
Organism: Ehretia macrophylla; assembly: GCA_037974665.1. Taxonomy (NCBI): domain Eukaryota; kingdom Viridiplantae; phylum Streptophyta; class Magnoliopsida; order Boraginales; family Ehretiaceae; genus Ehretia; species Ehretia macrophylla. The sequence continues at coordinate 50,425,315 of CM075777.1, read as the reverse complement.
CACGATCGAAGTCGATGGGCTGTCGATAAGCCCATTGGGCTGTTTGAATGGGCCATCTCTTTGGGCTGGGACTGCGAACCGTCAACATAAAATGGCTTTTCACCCACAACATGACGGTTACGATCATACCAGCACTAATGCACTGGATCCCATCAGAACTCCGAAGTTAAGCGTGCTTAGGCGAGAGTAGTACTTGGATAGGTGACCCCTTGAAAAGTCCTCGTGTTGCACCGCCCTTTTTGTTTTTTTTTGCCCCGTTTAGCTTTGGCAAGATGCTTTCTCATCACATTTCTTTCCTCGAGTCCCATGATATCTTAGGCTGCCCAGCTTCGCTTCTCGGAGGGGCTGGGCCAGCAAACCGAGGGCGTGGGGCCGATTACCATGTCCCCGCTGCTGCAATGCCCATAACTTTTGATCCGTAGGGAGTTATGCGGCTCACATCATGCCATAGAAAAGCTCTACGAGAGCTCTACGATGTGGGTAGCAAGCCTGCTCGGCTGTACCTATTTTCGGTGATCAAAATTGAACGTTTTCATTAGTTTCTTACCACTTTTTTTGCTTTTTGCACTGTTTTTTCATCCCGAGTCGATCGTCGTGAGCCGCGAAAAGGATGACAACCTAACTCGCGGGATAGTACACTGCCCTACAACGCGCCGATATCACATCTTGCGAGGATGTTACACAGTTGAAGCCGATGGGCTATCAATAAGCTTATTGGGACGATTGAATGGGCCATCTCTCTGCGCTGGGACTGTGAACCGTCAACACATAATGGCTTTGTACCCTTAGCATGATGGGTGCCATCATTCCACCACTAATGCACAAGATCCCATCAGAACTCCGAAGTTAAGCGTGCTTGGGCAAGAGTAGTACTTGGATGGGTAACCCCCTGGGAAGTCCTCATGTTGCACCCCCTTTTTGTTTTTTTTTCCCCTGTTTAGCTTGGGCAAGATACTTTCTCCTAACATTTCTTTTCTCTAGTCCCACGACAACTTGGGCCGCCCAGCTTCGCCTTCTGGAGGGTCTAGGCTTGCAAACCGAGGGCGTGGGGCTGATTACCAGGTCCTCTCCGCTCCAATGCCCATAACTTTTAATTCGTAAGGAGTTATGCGACGCACAGCATGCTGTTGGAAAGCTCTCCGGGAGCTTTACGACAGGGGCAGCGTGGTTGCTTGGCTGCTCCTATTTTTGGTGCCCAAAATTGAACATTTTTATCAGTTTCTGGCCTCTTTTCTTCTTTTTGTGCTATTTTTTTGTCCTGGATCGGTCGTCGTGAGTCGCAAGAAGGACGACAACCTAACTCGCGGGATAGTAGACCACCTTACAATGCACCGATATCACGTCTTGCGAGGTTGCTGCACGGTTGAAGCCGATGTGCTGTCGATATGCCCATTAGGCCGCTTGAATGGGCCATCTCTCTGGGCTGGGACTTTGAACCGTCAATACATAATGGCTTTGCACCCACAACATGACGGGTGCGATCATACCATCACTAATGTATTGGATCCCATCAGAACTCCAAAGTTAAGCGTGTTTGGGCGAGAGTAGTACTAGGATGGGTGACCCCGTGGGAAGTCTTCGTGTTGCACCACCTTTTTGTTTTTTTTGCCCCGTTTAGCTTTGGCAAGATGCTTTCTCATCGCATTTCTTTCCTCGAGTCTCACGACATCTAAGGCCGCCTAGCTTTACCTCCCGGAGGGGTTGCGCCCGTAAACCTAGGGCGTGGGGCAGATTACTAGGTCCCCGCCGCTCTAATGCCCATAACTTTTGATTCGTAGGGAGTTATGCGACGCACAGCATGCCGTTGGAAAGCTCTCAGGGAGCTCTACGAGAGGGCATCGAGGCTGCTCGGCTACTCCTATTTTCGGTGCCAAAAATCAAACATTTTTATCAGTTTCTGGCATCTTTTCTTCAATTTGTGCTATTTTTTCATCCCGGGTCGGTCGTCCTGAGTCGTGAAATGGACAACAACCTAACTCGCGGGATAGTAGACCACCCTACAATGCACTGATATCATGTCTTGCGTGGATGCTGCACAGTTAAAGCCGATGTGCTGTCGATAAGCCTTTTGGGCCGTTTGAATGGGTCATCTCTCTGGGCTGGGACTGCGAACAGACAACACATAATGGCTTTGCACCAACAACATGACGGGTGTGATCAAACCATCATTAATGTATCGGATCCCATCAGAACTACGAAGTTAAGCGTGCTTGGGAGAGAGTAGTACTAGGATGGGTGACCTCGAGGGAAGTCCTCATCTTACACTGCCTTTTTATTTTTTTTTGCCCCGTTTAGCTTTGGCAAGATGCTTTCTCGTCACACTTCTTTCCTCGAGTCCCAAGACATCTTGGGCTGCCCAGTTTCGCCTCCCGGAGCGGTTGGGCCTCCAAACCGAAGGCGTGGGGCTGATTACTAGGTCCTCTCTGCTCCAATGCCTATAACTTTTGATCCGTAGGGAGTTATGTGGCGCACAGAACGCCATTGGAAAGCTCTCCAGGAGCCCTACAACGCGGGCAGTGAGCTTCCTCAACTGCACCTATTTTCAGTGTCCAAAATCAAACATCAGTTTTTGGCCAATTTTCTTTTTTTGGGCTCTCTTTTTTCTTCCTGGGTCAGTCGTCGTGAGCCATGAAAAGGACTACAACCTAACTCGTGGGATAGTAGACTGCCCTACAACATGCTGATATCACTTCTTACGAGGATGCTACATGGTTGAAGTCGATGGGCTATCGATAAGCCCATTGGGCCATTTGAATAGGCCATCTCTCTAGGTTGGGACTGTGAACCGTCAACACATAATGGCTTTACACCCACAACATGACGGGTGTGATCAGACCAGCACTAATACACCGGATCCCACCAGAACTCTGAAGTTAAGCGTGCTTGGGTGAGAGTAGTACTATGATGGGGGTCCCCTTGGGAAATCCTCGTGTTGCACCATCCTTTGTGTTTTTTTTTCCCCTGTTTAGCTCTAGCAAGATGCTTTCTTGTCATATTTCTTTCCTCTAGTCCCACGACATCTTGGACCACCCAGCTTCGCTTCCAGGAGGGGCTGGGCCCGCAAACCGAGGGCCTGGGGCCGATTACTAGGTCCCCGTCGCTCCAATGCCCATAACTTTTGATCCGTAGGGAGTGATGCGACGCACAACATGCCGTTGGAAAGCTCTCCGGGAGCTCTACGACAGAGGCAACGAGCTTTCTCAGTAGCGCCTATTTTCAGCGCTCAAAATCAAACATTTTCATCAATCTCTGGCAACTTTTCTTCTTTTTGTGCAATTTCTTCATCCTGGATTGGTCGCCGTGAGTTGCAAAGAGGACGACAACCTACAATGTGTCGATATCACGTCCTGCGAGGATGCTGCATGATTGAAGCCAATGGGCTGTCGAAAAGCCCAATGGGCTATTTGAATAGGCCATCTCTCTGGGCTGGGACTGTGAACCGTCAACACATAATGGCTTTGCACCCACAACATGACAGGTGTGATCATACCAGCACTAATGCACCATATCCCATCAGAACTTAGAAGTTAAGCGTGCTTGGGCAAGAGTAGTAGTAGGATGGGTGACCCCGTGGGAAGTCCTCGTGTTGCACCATCATTTTTGCTTTTTTTTTGCCTCATTTAGCTTTGGCAAAATGCTTTCTAGTCACATTTATTTCATCGAGTCCCACGACATCTTGGGCTGCCCGACTTCGCTTCCTGGAGGGGCTGGGGCCGTAAACCGAGGGCCTAGAGCCGATTACCAGGCCCCCGCTGCTCCAATGCCCATAACTTTTGATCTGTAGGGAGTTATGCAGCGCAGAACATGCCGTTACAAAGCTCCCTGGGAGCTCTGCAATGGAGGCAGCGAGCCTGCTCAACAGAGCTTTTTTTGGTGCCCAAAATAGAACGTTTTCATCAGTTTTTGGCCACTTTCTTCTTTTTGCACTGCTTTTTCGTCCCGAGTAGGTCGTTGTGAGCTGCGAAAAGGACGACAACCTAACTCGCGGGATAGTAGACCGCCCTACAATGTGCCGATATCACGTCTTGTGAGGATGCTGCACGGTTGAAGCCAATGGGCTGTCGATAAGCCCATTGGGCCATTTGAATGGGCCATCTCTCTGGGCTAGGACTGTGAATCGTCAACAAATAATGGCTTTGCACCCACAACATGACGGGTACAATCATACCGGCACAAATGCACCGGATCCCATCAGAACTCAGAAGTTAAGCGTGATTGGGCAAGAGTAGTACTAGGATGGGTGACCTCGTGGGAAGTCCTCGTGTTGCACTACCCTTTTTGTTTTTTTTGCCTCGTTTAGCTTTGGCAAAATGCTTTCTCATCACATTTCTTTTGTCGAGTCCCACGAAATCTTGGGTTGCCCAACTTCGCTTCCCGGAGGGGCTGGGCCCGCAAACCGATGGCCTGGAGCCGATTCCCCGGTACCCGTCGCTCCAATGCCCATAACTTTTGATCCTTTGGGAGTTATGCGGCCCATAACATACCATTGGAAAGCTCTCCGGGAGCTCTGCGATAGGGGTAGCGAGCCTGCTCAATAGAGCCTTTTTTCGAGCCTAAAATCGAACGTTTTCATCAGTTTTTGGCCACTTTTCTTCTTTTTGCACTGTTTTTTCATCCCGAGTAAGTCGTTGTGAGTTGCAAAAAGGACAACTACCTAACTCGTGGGAAAGTAGACCGCCTTACAATGCGTCGATATCACGTCTTGCGAGGATGCTGCACTGTTGAAGCCAATGGGCTGTCGATAAGCCCATTGGGCCATTTGAATAGGCCATCTCTTTGGGTTAGGACTGTGAATCGTCAACACATGACGGGTGCGATCATACTAACAATAATGCACCGGATCCCATTTGAACTCTGAAGGTAAGCGTGCTTGGGCAAAAGCAGTACTAGGATGGGTGACCCCTTGGGAAGTCCTCGTGTTGCACCCTTTTTTTTGTTTTTTTTCCCTCATTTAGCTTTGTCAAGATTCTTTCTCGTCACATTTCTTTCCTCGAGTCCCATGACATCTTGGGCCACACAACTTCGCTTCCCGGAGGGCCTGGGGCCGATTATCAGGTCCCCGCTGCTCCAATGCCTATAACTTTTGATCTGTAGGGAGTTATGTAGCGCACAACATACCGTTGGAAAGCTCTTTGGGAGCTATATGACGAGGGTAGCGAACTTGCTCCACTACGCCTATTTTCGGTGCTTCAAATCGAACGTGTTAATCAGTTACTAGCCACTTTTCTTCTTTTTGTGCTGTTTCTTCATCCCGGGTTGGTCATCGTGAACCGCAAAAAGGACGACAGCCTAACTCGCAGGATAGTAGGCCGCCCGACAAAGTACCGATATCAAGTCTTGCGAGAAGCCGATAGGCTGTCGATAAGCCCATTGGGCCGTTTGAATGGGCTATCTCTCTGGGTTAGGACTGTGAACTGTCAACACATAATGGCTTTGCACCCACAAGATGACGGGTACGATCATACCAACACTAATGCACTGGATCTAATTAGAACTTCGAAGTTAAACGTGCTTGGGCGAGAATCGTACTAGGATGGGTGACCCCCTGGGAAGTCCTCGTGTTGCACCCCCCTTTTTGTTTTTTTTTTTTGCCTCGTTTGGCTTTGGCAAAATGCTTTCTCGTCACATTTCTTTCCTCGCATCCCACGACAACTTGGGCCGCCCAACTTCGCTTCTCAGAGGGGCTGGGCCCGCAAAACGAGGGCCTAGAGCCGATTACCAAGTCCCTGCCGCACCAATGCCCATAACTTTTGATCCGTAGGGAGTTATGCGGCGCATAGAATGCCGTTGGAAAGCTCTCTGGGAGCTCTACGATGTGGACAGCAAGCCTCCTCAACAGAGCTTGTTTTTGTTGTCCAAAATCGAACGTTTTTATCAATTTTTGGCCAATTTTCTTCTTTTTGCACTATTTTTTTGTCCTAGGTCAATCGTCGTGAGCTGCGCAAAGGACGACAACCTAACTCGCGGGATAGTAGACTGCCCTACAATGCACCGATATCACATCATGCGAGGATGCTACACGGTTGAAGCCAATGGGTGGTCGATAAGCCTATTGGGCCATTTGAATGGACCATCTCTCTGGGCTAGGACTGTGAACGGCCAACACATAATGGCTTTGCACCCACAACATGACGGGTGTGATCATACCAGCACTAATGCACCGAATCCCATCAGAACTCCGGAGGTAAGCGTGCTTGGACGAGAACAGTAATAGGACGGGTGACCCCTTGGGAAGTCCTCATGTTGCACCCTTCATTTTCTTTTTTTTTTGACCCGTTTAGCTTTGGCAAGATGCTTTCTCATCACATTTCTTTTCTCGAGTCACACAACATCTTGGGCCGCCCAGCTTCGCTTCCCAAAGGGGCTGGGCCCGTAAACCGAGGGCATGGGGCTGATTACCAGGTCCCCGGCACTCGAATGCCCATAACTTTTGATCTGTAGTTAGTTATGCGGCGCACAGTATGCCGTTGAAAAGCTCTTCGGGAGCTTTATGACGGGGGCAACGAGGTTACTCTGCTGCGCCTATTTTTGGTGCACAAATTTGAAAGTTTCATCATTTTCTGGCCACTTTTCTTCTTTTTGTGCAGTATTTTTATCCCGGGTCAGTCGTCGTGAGCCGCAAAATGGACGACAACCTAACTCTCTAAATAATAGACTGCCCTACAACGTGCCGATATCACGTCTTGCGATGATGCTGCACGGTTGAAGTCGATAGGCTGTCGATAAGCTCATTGGCCCATTTGAATGGGCCATCTGTTTGGGCTGGGACTGTGAGCTGTCAACATATAATGGCTTTTTACCCACAACATGATGGGTGCGATCATACCAGCACTAATGCACTGGATCCCATTAGAACTCTGAAGTTAAGCGTGCTTGTACGAGAGTAGTACTAGGACGGGTGCCTCTTTGGAAATCCTCGTGTTGCACCCCCATTTTTGTTTTTTTTTTTTGACCCGTTTAGCTTTGGCAAGATGCTTTCTCATCACATTTCTTTTCTCGAGTCACACAACATCTTGGGCCGCCCATGTAACACCCCAATCCCTCTCGAGACCGGGAGTTCTATCAATCAATCTAATCACAACCCAATTCCAAACCCGGGCATAATTTTTAGGGAAAGACGGACAGAGTCTCCCCTATTTCTAGGCAAATTGCAAAAACCTGTAATAGCATATAAATGGACCAACACCGTGTCCAACCATACAAAACTTCCTCAAGGCCATCCGAGCCTCGGTTCTCAACAACTAAACTCAGCAAGTATACATACATTTCCAATTTAGAAGCTAACCTATCTCTTTTCATTTTTGACAAGTACATTCAAATTAGACAATTAAACCATACTAAGCTACTGCATAAAATAAACTATCATGCCATTCTAACCCTTTTCCTCTAGACATTACAAACATGCTTTGAAGTTAAGCTAAGCTAACTAATTACATAAACTAGCTTATCAATTCACCTCAACTACCTAGCTAGATTTAAATTATATTTCTTTTAACAATTAATACATACAACGTATGAAAGCATATAACTTTACAACTTCGACACTCAAGCCACATAGGCACGCAAGACAACTCTTCAAGCACGAATTTTCACGAAATCACGAACTTCCAGCTAACATGACATTTCCTGAAATGTGGTGGTGAGGAGTGATTATACACAACACGTATACTCAGTGAGGGTGAGACAGATATCGAGGTGGAGAGAAAGAAAGTCGTGCACTGCAAATAGACATAGTTAAGCAATAAAGTCAATAAGAAAGCATTCAATACAAACGACAATATAATAACCAATCAAGAAAGCATTAACACAACCATTCAAAGCTATACCACACTCTGAAGGCTATGGTTCACTCTTACGAGCATTATACCATTTCACGAGCGATACATCAATCTCGAGCTTGATGTTGACAACAATGACAATAAGCGCGCAACCACCTTATAACACCAGTTTGGAATACCCCGGAAGTATCCATCAATTCTACGATCCAAATCTCCTTGGGAGGCAATCCAAGCGAGAAAATGGAATAGCCACGGAGCTAGAGCAACCAACACTGGCAACCCGAGGCTACCCAGAGAGGCCCATCACTCACGCGCTGGACACTATGCAATGCAAGACTCGATACAAGGCGATAAACGAGCAATAAAGCCACACGTGGGAAAATAACAAAGTAGGTTACTCTCACACGCAATAGCAACAGTTGATAAGCATTTCAATCAGAATCAATTCAAACAAGTATATCAAGCAACCCTAAGCATTCTATAGGCATAATATCAAGAAAACAAACAAAATCACAAATCGGCCCCAACTATCAAAACACTACCATTTCCAAACGAGCCACGAGTTCTAGAAACCGACTTCACCAATCCTCCTAGGTCACCATAAGGCACGTCTAAAGACCCCGAAACCCTACTTAACCCTAGAATTCACGCAAAGCCCCGATTTCTCTCTTTGCTCGTTTGAACTACAACTACCTCAACCGATTACCCAACCAATGTCATAACTGTACCAAAAGTGTTTCCATGATGTACCTCGACAATGCCTTCATGTAAATCGAGAAAATTTCAAACTCGATCGAAACGACCCCAACTTTCACTAATACATTTTTCTCTTTTTTTCTATTACGCAACCTAAACAAATCATGCATTTAGGCATTCTAGCATACCTAGCACCTTTTCACATCAACAGAAAGCATAATAGCACAACTTTATCGAAACGGGATTTTACTATTCATAGTTTACTATTCAACTAACAATTAAAATTACAATCTCAAGATTTAACTGCAGAAAATGTTACAAAGCTATAAATACATGTTCTACAATTGCTAGGAAACGTTCTTTAAGCAACGAAACGGATAAAATAACAACTTACGGTTAAATCACAAAAATTAAAGTTTAGATACAATAATTTCAAATGCGCAAATAACGATGAAACCCTCACCTTAGATGCTACTAGACGCTAGGAAAACCACATTGGATGCCTCAGAAACAACCCCGTTCAAGCTCACGCGAAGATTTGAAGGTTGAAATCTTTTTTTTCTTTTTCTTCTATGGTTTTGGCCCTTTCTATTTTTTTTTTTCCAGATTTTCACATGTTTTTGTAATTTATTATGCATATATAAGATGACAAGTTGAAGTCAAATGGTCAAAGCTTCGGTCAACCCGCTAAACCAAAACAACTATGCGCGACCTTACGAAAACGGCCATAACTTCTTCTAGAAAAGTCCAATTCACGAACGGTTTGAAGCCTCAGAAACTAGACTCATAGAGCTTTCCAACCATATATAATTTGCTACCTAACTCTTCCCCAATTGGTTCGGATTTAATTCCAAAGTTGACCCAAAATTTGACTCACTTAACATTGCATTTTTGTATTTTTAATCCCAAGTTTACTCTTTATTAAACATTTCAAAAATTTCCACCTTATCCTAGTTGGTCAATGTAGATAAAAAGTCAACTAGTTTGGTCAAGGAAGGTGAAAGGTCAATAAAATGCAATTTAAATGAACTTTAAATGCTATTGAATACATGCCAGGTTCGGGGTATCACAGCTTAGCTTAGCTTCCCGGAGGGGCTGGGCCCGCAAACCGAGGGCGTGGGGTCGATTACCAGGTCCCCGCCGCTCCAATGCCCATAACTTTTGATCCATAGGGAGTAATGTGGCACACAACATGCCGTAGGAATGCTCTTCGAGAGCTTTACAATGGGGGTAGTAAGCCTGCTCGGCTGTACCAATTTTCAGTGATCAAAATTGAACGTTTTCATTTGTTTCTTACCACTTCTTTGCTTTTTGCACTATTTTTTCATCTCGAGTCGGTCATCGTGACTTGCGAAAAGGACGACAACCTAAATCGTAGGATAGTAGACTACCATACAACGTGCTGATATCACGTCTTGTGAGGATGCAACAAGGTTGAAGCCGATGGGCTATCGATAAGCCTATTGGGACGATTGAATTGGCCATCTCTCTGGGCTGGGACTGTGAACCGTCAACACATAATGGCTTTGCACCCATAGCATGATGGGTGCCATCATTCCACCACTAATGCACAAGATCCCATCAGAACTCCGAAGTTAAGCGTGCTTGGGCAAGAGTAGTACTTGGATGGGTAACCCCCTGGGAAGTCCTCATGTTGCACCCCCTTTTTGTTTTTTTTTCCCCTGTTTAGCTTGGGCAAGATGCTTTCTCCTTACATTTCCTTTCTCTAGTCCCACGACATCTTGGGCCGCCCAGCTTCGGCTTATGGAGGGACTAGGCCTGCAAACCGAGGGCGTGGGGCTGATTACCAGGTGCCCTCCGCTCCAATGCCCATAATTTTTGATTCGTAAGGAGTTATGCGACGCACAGCATGCTGTTGGAAAGCTCTCCGGGAGCTCTACGACGGGGGCAGCGAGGTTTCTTGGCTGTTCCTCTTTTCGGTGACCAAAATCGAACATTTTTATTAGTTTCTGGACTCTTTTCTACTTTTTGTGCTATTTTTTTAATCCCGAATCGGTCGTCGTGAGTCACAAAAAGGACGACAACCTAACTCGCTGGATAGTATACCATCTTACAATGCACCGATATCACGTCTTGCGAGGTTGCTGCACGGTTGAAGCCGATGTGCTGTCGATATGCCCATTAGGCCGCTTGAATGGGCCATCTCTCTGGGCTGGGACTTTGAACCGTCAATACATAATGGCTTTGCACCCACAACATGACGGGTGCGATCATACCATCACTAATGTATTGGATCCCATCAGAACTCCAAAGTTAAGCGTGTTTGGGCGAGAGTAGTACTAGGATGGGTGACCCCGTGGGAAGTCTTCGTGTTGCACCACCTTTTTGTTTTTTTTTTTTGCCCCGTTTAGCTTTGGCAAGATGCTTTCTCGTCACATTTCTTTCCTCGAGCCCCACAATATCTAGGGCTGCCCAGCTTTGCCTCCCGGAGGGGCTGGGCTTGTAAACCGATGGCGTAGGGCTGATTACCAGGTCCCCGCCGCTCCATTGCCTATAACTTTTGATCCGTACAAAGTTATGCGACGCACAGCATGCTGTTGGAAAGCTCTTCAGGAGTCCTACGACGGGGGAAATGAGTATCCTCTGTTGCGCCTATTTTCGGTGCCTAAAATTGACTATTTTCATCCATTTCTTGCCATTTTTCTTTTTTTGGCACTGTTTTTTCTTCCCGGGTCAGTTGTCATGAGCTGCGAAAAGGACGACAACCTAACTCGCGGGATAGTAGACCACCCTACAATGCACCGATATCACGTCTTGTGAGGATGTTGCATGGTTGAAGCCAATGGGCTGTCAATAAGCCTATTGGGCCATTTGAAAGGGCCATCTCTCTGGGCTGGGACTGTGAATCATCAACACATAATAGCTTTGCACCCACAACATGACGGGTGTGATCATACCACCACTAATGCACCAGATCCCACCAGAACTCCAAAGTTAAGTGTGCTTGGGCGAGAGTAGTACTAGGATGGGGGGATCTATTGGGAAGTCCTCGTGTTGCACCTTCCTTTTTGTTTTTTTTTTGCCCCGTTTAGATTTGGCAAGATGCGTTCTCTTCACATTTCTTTCCTCGAGTCCTACAACATCTTGGGCCACCCATCTTTGCTTCCCAGAGAGGGTGGGCCCGCAAACCGAAGGCGTGGGATCGATTACTAGGTCCCCGGTACTCGAATGCCCATAACTTTTGATCTGTAGTTAGTTATGCGGCGCACAGTATGCCGTTGAAAAGCTCTTCGGGAGCTCTATGACGGGGGCAACGAGGTTACTCTGCTGCGCCTATTTTTGGTGCCCAAATTTGAACGTTTCAACTATTTCTGTCCACTTTTCTTCTTTTTGTGCAGTATTTTCGTCACGGGTCAGTCGTCGTGAGCCGCGAAATGGACAACAACTTAACTCGCTGAATAGTAGACCACCCTACAATGCGCCGATATCACGTCTTGCGACGATGCTGCACGGTTGAAGTCGATGGGCTGTCGATAAGCCCATTGGGCTGTTTGAATGGGCCATCTCTTTGGGCTGGGACTGCGAACCGTCAACATAAAATGGCTTTTCACCCACAACATGACGGTTACGATCATACCAGCACTAATGCACCAAATCCAATAAGAACTCCGAAGTTAAGCGTGCTTGTGCGAGAGTAGTACTAGGACGGGTGACCCCCTTGGAAATCCTCGTGTTGCACCCATTTTTTTGTTTTTTTTTGCCCCATTTTGCTTTGGCAAGATGCTTTCTCTTCACATTTCTTTTCTCGAGTCCCAAGACATCTTGGGCTGCCCAGCTTCGCCTCCTGGAGGGGCTGGGCTTGCTAACCGAAGTCGTGGGGCCGATTACCAAGTCCCCACCGCTCCATTGCCCATAACTTTTGATCCGTAGGAAGTTACGCGGCGCATAGCATGCCGTTGGAAAGCTCTTTAGTAGCCCTACAACGGAGGTAGTGACCATCCTCAGCTGCGCCTGTTTTCGGTGCCCATAATTGAACATCAGTTTCTGGCCACTTTTCTTCTTGTGGGCGCTATTTTTTCTTCCCGGGTCAGTCGTCGTGAGCAGCGAAAAGGACGACAACCTAACTCGCGGCATAGTAGACCGCCCTACAACGCGTCGATATCACTTCTTGCGAGGATGCTGCATAGTTGAAGTCGATGGGCTATCGATAAGCCCATTGGGTCGTTTGAATGGGCCATCTCTCTGGGTTGGGACTGTGAACCGTCAACACATAATGGCTTTGTACCCACAACATGACTGGTGCGATCATACCAGCACTAATGCACTGGATCCCACCAGAACTCCGAAGTTAAGCGTGCTTGGGCGAGAGTAGTACTAAGATGAGGGAACCCTTGGGAAGTCCTCGTGTTGCACCATCCTTTTTTTTTTTTTGGCCAATGTAGCTTTGGCAAGATGCTTTCTCGTCACATATCTTTCCTCAAGTCCCACAACATCTTGGGCCGCCCAGCTTCGCTTCCCGGATGGGCTGGGCCTGCAAACCGAGGGCGTGGAGCCGAGTACCAGGTCCCCTGCCCTCGAATGCCCATAACTTTTGATTCGTAGTTAGTTATGCGGCGCACAACACGTCGTTGAAAATCTCTTTGGGAACTCTGCGACCGGGGCCACCGACTCTACCCTGCTGTGCCTATTTTTGGTGCCCAAATTTGAACGTTTCATCAGTTTCTGGCCACATTTCTTCTTTTTGCGCAGTATTTTCGTCTCGGGTCAGTCGTCGTGAGCAGCAAAATGGACGACAACATAACTCGCTGAATAGTAGACTGTCGTACAACACGCTGATATCACGTCTTGCGATGATGCTCCACGGTTGAAGTCGATGGGCTGTCGATAAGCCCATTGGGCCTTTTGAATGGGCCATCTCTCTAGGCTGGGATTGTGAACCGTCAACATATAATGGCTTTTCACCCATAACATGACAGGTGTGATCATACCAGCACTAATGCACCGGATCCCACCAGAACACCGATGTTAATCGTGCTTGGGCGAGAGTAGTACTAGGATAGGGGACCCCTTGGGAAGTCCTCGTGTTGCACCCTCATTTTTTTTTTTTTGCCCCGTTTAGCTTTGGCAAGATGCTTTCTCGTCACATTTCTTTCCTCGAGTCCCACGACATCTTAGGCCGCCCAGCTTCGCTTCCCAATAGGGTTGGGCCCGCAAACCGAGGGCGTGGGGCCGATTACTAGGTCCCCGGTACTCGAATGTCCATAACTTTTGATCCGTAGTTAGTTATACGGTACACAGCGTGCCATTAAAAAGCTCCTCGGGAGCTCTACAACGGGGGCAGCGAGGCTACCCTGCTGCGCCTATTTTTGGTGCCCAAATTTGAATGTTTCAACTATTTCTGTCCACTTTTCTTCTTTTTGTGCAGTATTTTCGTCCCGGGTCCGTTGTCGTGAGCTGCGAAATAGATGACAACCTAACTCGCTGAATAGTAGACCACCCTACAATGCGCCAATATCACGTCTTGCGACGATGCTGCACGGTTGAAGTCGATGGGCTGTCGATAAGCCCATTGGGCCGTTTGAATGGGCCATCTCTTTGGGCTGGGACTGCGAACCGTCAACATATAATGGCTTTTCACCCACAACATGACGGGTTCGATCATACCAGCACTAATGCACCGGATCCCATCAGAACTCCAAAGTTAAGCATGCTTGTGCGAAATTAGTACTAGGAGGGGTGATCCCCTTGGAAATCCTCGTGTTGCACCCCCTCTTTATTTTTTTTGCCCCGTTTAGCTTTGGGAAGATGCTTTCTCATCATATTTCTTTTCTTGAGTCCCACGATATTTTGGGCCGTCCAGCTTAGCTTCCCGGAGGGGCTGGGCCCGCAAACCGAGGGCGTGGGGTCGATTACCAGGTCCCCGCCGCTCCAATGCCCATAACTTTTGATCCATAGGGAGTAATGTGGCACACAACATGCCGTAGGAATGCTCTCCGAGTGCCCAAAATTGAACATTTTTGTTAGTTTCTTGCCACTTTTCTACGTTTTGCATGTTTTTTCATCCCGGGTCGGTCGTCGTGAGCCGCGAAAAGGATGACAACCTAACTAACAGAATAGTAGACCACCATACAGCGCGCCGATATCACATCTTGCTAGGATGTTGCACGGTTGAAGTCGATGGGTTGTCGATAAGCCCATTGGGCCAATTGAATGGGCCATCTCTCTAGGCTGGGACTGTGAACCGTCAACACATAATGGCTTTGCACCCATAGCATGACAGGTGCCATCATTCTAGCACTAATGCACAAGATCCCATCAAAACTCTGAAGTTGAGCGTGCTTGGGCGAGAGTAGTACTTGGATGGGTGACCCCCTAGGAAGTCCTCGTGTTGCACCCCCTTTTTGTTTTTTTTGACCCGTTTAGCTTGGGCAAGATGCTTTCTCCTCACATTTCTTTTCTCTAGTCCCACGACATCTTGGGCCGCCCAGTTTTGCCTTCCGGAGGGGCTGGTCCTGCAAGCCGAGGGCGTGGGGCAGATTACCAGGCCCCCGCAGCTTCAATGTCCATAACTTTTGATTCGTAGGGAGTTATGCCACGCACAGTATGCCGTTGGAAAGCTCTCCGGGAGCTCTATGACAAGGGAAGCAAGGCTTCTTGGCTGCTCCTATTTTCGGTGCCCAAAATCGAATGTTTTTATCAGTTTTTGGCTTATTTTCTTCTTTTTGTGCTATTTTTTTTGTCCCGGGTCAGTTGTCGTGAGCCGAAAAAAGGACGACAACCTAACTCGCGGGATAGTAGACCACCCAACAATGCACCGATATCACGTCTTGCAAGGATGCTGCACAGTTGAAGCCGATGTGCTGTCGATATGCCCATTGGGCCGTTTGAGTGGGCCATCTCTCTAGGCTGGGACTATGAACCGTCAACACATAATGGCTTTGCACCCACAACATGACGGTTGCGATCATACCATCAGTAATGCATCGGATCCCATCAGAACTCCAAAGTTAAGCGTGCTTGGGCGAGAGTAGTACTAGGATAGGTGACCCCGTGGGAAGTCCTCGTGTTGCACCGCCTTTTTGTTTTTTTTTGCCCTGTTTAGCTTTGGAAAGATGCTTTCTCATTACATTTCTTTCCTCGAGTCCCACGACATCTTGGGCCGCCCTGCTTCGCATCCCGGAGTGGCTGGGCCTATAAACTGAAGGCGTGGGGCCGATTACCAGGTCCCCACCGCTCTATTGCCCATAACTTTTTATCCTTACGGAGTTATGCGGCGCACAACATGCCGTTGGAAAGCTGTTCAGGAGCCCTACGTCGGGGGCAACGAGGTTCCTCAGCTGTGCCTATTTTCGGTGCCCAAAATTGAATGTTTTCATCAGTTTCTGGCCACTTTTCTTTTTTTGGCGCTATTTTTTCTTCCCAGGTCAGTCGTTGTGAGCCGCGAAAAGGACAACAACCTAACACACGGGATAGTACACCGCCCTACAATGTGCAGATATCACTCCTTGCGAGGATGCTGTATGGTTGAAGCCGATGGGCTGTCAATAAGCCTATTGGGCCATTTGAACGGGCCATCTCTCTGGGCTAGGATCGTGAACTGTCAACACATAATGGCTTTGCACCTACAACATGACGGGTGCGATTATACCAGCACTAATGCACCAGATCCCACCAGAACTCCGAAGTTAAGCGTGCTTGGGCGAGAGTAGTACTAGGATAGAGGACCCCTTGGGAAGTCCTTGTGTTGCACCTTCTTTTTTGTTTTTTTTTGCCCCGTTTAGCTTTGGAAAGATGCTTTCTCGTCACATTTCTTTCCTCGAGTCCCACAATATCTTTGGCCACACAGCTTCACTTCTCGGAGGAGCTGGGCTCACAAACCGAGGGCGTGGGGCCGATTACCAAGTCCCCGGCGCTCTAATGCCCATAACTTTTGATCCGTAGTGAGTTATGCGACGCACAACATGCAATTGAAAAGCTCTTCGGGAGCTCTACGACTAGGGCAGCGAGGCTACCCTCCTGTGCCTATTTTTGGTGCTGAAATTCGAACATTTCATCAGTTTTTGACCACTTTTCTTCTTCTTCTGCAGTTTTTTCATCTCGGGTCTGTCGTCGTGGGCCGAAAAATAGACGACAACCTAACTTGCTGAATAGTAGACCATCCTACAACGTGCCGATATCACGTCTTACGAGGATGCTGCACGGTTGAAGCCGATGGGCTGTCGATAAGCCCATTGGGCCGTTTGAATAGGCCATCTCTTTAGGCTGGAAGTGTGAACCGTCAACACATAATGGCTTTTCACCCACAACATGACGAGGGCGATCATACTAGCACTAATGCACTAGATCCCATCAGAACTCCGAAGTTAAGCGTACTTGTGTGAGAGTAGTACTAGGACAGGTGACGCCCTTGAAAATCCTCCTGTTGCACCCTCTTTGTTTTTTTTTGCCACGTTTAGCTTTCGCAAGATGCTTTCTCGTCACATTTCTTACCTCAAGTCTCACGACATCTTGGGCCACCCAGCTTAGCTTCCCGGAGGGGCTGGGCCCGCAAACCAAGGGCAGTGTGCCGATTACCAAGTCCCCGCTACTCTAATGCCCATAACTTTTGATTCGTATAGAGTTATGCGGTGTACAGCATGCCATTGGAAAGCTCTCCGAGAGCTTTACGATGGGAGAAGTAAGGCTACTTAGCTGTGCCTATTTTCGGTGCCCAAAATGAACGTTTGCATTAGTTTATTTCCACTTTTCTATTTTTTGCGCTGTTTTTTCATCCTGGGTCGGTCGTTGTAAGCCTCGAAAAGGATGACAACCTAACTCGCGGGATAGTAGACCGTCCTACAACGCGACGATATCACGTCTTGCGAGGATGCTGCACGGTTGAATCTGATGGGCTGTCGATAAGCCCATTGGGATGATTGAATGGGCCATCTCTCTGGGCTGGGACAGTGAACCATCAACACATAATGGCTTTGTACCCATAGCATGATGGGTGCCATCATTCCAGCACTAATGCATCAGATCCCATCAGAACTCCGAAGTTAAGCCTGCTTGGGCGAGAGTAGTACTTGGAGGGGTGACCCCCTGGGATGTCCTCGTGTTGCACCCCGCTTTTTGTTTTTTTTGCCCCGTTTAGCTTTGGAAAGATGCTTTCTCATCACATTTTTTTTCTCGAGTCCCACGACATCTTGGGCCGCCCAGCTTCGCTTTCCGAATGGGCTGGGCCAGCAAACCGAGGGCATGGGGCCGATTACCAGGTCCCCGCCACTCCAATGGCCATAATTTTTTATCCGTAGGGAGTTATACGGCTCATATCATGCTGTTGGGAAGCTCTTCAGGAGCTCTACGACGGAGGAAATGAGCCAGCTAGGATATGCCTATTTTTGGTGCCCAAAAATGAACATTTTCATAAGTTTCTAGCCACTTTTCTTCTTTTTACGCTATTTTTTTGTCCCTGGTCTGTGAAACCCCACTTTTCTACTTTGCCTCGATTTGCGTGAATTAACATGTCTATGTGCTATATGGCTTATAATATGGTGATTTTGGTATTAATACTCCTAATACGTGCTAAATGTGCATTCATGAAATTTTCATAAAAAACGGAGTCAGAAATTTTATCGTCGATTTTTAGTGAATAGTGTTTTCGAAACACGTCCGCTAAAATTTTGAAACTAGTCTTTTTAAGCCTTCTAGACCTAGTCCACGGACTTTAATAGACCTGTGTTTGATTAAAACAGTTTTAAAATCGGCTTAAGAATTTATTAGGGATTTTACACTGACTTTTGCGAAAATCGAGTTTTAAGCCGACTCGGGTGAAATTGTTTGATTGTAAAACTTCTTGTCACCTAAAAATAATTTATTTGAGCTAGCTTGGGTGTTGAATAATTGTTTTGAACTTTGGTGATCAAGAAAATGAATTTAAAGTCAAGAAAACACTAAAAATACTAAAGTTTCAACTTTGACTTTCATTTGACTTGTTGACTTTCATGCATATATCACCAACACCCAATGAATCAAAGCAAAACACCACATTTTCACACACCTTGCACTCGTGAAAGCTTAGGGAAAAAAAGAGATTTTATTCAACTTATTTTCAAAGTAATTTTGCCTTAGAAAACTCATTTAAAGTCCGAATCTTTTCAAACCGAGCTAGATTCCGCTTGTTGGGCACCTGTTGCACGCATTCCTAGCTTTACTTCGGATCAAAGGTGAGAGAAAAATTCTAGATCTCAAAATGTCATTTTTATGTTTTTGCGTATAATTAATTATTGAACCGTTAGAATGTTAATCTGATGTTAGATTATTGCTCCATGCATGCTAGGGATCATTTATATGCAATACTATGAGATTTAAATGGATGTAGCATATTTATTATTTTTCGAGTATTTAAAGTTGATTAAATTGTTTAATGTTGAATTAATTGAGTTGTGATGATCGAAATCGATTGCCGTCGATTTCTAAATACTTGATAATTACGTGTTAGTGCCGTTGTAATGCCGAATTTTCGATTGTGATGTCCGTGCCAAAATCCAGAAATTTCAGCCTAGGTGCCTTGAGGTTTTAGGGTTGTTGGGCTTGATTTTG
This sequence comes from Ehretia macrophylla, assembly GCA_037974665.1. Taxonomy (NCBI): domain Eukaryota; kingdom Viridiplantae; phylum Streptophyta; class Magnoliopsida; order Boraginales; family Ehretiaceae; genus Ehretia; species Ehretia macrophylla. The sequence goes on along the minus strand of CM075777.1, from coordinate 50,406,299 downwards.
AGGTGTCTTGGTTGGTTTCTGAGAAGGATAATGTAGATGATCAAATGGGTGAGTGTTTGAAACTGATTTGGAGTTGTTTGGATTAGTAGAATGTAAGATATGATTTTTTGAAGTTTAGGTTATCTTTCTTTAAATTATTGAATTGAGCCTTAGTTGATCGGGTGTGGTTTGAGTGATTGAATTGTGAGTTGTTGATGGGTAAACTAAGGTTTGATTGTGTGTTTAATGCATGTTCGGTTGGATGGCCTACTTTGTCATCTAACTTAGTTATTTGTTGTTTAATTGATTATTGATGTTATTGATGATGATGATATGATTATTGATGATGATAAAATGATATTGATTGATTATTGAGTACGGGAATCGGGCACTTTTGTTGCTGATCTCCCTGATTATTGATAAATGATTGATTGATGATTGATTGATGATTGATGATGATTATGGAGTCTTGGTATGTGTGTGCTACCTCTCGGGCAGCGTTGGGCTGTCGGGTTGATAACGGTATGACTGCCAGAGGCTACCCCCAGCTCGCATGACGGAGGTGTCATGGAGGGAGGGGCTAGTGAGCTACCTCGGGTGCGTGAGTAATGGGGAGTTATAAGAAGAACGGTTGAGATCGTGATGGCGTTTGGAGCTACACCAACTAGAGAGAGTATCCTTTATTGAATGGTCATATAGTTATGTGATGATAGTATTATTTATGTTATTGTGTGTTTACTGACTCAAAAGATTATTCCAAGGAGTCTAGTAGACCTTGCTCGAGATCTATCGGATCCTCACTGGGCTTATTTTATATAAGCTCACTCTCTATTATTGCATGCATGCAGGTGTTACTGATTTTGACTACGGGTATGTACCTCCTGAAGAAGGAAATGTATCGTATGTGGATGAGTCTTATGTGCAGGAGTCATTGCCAGGAGATTATCTTAGTTGTTGTAAAATAATATTTTGTATAATCTATTTTGAAATGTATGTATAGCATATGTATTAAGTTGGAACGGAGGCGTATAACTATGATTGAAATGTTGAAGAATGATTATTGTATAATATGGATGTGTTGTATGTTGTTAACTTAATTGAGGAGATGATTGTTGGGATTGTTTATGGAGTTTGATGTATGATGTTCTAAAGAGGTTGGTTTAGAGCCTCGGTATCCTATTCACTGTCGTTATACTGCCGAAATTCCGTTGCGTCCTGACTGATTATAGGAGGGGTCGAGTTGGGGCGTGACATTTAAGTGGTATCAGAGCTTGATTAGCTGTCAGCCGGGGTATCCTCGAAATGTGGGTAGTTGTCTAAGCATGCAAGTATGTATTAAGTGAAAGAAAAGTGAAACATATGTTAATATGTTTATGTGATTAATTTACTTATGTGTCTAACTTTCTATGTGACAAATATGCCTTGTGTGTTAAGTGAACTAATGTGGTCAATATGTTTTATGTGATAACGTGTTATACGTACTCAATGTGTTGTAATTAATGTGCATTATGTGTATTATGTGGCAATTGTGTTTTATGTGATTTTGTGCCTTGTGTGAAGTTAGTTGTTTATGTGCTTTTAATTGTTTATAACTAGCTTATGTGAAACAACGTGCTTTAGGTACTCAATGTACTTTAAGTGACCAATGTGAGTTACGTGATCAACTTGTCTTATGTGAAGTTTGTTGCTTATGTGACTTTAATTGTTTATAACTTACTTCTGTGATATAACCTGTTTATGTGATGTTGGCTTCTTATATGTTGAATTGTGTGTTATGTGATAATGTTGCATTGTATGATAATTGCGCATTACGTTATACTTGTCTTTCATATGATATAGTTGCATACATGTTTTAACTCGTGAGTGACCTTTTAATGTCTAGGGTGGTTGTAAGAGTTTTCGGAAATAGAGATAGGCCATGATTTTGAATTATTATTATTCTAGAAGTTTATCAGTTAGATTTTAATTGTTATGTTTATGGATTTTAGTTTCGGCTTAGTGGATTGATCTTGATGTTCCTTTAGCGAGAATGAAGTTGTTCGAGGAAAATAGCAATGTATCTTGATGATTATAATTACTTTTGTTGCCATGTTTAACTTATTATTACTTGGAGATGAATCATAAGTTGAGGTTTCTGTGAGGTTGTGATTAGACACTTTTGGAGTCTCAACTCAGATTATACTTTCTTGAGGTTATTTTAGAATGAATTTATTTGAAGAATTAGTGATGTATATTTGTGAATGGAATGAAGTATGGTATAACGTGTGAATATTTCTACTATTTGAGATTGCTATATTATTAATGGGTATTTTGGAGTTTTGATCTTTAAGCCTTGGAAACAATTGGAGTGATTCCTGACTAAAGTTACTTTATTCGAAGATGTAATTGTTGGGAGATAGAATTATTTGAGGAAATAAGAATGCATTTCGGTGGCTGAACATTTACTTGCCTACATCGAGCTTTTGAGTTCTAGGTGGTATGACTTTCTAAATTGTTGATTGGGGATTCTCTTATGTTATAATGGGTTAATATGAATCTGTATTGTGTTATCGGATTTTGGAGTATTCATTAGTGAATCTTGTTGGGTAATCGGTGATTTATCTTGTTTAGTGATTGGTCTGGTATGTAATGAAAAATTTTGGAGTGATTTATCTTGTTTGGTGATTGTTATGACTTCTTAGGTTCTCTAGATCTCCTTAGTGCCTTGTTTTGGAGGAAGATAGATTGTAGGATTTGACTTGTTGGTGTTTAAGTGTGTAGGTGGGACACCCTTCTTGTACTTCATAATTCTATCGGTCTTATTATTCTTTTCTACTCTATTCTCACTTATTTGAGAGAGAGTTATACTTTTCTAGCATATCAATTGTTTCTTGAAAGTTTTTCTTATTGGATTAATAAATCGTATACTCATTTGACATTGTTTCTATTCTTAACATTCATATTTGCTTCTTATAGCAATGTCACTTATTGGAGTTAAGGTTTGAGACTTCTATATTTCATTCTATATCTCCAGCCATTGATTTCAATATTTCATTTCATCCTATTACTATTCATTTGAAAGTAATTTTTCCTTTGGTGTACCATTTTACTTGTTCGAATTCCACTTGCTTTATGTACTCCCTACCTAAGTGCATCATTGTTATTCTTGTTGATCCTTGTTAATCCTATTGTTTCATTACTAAATCCTGAGCCATTACTTTGTTTGTAATTGCTCATTTAATATACTCAGCATTGTCCTTTCCTATTTATACTTCTTTGGTTATTGCGTGCTGAGATACTCATTATCTTGACACTCATGTTTTCTATTGAATTAATCATCTCTTATTTCTTAATTTCATTTCGCCTCAAGTACAACTTACTTGTTGGTTCCTTGAACAACCATCGAGAATTGAAATGTCTACTTGTTCAGGAATTTTTGTTCAACATACTCAGCACTGTTTTGATCCGTCATCATCCTTTGTTCGGACTTACTTAACTGATAGGTGCTGAGACATTTCTTATCTTGGTTATCATTCTTCCTTATTAAACTATTAACCTCTTGATTCTCTAACCTGTTTGACCTCTTGTTCACTTGATTGTTGGTTCGAATATGATTTTTCATATTCGTATTTCCTTGTAAATTTCATAAGAGCCATATTCTGACAAATGTCAATTTTGAGATATTTCCTTGATCAGTAATCATTCATGTTATCGTGAATGAGTTTTTAAACCCTCGGGGTGTTCATAGAGCTCTTTTGTGTAGTAAGAGATGATTGATAAGTAGTGGTCTCATGCTAAGACTTGGAGTTGCAATTTCTTTCATATGCAATAAGATATTAGGTAGGAGAGAATTATGAATTGAAGATTGTCGTGGAATTATGATCATCAACTTGCAGTCAACAGAGTTTGTTCTTTTGAGGTCTTTGGTTAGGTATCATCCTAAGAGATAAATGGGAATTAAGAGAAGTATTGTTAAGTGTAACGATTGAGGATTTAATTGTCTATCAGTTCGAGAATTGCGCGGACGCAATTGTTTTAACAAGGGGAGAGTGTGAATCCCAACTTTCTTACTTTACCTCGATTTGCGTAAATTAACCTGTCTATGTGCTATATGGCTTATAATATGGTGATTTTGGTATTAATACTCCTAATACGTGCTAAATGTGCATTCATGAAATTTTCATAAAAAACGGAGTCAGAAATTTTATCGTCGATTTTCAATGAATAGTGTTTTCGAAACACGTCCGCTAAAATTTTGAAACTGGTCTTTTTAAACCTTCTAGACCTAGTCCACGGACTTTAATAGACCTGTGTTTGATTAAAACGGTTTTAAAATCGGCTTAAGAATTTATTAGGAATTTTACACCGACTTTTACGAAAATCGAGTTTTAAGCCGACTCGGGTGAAATTGTTTGATTGTAAAACTTCTTGTCACCTAAAAATAATTTACTTGAGCTAGCTTGGGTGTTGAATAATTGTTTTGAACTTTGGTGATCAATAAAATGCATTTAAAGTCAAGAAAACACTAAAAATACTAAAGTTTCAACTTTGACTTTCATTTGACTTGTTGACTTTCATGCATATATCACCAACACACAATGAAACAAAGCAAAACACCACATTTTCACACACCTTGCAGCCGTGAAAGCTTAGGGAAAAAAAGAGATTTTATTCAACTTATTTTCAAAGTAATTTTGCCTTAGAAAACTCATTTAAAGTCCGAATCTTTTCAAACCGAGCTAGATTCCGCTTGTTGGGCATCTGTTGCACACATTGCTAGCTTTACTTCGGATCAAAGGTGAGAGAAAAATTCTAGATCTCAAAATGTCATTTTTATGTTTTTTACGTATAATTAATTATTGAATCGTTAGAATGTTAATTTGATGTTAGATTATTGCTCAATGTATGCTAGGGATCATTTATATGCAATACTACGAGATTTGAACGGATGTAGCATATTTATTATTTTTCGGGTATTTAAAGTTGATTAATTTGTTAAATGTTGAATTAATTGAGTTGTGATGATCGAAATCGATTGCCGTCGATTTTTAAATACTTGATAATTACGTGTTAGCGCTGTTGTAATGTCGAATTTTCGATTGTGATGTCCGTGCCAAAATTCAGAAATTTCAGCCTAGGTGCCTTGAGGTTTTAGGGTTGTTGGGCTTGATTTTGAGGTGTCTTGGTTGGTTTCCGAGAAGGATAATGTAGATGATCGAATGGGTGAGTGTTTGAAACTGATTTGGAGTTGTTTGGATTAGTAGAATGTAAGATATGATTATTTGAAGTTTAGGTTATCTTTCTTTAAATTATTGAATTGAGCCTTAGTTGATCGGGTGTGGTTTGAGTGATTGAATTGTGAGTTGTTGATGGGTAAACTAAGGTTTGATTGTGTGTTTAATGCATGTTCGGTTGGATGGCCTACTTTGTCATCTAACTTAGTTATTTGTTGTTTAATTGATTATTGATGTTATTGATGATGATGATATGATTATTGATGATGATAAAATGATATTGATTGATTATTGAGTACGGGAATCGGTCACTTTTGTTGCTGATTTCCGTGTTTATTGATTAATGATTGATTGATGATTGATGATGATTATGGAGTCTTGGTATGTGTGTGCCACCTCTCGGGCAGCGTTGGGCTGTCGGGTTGATAACGGCATGACTGCCAGAGGCTACCCCCAGCTCGCATGACGGAGGTGTCATGGAGGGAGGGGCTAGTGAGGTACCTCGGGTGCGTGAGTAATGGGAAGTTATAAGAAAAACAGTTGAGATCGTGATGGCGTTTGGAGCTACACCAACTAGAGAGAGTATCCTTTATTGAATGGTCATATAGTTATGTGATGATAGTATTATTTATGTTATTGTGTGTTTACTGACTCAAAAGATTATTCCAAGGAGTCTAGTAGACCTTGCTCGAGATCTATCGGATCCTCACTGGGCTTATGTATATAAGCTCACTCTCTATTATTGCATGCATGCAGGTGTTACTGATTATGACTACGGGTATGTGCCTCCTGAAGAAGGAAATGTGTCGTATGTTGATGAGTCTTATGTGCAGGAGTCATTGCCAAGAGATTATCTTAGTTGTTGTAAAATAATATTTTGTATAATCTATTTTGAAATGTATGTATAGCATATGTATTAAGTTGGAACGGAGGCGTATAACTATGATTGAAATGTTGAAGAATGATTATTGTATAATATGGATGTGTTGTATGTTGTTAACTTAATTGAGGAGATGATTGTTGGGATTGTTTATGGAGTTTGATGTATGATGTTCTAAAGAGGTTGGTTTAGAGCCTCGGTATCCTATTCACTGTCGTTATACTGCCGAAATTCCGTTGCGTCCTGACTGATTATAGGAGGGGTCGAGTTGGGGCGTGACATGGTCGGTCGTCATGAGCAGCGAAAAGGACGACAACCTAACTCATAGGATAGTAGACTACCCTACAATGCGCTGATATCACGTCTTACAAGGATACTGCACTGTTGAAGTTGATGGGCTGTCGATAAGCCCATTGGGTCGTATTAATGGGCCATCTCTTTGTGCTGGGGCAATGAACCGTCAACACACATTGGCTTTGCAAACACAGCATGACGGGTGCGATCATACCAGCACTATTGCACCGATCCCATCAGAACTCCGAAGTTAAGTGTGCTGGGGCGAGAGTAGTACTAGGATGGGTGACCCCTTGGGAAGTCCTCGTGTTGCACCCCCCTTTTTGTTTTTTTTGCCCCGTTTAGCTTTGGCGAGATGCTTTCTCATCACATTTCTTTCCTCGAGTCCCACGACATGTAGGGCGCCCAGCTTCGCTTCCTAGAGAGGCTGGGCTCTCAAACCGAGGGCGTTGGGCCGATTACCAAGTCCCTACCGCTCCAATGCCCATAGCTTTTGATCCGTATGGAGTAATGCGGCACACAACATGCCGTTGGAAAGCTGTCCGAGAGCTCTACGACGGGGCTAGCAATCCTGCTCAGCTGCGCCTATTTTTGGTGCCCAAATAGAACTTTTTTATCAGTTTTTGGCTACAATTCTTATTTTTGCGCAGTTTTTTCATCCCGTATCGCTGTTCGAGAGCCGCGAAAAGGACGACAACCTAACTCGCGGGATAGTAGACTGGCGTACAACGCGCCAATATCATGTCTTGCAAGGATGTTGCATGATTAAAGCTGATGGGCTGTTGATAAGCCCATTGGGACATTTGAATGGGCCATCTCTCTAGGCTGGGACTTTGAACCATCAACACATAATGGCTTTGCACCCACAGCATGGCAGTTGCAATCATACCAGCACTAATGCACTGGATCCCATCAGAACTCCGAAGTTAAGCATGCTTTGGCGAGAATAGTACTAGGATGGGTAATCCCTTGGGAAGTCCATATGTTGCACACCCTTTTTTGTTTTTTTTTTTGCCTCGTTTACCTTTGGCAATATGCTTTATGGTCACATTTCTTTCCTCAAGTCCCACGGCATCTTGGGCTGCCCATCTTTGCTTCCCGGAGGGGTTGGGCCCCCAAACCGAGGGCGTGGGGCCGATCTCCAGGTCCCCGCTGCTCTAATGCCCATAACTTTTGATCCGTAGTGAGTTATGCGGCACACAACATGCTGTTGGAAAGCTCTACGGGAGCTCTACGATTGAGGCAGTAAGCCTGTGCTGCAACGCCTATTTTTGGTGCCCAAAATCGAGCATTTTCATCAACTTCTAGATACCTTTTTGTATTTTGCGTAGTTTTTTCATCCTGGGTCGGTCGTCGTGAGCCGCGAAAAGGACGACAACCTAACTCGCGGGATAGTAGACCGCCCTACAACTCACCGATATCACATCTTGTGAGGATGATGCACGGTTGAAGCCAATGGGCTGTCGATAAGCCCATTGGGCCATTTGAATAAGCCATCTCTATGGGCTGAGACTGTAAACCATCAACACATAATGGCTTTCCACCAACAACATGACAGGAGCGATCATACCAGCACTAAGACACCGGATACTACCAGAACTCCGAAGTTAAGTGTGCTTGGGCAAGACTAGTACTAGGATGGGTGACCACCTAGGAAATCCTTGTGTTGCACTCCGCTTTTTGTTTTTTTTACCCCGTTTAGCTTTGGCAAGATACTTTATCATCACATTTCTTTCCTCAAGTCCCACGACATCTTAGGCCGCACAGCTTTGTTTCTATGAGGGGCTGGGCCTGCAAACCAAGCGCGTGGGACCGATTACCAGGTCCTCGCCACTCCAATGCCCATCACTTTTGTTCCGTAGGGAGTTATGCGCCACACAGTATGCCGTTGGGAAGCTTTCCTGGAGCTCTACGATGGGGGCAGCGAGCTTGCTCGGCTGCGCCTATTTTTGGTGCCCAAAATCGAACATTTTCATTAGTTTCTAGTCACTTTTCTTTTTTTTTTTGTGATGTTTTTTCATCTTGGGTCAGTCGTCGTGAGCAGCAAAAAGGATGACAATCTAACTCACAGGATAGTAGACCGCCCTACAACGCGCCGATATCATGTCTTGCGAGGATGCTACACGGTTGAAGCCAATGTGCTGTCGATATGCCCATTGGGCTATTTGAATATGCCATCTCTTTGGGCTGGGACTGTGAACAATCAACACATAATGGCTTTGCACCCACAACATGATGGGTGCGATCATACCAGCACTAATGCACTGAAACCCAATAGAACTCCGAAGTTAAGCGTGCTTCGCCGAGAGTAGTACTAGGATGGGTGACCCCTTAGGTAGTCCTCGTGTTGTACCCCCCTTTTTGTTTTTTCTTGCCCTGTTCAGCTTTGGCAAGCTACTTTCTCGTCACATTTTTTCCTCGAGTCCCACGACATCTTGGGCCACCCACATTCGCTTCCAGGAGGGGCTGGCCCCGTAAACCGAGGGCGTAGGGTCGATTTCCAGGTCCCTGCCACTCCAATGCCCATAACTTTTGATCCGTAGGGAGTTATGGGGCACACAGAATGCCTTTGGAAAGCTCTCAGGAAGCTCTACGACAGGGGCAGCAAGTTCTGGTGCCCAAAATTGAATGTTTTAATCAGTTTCTGGCCACTTTTCTTCTTTTCATGCTATTTTTTTGTCCTGGGTCGGTCGTCGTGAGTCACAAAAAGGACGACAACCTAACTCGCTAGATAGTAGACCACCCTACAATGCGCCGATATCACGTCTTGCGAGGATGCTGCACAGTTGAAGCCGATTGTGATAACCCGAACCCGACATGCATTTAATGGCATTTAATTGCATTTAACTAAGTGACATCTTAAATGTTGGCATTGAATTTGTGTTTATTTTTAGTTAAACATTTATTTGTAGCTTTATTTACATATTTCTTTTAGCAGTAATTGAAATAATACTCCAGTTAATTATTTTAAGGGAATATCAACTACTTTTCATATTATTGCTAATCGGTTTTATTTTTTTTGCACTTAAATGCTCGGATTTCAATTAAATGAAAAGTAGCTCTGAGTCGGAGTAAATTTTAACCTATGATGCTTTCCAAAAATGATATATTTCTTAAATTCTTTGAGATTTAATTGTTATTCTTTTATTGTCGCAAGTGCATAGCATTTTGAGAGCGATAGTTAGGAAGTGAATTCGAGTCCTCAACAAATAGTGAAAACTAGTATTTAGTGTTTTAATTTTAGTGTTTTAAGTTGTATTTAACTAGAATTGGATTTATGTTAGTTGTTTTAGCTTTAAAATGCATGAAATAAGCCTATTTGACCAAGTCTAAGTTAGTTTGACCAAAGCCTTGACCAATTGACTTGTTTATTGCCTTTTAAAAGCTTAAATTAGCACAAAAAAAGAGGGCTGAACAGAAAACAAGTAGGGCCGAAAATGAAGGAGAAAAAAAAAGAAATTTCAAACTTTAAATCTTCGATTCTTCGCGTGAGCTTGCACAGGGTGGTTTTCGAGGCATCCTACGAGGTTTTCCTAGCATCTAGGAGCGTCTAAGGCAAGGGTTTCATCGTTATTTGTGCATTTGAATATTTTGTGTATTAACTTTGATTTTTGAATTTTATCCGTATATTATTGTTTTAATTGACTTGAGGCTTAAAGTATGTTCCCTAGTGATCGTAGAACATGTATTTATAGCTTTTTAACATTTTCTGCGGTTGAATATCGAAATTGAAATATAAATTGTTAGTTGAATAGTAATTTATGAATAGTAAACCCTTGAAACGATGAAGTTGCATTGTTATGCTGTCTGTTGATGTGGAAAGGTGCTTGGTATGCTAGAATGCCTAAATGCATGGTTTTTTTAGGTTGTGTAATGAAAAAAATGAGAAAAATACCTTGGTGAAAGTCGGGGTCGTTTAGGTCGAGTTTGGCGTTTAATCGTTTTGCGTGATGACATTGTTTCGGGAGGCCATGGAAGCACTTTTGGTGCAATTATGGCGTTGGTTGGGTGTTTGGTTAGTATAGTTGTAGTTCAAACGAGCAAAGGGAGAAATCGGGACTTTGCGTGAATTCTAGGGTAAAGTAGGATTTTGGGATCTTTAGACGTGCCTTATGGTGACCTAGGAGGATTGGTGAAGTCGGTTTCCAAAGTTTATGGCTCGTTTAAAAGTAGTAGCGTTTTGAAAGTTGGGGTCATTTTTGGAATTTTTTATGTTTTCATAGTATAATGCCTATAGAATGTTTATAATACTTATAGAATGTTTATAATGCTTATAGAATATTTATAATGCCTATAGAATGCTTATAATGCCTATTGAATACTTATTATTGCTTGTTAATGTTTGTTGGTGTTGTCCTTGTTACTTATTTGATTGTAATGCTTGTTAATGCTTGTTAATACTTATTACGCTTGTTAGAGTTGATTGTTGATTGAAATGTTTAACAATTGTTGATAATGCGTGATATCTCGTTTATCTCCTCTATTTTGTATTGTTGTGCTATCGCTCGTTATCGCCTTGTGTCGTGTCTTGCATTGCATAGTATCAGGGCGTGAGTGATGGGCCTCTCTAGGTAGCCTCGGGTTGCCAGTGTTGGTTGCTCTACCTCCGTGTCCTATTCCCTTTTCTCGCTTGGGTTGTCTCTCAGGGAGATTTGGGTCGTAGAAATTGATGGTTACTCCCGGGGTATTCCAAACTGGTGTTATAAGGTGGTTGCGCGCTTATTGTCATCGTTGTCAACATCAAGCTCGAGATTGATGTATCGCTCGTAAATTGGTACATTGCTCGTATGAGTGAACCATAGCCTTCAGAGTGTGGTATAGCTTTGAATGGTTGTGTTAATGCTTTTGTTATTTGGTTATTGTATTGATTGTTTTTATTGAATGCTTGCTTGTCAAATATATTGCTTAGCTGTACCTATTTGCATTGCACGAACTTTTTTCTCTCTACCTCGTTATCTGTCTTGCCCTCACTAAGTATACGTGTTGTGTATACTCACTCCTCACCACCACATTTCAGGAAATGTCATGTTAGCTGGAAAGTTCGTGATTTCGTGAAAGTTCGTGCTTGAAGAGTTGTCTTGCGTGCCTATGTGGCTTGAGTGTCAAAGTTGTAAAGATATATGCTTTCATATGTTGTATGTATTTATTGTTAAAAGAAATATAATTTAAATCTAGCTAGGTAGTTGAGGTGAATTGATAAGCTAGTTTATGTAATCAGTTAGCATAGCTTAACTTCAAAGCATGTTTGTAATGTCTAGAGGAAAAGAGTTAGAATGGCATGATAGTTTATTGCAGTAGCTTAGTATGGTTTAATTGTCTAGTTTGAATGTACTTGTCAAAAATGAAAAGAGATAGGTTAGCTTTTAAATTGGAAATGTATGTATACTTGCTGAGTTTAAATTGTTGAGAACCGAGGCTCGGATGGCCTGGAGGAAGTTTTGTATGGTTGGACACGGTGTTGGTCCATTTATATGCTATTACAGGTTTTGCAAATTGCCTAGAAACTGGGGAGACTTCGTCCGTCTTTCCCTAAAATTTTATTCCTGGGTTTGGAATTGGGTTGTGATTAGATTGATTGATAGAACTCCCAGTCTCGAGAGGGATCGGGGTGTTACAGGTGGTATCAGAGCTTGTTTAGCTCATAAGCCTGGACAAGGTCCTCGGTCTGGTGGGTAGTGATCCTTGAATGTGTGCTTGTTAAGTATGTTTTGAAAGTGTATGTTTGTATGTGAGATTGAGTGTTTTGACCTGAATGTGTGCACCTATGTGATATAGTTATGTGTTATGTGCTAAATGTGTGCTAATTGAAGTGAAGTGTCTAGTTGTGCATTGAATTGACCTATTGAATTGGCATCGTGAATCGAATTGATCTCGTGGATTGTTATTTGCTTGGAGTATTGCTTGTAATGTGTGTATTAGATTGTCTTGAATTAGCTATGCCGTGATTTGAGTTGATTATGTTGTGCTTGACTTAATTGTCGTGCTTGAGTGACTTTGTCGAATAAACTCTTTTGTAAATCTGCTTGCATAATAGTACAAGGCATGCGTATAAATGTGATATCTTGGCATTCATACATGTTCCGTGGAAATGGTAAGTAAGTCCTCTTTCTCCCCTGAAGAAAGTGGTTCACAGTTAGCCTTTCAATGTGTATGGATTGGCAGGAAATGAATGGCATTTGACTAGCCTTTATTTGTGAATTGGTGTTTGCTTTTGGAGCTCGGTTATTGGCAAATCTCTATGGTCCTCCTCTGTATTTAACAGTTGTGAAAGAGTAGCTTTCTCTTGGGGTTTTATTTGGTTATTCTTTGGAGCATTCTTTGGTTTTCTTAATGGGTATTCTTTGGAGACTTCTGTTGGCATTTCTTGGGGGATTTGGCTACTGGGATTTTAATCGGCCTTACTGCACAGTATTATCTATGGTATATGTGTCTCGGTCTTTATTGGTGTGATACTGGCATCCCTGATTGGAAATTCTTCAATTGTATTTTCTGGAATTCTCAGTGGCCAATTATTTAATATTTACTTATTAGGCAAACTTGGCTACTTTCTTATTGGAGCATTGTTTTGGATATCTTCTTCAGTGTTCCTCAGTAGGTTTGGTATTTGGAATTCCTATCAGACTTATTGTGTAGTACTACTTATGGTATTCTTTGAAATTCTTATTGGGCGTTCTATTGGTATTTTCCTTATTGGCAAGGTTGTATGAAGTTCTCACTTGGCAAACAGTGAAGAGGCCTCAGAGTTTGGTTTTGGTATATTGTTCACCAGTCCGGTGTTTATCCTTGGAGTTTTCGTCCATCTGAGAAACTATGTTTGTTATTCAACTTGGTTGTCTTATTGGGCACATTATATTTTCTCTGCAATTTCCTTTGACATTCCTCTCAGCATTTGATAGAAAAACTCGGAATCTAATTGGTTGTCCCATGGGGTTATTATTTGGAAGGCTTCTTTGGAACTTTGGAAGTATATTTGATTGGGTTTCTTGGTATTTTATTCAGCACTCTTAACAGGGAATTCTTCTATGAAATTCATGACCAGCGGGGTACTTCTTTGGACCTCTGGATGGAACCTTTGATTGAGCCTTTATTTGGCTTTTTGCTTGGGGATTCTCGGGCAGTAATGGTTGAACTTCTACTAGAGATTCGTGTATTGGGTATTCGTTTGGTATTCTTCTTATCATAAATATGTGATGTGGTTTTATCTACAGTATCTTTGCTTCGGTCTTTGGTTGGATTTTCTCGGCATTCTTGGTTGGGATTTCTATTTGAGTGTTCCTACGAGCATCTTTATTCACCACTTGCTCAGTAGCCGAAGAAGATTAGTCAGAGTTGGATTTCAAATGATGCAGAGTTCTATTGGAAGAAGAATTGCGAGGACGCAATTGTTTTAAGGGGGGAAGGATGTGACAACCTAAATCCGGCATGCATTTAATGGCATTTAATTACATTTAACTAAGTGACATCTTAAATGTTGGCATTGAATTCGTGTTTATTTTTAGTTAAACATTTATTTGTAGCTTTATTTTCATATTTCTTTTGGAAGTAATTGAAATAATACTTGAGTTAATTATTTTAAGGGAATATCAACTACTTTTCATATTATTGCTAATCGGTTTATTTTTCTTGCACTTAAATGCTCGGATTTCAATTAAATGAAAAGTAGCTCCAAGCCGGAGTAAATTTTAAACTATGATGCTTTCCAAAAATAATATATTTCTTAAATTCTTTGAGATTTAATTGTTATTCTTTTATTGTCGCAAGTGCATAGCATTTCGAGAGAGATAGTTAGGAAGTGAATTCGAGTCCTCAGCAAATAGTGAAAACTAGTATTTAGTGTTTTAATTTTAGTGTTTTAAGTTGTATTTAACTAGAATTGGATTTATGTTAGTTGTTTTAGCTTTAAAATGCATGAAATAAGCCTATTTGACCAAGTTTAAGTTAGTTTGACCAAAGCCTTGACCAATTGACTTGTTTATTGCCTTTTAAAAGCTTAAATTAGCACAAAAAAAGAGGGCTGAACAGAAAACAAGCAGGGCTGAAAATGAAGGAGAAAAAAAAAGAAATTTCAAACTTTAAATCTTCGATTCTTCGCGTGAGCTTGCACGGGGTGGTTTCCGAGGCATCCTACGAGGTTTTCCTAGCGTCTAGGAGCGTCTAAGGTGAGGGTTTCATCGTTATTTGCGCATTCGAATATTTTGTGTATTAGCTTTGATTTTTGGGTTTTATCCGTATATTGTTGTTTTAATTGATTTGAGGCTTAAAGTATGTTCCCTAGCAATCGTAGAATATGTATTTATAGCTTTTTAATATTTTCTGTGGTTGAATATCGAAATTGAAATATAAATTGTAAGTTAAATAGTAATTTATGAATAGTAAACCCTTGAAACGATGAAGTTGCGTTGTTATGCTGTTGGTTGATGTGAAAAGGTGCAAGGTATGCTAGAATGCCTAAATGCATGGTTTGTTTAGGTTGTGTAATGAAAAAAATGAGAAAAACGCCTTGGTGAAAGTCGGGGTCGTTTAGGTCGAGTTTAACATTTTCTCATTTTGCGTGATGGCATTGTTTTGGGAGGCCATGGAAGCACTTTTGGTGCGATTATGGCGTTGGTTGGATGTTTGGTTAGTATAGTTGTAGTTCAAACGAGCAAAGGGGGAAATCGGGACTTTGCGCGAATTCTAGGGTAAAGTAGGGTTTCGGGGTCTTTAGACGTGCCTTATGGTGACCTAGGAGGATTGGTGAAGTCGGTTTCCAAAGCTCGTGGCTCGTTTGAAAGTAGTAGCATTTTGAAAGTTGGGGTCATTTTTGGGATTTTGTGTGTTTTCATAGTATAATGTTTGTAATGTTTATAGAATGTTTATAATGCTTATAGAATGTTTATAATGCTTATAGAATGTTTATAATGCTTATAGAATGTTTATAATGCCTACAGAATGCTTATAATGCCTATAGAATACTTGTTATTGCTTGATGATGTTTGTTGGTGTTGTTCTTGTTACTTATTTGATTGTAATGCTTGTTAATGCTTATTACGCTTGTTAGAGTTGATTGTTGATTGAAATGTTTAACAATTGTTGATAATGCGTGATATCTCATCTATCTCCTCTATTCTGTATTGTTGTGCTATCACTCGTCTATCGCCTTGTGTCGAGTCTTGCATTGCATAGTGTCAGGCGCGTGAGTGATGGGCCTCTCTGGGTAGCCTCGGGTTGTCAGTGTTGGTTGCTCTAACTCCGTGTCCTATTCCCTTTTCTCGCTTGGGTTGCCTCCCAGAGAGATTTGGGTCGTAGAAATTGATGGTTACTCCCGGGGTATTCCAAACTGGTGTTATAAGGTGGTTGCGCGCTTATTGTCATCGTTGTCAACATCAAGCTCGAGATTGATGTATCGCTCGTAAATTGGTACATTGCTCGTATGAGTGAACCATAGCCTTCAGAGTGTGGTATAGCTTTGAATGGTTGTGTTAATGCTTTTGTTATTTGGTTATTGTATTGATTGTTTTTATTGAATGCTTGCTTGTCAAATATATTGCTTAGTTGTACCTATTTGCATTGCACGAACTTCTTTCTCTCCACCTCGTTATCTGTCTCGCTCTCACTGAGTATACGTGTTGTGTATACTCACTCATCACCACCACATTTCAGGAAATGTCATGTTAGCTGGAAAGTTCGTGATTTCGTGAAAGTTCGTGCTTGAAGAGTTGTCTTGTGTGCTATGTGGCTTGAGTGTCGAAGTTGTAAAGATATTTGCTTTCATATGTTGTATGTATTTATTGTTGAAAGAAATGTAATTTAAATCTAGCTAGGTAGTTGAGGTGAATTGATAAGCTAGTTTATGTAATCAGTTAGCATAGCTTAACTTCAAAGCATGTTTGTAATGTCTAGAGGAAAAGAGTTAGAATGGCATGATAGTTTATTTTATGTAGTAGCTTAGTATGGTTTAACTGTCTAGTTGAATGTACTTGTCAAAAATGTAAAGGGATAGGTTAGCTTGTAAATTGGAAATGTATATATACTTGCTGAGTTTAAATTGTTGAGAACCGGGGCTCGGATGGCCTTGAGGAAGTTTTGTATGATTGGACACAGTATTGGTCCATTTATATGTTTTTACAGGTTTTGCAAATTGCCTAGAAACAGGGGAGACTCTATCCGTCTTTCCCTAAAATTTTGCCCGGGTTTAGATTTGGGTTGTGATTAGATTGATTGATAGAACTACCGGTCTCGTGAGGGATCGGGGTGTTACACCGATGGGCTGTCCATAAGCCCATTGGGCCGTTTGAATGGGCCATCTCTCTGGGCAGAGACTGTGAACCGTCAACACATAATGGCTTCCACCCACAAAATGATTGGAACGATCATACCAGCACTAATACACTGAATCCCATCAGAACTCCAAAGTTAAGCGTGCTTGGGCGAGAGTAGTACTAGGATGGGTGACCCCCTGGGAAGTCCTCGTGTTGCACCCCCTTTTCTGTTTTTTTTTTACCCCGTTTAGCTTTGGCAAGATGCTTTATGGTCACATTTCTTTTCTCGAGTCCTACGACATCTTGGGCCGCCCAGCTTTGCTTACCGGAGGGGCTGGGCCCTCAAATCGATGGCATGGGGCCGATTACCAGGTTCCAGCTGCTCCAATGCCTATAACTTTTGTTACGTATGGAGTTATGCGGCGCACAGCTTGTCATTGGAAAGCTCTCTGGGAGCTTTACGACGAAGGCAGCAAGCATGCTCAGCTGCGCTTGTTTTTTATGCCCAAAATAAAACATTTTT